>CM060928.1:140290921-141490921 GCA_030765085.1 Allium cepa
TCACTAGGGTAATTATGGTATGATTCTCAGCGTATTGGTCTGTCTTTCCTTCTTTCCTTCGGCAATCGAAAAAAAAACCTTTAATTGTTATCTCATTTCTTGCTTGCACGGTTACAGACAATCAATTAGTTAATTGCATGTTGTAATCTATTCATGCCTATTTGGTTCATAAAAATTATTAAGCATTTTTACCCAGAGCAGGCAACTCACCTACATCGTTCTGTATCTATTTATTTGCATAGAAGTTCAAACTTTTCCATTTTCTTTGGTTGATAGATTTGTTGCCTTTATCTTTTCTTTCTCTCCCTGTCTTTACTCCTTAAAGGAAAGCAATCCATCAAAACGTGAATATTTGATTATAGCCAGCCGTTACCTATACCCAAATTTCCATTTTTATGATCGTCATTCGAATATCAAACTTGTATACTTTTTGCATTCATTTCGCTCATTCAATTTTATGTTTCTTATTCCAGCTTTTAAATATTGAGTTCCTCCCTTATATTTCTCTATGGCCTTTACTTCTCTTCTCTGTTTCTTTTATTTTCTGCCCCTCTGTTAGCTTCTCAAAACCATCACTGCGCAGCTCCCCCCTGATCTTCCACCCCTCGTGCTCCTCCATAGCCACTTAGACCGTGTACTCCTTCTTTTGTGTAAGTATATATTTTTTTATATAAACCTATGATATATTATAATATATACTATGTACGTTAGTTTATATGCTTATATATATATATATATGTTGCTGTATGTTTATGAAAGAAAATATGTATATATTACACACTATATTCTCTGTTTTGTTTTAAAATATATAAGTGTTATAGGGTATAAGGTACACATACATAAAGTTATATGTTGTATAAGAATATAAGTGGATTTGTACAGATAAAGCATGGGTTTATTGATATTATAATTACGTGAATACTGATTTTATATAAATAGTTGTATGATCTATTTTCATATATTATAGAAATTAGAAAATCTGGTTTGATAATGAATATATGTTATACTATTTATGTATTTACAGTAATATATATTGATTTTGTTGAAGTACGATATAGACAGTGTTTCTAAGTTTTTTTTAAAAAATAAGTTATATTAGTTTGGATTTTACCTGTTGGGTTAGACAGGGTCACTGAGTATACTTATGTATATATTTATACCTTATGTACGTTTGTATATATATGTATATATATTTGTTAATTATATTTTAAGTTATATGTTAGTTATAATATATTATGGTTTGTAGTATTCCTAATATTTTAAAACGGAAAATATATATTGTTGGAAACTTGTAATACAATCGCGTTTGTATATTTTCTATTTAAGTTTATATAACTTTATATATACGTGTGTATATATAATATAAAATTTTGTTCGCAAATGTCTATATGAGTATACATTAATTGGTTTTAAAAGATATAAATATATGGAGACTTTGTTCGAAGTGTTGAATTAAATTTTAATTTGAGATATATGATTAAATTGATTTTAATAATAAATAATAAGATTATATACATCATTTTCTGTCATATCAAGATGGTTCTAATTCAATTTCACCAAATTCTTATCACTCTGCTTTGTTGAATTCGCACCAATCTAGCATTGCTTTGAAATTCGTAGCTTGTTGTGTTGTCTATCTTCTCCAGCCTGTAGCCTCGAAAGGTGAGCAATCACTCACGATTAATGTTCTTTTATTTATTAAATTTGGTTTCAATTGAAACGACAATTGAAATATACTGCAGAAGTTAGTAAATCTGTTATATATGCTATTATCTGTAAACTGTTCACCTATGGGATATGACACCATATCCTATTGTTTATACTTTATTTAATTACTGTTGATATATGTCTGTTGTTATATTACTATTATATGTTATCACTCTGCAAGTTCCCTGCAGTTTAGAATTCACTATGGGTTGAAATGATACATACCCGAACAGACTTTAGAATAGGAGAATTTCGTTATGGGTTGAAATGATAGACCCAAGCGATTTTCATTAAATTGAATTTGGGATTACGGGTTGAAATGCTATCCACCCGTATATATTTAGTGTAAGAATTGAAATGATAAATATCCATATCACTTGACCATATAATAAGAAATATATGCAGACACCATTGGTCCATATATAAATAGTTTGCAAATAATTTCTATGGTTTTGGAAAGAAAATATGGTTTAATAAATATAGATTCTTAAGACATTAGACAAATGATAAATTTAGTAGTAATATTTGATTTAAATTAGATGGATTTAATACGTAGAATATGGTTAAATACATATGTAAATCTATATTTCAATAGATTTTCTTGTAATAAATTGAATAAGTAAGGTTGGGAAGGTAAATTTGGGTTTATTGGAAATAGTATTTAAATAAGGATTTTAGTTAATCGATTTGAAATTATTGAATGAGAAATTTAAAGGTATGATTTTTTAACTGGATTTTGATTTAAGTGATTTAATGAATATTTCACATCTAAATAAAAAAAATTAGTAAAATATAAGTTAAAGTTACGTAAATGATATTGAATCTAATGAGGGAATATTTCAAGACTAAATAATAATAGGTTAAACCGAGATCTATATGAAACTGTCAATTGAACTTTGAATTGTAGAATACTAAAGCTTTGAACTATACTGGAATTTAATTGGTTTATTTATGATTCAGATCTGTATTTGAAATCAATATAATTCGAATTTATTATTTAGAAAATTTAATTAAATAAAAATTTAGTTTGAAACATTGAATATTTAAAGTTTTGAAATAATATTGAAATGTCAAAGGGTATTTTGTGATTTCAAATCCGGATTTGAGATCGATAAAATGTGAAATGGTTATTTAGGAATTGGGTTGAATTTTAAATTAATAAATTGAGATTGGTCTAAAATTTGAATTTGGAATTTGAATAGATTTGAATCGCAACTTTTAAAGTGATAAAATTTGAAAGTATATATATGTATATTTTAAATGAAATGATATTTTGGTTTTGAAGTATAAATTAAATTGAAATGACCACGGTGTTATAGTGTATATTTCTACATTGTAGATAGTTCCACGGATCCTTAGAGAATGGTTATCCCATACATCCTCTAAGTTACTTGTATTTCAGTTGATATTTCACTTGAGTTGGATTTATTGATATAAGAATGTTAATCCTGACTCGAGTGTTTTGTGTTTTGCTTTATGCTCGGGTCAGACTGAGTGATACAGCATTTGAGACTCACCTTCGAAGTTGGAGCTTTGCTTGAAGATCCAACTATCTATCCTTTCAGTCATCCAGTCGATTGGTTCAGAGAAGTCATCTGCCCATACTGGAGACTTCACTGCATCTGGAATATTTTGATGTATTTTATTTCCAACTTTGTTTATATAGTAGCTTCATGAACTACTATTCATTTATTCCGCTGCGTATTATTGTACTACTCTGTATCTGTGATTCTGTGATTGATTTATTTACTGTATATGTTTTGCCAAATTTAAATTAACAATTCGGTATTTTTGAATTATTCAAGTCGGACGTGTATGTTTTTATTGTCGATTTGAATGGTCCAAAATAGCGAGTCGTTACAGTTAGTATCAGAGCTTGGCTCTAGGCAAAACTTAGCATATATGGTAAATTTATTTACAGAATCACTTCCGTTCGAGTTGAATCTCTTCTTTTTGACTCGATTTCCTTTGAACTTTGGAACGTTCCCTGTAGTTCAAAAATTCATTCTTGTCTCTCTCTATTTATATTCTTTTGATTCTGGAGTATCCAATGACTCCACTGAATGATTTGTAAAGGGGGTGAAACTCCTTTACAATCGGCATTGATTCACTAAAGATTTATATATCCTTGGTTTAGATGTTGCTGTCTCTTGTTATGCTGAATTCTATATCTGGCGATCGAATGTCGATTTTCCTTGGAGTTCCGCATCGATCATATTCATGAAGTCACGGTTGACCCGGTTAAGGTCGCCCGCGATTTATAGAAGTACATCCATCTTCTATTTTGTAATTTAATTATTTCATCTTCGATCGATTCTATCTTCGAATTAGGATTCTATTGATTGGAGTTCCTCTAAATTAAATCTCTATCTTTGTTTTAAAAATCCATTCTTGAATCATCCTTTGAAAATCGGGTTTTGTTTGTATTTTAAAATTGCTTTATATGCCGAAATTTTTATTTGGGTAACTATGATTTTATTCTATATATAAAAGAGAAAATATTTTCGATAAGGATTATATATCTTTTATAAACGAAAGTCTGAAATTTTGAAAGGATTTGAAATTTTGAAAATTTATAAGGAATTTGATTATATAAAGGATTTATAACTGAAGGATTTTGAATTTTAATTTCGAGAAATTGAACTCCGGTATTTTGAAATTTGGTTTTAAGATTTCTAAAATATATAATAATAATACGATTTAAAAGTATTTTTCGGATAAGAAATATTTCAAAAGAGTTCAAAAGAATTACAACGATGTAGAAGAAATTTCAATACAGTTTTCAAGAAAATAGAAGTCCATAACTCACTTATGTCGCTGGGGAATAATTTCGGTGATGAGTGCACACATCATCGACATTGATTTTCAAGTTTCAAAGCGGTGAGAGGCCACTCTAATAGCTTTGCTATGCATGTGATTTTATGAAACCAAATTTTGATTTCAAGTGCCGAAGTACGATTTGCTATTCGAAAGATATATGTATTTATATTTGAAATGATTTGAAGTGAACCAGTGTTCAATCCTCGAGTTTTCGATTTGATTTAGTATAACACTATTTATAAAAAATCGATCTACTGATTTGTTGCTGATTTCCAACTCTAGGATTTGAAATTTGATTTCATCGACTATTTTGAAGGTTCGAGCACTTCCAAATCAAGGTTTAAAATTTTAAAACTAAGAAATTCCGAAGAGTACAAAATATTTGATCAAGAATATAAGTTTAGTTTTGCATGTTTAAAGTATGAAGAGTATGACTTAAGTAAATTTGAAACTTTTGGTAAATAAATAATTTGCAAAAGGAAATTTGGATTTTCCATATAGAAAAAAATAGTTTAAAGATTTTAAAGGGATAGTTATAAATTTGGAAACCATTTTGAGGATAATTGATTTTGAGAAAAATTTGGTTTTGAAATTTGATTGGAATTAAAACCAGTACTTATATGGTGATTTTGAAAATGAATTTGTTTGACTTGAATTATGTTAATTTGGAAACTGGGATTATTTTCTAAAACTGTTATTTTGAAAACTTTGAAACTGAAGAAATTTAATTCGGAAGAAATAATTTGGTGAAATCATATATGATTTTGAAACTGAATTGATTTGAAATTGAGAACCTTGTATTATTAAGTACTTGATTTGGGAGTGGTCGAACTTATATAAAATGAATTTGTATAAGTATGAAATTGATTTGAAAATGTTGAATTGAAAAGGTACTCAATTTGTGAAGTGAAATCTTATATAATCGAAGTCTATAAAACTATGATTTGATATACTATTGATTGGGAAGGTATTCAATTGAAAATAGAATCCTATATATAATGGACTTTATATAAGTATGATATTTGAAAGTGATTTGAAAAGGTACTATATGATACATATTTTCGAAGTAAAGATATGGAAAGTGCCTTCTGCTTATATCCGCTTTGTGGCCACATTGTGGATTCATTCTATCGATATTATTCTCTCTGATTTTTGGTTTTCCGGATGTGATACTCGAGTGTCCTACCATGGCGTAACCCATGGTTTTTTTTCTCACGACTGCATAGCGCAACTTGCTTGGCTGAGCTGGCCTAGGGGTACGGATTGTTTCCTGGGGGATCCAGGCGTAACCATTGTGTATCCTGCAATCTATGTAGGTCGCATTAGTAGCGAAACTGCCTTGCTGAGACGGCCTAGGGGTACGGATTGTTTCCTGGAGGATCCATGCATAACCATTGTGTATCCTGCACTCTACTAGTCATCATGGCGTAACTCGCAGGGCTGAAAAAGCTTACGGATACGGATTGTTTCCTGGGGGATCCAAGCGTAACCATTGTGTATCTGCGATCCATGGTAAGACAACTATTTCGGTTTGGTTGATTTGTTTGGATTGTACTTTCCATATCCGTTTTGAAGGTTTTTCAAGTATTTTCACTGGTTGTTGAAACAGGTCTACTACGTACATGAAGAATTCTAGCTTTGCGCCTGATCAACGCATGGCCAGAGTCTGCAAGAACGAGGATAAACTTGTTGAAACATCGAGTTATAGAAGTATTTTCGAAAGGAAATTTGGTTTCGACATAAAAGTATTTTTTTTGAAAAGGTATTTTATTATAAAAGTATTTCCAACAAGAAATTTTGTATTAATCTGTGAAATTGAAATTCTTTTGGTTTGAAATTAAGTATTCATGCCCGATACTATTCTTTTGAATCTACCTTATCTGCTCAGCTTTAGTTATTCACCTTGATTCTATTTTCCGAATCTATCTTCTTTCCTTGTTGGATATATCCTTTTTAAGTAATGTTTATTTATATACTACATGGTATAATAGAAAATTTTTAGTGTTTCAGAAGTTATTAATTAATTATAACATGTTTAAAGAGAATGATTATTAATTTATCTATAATGTTGGAAGTATCTTGAGATAAATAACACAAATTATAAATTTTGGATTTAATATTTTCAATAGCTTCTTTGTAAATATAAGTAATAATGTAAATAATTGTTTTCAAAGGAGTTTTGAAAAGTATTAAAGTATTAAAGAAAATTAAATTTCAAATGAAGTTTTTAAATGAATATTTCAAGTAAATTTGTATAGTTTTAAATTAATTGTTTATCTTGTACTTCAATCTATTTTTTCTTTCTGTTTGTTGCTATTCCCCTACCTCCTTCCTTTTCGGGGACGAAAAGTTTTGAGTGGGGGAGAGTGTAACAACCCATAAATTTAAAACGGTTTTTAATAACGTATTTAATTAAATTTTGGAGAAATTTTAAATAATAATATTTTGAAATAAAAATTTAACTACGTATAATTAAATATAAGTAGTCAATAAATAAGAAAATATATAAATTTAGATTACGTTACTGGTTAATTAATTTGGACGTACGTTTGTTTAATTATTGCATCTATTGTACGCACTCTTTTATTTCACATCTTAGCTGTTAAAAATCAAATCAGCACGTGCATTAAAAAAAAGAATTAAAACCCTGCCTTCAATTCACGTGCAAAACTTTCCACTTTCATTTGCGTCTCCATATTTAATAGGAATAAAAATCTTGATTTCCTAACCGTTTCAAAATCTCCTCCCATCTTCATTTTTGCAACGCAGTTCAGATTTGGAAAAAAAAGGTAATGGGTAATGATCCGAAATTTTAGACCAATTTAAAATTCTAATTTTATTACAATATTGAATAAAATTTGGTAGAAACAAAAATGATGGGAATAATAATAGTTTATATGAGATTTACAATTTGACTTAAAACAGCAAATGTTAAGAATTTAATAATAATTGTTAATTGTAAATATTGATCTATTGAATAAAATTTAAGAGGAAACAATAGTTTAATTGTATTGTTGTAATTCAAATAAGTTAACCTCTAACAAATGAACTAAAATTGGTAACTAATGGATATGTTGAGTTATGTGAAATTATTAAATAAAATGTTTGATTTATTGTTAATAAAAAGAAGAAGAAAAGGAAAAATGTTATGTTCTGTTTATACATCAAATGGTGGTTTTGAAATTTAGTTTTGAAAGCAAGTATGGATTTTTGATTCAAAGAAAAATTTGGTCTTAATATACATATATACACGGGAAGTTTAGATTGGGTATAGGGTCCATTAATTATTGTGTGAATTCTAGTAGGTATGTATATATTGGTTACGTTAGTATTTTCAAATATATCACTCATTTCCTTGAAGTTTTGAAGCACACTGTCCAATCAACCTATCAATTGCTCTAATAATTTAATTTGGAAAATTCAAGACACAACTGTTTTATTTGCCATCATTTCTTTTATTTTTTTTCCAAACGGTTCATTTTGCCTTTATAACGTATCCTTCCATTCCATACTTATCTTTTTCCTTTACGTTTCAAATATGGAACGTGCTGTCCAATCAGCAATTAATTGCTTTAATTTCTCAACTAAATCTAAGGTGACTGTTGTCATCCTATAATTATTTGGATATCAAAACATATAAATTGTATGCGTTTACGTTCATTTTTGGTCAGTTCTTTTGTTTTGAAGTAATATATTTATTTCTTAAAAACGGTTGCATTGTGAAACACGTCTCTTCAAAATCTTCACCGTGCAGCCCAAGCAATATAATAAATTGCTTTAATAACGTTGCTGAATCAACGGTCATTTCAATTTATTATTTGTTATATGTTTTTTTTTTGGCTTAAAAATTGGCTACGTAAACATTAATTCAAAAATAGGAAGAAATCATTTGTTTCATGTAGCCACTTCATTTGCTTTAATTATTTCACATGATTCAAGCAGGTGAACGTGTCCATTCACTCAAACTTAATCTATATTTTTGTTTTAAATTTCTTTCCTCTGTTCACTAGGGTTATTATGGTATGATTCTCAGTCTATTGGTCTGCCTTTCCTTCTTTCCTTCGGCAATCGAAAAAAAACCTTTAATTATTATCTCATTTCTTTCTTGCACAGTTACAGACAATCAATTAGGTAATTGCATGTTGTACTCTGTTCATGCCTATTTGGTTCATAAAAATGATTAAGCATTTTTACCCAGAGCAGCCAACTCACCTACATCGTTCTATATCTATTTATTTGCATACAAGTTCAAACTTTTCCATTTTCTTTGATTGATAGATTTGTTGCCTTTATCTATTCTTTCTCTCCCTGTCTTTATTGCTTAAGGGAAAGCAATCCATCAAAATGTGAATATCTGATTATAGCCAGCCGTTACCTATATCCAAATTTCCATTTTTATGACCGTCATTCAATATCAAACTTATATACTTTTTGCATTCATTTCGCTCATTCAATTTTACGTTTCTTATTCCAGCTTTTAAATGTTGAGCTCCTCCCTTATATTTCTTTGTGGCCTTTACTTCTCTTCTATGTTTCTTCTTTTTTTTTCTCCCCCTCTGTTAGCTTCTCAAAACCATCACTCCGTAGCTCCTCCTTGATCTTTCACCCCTCGTGCTCCTCCGTAGCCACTTAGACTGTGTACTCCTTCTTTTGCGTAAGTATTTTTTTTATATAAACCTATGATATATTATAATATATACTGTGTACGTAAGTTTATATGCTTATATATATATATATACGTTGTTGTATGTTTATGAAAGAAAATATGTATATATTACACACTATATTCTCTGTTTTGTTTTAAAATATATAAGTGTTATAGGGTATAAGGTACACATACATAAAGTTATATGTTGTCTAAGAATATAAGTGGATTTGTACAGATAAAGCATGGGTTTATTGATATTATAATTACGTGAATACTGATTTTATATAAACGGTTATATGATCTATTTTTATATATTATTGAAATTGGAAAATCTGGTTCGACAATGAATATATGTTATACTACTTATATATTTACAGTAATATATATTGATTTTGTTTAAATATCATATAGACAGTGTTTATAAGTTTTTTAAAAAAATAAGTTATATTAGTTTGGATTTTACCTGTTGGGTTGGATAGGGTCACTGAGTATACTTATGTATATATTTATACCTTATGTACGTTTGTATATATATTTGTTAATTATATTTTAAGTTATATGCCAGTTATAATAAATTATGGTTTGTAGTATTCCTAATATTTTAAAACGGAAAATATATATTGTTGGAAACTTGTAATACAATCGCGTTTGTATATTTTCTATTTAAGTTTATATAACTTTATATATATATATATATATATATGTGTGTGTGTGTGTGTGTGTATAATATAAAATTTTGTTCACAAATGTCTATATGAGTATACATTAATTGGTTTTAAAAGATATAAATACATGGAGACTTTGTTCGATTGAATTAAATTTTAATTTGAGATATATGATTCAATTGATTTTAATAATAAATAATAAAGTTATATACATCATTTTCTGTCATATCAAGATGGTTCTAATTCGTTTTCACCATTTTCTTATCTCCCGGCTTTGTTGAATTCGTGCGAGTGAGCGTTGCTTTGAAATCCGTAGCTTGTTGTGTTGTCTACCTTTTCTAGCCTCTAGCCTCGAAAGGTGAGCAATCACTCACGATTAACGTTCTTTTATTTATTAAATTTTGTTTCAATTGAAACGACAATTGAAATATACTGCTGAAGTTAGTAAATCTGTTATATATGCTATTATCTGTAAACTGTTCACCTATGGGATATGACACCATATCCTATTGTTTATACTTTATTTAATTACTGTTGATATATGCCTGTTGTTATATTATTATCATTGTCACGACCCGACTTTCTACTCCCAGAAAATCGCATCATGAATTAAGAAAGAAAGGGATAGAAGAAGAAAAGGAAGAAGAGAAAGAAGAAACAACATAAGAATCTCAACAGCGGAACGAATAAATTATATTAATAACATAAGTATTTACATAATATACAATACCAATCAGAGTTACACAACATACACATCACATATACTAGATAGTTATAAACTCCTGTCTAGTATTTACAACGTAATACAATCACAACACAGAGAAAACACAGCGGAAAACTATATCTAACGCGGAAGCCTCCTGCTCCATTCCACCTCCATTATTCGTCAAAGCTAACCTGAATCTCTTGACTACTCGTAAAAATTTGAGTACCCAAGAGTTTATGAAAAACAAAAATAAACTCCGGGTCAGACATGGGTCTGGTGTAAGTAACAGGTTAAGGTTGCTTAACTTTTAAAAACCTTTGAAAAGAAAGTTATCACGTAAAACTTCCCACACATAAAAATGGAAAAGTTTTTACCTTACGCTAACCAAAACATTTGACAGGAAATCCGATGATATTATAATAGTGTCTAGGGTTTTCAAGTAAATATGAAATAGCTGAAATTGTTACATTATTAAATTCCAGCTACTAGCCACAAAAGTGGGTAATACAATCAAAACCGTTGGCACTTATTGGATTTTGGATTCCATACAATGGCAGGGCTACTACGGTACCGCCCGTCACAGTACGTGGCCTAGATCACCGTACCGAGGAGTACTCCCACTCCCCTGCAACACAAAGCCGGTGTGATGCCCCACCTCTATACCCACGCTAGCCAAGAACACTACGGTGTAGTGCTCTTAACTAGCACGGAGAATAAGGCTGTTGAGGAGCGACCATCCGTGTAATTGCTTTGTGCGAGCACCGATATGTCAGATAGTAAAAACATGCATTTCATTTCAGGAGGAAATCCGACATGCCGATGCAAACTCAAAGCTACTACACGGTGGCTATAATAGTCTAGGACAAAATATAAAATAATAACACAGAGAATAAAAATGCGGAACACAGATGAAACAGAAAATCTCATATACATATATAATAACTGATGTCAGTTACAATACATTTGACACGGTACATGTGATACAACTACAACAGTCGATTCAGGAAGTTACATACAAGTACATTAACGCATATAATATACATGAATACATATCTTCCTATACAATAATACAGGCTACTACAAATGCTGACTGCTCCAAAAGATATGAAAGAACTTCATAGCTCTAGCAGCAACCCAAAGCAAAATATCTACAACCTGAAATACTCGGTCTGACCCGAGTATTAAATTCAAAAGAAAATAATACTCGGGTCAGTCTAATTCAAACTCAGTTATTAGTGCACAGAAGCAATAATAATTAAATAATGAATAGACGACAGTAATTAAACCAAATCAGAATGCAATTCAGAATATCGAATTGAAATGAACAAACAGTTCAAACCATTGAAATATCCATTAAAATATTAATTCAAGTAGGGCTGCAGTACACGCACGCGTGCACTGCCTCGCCACTACGGAATATGGAATACGCAAAAAGATCCATAAGTCAAAACAAAAAGAATATCATACACGCCATACCGTGTGGCTGCAGTTCACGCTTGCGTGCACTGCCTTGCCACTATAGTGATGTCGTGCCCAAAAACTCAATACCGTGTGGCTGCAGTTCACGCTTGCGTGCACTGCCTTGCCACTATAGTGATGATGTACCCAATAAATATTCACAAGCGTCGCCGTGAATATCATAAGGCCAAGTGTCGATTAAAATTGCAGAGACAAATGCGAGGTCAAGCCCAAAAAAGTTCGGGCTCAATGCAAGTGGATTATTTCAGTTCAAACCAAATATACGTGCGGACATGAATACACCAGCATGCACACAGATATGAAGTGGCAACATCATCAAGTGTACATATGCAATAGGATGCACAGAGCAAGATAGTGTAACAGAGCAGGGTGCCAACACGACAGCGGTACACAATGATACACATGAACATGCAAATGCACACACAACAATTCACCAGAAAACAAAGTTCAAGCAAAACAACTCAAGCAACAAAGATGCAGGCGCAACAAGTGCACCAGCAAAATAAGCTGAATCAAAGTGCACAAGCATATTGAAACTTGCGGTGGCAACAAGAATGATAAGTATATAGGTGCAGATGCACAGTGCAGCAGCTCAAGTGAACAGAGAGAAGCAACTGGCAACAATGCACAGTGCCTCTATGAATTAAACAAGACTCAAGCTCAACCAAAAGCTGATACAAGTGAATAGGAAATAGAGCATCTACTATATGAAACAAGTCAAAGAACGAAGCTACAGATCCAGGCACACTGGAATATAAAATTGCAAACCTGACTGAAAATCACTTCAGAAGAACACATCCCAAATAGGCTACCACTTCAAATAACATATATACATATATGCACATACATGTATACATGTATAAAAGAGTTCGAAGCAGTGACAGTATCAAGTGAATCGAGTTCAAGTCAAACCAACATGGTGATAACACAACCACAATGAAACTGGCTCAAGAACATATGCATACATAGCTATATAAAAGTGCAACAGCAAGTCGGGACTACAAAATGTGCAGAGGTGCAAAAACAGAAATGCACACCAGACCAGAGTCATGAAAATGCAATATAAAAGTGCCAAAGTAAAACAAAGTGCTGCCATTGTTGGACCAAGAAAAATACTCAAACACACAAGACATGCATAACCAGATCAGTTTTAAAGTGCGAGTGACCACGTATGCACAGCCAGTGCACACACATGAAGGTCACAATAAAGCATGAAGCAGCTCATATATACTGCAATAGTTTGAAAATGCAGCAAGTACCCGGTTCAAGATGAAACCAAACACAAATGCACATAATTGCAGTGGGCAGTTGTTTGATAAATGTGAAAGCAATGGACTTGAAGTGAGTTAATAGCAGTGGAATTTCATAGTGATGTTTGCTCAAAAGTGTAGTAGTGAATGAATATGTGATGCTGTATAAAGTATTCTCTGGTGGCATTGGGATATACAGTGACATATGGTCAGAAGCAATGCAAGTGAGACAAGGCTACGAATCGTATCAGTAAACATATATAAAATAATGAACCCAACAATGCAAACAAGTCACAAGGGATATTCAAATACATAGGACAACAAAGCATTATTTTCAAAACCAGTTAGGATTGAAATTTCAGAAATAATTAAATGTACAGGTGAAGCTCAGAATGATGATTCAGAATGTTGAACAAGTCCACAATATCAGGCTGAAACCATAAGTTGAATGAATCCATAAATTCAGGCCAAAGCAAATAATAAACAAGTCAACCATGTCAGGCCAAAACCATCACAAATTATAAGTATGAACAAATCAATAATCTCAGGCCAAAGAACACACACCCGAAATCATCTAAATCATGCACGAAATACTTAAGATTGAATTAGAGGGCGTGAATGAAAATCACTCACATATACGAATTTACACAGTCAATAACCCAATATCGAAACAAAGATGACCACGAAAACAAAAACGAACGAAATCTCATATTTTGAGTGAATTAGATGTGAGAAAGTCTCACCTAGTCGACGAATTGAGGCCAAGCACACCGCAGCAGCCACGCGAGACGAGCAACCATCGGAATCGAAACCCTAATTCCAGAAAGAAGCCGAAGCCCTAATTCGACAAAGAGAGGCCGCCATTTTTCACAAGCAAAAGAAAAGGGGGCGGGCCGAAGGAATGAAAAGTGAAAATAAAAAGGGGAACGGGTTTCTTTTATTTTATTTTTTTGCAAATTATTTTCCACGGCTTCAAACATTTAAATGTGGGCCGAGAATTTATTTTAAAGCCCGATAAAATTTTACTTAAAATTTGTAAAAGAATTTTAAATCCAAATTTAAAAACTTCAATTGGAAATTTGTGTCAATATTAATCGTTTAAATTGTCGATTATAATTCGACACGAATATCGGGTTGTTACAGACTCCCCTCCTTAAAGAAATTGCGTCCTCGCAATCTTAAGGAATATATGGACAAAAGGTAACAACCAAAAGAGCATATCATCACAAGATGAAGAAATTCGAAATATGAAGTTCACCATAAAGAGCATGAAGGAGCAAGCCAGAACGTGTTTGCTCAAAGTCAAATCTAGTGAAACTTCAATTTCTTCAATAATACCGGGCTCAAGAATAAAGATCGGAAATCCCAAAGGCATTTCCGTAATTGGAAGACGTGGAAAACGTCATGAATAGCAGAAAATTGAGCCGGTACACTGGCGTAGTACAATATAAACGCCAAAGAAATCTTTTAATTTCATAAAGGAAATTCACAAGTTATCAACAAAATCTAATTATCAATAGATAATTCAGAGATCTCAAATCACAAATATTCGATTATCAAAAACGATAATCAAATCAACAAGTATTCGATTATCAAAATCGAAAATCAATCTTAAATCACAAATATTTAATTATCACAAACGACAATTAAATCTCAAATATCTAATTATCAATAGATAATTAGAAACAATAAATATCTGATTATCAAAAACGATAAATCAGAAATCACGAATCAACGATTATTTAATTATCACAATTGATAATCAAATCACAAATATCTAATTATCACAAACGATAATTAGATCTCAAATATCTGATTATCACAAGCGATAATCAGAAACAATAAATATCTGATTATCAAAAACGATAAATCAGAAATCATAAACATCCAATTATCAAAACGATAATCAGAAATTACCACAACGGTAATCAAATTTCAAATTACAAATTTTTCAATTAACGAGTCCGAAATTAACCGAAATAGCAAACGCACATGACTCATAACCACGGGTTTTACTAAATCGTTTAATTCACTTCATCGTTTCCTTGAAAGTGTTAAATTGTGTATTTTAAATAAATAACATTTTACGTTCTCAAACAGACAAGTCCGGAATTTAAGCGAATCAGTAAAAGAAAGGGGTCATAGTCCTCGATTTTTCTGAAACGTTTACATCGCTTCCACATTCTTTTGAAAGCGTAAAGTGTAAAAAAAAATTTGAAAACCATTTTTATTTATAAAATTACAATTTACATTCTCAAACGAACAAGTCCGGAATTAAGCGAATCAGCAAAAGAAAGGGATCATAGTCCTCGATTTTACTGAAACGTTTAATTCGCTTCCTCATTCTTTTGAAAGCGCAAATCGTAAAAATTTTGAAAACAATTTTGATTTATATTTTGAAACAATTTTTTAAAATATGTGATTAAAACAACGACATCAGAAGCAACTTCGATAAGTGGATTTTCATTCATCCAAAGAGTCACAAGAATCTTCTCAAAGATAGAAAGGGGTATCATACCCTAAACTTGTATTCATAACAAGTCAATAACACACGAATTCACATATGCACAAGAATTGATAAAACTTATCAATAGAAATCACGAAAATTGGTGAAGCACAAATTCTAGAAATCCTCACAAGAAATCCAGAAAACACAAGCTAAGAGTATGAGAACTCGAACGCGAGTATGAAAACTCGAACCGGAGTATGAAAACTCGAACGCGAGTATGAAAACTCGAACCGGAGTATGAAAACTCAAACGGAGTATGAAAACTCGAACAGAGTATGAAAACTCAAACGGAGTATGAAAACTCAAACGGAGTATGAAAACTCGAACAGAGTATGAAAACTCAAAGGGGAGTATGGAAACTCACCAACACGCGAGCATGAAAATTCATCAACACATGTAACGCATAACGAGAACGGGAGCACGAAAACTCACCTACATGCGAGCATGAAAACTCACCAACACGTGCAATGCAAAGCGAGAACGGGAGCACAGAATCTCACCTACACGTGAGCATGAAAATCACCAACACGGGCAACGCAAAGCGGGAACGGGAGCACGGAATCTCACCTACACGCGAGCATGAAAAATCATCAACACGTGCAACGCAAAGCGAGAACGGGAGCACGGAATCTCACCTACCCGCGAGCATGAAAAATCATCAACACGTGCAACGCAAAGCGAGAACGGGAGCACGAAATCTCACCTACACGTGAGCATGAAAATCACCAACACGGGCAACGCAAAGCGAGAACGGGAGCACGGAATCTCACCTACACGCGAGCATGAAAAATCATCAACATGTGCAACGCAAAGCGAGAACGGGAGCACGGAATCTCACCTACCCGCGAGCATGAAAAATCATCAACACGTGCAACGCATAACGAGACGCTATCTCATGGTTGCAAGCCATTAATTTTGACACACGAATGGCCCGAAGACCGTGGGGCGCTACCCCACATGTGTGAGTCGAAATCACACATATTGAGGTCCAGACTAACCAAAAAAATCAAAAGAGGTATGTGTGAGTGGAATCACACAAGTGGTGTCTAGTCTAACCTCACAATCAAAAGAAAAGTATGTGTGAATGAAATCACACAAGTGGTGTCTAGACAATCCTCAAAGCCCAAGAGATATGTGTGAGACGAAATCACACCGATGAGGCCTAGTCTAACCGTAAAAATGATCGTCATGATCAACGAGAAGTGTCAATTACACTAAGTCAGTAAATGTAAAAGTTTAGCATCATGTCCCATAATAACTTACTTAACTTAAATATTTACGAACAAACTGTAAATCTTCACTAATAAAATTTGTCACTAGAGGTTCAATCGAACAAGTCCAACAATTAACCGACGAAGTAAACGCAAGCGTTTCATACCACTTGTTTTACTAAGCCGTTTAATTAGATTTCTCATACGAGTGAAATAAAGATTTGTATATACTAATAGATTGGAAAACAGTTTCAAAAACGAGTTTGGTATTGAAAATAGAGTTGAAAACATTTTGATATTTACTACTAGTATTGAAACCTTTATATTTTTAAAGTGACAAATCACAAAAATGATTGTAGAAACAATCAATCACAAGAAGTCACATACGAAGACGTGAATAGAATCCAAAGAAATCGATACCGAATTCATCGAAAGGTATGTTCACAAAAATCCCGAAGAAAAGGTCATCAAAGTTGCTAATAAATGATAGCAACAAATCGGGAAATAATCAAGAATCGATTAAATTCGAAAACCAAATCAATTCACTAAGATTCACATTCGAAGACGTGAATAAAATACAAAGAATTCGATTCCAAATCCATCAAAGTAGGAATACCCAAAATTCCTGAAATAGAAGTTATCAAAGTCGACAAAGGTGATAACAACTAACCGGAAAAGAAGAACCGATCAACAATTGGAAAAACAAAGCAGAACGAGTATAAATGCTTGAATGACTTTAGCAAAAGTAAAAGTCAAGTCAACGTCGATATCGACAAGGCAAAGACCAAGACAATTTCTTTTATACCAAAGAAATTTTAAAACTATCAGAGAGAGGCACATGAAAACCAACAAACCATGGATAAACAGACAGAGTCGACAATTGGAATGCAATTTGTCTCAAAGATTGATACCCAAAACCCAATTGTATGGAGACTGCATTAAGTACACGAATCAGAGATACGAATGCCTATATATAGCAGTTCGAATAAACAATGCGAGTTTAAATCGAAGTGGGTACTAGTTGCAGCAATATGCAACTTGATAGAGCATATATACACTGATACTTAGAAGTGTAAACTCAAGTGAGCAAGTGCGACAGAGAATAGCAGCAATGCTCACGAATAAGCGTTAGGAATTCATTCCTAACAAATCAAAGATGATCTTAAGATAAAGATGTGAAATAAAACATCGACAAATAGTTGTAACACATGTACTATCTAAGTTATGTTTTATATTTGTTCTAAACCCCAGGCTCTGATACCAAGCTGTGACGCCCCACCTCTATACCCACGCTAGCCAAGAACACTACGGTGTAGTGCTGTCAACTAGCACGGAGAATAAGGCTGTTGAGGAGCGACCATCCGTGTAATTGCTTTGTGCGAGCACCGATATGTCAGATAGTAAAAACATGCATTTCATTTCAGGAGGAAATCCGACATGCCGATGCAAACTCAAAGCTACTACACGGTGGCTATAATAGTCTAGGGCAAAATATAAAATAATAACACAGAGAATAAAAATGCGGAACACAGATGAAACAGAAAATCTCATATACATATATAATAACTGATGTCAGTTACAATACATTTGACACGGTACATGTGATACAACTACAACAGTCGATTCAGGAAGTTACATATACAAGTACATTAACGCATATAATATACATGAATACATATCTTCCTATACAATAATACAGGCTACTACAAATGACGACTGCTCCAAAAGATATGAAAGAACTTCATAGCTCTAGCAGCAACCCAAAGCAGAATATCTACAACCTGAAATACTCGGTCTGACCCGAGTATTAAATTCAAAAGAAAATAATACTCGGGTCAGTCTAATTCAAACTCAGTTATTAGTGCACAGAAGCAATAATAATTAAATAATGAATAGACGACAGTAATTAAACCAAATCAGAATGCAATTCAGAATATCGAATTGAAATGAACAAACAGTTCAAACCATTGAAATATCCATTAAAATATTAATTCAAGTAGGGATGCAGTACACGCACGCGTGCACTGCCTCGCCACTACGGAATATGGAATACGCAAAAAGATCCATAAGTCAAAACAAAAAGAATATCATACACGCCATACCGTGTGGCTGCAGTTCACGCTTGCGTGCACTGCCTTGCCACTATAGTGATGTCGTGCCCAAAAACTCAATACCGTGTGGCTGCAGTTCACGCTTGCGTGCACTGCTTTGCCACTATAGTGATGATGTACCCAATAAATATTCACAAGCGTCGCCGTGAATATCATAAGGCCAAGTGTCGATTAAAATTGCAGAGACAAATGCGAGGTCAAGCCCAAAAAAGTTCGGGCTCAATGCAAGTGGATTATTTCAGTTCAAACCAAATATACGTGCGGACATGAATACACCAGCATGCACACAGATATGAAGTGGCAACATCATCAAGTGTACATATGCAATAGGATGCACAGAGCAAGATAGTGTAACAGAGCAGGGTGCCAACACGACAGCGGTACACAATGATACACATGAACATGCAAATGCACACACAACAATTCACCAGAAAACAAAGTTCAAGCAAAACAACTCAAGCAACAAAGATGCAGGCGCAACAAGTGCACCAGCAAAATAAGCTGAATCAAAGTGCACAAGCATATTGAAACTTGCGGTGGCAACAAGAATGATAAGTATATAGGTGCAGATGCACAGTGCAGCAGCTCAAGTGAACAGAGAGAAGCAACTGGCAACAATGCACAGTGCCTCTATGAATTAAACAAGACTCAAGCTCAACCAAAAGCTGATACAAGTGAATAGGAAATAGAGCATCTACTATATGAAACAAGTCAAAGAACGAAGCTACAGATCCAGGCACACTGGAATATAAAATTGCAAACCTGACTGAAAATCACTTCAGAAGAACACATCCCAAATAGGCTACCACTTCAAATAACATATATACATATATGCACATACATGTATACATGTATAAAAGAGTTCGAAGCAGTGACAGTATCAAGTGAATCGAGTTCAAGTCAAACCAACATGGTGAAAACACAACCACAATGAAACTGGCTCAAGAACATATGCATACATAGCTATATAAAAGTGCAACAGCAAGTCGGGACTACAAAATGTGCAGAGGTGCAAAAACAGAAATGCACACCAGACCAAAGTCATGAAAATGCAATATAAAAGTGCCAAAGTAAAACAAAGTGCTGCCATTGTTGGACCAAGAAAAATACTCAAACACACAGGACATGCATAACCAGATCAGTTTTAAAGTGCGAGTGACCACGTATGCACAGCCAGTGCACACACATGAAGGTCACAATAAAGCATGAAGCAGCTCATATATACTGCAATAGTTTGAAAATGCAGCAAGTACCCGGTTCAAGATGAAACCAAACACAAATGCACATAATTGCAGTGGGCAGTTGTTTGATAAATGTGAAAGCAATGGACTTGAAGTGAGTTAATAGTAGTGGAATTTCATAGTGATGTTTGCTCAAAAGTGTAGTAGTGAATGAATATGTGATGCTGTATAAAGTATTCTCTGGTGGCATTGGGATATACAGTGACATATGGTCAGAAGCAATGCAAGTGAGACAAGGCTACGAATCGTATCAGTAAACATATATAAAATAATGAACCCAACAATGCAAACAAGTCACAAGGGATATTCAAATACATAGGACAACAAAGCATTATTTTCAAAACCAGTTAGGATTGAAATTTCAGAAATAATTAAATGTACAGGTGAAGCTCAGAATGATGATTCAGAATGTTGAACAAGTCCACAATATCAGGCTGAAACCATAAGTTGAATGAATCCATAAATTCAGGCCAAAGCAAATAATAAACAAGTCAACCATGTCAGGCCAAAACCATCACAAATTATAAGTATGAACAAATCAATAATCTCAGGCCAAAGAACACGCACCCGAAATCATCTAAATCATGCACGAAATACTTAAGATTGAATTAGAGGGCGTGAATGAAAATCACTCACATATACGAATTTACACAGTCAATAACCCAATATCGAAACAAAGATGACCACGAAAACAAAAACGAACGAAATCTCATATTTTGAGTGAATTAGATGTGAGAAAGTCTCACCTAGTCGACGAATTGAGGCCAAGCACACCGCAGCAGCCACGCGAGACGAGCAACCATCGGAATCGAAACCCTAATTCCAGAAAGAAGCCGAAGCCCTAATTCGACAAAGAGAGGCCGCCATTTTTCACAAGCAAAAGAAAAGGGGACGGGCCGAAGGAATGAAAAGTGAAAATAAAAAGGGGAAAGGGGAACGGGTTTCTTTTATTTTTATTTTTTGCAAATTATTTTCCACGGCTTCAAACATTTAAATGTGGGCCGAGAATTTATTTTAAAGCCCGATAAAATTTTACTTAAAATTTGTAAAAGAATTTTAAATCCAAATTTAAAAACTTCAATTGGAAATTTGTGTCAATATTAATCGTTTAAATTGTCGATTATAATTCGACACGAATATCGGGTTGTTACAGCCGGACCCATTCCTTACTGAACAGTTCCGAACAAGACAACCCCGGCAGTTGTTGCAATCAACTGCCCCACACAGCCGAATATAAAGGGACTTCTAGACAGGGGTAAATCTTGCTCTCCAGTGGGAGCTACCCACGAAGCCTTGCTGCACCTCCCCTATTTTAGCCATTCCCGGTTGATGAGGCTTGAGGCTACGATTACCTTTGTAGACAACATCTCTTAGAATGCCCATCGTCCACCTGACGATGTTCTGAAAGCATTCAATCCATCCAAGTTCGTTCCGGGTTCGAACGAAACCGAAGGCATTATGTAACGACCCAACTTCCAAACTCCAGGAAATTGCATCGCTAAGAAGAAAGAAAGGGATAGAAGAAGAAAAGAAAGAGAAAGAAGAACACAAACAACATCAGAATCTCACAGCGGAACGAATCAAATATAATATATCACATAATACTTTACATAGTATCATATACATCAGAGTTTTACAGCCAATAAAACACATACTAGACAGTTATAAACACCTGTCTAGTTATACATCTCTAAACAGTACAAGATACAACTCAGAGAGATGACTCAGAGATACCAACACAGCGGAAAATAGATAACTACAACGCAGAAGCCTCCTGCTCCATTTGCTCCTCCATATCTCGTCAAAGCAATCCTGAATCACTTGACTACTCATACATAATATGAGTACCCAAGAGTTTAATAAAACAGAAAATAAACACTCGGGTCAGACAGGGGTCTGGTGTGAGTAAATAGTTTAAAAGTTGCTTAACTTTTAGAAAATCCTTTGAAAACAAAAGGTATCACGTAAGACTTCCCACACATAAACATGGAAAAGTTTTTACCTTACGCTAACCAAAACATTTGATAGGAAATCCAGTGATATTATAATAGTGTCTAGGGTTTTCAAAATAAAATACAGAAATAGCTGGAATGCTTACATCTCACGTTCCAACATAGTTGGGCACAATCAAAACCGTATAGGCACTTATTGGATTTTGGATTCCATCAATGGCAGGGCTACTGGGGTACCGCCCGTCACAGTACGTGGCCTAGATCACCGTACCGAGGAGCCACCCTAACTCCCCTGCAACACAAGGCCGGCACCGTTCCTTACTGAACAGTCCCGAACAAGACCACCCCGACGGTTGGAGCTCAAAAACCGTCCACACAGCCGAAATATAAAGGGACCTCTAGACAGGGATGTATCTTGCCCTCCAGTGGGCGCGACCCACGAAGCCTTGCTGCACCTCCCCTGTTTTAGCCATTCCCGGTTGATGAGGCTTGAGGCTGCGATTACCTTTAAAGAACACATCTATCTTAGAATGCTCATCGTCCACCTGACGATGTTCTGAAAGCATTCAATCCATACAAGTTCGTTCCGGGTTCGAACGAAACCGAAGGCATTATCTCGTTACACTCGTATTGGAATCACCCTCAGAGTTAACGACAATAACCCTTGCACTCTAAACCACCATCTCGAATCTATAAGTACTATTCCGTCAAACTCATTACGGAATCACCCACAGAGTTATACTGACGTATAGCCCTTACACCTCGAGTCTTCACATGCTCCACTTGGATTAACGACCTAACGTTTAGTTGGAATCGATGTGGTTTTCGGATATCCAAATATGGAAACCCGATCCCGGTCTCACCGAAACCAAACGCCATTTTAATGTCCAAGTTATACTTAAGGGTTTAAACAATTAACTCATTTAATTTTTATCTATTTCACACAGATAGATAAACTACATATTCACATCATAACAGATAACCCATAACATTATCACAATAGATAATCATCACAACAGTCAAACATCACAACAACAATCATCACAACCAAATAATCCATCATACTATAATTAAGCATCCATATCCTATAGATACTACTCATCTCATTTCTGAGATCACAACCATCCAAAGGTATATCAATATCATCCATAAACAATGATATATTATCCATCATTTATAATTAATTTAAAATGAATTAAATTAATTACTTCTATCCTTAATTAATTTAAAATAAATTAAATTAATTACTCATCTATAAATCCTGCTTATAAATCCATTGATTAATCAACCTAGTTAATTAATCATTCATTAAGTATTTAACTTGATTAAACATCTTTGATTAATCATTCACTAATTACAATAAGTAATTAGTCTTTAATTAATTTCATAAAATTAATTAACCTTAATCATAAGTAATTAACTTTTGATTACTTAATTTATTAATTAACTATAATTAATTACATTCACCCTTAATTAATTACAATTAATTAATCACTTAATTAATTAATTAATTCTTAATTAAACAATTCTTAATTACATCATTAATTATAATAATTAATGATCTCTAATTAATATTTAAATTAATTACTCAATTAAATTAATTACTCAATTAAATTAATTACAATTATTAATCACCTTGATTAATATTTAAATCCAGTAATTAACTATCTTAATTACTCCTTAATAAATTAATTATCCAATAATTAATTATCTATCTTAATTTATCCTTGATTAATTACAAAAGTAATTATCCAAATTACTTTTAAATAAATCACCTTTCCTTAATTACATTCCAGTAATTATTAATTAAAACTTCTCTAAGAAATCCTGCTCCATAAATTACATTAAGTAATTATTATCATTTAATTATTAAATTATTTCTTAAATTAATTAAACTAAATTAATTAATTTAACAAAGCACATTATCAGAATTGATTACAATATGTAATTAATCCCTTAATTACTTTTATAAAGTAATTATACTTAAATTACAATTGATTATCTTAAATTAATTAATCTAATTAATCCATCAAAATTAATTACATTAATTAATTATTAATTATCCTTAGATAATTAACAACATTTTCATTAATTCCTTACTTAAGAATAATTACCTTAAATTAATTATTCATTAATCATCTTTAATTAAAATTAATTCAAGTTATTATTTAAAAATCAAATAGATAAGTAAATCCTTAATTATTTTCAAAATAATTCATTTACTTATTTATACTTAATTAATATTCAAAATGTATTAAAATAATACATTCCTAAAATTTAATTCAACTTTCAATTTAAAATTAACATATCATAATTTTATTTAATATTTAAAAGAAAGAAATCTTTTAAATTTAAACCTTTGTTTGAAATCAAATTCATATTTGAATTCTACTTAATAACATTCTTGTTCAATATTTAAAACTTTCCAAAACTGATTTGAATTCAAATTGTTTTAAAGTAAAAACAGAAATCATATTTGAATTTGATTTCAACCCCAATTTTAAATCTTGCATATCATTCAAATATTTCATTTGAATTCAAAGTATTCCTGAATCTAATTCAAATTCAAACCTGAATTTGAATTGAATTCCTTTCAAAATTTTAAAAAGAAACAAAACTGTTTTTAATAAAAATCTGGTTTTAAAACCTGAAAACTACACTTACACAGATTTCCAGATTTGAATTTAAACTTAATTCAAATTCAAATTTCAATTCAAACCTAAATTTTGAATTTTGTTTTAAATATTGAATTCACTTCTAAGTTTTTTTAAAAAAACAAAACTGTTTTAATTAAAAATCTGGATTCAAAGAATCCTGAAACTAAATTTACACTATTTCCAAATTTAAATTTAAAACTAACTTAAATTTGAATTCATCATTTAAACCTTTTATATCCATATACTTACTTAAATTCAATTCAACTTAAACTTGAATTTAATCAATGCTTTAAGCATGTTGGGTTTCCAGATTTTTAAAGAAAAACTTCTCAGGTTAAAAACTGCACTCTAAATTTATACTTTTAAAATTTAAGTTTAAATCTTACTTTATTGTTTGAATTCTTCAATTTAAACTTTTGAATCCAAATACTTACTTGAATTTAAACCATACCTACACTCTGAATTAAATCATTTGCTTTAAACATTTTAAATTTCCAGATTTTAAAAACACAACTCAGGTTTGCCTCTGCACAACAAACCCGAGGACACCCTCAGTTTACTTCGAGCCAATCCATATCTTCCTTCGAGTCACAACAGCAACTGCACGGTACCATCTTCGAGTCACCAACCCTACACACCAAAACTTTCACCAGAGACAACAAAACCTGTCAACCATCATCACATCTCACTCTGGTCATCTTATGGCCTCTAACTCCGGCCACTGCTCCTCCTATACACCCACTGCAATACCCCAAATTCTCAGCCCACTCGAACCACCCCATAGTTCAGACAGTGACAAACTTCATCACTTTCAAATTGGAGTACAAACCTGAAACCACTCTTGTAATCAACACAAACTCTATGACCAACTTCCCTTATTTTCCCTTCATTTCCCAGTCAACATTCCATCTTCAGGCAAGAATCCAAGTTTCAAAATCCATTCCATGATCAGATACTCCAAAATCCATTTCATGATTTGATATTTCTAGAATATCAAAACTACTGCACAGACCACAGTTCCTAACTTCACAGAAACTTTAAAACTGATACATGTTTCAAATATCCATGTTTTAATCATGTATTACAGCTTTAACTAGTTTGAATAAATTAAAGATGTTTGGTAATCTTACTTAAGAAAAATAACAGAGGCAGTTACTATTGTTTTAAGGGTTACAGATTTTAGTTTAATTAAATTAAAAATTCTACAAACCTACCTCTAAGCTAAACAACTCCATTTGTTTACACAATATTTTCAAAGTAAGATTCAGACATAAAGAAATGGTTTTGAAATCAAATCCTATTAAGAACATAAGCATGACTGTTAAAACAATTTACCACACTCTTTTCTGCACATTCAAGAAACATATGCAGGGTATTATCTCACAACAGTCAACAAGCACATGCACATATGGAATTTCAAACAAACTATAAATAGTGATGTTGCTTCTAAAAGAAAGAACAGAGAGTTATTATTTGCCTTTGTTTAAATTATCTTATTCAATAGTATTTTGAACTAAACCTTAAAGTGTTGTAGGTTTTTGTTATCTTGGTTAAAAATGAAACTGTTTTTAAAACAGAAAATTTACTCACCTTAAAATTGAAAAAGAGCATGCCTTCCAAATGCCAAACATTCCCCTGCAACCTGAATTCCTTGCATGCTTGAATCAGAGCTAACATGAATCTGAGCTAACTTGCAGTTTGAAATTGGTTTTAGCTTGAAGTAGGTAAGCCTGGAAACTGCATTTGGTGATAATTTGGTCTGCATGCTTCCATTATCTTTGCTTGAAATGATCTTACAGATTGAAGAACTTGGTTTGCTTGCAGATTTGAATTCACAGGTTGAAGGCTTTTGTTTCACAAGTTACAGAATTTCCAGATTTGGATTTTCTTATTGCAGGTTTCAAAACTTTGATTTGCAGAGTGTAGGTTGGGTTGTGGAATTTTTAGAGTAAATTGGAATTTCAGTTTCTCAGATCTGAACTTTGATTTTACATGGAAGATAAAAATGTTTGAAACAAAAGATATGTTAAAGTTTTATTCAAAATTGATTTGTATTGCCACTTGTTGCTTAAGTAAGAAAATAAATTTACAAGTGTAAATTTTAAAAATATGAAGCTTACACATGTATGATTTAGATAATAAGATGAATTTATATGTTTACAAATGTTTTTAATTAAAGATAAAACCAATCTAATTTAAATTTAAGATGTTTATATATGTTTCATATGTATTTAGTCTTTACAAATGAATTATCCAAACATATACAAATATTTGTTTGAATATTTTAAAAAAAATTATTTAAAACCAATTTCACAAAAGAAACTTTTTTTTTAAAAGAAAAGAACAATGTTGAATTATATTTTATTCAAGAGTTTTCAAATTAACATATTCTAATATAAATAAACTAAATTTATTTCAAAACAAATTTTAAAATAAAACAAAATAAACTTTATTATAAAAATACAATTCTTAACTATATATATTTATAACAAAATATTTATTATAATTTCCTTCTAAAAGTACAAGATAGATTTATAAATTGACTTATGAAAAGTTCAATACTATTTTCATTTTAGTTTAATCAATCCATAAATTATACACCTATATATATATTATAAATTTGAAAAGATCCTTTATTAAATTTAAAATTAAAATCAAAACACCTATTTACAATGTATACACATATATACATTATAAATAAATATTTTTAAATCAGCTTATAAAGAAAATTTTATCATTAAAATATTTTCAACATTTTAAAACAATAAGATTCTCAAACTCAATCATTATTATAAATTTTCAAAAGAATATTATTTATTAACAAAATAATTATAAATTTTCAGAAGAAAATTATGTTTGAATTGGATTATTAAACCAGTATTTCACATTTTAAAATAAATTATAAATGAAATTATTAAATAAATATTGCCCAAATTTCCGGGACATCACATTCCTCCCCCCTTTAAAAGAATTTCGTCCCCGAAATTTAAAAGCAAAGGTAATTTAATAATCTCTTTAAAGATTTATTTAAAACACAAGCATATATCAAACATATGCTAACCAATCAAAACAACCAATTCAACCAATCAAACAAATCTAATTATCCAGACAAATTCTGGATTAAATTCTATCGAGTTTCCCCTAGGTATAAATATATACCGGGATACTCGCTCAAGAGAATCCAAACAATCAATACTAAGAAATTCCAAAAACTCCTATACAGCTATATCTACAACATAAGACAAGATATCAGACTACAAACGAGTCTGACTCTACAACCAAAACTTCAGAACTGCTGGTTCCATAACCAGGGATAAATCATACACGTACTCCCTCAGAGATACGTGAAACCCATCGAATCCCAGTAATCCAAACTGGCAATCCAATCCTGTAGATCAATCACTTAACCTTTAAGAGAAAACAGAAAGGTCCAATCTCTTATCCACAAATCTTTCCTGTCGATCCTGGGCTGCTTCCAACTTCTAGATCAATCCAATCCATCACACAAACTCTGCTACAAATATCAGGAAACTTCAGACAAACAACACTTATTCAGAAAACAGAACAGATGCCCAAGACATCCAAATCTCCAGATAAAAATGAATTTCCGGTAGAAATCTTCTAATCCAAGACAAAACACAAATCCCAATGAATAGGGTGTTGCTTTAATTCTGAAATAGCTGCCACCATGCTTCCACTGCGCAACTCTGATTCGAGAATGTTGTTAATGAACACAGGTACACTTGATCAACTTACCCCGAAAACATTGTTCATCAAATCCCATAAAATCTCCAAAAAACCAAGTCGAAACAGAACTCAATCTCCTGATGCGGATGCAAAACTTAACTCCTTTGAAGACATCCAGAAAATACCAAACCACTTTGATAATTCAAACATCTTCTAGAGATGCTTCAATCCAAACAAAGATTACTCGGAAAACTTCCGGATCATCGCAAATCACTTTTGCGATTCTACTCAGTTCAGATTGTTCTCTCTTCAACAATCAGAACAGCCAAAGCCTTCAAATCAAAAGGAAACCAGTGGTCCACCTTCGACCACAAACATCACACCCAGCCGATCTTCCAGAAGAAACGGACAAACCTCACCATCTGCCCGGCCTACAGACAAAAGAATCACAGAGTCTTCGGAACCATCGAAGAAACAGGCCACTCACTGCTGCTACTGCTGCCAAAAACTTCCTTACCCAAAAACTTATCAAACCTCAAAACTATACCAGCCACTTTCACAAAAGAGCCTTCAGAAGACAGATATCCCTCAGGAAACTCGACTCCTATCAAGCACAAAACACTTTGCCAAACTGAGTCTCGAACTCAAATACAGACAGAACTCCTTCCTAAGGTTGCCAAAATATCATTGCTGGCTTCAGTACTCCAAACTGATCCAGACTCAAGAAAAATTAACTCACACGAGTGAAATCAAGCTTAACATCCAAAGATACACTCCGAATCTTGAAAAGATTCTCCTTCAGAGATCAGTGAAATCCTTCACACCAAACTGCCAAACTACTCAAGATGCCCAACACTGCCCTAGCAGATCACTTCCCAGCTCAAACACTCAGAACTCCAACCATTGGTAGTTGTGTTACACACACCACTACCCTATCTACCTTTATTACTTATATTGGAAAACCTGAACAGGTAACCCAACAGATAGGTAGAATTAAATATATTTATATATTTAAAATTACAAGTACGCTCTCTCGAGAAAGACACCACTACAGAGCCTAGGTATTCACTCAACCTACTGCTCTGATACCACGTTGTAACGACCCAACTTCCAAACTCCAGGAAATTGCATCGCTAAGAAGAAAGAAAGGGATAGAAGAAGAAAAGAAAGAGAAAGAAGAACACAAACAACATCAGAATCTCACAGCGGAACGAATCAAATATAATATATCACATAATACTTTACATAGTATCATATACATCAGAGTTTTACAGCCAATAAAACACATACTAGACAGTTATAAACACCTGTCTAGTTATACATCTCTAAACAGTACAAGATACAACTCAGAGAGATGACTCAGAGATACCAACACAGCGGAAAATAGATAACTACAACGCAGAAGCCTCCTGCTCCATTTGCTCCTCCATATCTCGTCAAAGCAATCCTGAATCACTTGACTACTCATACATAATATGAGTACCCAAGAGTTTAATAAAACAGAAAATAAACACTCGGGTCAGACAGGGGTCTGGTGTGAGTAAATAGTTTAAAAGTTGCTTAACTTTTAGAAAATCCTTTGAAAACAAAAGGTATCACGTAAGACTTCCCACACATAAACATGGAAAAGTTTTTACCTTACGCTAACCAAAACATTTGATAGGAAATCCAGTGATATTATAATAGTGTCTAGGGTTTTCAAAATAAAATACAGAAATAGCTGGAATGCTTACATCTCACGTTCCAACATAGTTGGGCACAATCAAAACCGTATAGGCACTTATTGGATTTTGGATTCCATCAATGGCAGGGCTACTGGGGTACCGCCCGTCACAGTACGTGGCCTAGATCACCGTACCGAGGAGCCACCCTAACTCCCCTGCAACACAAGGCCGGCACCGTTCCTTACTGAACAGTCCCGAACAAGACCACCCCGACGGTTGGAGCTCAAAAACCGTCCACACAGCCGAAATATAAAGGGACCTCTAGACAGGGATGTATCTTGCCCTCCAGTGGGCGCGACCCACGAAGCCTTGCTGCACCTCCCCTGTTTTAGCCATTCCCGGTTGATGAGGCTTGAGGCTGCGATTACCTTTAAAGAACACATCTATCTTAGAATGCTCATCGTCCACCTGACGATGTTCTGAAAGCATTCAATCCATACAAGTTCGTTCCGGGTTCGAACGAAACCGAAGGCATTATCTCGTTACACTCGTATTGGAATCACCCTCAGAGTTAACGACAATAACCCTTGCACTCTAAACCACCATCTCGAATCTATAAGTACTATTCCGTCAAACTCATTACGGAATCACCCACAGAGTTATACTGACGTATAGCCCTTACACCTCGAGTCTTCACATGCTCCACTTGGATTAACGACCTAACGTTTAGTTGGAATCGATGTGGTTTTCGGATATCCAAATATGGAAACCCGATCCCGGTCTCACCGAAACCAAACGCCATTTTAATGTCCAAGTTATACTTAAGGGTTTAAACAATTAACTCATTTAATTTTTATCTATTTCACACAGATAGATAAACTACATATTCACATCATAACAGATAACCCATAACATTATCACAATAGATAATCATCACAACAGTCAAACATCACAACAACAATCATCACAACCAAATAATCCATCATACTATAATTAAGCATCCATATCCTATAGATACTACTCATCTCATTTCTGAGATCACAACCATCCAAAGGTATATCAATATCATCCATAAACAATGATATATTATCCATCATTTATAATTAATTTAAAATGAATTAAATTAATTACTTCTATCCTTAATTAATTTAAAATAAATTAAATTAATTACTCATCTATAAATCCTGCTTATAAATCCATTGATTAATCAACCTAGTTAATTAATCATTCATTAAGTATTTAACTTGATTAAACATCTTTGATTAATCATTCACTAATTACAATAAGTAATTAGTCTTTAATTAATTTCATAAAATTAATTAACCTTAATCATAAGTAATTAACTTTTGATTACTTAATTTATTAATTAACTATAATTAATTACATTCACCCTTAATTAATTACAATTAATTAATCACTTAATTAATTAATTAATTCTTAATTAAACAATTCTTAATTACATCATTAATTATAATAATTAATGATCTCTAATTAATATTTAAATTAATTACTCAATTAAATTAATTACTCAATTAAATTAATTACAATTATTAATCACCTTGATTAATATTTAAATCCAGTAATTAACTATCTTAATTACTCCTTAATAAATTAATTATCCAATAATTAATTATCTATCTTAATTTATCCTTGATTAATTACAAAAGTAATTATCCAAATTACTTTTAAATAAATCACCTTTCCTTAATTACATTCCAGTAATTATTAATTAAAACTTCTCTAAGAAATCCTGCTCCATAAATTACATTAAGTAATTATTATCATTTAATTATTAAATTATTTCTTAAATTAATTAAACTAAATTAATTAATTTAACAAAGCACATTATCAGAATTGATTACAATATGTAATTAATCCCTTAATTACTTTTATAAAGTAATTATACTTAAATTACAATTGATTATCTTAAATTAATTAATCTAATTAATCCATCAAAATTAATTACATTAATTAATTATTAATTATCCTTAGATAATTAACAACATTTTCATTAATTCCTTACTTAAGAATAATTACCTTAAATTAATTATTCATTAATCATCTTTAATTAAAATTAATTCAAGTTATTATTTAAAAATCAAATAGATAAGTAAATCCTTAATTATTTTCAAAATAATTCATTTACTTATTTATACTTAATTAATATTCAAAATGTATTAAAATAATACATTCCTAAAATTTAATTCAACTTTCAATTTAAAATTAACATATCATAATTTTATTTAATATTTAAAAGAAAGAAATCTTTTAAATTTAAACCTTTGTTTGAAATCAAATTCATATTTGAATTCTACTTAATAACATTCTTGTTCAATATTTAAAACTTTCCAAAACTGATTTGAATTCAAATTGTTTTAAAGTAAAAACAGAAATCATATTTGAATTTGATTTCAACCCCAATTTTAAATCTTGCATATCATTCAAATATTTCATTTGAATTCAAAGTATTCCTGAATCTAATTCAAATTCAAACCTGAATTTGAATTGAATTCCTTTCAAAATTTTAAAAAGAAACAAAACTGTTTTTAATAAAAATCTGGTTTTAAAACCTGAAAACTACACTTACACAGATTTCCAGATTTGAATTTAAACTTAATTCAAATTCAAATTTCAATTCAAACCTAAATTTTGAATTTTGTTTTAAATATTGAATTCACTTCTAAGTTTTTTTAAAAAAACAAAACTGTTTTAATTAAAAATCTGGATTCAAAGAATCCTGAAACTAAATTTACACTATTTCCAAATTTAAATTTAAAACTAACTTAAATTTGAATTCATCATTTAAACCTTTTATATCCATATACTTACTTAAATTCAATTCAACTTAAACTTGAATTTAATCAATGCTTTAAGCATGTTGGGTTTCCAGATTTTTAAAGAAAAACTTCTCAGGTTAAAAACTGCACTCTAAATTTATACTTTTAAAATTTAAGTTTAAATCTTACTTTATTGTTTGAATTCTTCAATTTAAACTTTTGAATCCAAATACTTACTTGAATTTAAACCATACCTACACTCTGAATTAAATCATTTGCTTTAAACATTTTAAATTTCCAGATTTTAAAAACACAACTCAGGTTTGCCTCTGCACAACAAACCCGAGGACACCCTCAGTTTACTTCGAGCCAATCCATATCTTCCTTCGAGTCACAACAGCAACTGCACGGTACCATCTTCGAGTCACCAACCCTACACACCAAAACTTTCACCAGAGACAACAAAACCTGTCAACCATCATCACATCTCACTCTGGTCATCTTATGGCCTCTAACTCCGGCCACTGCTCCTCCTATACACCCACTGCAATACCCCAAATTCTCAGCCCACTCGAACCACCCCATAGTTCAGACAGTGACAAACTTCATCACTTTCAAATTGGAGTACAAACCTGAAACCACTCTTGTAATCAACACAAACTCTATGACCAACTTCCCTTATTTTCCCTTCATTTCCCAGTCAACATTCCATCTTCAGGCAAGAATCCAAGTTTCAAAATCCATTCCATGATCAGATACTCCAAAATCCATTTCATGATTTGATATTTCTAGAATATCAAAACTACTGCACAGACCACAGTTCCTAACTTCACAGAAACTTTAAAACTGATACATGTTTCAAATATCCATGTTTTAATCATGTATTACAGCTTTAACTAGTTTGAATAAATTAAAGATGTTTGGTAATCTTACTTAAGAAAAATAACAGAGGCAGTTACTATTGTTTTAAGGGTTACAGATTTTAGTTTAATTAAATTAAAAATTCTACAAACCTACCTCTAAGCTAAACAACTCCATTTGTTTACACAATATTTTCAAAGTAAGATTCAGACATAAAGAAATGGTTTTGAAATCAAATCCTATTAAGAACATAAGCATGACTGTTAAAACAATTTACCACACTCTTTTCTGCACATTCAAGAAACATATGCAGGGTATTATCTCACAACAGTCAACAAGCACATGCACATATGGAATTTCAAACAAACTATAAATAGTGATGTTGCTTCTAAAAGAAAGAACAGAGAGTTATTATTTGCCTTTGTTTAAATTATCTTATTCAATAGTATTTTGAACTAAACCTTAAAGTGTTGTAGGTTTTTGTTATCTTGGTTAAAAATGAAACTGTTTTTAAAACAGAAAATTTACTCACCTTAAAATTGAAAAAGAGCATGCCTTCCAAATGCCAAACATTCCCCTGCAACCTGAATTCCTTGCATGCTTGAATCAGAGCTAACATGAATCTGAGCTAACTTGCAGTTTGAAATTGGTTTTAGCTTGAAGTAGGTAAGCCTGGAAACTGCATTTGGTGATAATTTGGTCTGCATGCTTCCATTATCTTTGCTTGAAATGATCTTACAGATTGAAGAACTTGGTTTGCTTGCAGATTTGAATTCACAGGTTGAAGGCTTTTGTTTCACAAGTTACAGAATTTCCAGATTTGGATTTTCTTATTGCAGGTTTCAAAACTTTGATTTGCAGAGTGTAGGTTGGGTTGTGGAATTTTTAGAGTAAATTGGAATTTCAGTTTCTCAGATCTGAACTTTGATTTTACATGGAAGATAAAAATGTTTGAAACAAAAGATATGTTAAAGTTTTATTCAAAATTGATTTGTATTGCCACTTGTTGCTTAAGTAAGAAAATAAATTTACAAGTGTCAATTTTAAAAATATGAAGCTTACACATGTATGATTTAGATAATAAGATGAATTTATATGTTTACAAATGTTTTTAATTAAAGATAAAACCAATCTAATTTAAATTTAAGATGTTTATATATGTTTCATATGTATTTAGTCTTTACAAATGAATTATCCAAACATATACAAATATTTGTTTGAATATTTTAAAAAAAATTATTTAAAACCAATTTCACAAAAGAAACTTTTTTTTTAAAAGAAAAGAACAATGTTGAATTATATTTTATTCAAGAGTTTTCAAATTAACATATTCTAATATAAATAAACTAAATTTATTTCAAAACAAATTTTAAAATAAAACAAAATAAACTTTATTATAAAAATACAATTCTTAACTATATATATTTATAACAAAATATTTATTATAATTTCCTTCTAAAAGTACAAGATAGATTTATAAATTGACTTATGAAAAGTTCAATACTATTTTCATTTTAGTTTAATCAATCCATAAATTATACACCTATATATATATTATAAATTTGAAAAGATCCTTTATTAAATTTAAAATTAAAATCAAAACACCTATTTACAATGTATACACATATATACATTATAAATAAATATTTTTAAATCAGCTTATAAAGAAAATTTTATCATTAAAATATTTTCAACATTTTAAAACAATAAGATTCTCAAACTCAATCATTATTATAAATTTTCAAAAGAATATTATTTATTAACAAAATAATTATAAATTTTCAGAAGAAAATTATGTTTGAATTGGATTATTAAACCAGTATTTCACATTTTAAAATAAATTATAAATGAAATTATTAAATAAATATTGCCCAAATTTCCGGGACATCACACATTATCTCGTTACACTCATTTTGGAATCACCCTCAGAGTTAACAACAATAACCCTTGCACTCTAAATCTTCATCTCGAATCTATAAGCACTATTCCATCAACTCATTACGGAATCACCCACAGAGTTATACTGACGTATAGCCCTTACACCTCGAGTCTTCACAAAGCTCCATTTGGATTCACGACCTAACGTTATTTGGAATCGATGTGGTTTTCGGATCCCAAATATGGAAACACGATCCCGGTCTCATCGAAATCCAAAGCGTGTCTTTTAGGTCCAAGTTGTTTTAAAGTTTAAAACAATTCAATTCAATATTATCTGTATACACACAGATAGATAATTCTCAACATCATAATAGATAATCAATATTATCATCACATCAGATAATCTATATTATCAACTCAAACAGATAAATCATATTATCCACTCAATGCAACCATAGCATCTAAATCACACAACAACATTTATCTCATAACTGAGATCTCAACCATCAAGGGTAATAAATATCAATCATCATCCATAAGCAAAGATTTATTAAATCACCATCCTATAATTAATTTAAAATGAATTAAATTAATTATATCTTCCTTAATTAATTTAAAATAAATTAAATTAATTATTCATCCATATAAACCTTGCTTACATATTCCTTAATTAATTATAAATCAATTAATTAATTACCCTTAACAAGTTACCCTAATTAATCATCTTGATTAATTATTCTTTAATTACATTCAAGTAATAAATCTCTAATTAATTTCACAAATTAATTAATCCAAACCAATCCCTGTAATTAACCTGTAATTACTTTATTAATTAATTAATCATAATTAATTACATTAATCCTTAATTAATTAGCTAATACCTTCATTGATTAATTTTCTTAATTAATAAATCCTTAATCATATCATTAATTACATAAATTAATGATCTCAAATTATTTTAAATAACTCCATTAAATTAATTATCAAAACCTAAATTAATTACAATAAGTAATTAATTATTAATTACTTACTTAATAATTATTCAACATACTAATTACATATTAATTACACAAGTAATTAATTTCAAAACTCCTCCATTAAATTACATCCAGTAATTTATTTCCTTTACTAAGTAATTTTCCATTTGTAATTACTTCTCAAAATCAAATCAATGATTAATTTAAATTAATTAAACTTAATTAATTAACTTAATTAATCAAAATAAACTCAATTATATTATAATTAGTAATTAATTTCCTTAATTACTTTCACTAAGTAATTCTTTTAAATAATTCAAATGATTATCTTAAATTAATTAATCCAATTAATTATTAAAATTAATTACATTAATTAATTATAAAATAATATTAAGTTAATGACCTTCATTAACCAGTAACAAATCTTTAATTACTTTTCTAAAGTAATTAATTGAATTAATTAATATTAATTCTTAATTTATTTACAAATCTCATTAATTAATTCCTAATTATTAAATTAATTAAATTAATTAAAATCTTAATTACCTTGATCAGATAATTAAGCTTCAAAACAATGAAATCATTCATCTCATTAATGATTTAATTATCATTATTAAAGTCATTTTAAAACAAATTACCTTTAAATTTTCTAAATTCCATTTTAAATAAAAATTTAAAATGAAATCAAACTTAACAAGATTTTAAATATTTAAAAACTCTTAAATTTTCATTTTAAAGGATCACTTATCTTTAAAGTATTTTTTTTTTAAAGAATAGTTTTAGCTTATCCTCTATTCAAATTTAACAAGTTTAAAATACTTTAAATAATTCAAATGATATTGAACTTATAATTTCAAATTTTATTAATATTACAACCAAGGTCCAAATCATGTTTTCAGGTTTAAATTCAAGGATTAAAATTAAACCCTGTTTTAAATTTCATTACAGAATTTATAAAACACATTTCAAACATACTTAAAATATTCAAACTAAAATATATCATTTGAATTTATCAACCTAATTTCTCTTTGAAACTTTCAGATTGAAATTCAAATTTGAATCCAGGATTTCAAATTCAGATTTTAACTTAGAATTTAAATCTTGTTTTAAAAAAAAACTTACTTTCATTTTTAAAAAATCACACAATATCAAAACTGTGCAGGTTTCAAATTTTATTTAAATACTTTATTCTATTCTCCAAATTTATTAAATCTGGAATTCAAATTTATTTGAATTCATAGTTTAAATCTTACTTTAACTTTATATTTGAACTTGCTTTACTATTTTAAATTTGGTTTTAAATTTCAAAAACCTGAAACTGTTCAGGCTACAGGAACAAAACTGCAAATCTTGTTTATCCAAAACCTGAAACTCAAAATCTACTTGAATTCATGTTTTAATCTTGTTTAAAGTTTAAATTTAAACTTGCCTTACTTTATTTATTTATTTAATTTAGTTAAAATTTCAAAAACCTGAAACAGGTCAGGTTTTAGGAACAACAACCTGAAAATAAAAACTACCCGAGCCCTAGCCCTTTTTGGTTCGAGTCATTTCACATTTGACTTCGGGTAATTCCTCATATAACCCGAGCACTTACTTGAGTACCAATACCAATTCCCAAACCAACAGAACACCCAAAACAACTCATCAGAAAAATAAGAGCACCATGCGTATGCACGGTGGCTCTGACCTGCTCCCATCAACTCCGGCAGTGTCATCACATAAGATTACAACCCCACTTCAACAACACAATCATCACAACAACCCATTCACTAGAAAATCAATACCAGCCTCTCAACACAGACCTGGAAACACAGTGCATTCCAAACGCCATCCTGTCAATCGTGAAATCACCTTCCTCCGACCATCGATACAGTTGAAACTCCAGCCACTACTTTGTCAGGGATCCATCTACCTTTCCACTAAACAGCTCAACACTCGATCCACTAATAAATCAGGAAAATCGATTTTCTTAATTTGCTAAAAACTTAGGTTTACAGGAAAATTTTCCATTCCTCTGCTAATTTAGAGATAAGTTTACAAATTTGATAATTTTTGTGATCAGTCTGATCATATTACTATATACAAAAGCAATATCAAAACTTCAGAACACTATAATCATCAGAAACACTTTAAACCCAATTTTTACTCAATACCCATATGCACAGTCAAAACCCATTTCTAGTTTATGATTTTACATTTAAAAATCCTGAATTTTGTCAAAGAGTTGGTTCGTATAACTGAGTTGCACAATCACAAAGTTTGAATTTTTACTGTGACATGGTTTTTACCTCTAAACTTGATTTACAGAGAAGGTTACAATTCCTATTTAAGTAAATCAAATTTTTACAATTTAGTTCATAGCTTAATCAAACAATATTTCCTAAATCCTAAGTTCTAAATATTAATGCCATAATCTAAATTCAATAAACTAAGGCATTTACATTTTAAAACACAATCATGTATCATAACATTTTGATTTCCAGAGAAGTTTTTATTTCAATTTACCTTATTTTAAGTTCTTATGCTACAGATTTATTTTTAACAAACAAAATCGTTTGTAACTTGATCACAATCAATGCCATAATACAGTGATAGGGGTATAAATTTAAAAGCAAAACTAAGTTTTAAATGAGAAGCAGAGGATCAAAGATAACATTCGCACATTTCATCAAAGTGTCTACTGACAATTTATAGATATATATATGCAGAAACCTACTTATCACAGCAATAAACTATGCAACCATCTTACTTAAATTATTTTAGAAAAAATGTTACTCACCTATACAGGAGAACAGAGCCTTCTTATGTTATCATTCATGAATGCAGACTTGCAATTTACACTCTGACCAATATTAGATGCATGCAGTGATTTCATAACTGTAGTTTGATGCTGGTGAGTTTCAGAGATGCAGCTATATGCAGGCATGATTTCCAGAGGTGAACTGCAGCGAGCTTGATTTACTTTGAGTTTTGAAAATGCAAACAATTGCCTTATTAAACTGAACGACAGGTTGCTTGCTTTTCAAAGCAGAATTGAGGAAAATGCAGGTTGATATTTTTGAGGAGTTACAGATCTTATTTTTGTATGAGGAGTTTCAGATGTTAGAATTTCCCTTGAAATGAATTTGCAAATATGTTTTTGAGGGGTTTCAGATTTTTTAATGAAGTGTTTTCTTAGATTTAGAAAAGAGGATGAATGAAAGAATAGTAAAAATGGTTAAGGCTGAAAATGTTTTAATTAAAATAAAGAGAAGATCAAATTACACTTGTCATGAGAGTTACTAACTTCTTAACACATATAGTTTAATTACTTAAAAAGTTAACACTTGTCTTTTTACTTAATTTAGTTATTTTTTAAATGTTTATAAAGGGTTTTCTTTAATTTGTTATGTTTATGAATATATATAAATTTCTCATTTTAGAAAGTAAATGTATATAAAACAATTTATAAACTAAAACTTATACAAATATTTTAAAAAAATCAAGTAATTTAAATTTACAAATAAAACTTCAAATCGATTAAACTTTCGAAATTAAAATTAAAAATCTATTTACTCAATTTAAAAAAAAATGAAGACTTTATTTCCTTATTTTAATTCTTCTTTATATTCATGAAAAATAGAACATTTATTTATATGGCTTAAAATTAGAATTAACAAATTTTTATATGATTTATAAAGAAATTATAAATCACTTTTATTATTAAAATGAATTTTAATCATATGTTATCTTATATTTTAAACTTATAAAATATACTCAATTCATATTTAATCAAATAATATTTTAAAAAGAAATAAAATCAACTTTTATTTAAAATTAAACCAAGACAAATTTTAAACAATATAACATTTATTATAAATATTTACAAATCATGTAGTTATTAATTTAAATAGATTTTTAAAAGCTTAATATTAATTTATAACACAATTTCCTAATTACTCAATATTTTATTAGAATTTAAAAACAACTTCATTTATTTATTTTCGTGTAAATTAAATTTCAAACAAAGATAAACTATAATATATATACAAATATATATATATATATATATATATATACATTATAATTTAAAATATTTATTTTAGCATTAAAAGATAAATCACAAATTAAATATTTATTTATTCAGATTATTAAACCAAAACATATTTTATTAATCAATATTGTCAATATCAATTTAATTTTATATAAAGATTATTAAATTGATATTGTCTAAAATTCCGGGATATTACATTCCTTCCCCCTTAAAAGAATTTCGTCCCCGAAATTTAAAACAAAGGTAATTTAATAACCTATTTTAGATTTTTTTTTAATTTTAAAACACAACATATATTAATCATATGCTAACATCCATAGCAATCAATTCATCCAATCAAACAAAATTTAACTATCCAGACAAAATTCTGGATAGAGTTTCCTTGAGTTTCCCAAGTAAACACCGGGTTACTCGCTCTATAAAACCCAAACAATCAACACTACTAAGCTACAGAACTTCTACTCATCTAGATCTATAACTGAACAAGATATCAGACTACAGACGAGTCTGACTCAACAACCAAAATCTTCCAAAACAGCTGATTCCAAAACCAGAAATAGATATACACGTACTCCCTCAGAGATACGTGAAACACAACGAATTCCAGTTGTCCAAACTGGCAATTCAATCCAGATAATCAAACACTTATCCAAAACAGAACACAGAAGAAATCCAGAACATCTCAGAGCTAGCTTACCCAACCTTACCAAAATTTATAGCTCTTAAAAACCGAGAACTTATCCAAAATCAGATCTTCTGCTGCCTATCTCCTACCTGATCAGCTCAATCCTTGCTGATGACTCAAGAAACAAACTAGTCCAACCCTATCCACCAGAATGATCCTCCACGATCAATCAAGGTCAAGAACAAACTCCACTCACAACCATTAGAAGAAAACAAACTTCTCCTATCCGAAAAAGAAAAACAGATGCACTCCCAAACTGTTTCCGCTGCACAACTCTGATCTGGAGTAGAAAAGAATGCTGATGAAGAACACAAGCTAACTGGACAGCAAAACCAAGTAGACCTCAGATAACCAAGAGAAAACTCAGAAGTTCCTCAAAACCTGAGTTGCTTCAATAAACTCCATCTCAAGGAATCAACCTTCAATTAGTTGAACCACCGGTACCACTGAATCTCTAGATGAAGACAAACTCTGACTTCTTTGAAAATATTTAGAAAAATCTCCAACAATCCAAGAGAATACTCAACTATCGCAAGTCACTTTTGCGATCAACTCAATCTAATATCCAAAGAAAACTGTTCTCTCTAAACCAATCAGAACAGCTTATGCCGGTCTTGCCAATCCATCGAAGAAATGGATTCTACTTTACTGCTTCTAAACTCCATCTCCAGAAAACTTGCTAAGCCAGACAACTCTGCTGACACCAATGCCAAAGAATTCTTAACCAAAAGTTCTTCGAGAAACTCGGACTTCAAACCAAACAGAAACATCCCGCTGAACTCATCCACAACACCGAAGCAGACCTACTTTCTTAAACTTGTTCCAAAGAAATCATCTTGGGAAACATCCATAGTCATTGCATCTCATCACGCAGCTACTATTCCCTGTGATATCAAGATATCATTACTCGCTTCAGTTCAGCCAACAGATCCAACTCTACTCATTCAACTTCAAAGATAAACTCCGAACCTTACCAGGTTACCTTCAGAGATCAATGAAGTCTTTACACTACTTCAAAGCTCACTCGAGACGGTATTAGGTCTACAGTCTCGACAGATACACTTCCAACCTCAAACATACAAACTCCAACCAATGGTAGTCGTGTTATACACACCACTACCTCAATCTACCTTATAACTTATTGGAAAACCCGAACAGGTAACCCAACCAATATGTAGAAATAAATAAATATGTATAAATATATTAAAATTACAAATACGCTCTCTCAGGATAGACATCACTACAGAGCCTAGGTATTCACTCAACCTAATGCTCTGATACCAACTGTCACGACCCGACTTTCTACTCCCAGAAAATCGCATCATGAATTAAGAAAGAAAGGGATAGAAGAAGAAAAGGAAGAAGAGAAAGAAGAAACAACACAAGAATCTCAACAGCGGAACGAATAAATTATATTAATAACATAAGTATTTACATAATATACAATACCAATCAGAGTTACACAACATACACATCACATATACTAGACAGTTATAAACTCCTGTCTAGTATTTACAACGTAATACAATCACAACACAGAGAAAACACAGCGGAAAACTATATCTAACGCGGAAGCCTCCTGCTCCATTCCTCCTCCATTATTCGTCAAAGCTAACCTGAATCTCTTGACTACTCGTAAAAATTTGAGTACCCAAGAGTTTATGAAAAACAAAAATAAACTCCGAGTCAGACATGGGTCTGGTGTGAGTAACAGGTTAAGGTTGCTTAACTTTTAAAAACCTTTGAAAAGAAAGGTATCACGTAAGACTTCCCACACATAAACATGGAAAAGTTTTTACCTTACGCTAACCAAAACATTTGATAGGAAATCCGATGATATTATAATAGTGTCTAGGGTTTTCAAGTAAATATGAAATAGCCGAAATTGTTACATTATTAAATTCCAGCTACTAGCCACAAAAGTGGGTAATACAATCAAAACCGTTGGCACTTATTGGATTTTGGATTCCATACAATGGCTGGGCTACTGCGGTACCGCCCGTCACAGTACGTGGCCAAGATCACCGTACCGAGGAGTACTCCCACTCCCCTGCAACACAAAGCCGGACCCATTCCTTATTGAACAGTTCCGAACATGACTACCCCGACAGTTGTTGCAATCAACTGTCCCACACAGCCGAATATAAAGGGACTTCTAGACAGGGGTAAATCTTGCTGTCCAGTGTGAGCTACCCACGAAGCCTTGCTGCACCTCCCCTGTTTTAGCCATTCCCTAAGGCTTGAGGCTACGATTACCTTTATAGAACACATCTCTTAGAATGTCCATCGTCCACCTGACGATGTTCTGAAAGCATTCAATCCATCCAAGTTCGTTCCGGGTTCGAACGAAACCGAAGGCATTATCTCGTTACACTCATTTTGGAATCACCCTCAGAGTTAACGACAATAACCCTTGCACTCTAAATCTCCATCTCGAATCTATAAGCACTATTCCGTCAACTCATTACGGAATCACCCACGGAGTTATACTGACGTATAGCCCTTACACCTCGAGTCTTCACAAAGCTCCATTTGGATTCACGACCTAACGTTATTTGGAATCGATGTGGTTTTCGGATCCCAAATATGGAAACCCGATCCCGGTCTCATCGAAATCCAAAGCGTGTCTTTTAGGTCCAAGTTGTTTTAAAGTTTAAAACAATTCAATTCAATATTATCTGTATACACACAGATAGATAATTCTCAACATCATAATAGATAATCAATATTATCATCACATCAGATAATCTATATTATCAACTCAAACAGATAAATCATATTATCCACTCAATGCAACCATAGCATCTAAATCACACAACAACATTTATCTCATAACTGAGATCTCAACCATCAAGGGTAATAAATATCAATCATCATCCATAAGCAAAGATTTATTAAATCACCATCCTATAATTAATTTAAAATGAATTAAATTAATTATATCTTCCTTAATTAATTTAAAATAAATTAAATTAATTATTCATCCATATAAACCTTGCTTACATATTCCTTAATTAATTATAAATCAATTAATTAATTACCCTTAACAAGTTACCCTAATTAATCATCTTGATTAATTATTCTTTAATTACATTCAAGTAATAAATCTCTAATTAATTTCACAAATTAATTAATCCAAACCAATCCCTGTAATTAACCTGTAATTACTTTATTAATTAATTAATCATAATTAATTACATTAATCCTTAATTAATTAGCTAATACCTTCATTGATTAATTTTCTTAATTAATAAATCCTTAATCATATCATTAATTACATAAATTAATGATCTCAAATTATTTTAAATAACTCCATTAAATTAATTATCAAAACCTAAATTAATTACAATAAGTAATTAATTATTAATTACTTACTTAATAATTATTCAACATACTAATTACATATTAATTACACAAGTAATTAATTCCAAAACTCCTCCATTAAATTACATCCAGTAATTTATTTCCTTTACTAAGTAATTTTCCATTTGTAATTACTTCTCAAAATCAAATCAATGATTAATTTAAATTAATTAAACTTAATTAATTAACTTAATTAATTAACTTAATTAATTAACTTAATTAATTAACTTAATTAATTAACTTAATTAATTAACTTAATTAATCAAAATAAACTCAATTAATTATAATTAGTAATTAATTTTCTTAATTACTTTCACTAAGTAATTCTTTTAAACAATTCAAATGATTATCTTAAATTAATTAATCCAATTAATTATTAAAATTAATTACATTAATTAATTATCAAATAATATCAAGTTAATGACCTTCATTAACCAGTAACAAATCTTTAATTACTTTTCTAAAGTAATTAATTGAATTAATTAATATTAATTCTTAATTTATTTACAAATCTCATTAATTAATTCCTAATTATTAAATTAATTAAATTAATTAAAATCTTAATTACCTTGATCAGATAATTAAGCTTCAAAACAATGAAATCATTCATCTCATTAATGATTTAATTATCATTATTATAGTCATTTTAAAACAAATTACCTTTAAATTTTCTAAATTCCATTTTAAATAAAATTTAAAATGAAACCAAACTTAACAAGATTTTAAATATTTAAAAACTCTTAAATTTTAATTTTAAAGGATCACTTATCTTTAAAGTATTTTTTTTAAAAGAATAGTTTTAGCTTATCCCCTATTCAAATTTAACAAGTTTAAAATACTTTAAATAATTCAAATGATATTGAACGTATAATTTCAAATTTTATTAATATTACAACCAAGGTCCAAATCATGTTTTCAGGTTTAAATTCAAGGATTAAAATTAAACCCTGTTTTAAATTTCATTATAGAATTTATAAAACACATTTTAAACATACTTAAAATATTCAAACTAAAATATATCATTTGAATTTATCAACCTAATTTCTCTTTGAAACTTTCAGATTCAAATTCAAATTTGAATCCAGGATTTCAAATTCAGATTTTAACTTAGAATTTAAATCTTGTTTTAAAAAAAAACTTACTTTCATTTTTAAAAAATCACACAATGTCAAAACTGTGCAGGTTTCAAATTTTATTTAAATACTTTATTCTATTCTGCAAATTTATTAAATCTGGAATTCAAATTTATTCGAATTCATAGTTTAAATCTTACTTTAAGTTTATATTTGAACTTGCTTTACTATTTTAAATTTGGTTTTAAATTTCAAAAACCTGAAGCTGTTCAGGCTACAGGAACAAAACTGCAAATCTTGTTTATCCAAAACCTGAAATTCAAAATCTACTTGAATTCATGTTTTAATCTTGTTTAAAGTTTAAATTTAAACTTGCCTTACTTTTTTTATTTATTTAATTTAGTTAAAATTTCAAAAACCTGAAACAGATCAGGTTTCAGGAACAACAACCTGAAAATAAAAACTACCCGAGCCCTAGCCCTTTTTGCTTCGAGTCATTTCACACTTGACTTCGGGTAATTCCTCATATAACCCGAGCACTTACTCGAGTACCAATACTAATTCCCAAACCAACAGAACACCCAAAACAGCTCATCATGAAAATAAAAGCACCGTGCATATGCACGGTGGCTCTGACCTGCTCCCATCAACTCCGGCAATGTCATCACATAAGATTACAACCCCACTTCAACAACACAATCATCACAACAACCCATTCACTAGAAAATCAATACCAGCCTCTCAACACAGACCTGGAAACACAGTGCATTCCAAACCCCATCCTGTCAACGGTGAAATCACCTTCCTCCGACCATCGATACAGTTGAAACTCCAGCCACTACCTTGTCAGGGATCCATCTACCTTTCCACTAAACAGCTCAACACTCGATCCACTAATAAATCAGGAAAATCGATTTTCTTAATTTGCTAAAAACTTAGGTTTACAGGAGAATTTTCCATTCCTCTACTAATTCAGAGATAAGTTTACAAATTTGATAAGTTTTGCGATGGGTCTGATCATATTACTATATACAAAAGCAATATCAAAACTTCAGAACACTATAATCATCAGAAACACTTTAAACCCAACTTTTACTCAATACCCATATGCACAGTCAAAACCCATTTTTAGTTTATGATTTTACATTAAAAAATCCTGAATTTTGTCAAAGAGTTGGTTTGTATAACTGAGTTGCACAATCACAAAGTTTGAATTTTTACTGTGACATGGTTTTTACCTCTAAACTTGATTTACAGAGAAGGTTACAATTCCTATTTAAGTAAATCAAATTTTTACAATTTAGTTCATAGCTTAATCAAACAATATTTCCTAAGTCCTAAGTTCTAAATATTAATGCCACAATCTAAATTCAATAAACTAAGGCATTTACATTTTAAAACACAATCATGTATCATAACATTTTGATTTCCAGAGAAGTTTTTATTTCAATTTACCTTATTTTAAGTTCTTATGCTACAGATTTATTTTTAACAAACAAATTCGTTTGTAACTTGATCACAATCAATGCCATAATACAGTGATAGGGGTATAAATTTAAAAGCAAAACTGAGTTTTAAATGAGAAGCAGAGGATCAAAGATAACATTCACACATTTCATCAAAGTATCTACTGACAATTTATAGATATATATATATGCAGAAACCTACTTATCACAGCAATAAACTATGCAACCATCTTACTTAAATTATTTTAGCAAAAATGTTACTCACCTATACAGGAGAACAGAGCCTTCTTATGTTATCATTCATGAATGCAGACTTGCAATTTAAACTCTGACCAATAATAGATGCATGCAGTGATTTCATAACTGTAGTTTGATGCTGGTGAGTTTCAGAGATGCAGCTATATGCAGGCCTGATTTTCCAGAGGTGAACTGCAATGAGCTTGATTTACTTTGAGTTTTGAAAATGCAAACAATTGCCTTATTAAACTGAACTACAGGTTGCTTGCTTTTCAAAGCAGAATTGAGGAAAATGCAGGTTGATATTTTTGAGGAGTTACAGATCTTATTTTTGTATGAGGAGTTTCAAATGTTAGAATTTCCCTTGAAATGAATTTGCAAATATGTTTTTGAAGGGTTTCAGATTTTTGAATGAACTGTTTTCTTAGATTTAGAAAAGAGGATGAATGAAAGAATAGTAAAAATGGTTAAGGCTGAAAATGTTTTAATTAAAATAAAGAGAAGATCAAATGACACTTGTCATGAGATTTACTAACTTCTTAACCCATGTAGTTTAATTACTTAAAAAGTTAACACTTGTCTTTTTACTTAATTTAGTTATTTTTTAAATGTTTATAAAGGGTTTTCTTTAATTTGTTATGTTTATGAATATATATGAATTTCTCATTTTAAAAAGTAAATGTAGATAAAACAATTTATAAACTAAAACTTATACAAATATTTTAAAGAATCAAGTAATTTAAATTTCAAAATAAAACTTCAAATCAATTAAACTTTTGAAATTAAAATTAAAAATCTATTTACTCAATTTAAAAAAAATGAAGACTTTATTTCCTTATTTTAATTCTTCTTTATATTCATGAAAAATAGAACATTTATTTATATGGCTTAAAATAAGAATTAACAAATTTTTATATGATTTATAAAGAAATTATAAATCACTTTTATTATTTAAATGAATTTTAATCATATGTTATCTTATATTTTAAACTTATAAAATATACTCAATTCATATTTAATCAAATAATATTTTAAAAAGAAATAAAATCAACTTTTATTTAAAATTAAACTAAGACAAATTTTAAACAATATAACATTTATTATAAATATTTACAAATCATATAGTTATTAATTTAAATAGATTTTTAAAAGCTTAATATTAATTTATAACACAATTTCCTAATTACTCAATATTTTATTAGAATTTAAAAACAACTTCATTTATTTATTTTCATGTAAATTAAATTTCAAACAAAGATAAACTATAATATATATAAATATATATACACATTATAATTTAAAATATTTCTTTTAGCATTAAAAGATAAATCACAAATTAAATATTTATTTATTCAGATTATTAAACCAAAACATATTTTATTAATCAATATTGTCAATATCAATTTAATTTTATATAAAGATTATTAAATTGATATTGTCTAAAATTCCGGGATATTACAATCATATCCCGTTATATTATTATTATCTGTTGTCACTCTGTAGGTTCCCTGTAGTTTACAATTCACTAAAGGTTGAAATGATACATACCCGAACGGACTTTAGAATAGGAGAATTTCGTTATAGGTTGAAATGATAGACCCAAGCGATTTTCATTAAATTGAATTTGGGTTACGGGTTGAAATGCTATCCACCCGTATATATTTAGTATACGGATTGAAATGATAAATATCCATATCACTTGACCATATGATAAGAAATATATACAGACACCGTTGGTCCATATATAAATAGTTTGAAAATAATTTCTATGGTTTTGGAAAGAAATATATGGTTTAATAAATATAGATTCTTAAGACATTAGATAAATGATAAATTTTATATATAAATTTAGTAGTAATATTTGATTTAAATTAGATGGATTTAATACGTAGAATATGGTTAAGTATATGTGTAAATCTATATTTCCATAGTCCTTATTTAAATACTATTTCCAATAAACCCAAATTTACCTTCCCAGCCTTACTTATTCAATTTATTACAAGAAAAATTAATTAATCGATTTGAAATTATTGAATGGGAAATTTAAAGGTATGATTTTTAACTGGATTTTGATTTAAGTGATTTAATGAATATTTCGGATCTAAATAAAAAAATTTAGTAAAATGTAGTTAAGGTTACTTAAATGATATTGAATCTAATGAGGGAATATTTCAAGACTAAATAATAATGGGGTTCAATTGAGATCTATATGAAACTGTCAATTGAACTTTGAATTGTAGAATATTAAAGCTTTGAACTATACTGGAATTTAATTGGTTTATTTGTGATTCAGATCTGTATTTGAAATCAATATAATTCGAATTTATTATTTAGAAAATTTAATTGAATAAAATTTAGTTTGAAACATTGAATATTTAAAGTTTTGAAATAATATTGAAATGTAAAAGGGTATTTTGTGATTTCAAATCTGGATTTGATATCGATAAAATGTGAAATGGTTATTTAGGAATTGGGTTGAATTTTAAATTAATAAATTGAGAATGGACTAAAATTTGAATTTGGAATTTGAATAGATTTGAATCGCAACTTTGAAAGTGATAAAATTTGAAAATATATATATGTATATTTTAAATGAAATGATATTTTGGTTTTGAAGTATAAATTAAATTGAAATGACCACGGTGTTATAGTGTATATTTCTACATTGTAGATAGTTCCACGGATCCTTAGAGAATGGTTATCCCATACATCCTCTAAGTTACTTGTATTTCAGTTGATATTTCACTTGAGTTGGATTTATTGATATAAGAATGTTAATCCTGACTCGGGTGTTTTGTGTTTTGCTTTACGCTCGGGTCAGACTGAGTGATACAGCGTTTGAGACTCACCTTCGAAGGTGGAGCTTTGCTTGAAGATCCAGCTATCTATTCTTTCAGTCATCCAGTCGATTGGTTTAGAGAAGTCATCTGCCCATACTGGAGACTTCACTGCATCTGGGATATTCTGATGTATTTTATTTCCAACTTTGTTTATATAGTAGCTTCATGAACTACTATTCATTTATTCCGCTGCATATTATTGTACTACTCTGTATCTTTGATTCTGTGATTGATTTATTTACTGTATATGTTTTGCCAAATTTAAATTAACAATTCGGTATTTTGAATTATTTAAGTCGGACATGTATGTTTTTATTGTCAATTTGAATGGTCCAAAATAGCGGGTCGTTACAATAAAGATGGCCTCGACTTTTGTTTTTCATCATATCAACATTGATCACCATCGATGTTGTTATGATTCTCGAAGTTAATAAGACCTCTTATGATCTTGTTATTTTATCACCCAAAAGTTGTCGTATTGTAAATAATAAGAGTGTGACACTACTAAGTTCTAGGCAAACAATATTCTTACTTCCTCGACAACATCAAACTTTAATTTTGATAGGACATGACAATATCTTGCTGTCATGAGAATCGACACTAGTAGGGTTCCTTATTGTTTAACTAATATCAATATTGTCGAAGTCATTTTACGTCTTAACGGTTAAGTCGAAGCGTGGGAATTCTTAGTTGAGAATATAGAGGTCATCGACAATATGTGTTCGGATGAGATGCGATGTTAAATAAAATTGACTTAATTAAGGACGAACGCACTCATCTTCGACGTTTATTTACAAGCATAGTTTGATAGCAATGGCGATTTGTTTTTCTCCATTTTTCCATAATCATTTATAACATCACAAATGGTGTTCTGTATGAAATCGCTACTCTCGACACCATTGCTTCTGACATGTTATAAATTGTGTAACCAATTAATATATTTTCAATTCACGCAGCCGCCACTTGTGAATGTCGATATCCTTATTACCTCGAAATTAGTCATGGTTATTGGGCTTGTTAGTATTTTATAGCATAAGTATTACGGCATTGCCGACGTTGGCTTATTGATGCCAATAGCTTTATTGCTTGTCGCCGACCTTAATATCAAAAATGGGACTTTATACGATACCGCTACTTATGACATTGCTATTTTAACATGTTGCAAACTGTTTAACTGATTAACACATTATTAATTTATACTTAGCTTATTTGTTAGTGTCGATAACCTCATTATTTTCGACATTAGCCAATTTATAGCATTTACCATTGTTCTATGATTATGTTATTCTTGACAATGATTTATCTTAGTTTCAATGAGCTTATGGATGTCGCATGTTAACTTTCATAAGGCTCCTTTATCGAAATAGAAATTTGCGTTTTCTAACAAACTTGTCATATTATTTATGGGTTGTTGTCTTGTGACTAACATATACCTTATCACTTTGGCAGTAAATAGATTACTTAAGCAACAATTTTAGACTTATCATGTATTAAAAAGTTTTTATATAATGTGAATCTGGTAATTTCTTAAGTTTGAAATAATAGCACCTGCCAGAAAAATGGAAAGTCGACAATCCAACAAGATATCCACTAAGAAAGCTAGTAAAGACCTAAATCTTCGCCTTCAGCTAGCAAGAAGGGAGATATTATTCCAAATCCATTGTACATTATATCTTAACCTAAGGTTGACTCTATTCTTGAACAATTCGGAATCACTGGGGTTGAAGCCATTCCTACCGATCTCATAAACAATATCTATAGCTCACCAAAAGGGTACTCTGCTTTTACTCCCATACATATCTGGCACACAGTCTATCTTCCTTTTCCTGGCTTCCTCTTAAGATATCTGAAGTGTCTCAACATTGCACCAATCCAGTTCTTGCCAAATGCTTATACATACTAGACTTGTTTGTAAGTCTTAGCCCGGGAGGTCGGACTTTCCTCCCTTAGTGCTGAAGTTCTCCAGCATAGATAGTCCTGCTAAGGTTGGTGAACAACCAGGCCCTCAATTGTATCAAATTCATCCCTACTCGAAAAACATGGTTTCTGAGAGCGCCAATAAAACGAGAGGATGGGAAACACAATTCTTCTTTCTCAAGTTCTACTCTTTAATCAGAGGAACATTTTTTACTGTCCGTAAGATGCTCATCCTTGATTACCCTTATTTTTTTACTATCCTTTACCGATAGATGTTCTCTTTTAGATCCTGCTTCCAAGGATCTAAATTCTGACGATCAAAAGACTGGACTCCCTAGTCCAGATAGCTGATGATAGAAGAAAGATGCTCATGCTTGTAACTCCATTGAAGCTCCTTCAGTATTCTATCATCTCAGATCACCATAAGATCCTAAGGGAACCACCAATGGTTAAATTCAATTCTCATGGAAAGAGCTCGTTGGTGATGGGTAAACCAGAATCTTTCACTTCTAATTCTCCAGTATAGCCTGATTTTGTTGGTAAGTTTCAATATAGTTAAAGACAGAATCCCTAATGCTATCAGTTTTCTAACTTCTCCTTTCGTTTTAGGCCTTCGTTACTCCCAAGGAAACAAGGTTTAAAGACGATGTCTCTAAAAAGAGCAAGAGTAAAGATGTAGTTTCAGCCCGACTCAATCAATCAAACCTATTTCCTTTAAAGACCCTATTGTCAAGGCTATTGAAGAGTTAAATGAAGAAGAAACAGGCAATGACGCTCTTTCTTCCCTTCAAGGTAAAAGGTCCAAACTTGCACGTGAATTCACTCCCGTTCATGTGGATGAGGAAGGGCAAGTAAACATTGAACAAGCCCTGAAGCAGTAAATTTGGATAAAGCTTCGAAAAAGTCTAAGGAGACTCAGACTCCCAAACCCCTTCTGAATATTACTTTTCCTACTTCCCCGATGTCCATCAGCCAACTGTGTGTTGATCTTGGTTTGCTCTTTTCTTCAAATGATCTTCTTCCTTCAAAGGCTCAGGCTCAGCCTTCTGCGATGAACTTTGGCAAACTTGCTCGATTGGCCATTCAATCTCTATCAATTGCTTCTCTTGGGTCATCGCAACCTCCAACTTATTTTGATGATCGGCTTTTCATTATACTCAAACAACTTTATCGGTTTGTTTTCCTGCTTACTGTGATTAACTTTAACTTTATAGCTTTCATTCTAACTTAGATAGGTCATAGATTCTTGGTAGGGAAACACATGTTTCTTCTTTGAGAAGCTTCCCAAGGGCCATCCACTGAAGTGGCCGAACTTAAAGGAAAGATTTCTTCGCATCACAATAGTATGATTGAATTATTGTGGAAAGAAACGAGGCTGTTCTTGAAAAAGGAAAACTTGCTTCCTCTCTTAATGAGGAAAAGAAAGCCACGCAACTGTTGGAGGAGAAAGTCAAAAACTTTGGAAATTGATCTCGAGAAGATGACCAAGGAAAGCTCTGAGCTAGCTAAGAAAAACGCATCGCTAGAAGACCAGCAACAAAGGAAGTCTAACATCTTGGATTATTCGAATAACATTATTTGTGATGCTAAGAAAAAAGTCACTTCCTTCCTCAATGTCGTTCTTCCCAAAATCATCGAAAGGTGTTACGAAGACACCTTGTATGTGGTTATGCTAATAACATCCAAAAATGCTTGGAACTGGGCTTCCTATATCTTTCGGTATTGAATGAAGAGTGTAAAGGGAAGTTCAGTCTTAGGATGAAAAAGGACAAGAGGGCTCTTGAGAGAGAATTCTCTGCCGAAGAGGAAATTGATGTTGAAAAGTGGTTGACAATCGACGATGCTCCTATTGATAAAAGAACCAAAACTTGATGGAGAAGATGACGACGACGATGATGATTCTGATGACGACAATGATGATTGTGATGACGACCAAGGTGATGACGGTGACGATGACAACGGCGGTGACGGTGGAGGTGGTGGAATGGGTCCTTCTGGACAACCAAATAATAAGAATGGATATAGTGATGCTACCCCAGACTCAACTGTCTAGGACGCGGAAACCGCTAACATACTAATCCTCTAAAGAAAGATTCCCCCAAGAAGGGCGATGCTCCACAAAGTCAAAAACCCATGGGAAAGTAAAACATTTCATCGTCTTCAATTCCACTTTTCCAAATATGGATCTCTTTATTCAAATACTATAAGTTATCAAGTAACTCTTAGTTAATACATCGATTACTTTAGCTAAAGAGAAAACTAAAATATCATTATGATGTTATGCTTGAAAAGAAGCAAGTGAAAATAGACCGGTTGAACATAGAATTAGACAGACACTTGAAAGAATATATTGTCCAAAAAATATAAGAACATCGCAACTAGCGCATCAAAACTAAGATATTTTAAAGAAATGGAAGTTACTCCTCAGATGAAAATAGCACACCTTTACCACGAAAAACTCTTGGCGGAATATGTAGAATTGAGGACCCACTTCTGGATATTGAGCGAAATTAAAAGTTATCACGCTCAAATATTATGTGGTCGCACTAGTTCTCCAGTAGGGGAATGCGATTATCATCGATTTCCTCCGGTTTATACTCCGAAAGGAATTAATGCTTCTTTTGATCTATCCTCGCCTTATCGGCTAGGTCATTTCAAAAGGCCAAAACTGACGTTTCAAAGCTTTAAAAGCCAATTAAATGTTTAAAAACAGAATGGTGACCTAACTTGATTTCATTTCTCATTTGTAAACTTTTTTGTTACTAATGAAAAGGCTTATTTCCATGTGTATTGAGTTTTATTTACTTTGATTAGGAAAACCAACTTGCACTCGCTCCGGATTCTACAGATGTTTTTTCACTAGTAATTGGAATTAACGGTAGATTGGTTGCCGACATTGAAAAGAGAAAGTCCTTTCAAGATGCTTCAATTTTGTGGTTTCGGAACAACCCAGCACAAGAAAAACTATCAATTAAGGTCGACATTTAGAAGAAAAAAAGAAGTAACCTCGAGCTTAGAGTATCGGATTGACGAGAAGATCAAAGAATCTTAAGCATTAAGAGAAAAGATAGACACGGTTTAAATTTTTAAACCTCGATTGAGGTTGATGATCAAATGGCCAAATTGTATTAACGAATAAATGACCTTAAAGTGGAATTAATGAAAAGTCAAGTATTTTGTCAATCTCTGGAACTTATTGCGAATGGAGGCGATTTTAGCCTTTCCACCCTTACTTCGGAATGAAGGACAAGATCTAAATCTTTTTCTTTCCAAGAATTTCCTACTTTATTAAACCCACCTTCGAGTTTGAGCAACGAAACAATCTTTAACTGGAGTAGCCGAGTTAAATTTGAATGCATGCAATACTTCAACACGAAGTGGAATGCAAAGGTATCATAATGCCTTAGCGAATATGAAAGTAGAGTTCAAAAGCTTAAGCGTGAGACATACACTATTAAATAAGATATTGAAGAGCTAAAAGGCATAGCTCAAACTTTACGAGGAGCCAACACGACTCTCCATCAAGCTTTGGAAATTCAAATTGATTCAGTTGACGATGTAAACACTGTTGAGAGAAAGGAAAAGAAAATCAAAGAACTTCTACACGTGGCCATTCGTCACACTACTGATCCTTTACTTGCCCAGGATTTGGAGAAAACAACACACAGCCATGAGCCTTAGTAATGATTTGCTTTAAACATATTTTTCTTTTTCTTAATCTATGTACCTGCAACTTTGTACATGATATATTGGATTGTAAACAAATTTGTATTTGAATGAATATTATCTTGGTTGTAGTTTCGAATCGGACGTTGATTCTTACTTAAAATCACTCGACGATCAATATCTTGCTTTTTCTGTGTTTTGAGCTTTTGATGTATAACTAGATATATAGAAATATGTGTCTCCATTGGTAGATACTCAACAGTTTGTTTAGTAATGGAAATTCCCGTTAAATGAATTCAAATCTGGATCAAGAATTAATTTAGCGATGCCCTGCCACCGGAAAATCATTCTGCCGACAATTTGAATAGAAGTTCAAAGAGTCATTCTGCCTGCATAGTAATAGAAGGCTAGAACACATGTCTAGAAATAAACGAAAACCAAAAAACCTTATTTGACAATAAGAAGACTAGAAATTCATTATCTGACAAAAGAAGGGCGCAAGAAATCCATATCTGATGATAATAATAGAAGACTAGAAATCCTTATTCTGCAATAATAACAGAAGACCGGAAATCCTTATCTGGAAATAATAGAAAAAACCAGAATCGAAATCTGGAAGTAATAATAGAAGACCAGAAATCATTATTTGGCAATGATAATAGAAGACCAAAAATTCTTATCTGACAATAATAGAAGAAGATTAGAAGACCAAGAAGACCAAAAATTCTTATCTGACAATAATAGAAGAAGATCAAAATCCAAATCTAGAAATAATAATAGAAGACCAGAAATCCTTGTCGGGCAATAATAATAAAAGACAAGAAATCCTTACTTGGCAATAATAGAAGAAGCCAGAATCTAAATCTAAAAATAATAATAGATGACCAGAAATCCTTATCTGGCAATGATAATAGAAGATCGAAAATTCTTATTTGACAATAATAGAAGAAGAGCAGAATTCAAATCTGGAAATAATAGTAGAAGACCGAAAATCCTTATCTGACGATGATAATAGAAGACTAGAAATCCTTATTGGCAATGATAATAGAGAAATCCTTATCTGGTAGTTGAAAATTGCGTTTGTCGGGGAGCATAAATAGCTCACATTTGATGGACCTTCCTCTAGAAGATTTGATTGATTTGAAGCACTACTTGGCTTAGATTTTGATAAATCTTCCTCTAGAAGATTGATTGATTTGGAGCACTACTTGGTCGGACCTTTTATCACGTCTTAGACTATGATTTAGGTTTGCTTTCTAATGCATTTGGTTAGCTATTTTAAGTAAAACTAAAGACTTATCCGACCTCCCTCTAGCAGGCGTTTCAGTAAGGCCTTCGATGACGACACTAAATGTTGGTTCGGCGCTTTGGTGAGGCCTTTGATGATGACATTAAAGATTTACTCTGTTCTCCCTGTAGGAGGCGCTTCAATGAGGTCTTTAATGACGGCACTGAGGACTTGTTCAGTGCTTTAATAAGGCATTTGACGACGGCACTAAAAGCTCACTCCGCCCTCCCTCTAGGAGGCGCTTCAATGAGGCCTCTGATGATGACACGAAGGCTTATTCGGTGATTTAGTGAGGCCTTTGATGACAATACTAAAGGTTTACTCCGTCCTCCCTCTAGGAGGTGCTTCGATGAGGCCTTTGATAACGGCAGTGAAGGCTTGTTCGGTGCTTTAGTAAGACATTTGATGATGACACTAAATGCTTGCTCCGTCCTCTCTCTAGGAGGTGCTTCAATGAGACCCTTGACGACGACGCTGAAGGCTTTTGTAAGGTTTTTGATGACCATGGACTTTTGATGGCCAGGTCTTTTGCCTTAAGAAAATCTTACTCCTTAACCATGTAGATTCACTTATTTGGAGAACCTTCCATTATTGTAAGCTTGTTTAACATCTCTTTATAAATTCGTTAAGTTTTTCTTTGCCCCACAAATTTAATTACCATCCCTTCCAAGCTCCTGCATTGGTTGGTGTCATGGCCATTTGCAAGATGATAATGACAAAATAATCTTCTAGAATTCTGTTCGAACTTGGGTCTCCTCTTCTATAAAGGCCAATATTTCAGTTTATCTTTAGTCAAGAGACAAATGCCCTCATAAGAAGTGGTAAAACTGTAGTTCTTTGAAAGACGCGATCTTTTGGAAGTAGATCCTTCAAAATTCCTTTTAGCTCTCTTCTGCATGATAGGCTCTGTATCAAGTTTTCTTTTTAATGAATCACGAGTTTTACCTAGTTTTTGAGAATTGTTAAGAATATTTCCACACTTTACAGTGAATCTATTGAAGTCGCTTTCTATTTCCTCTTCGAAAATGGTCCATTTGGCCTTGAGTTGAATATCCCTTCTCATTCTCAAGAAGATGTTGTAACGACTCGGTATTTTCAACCATTCGCATCCATTGTAAGTGTATGGGTAGACACTCATGCCGAAATTGAATTGCTCAAAATACCGCGTTGTAAATAAAAATTTGGCAAACCTCAGAGTATACAGTAAATAAAAATCACAGATCACAGACACAGAGTATATGATAATGCAACGGAAGTAAAAGAGGAGATAGTAGTTCATGAAGCTACTATATAAAATATAAGATACATCAGGGTTAAATAGGATACGATAGAAGAGTAACAAGTTACATCAAGTACAAATCATATACATCACTGAAACACTGGATACTGAAACAAAATAGATGGCTGGATCTTCAAGGAAAGCTCCAACTCCGAAGGTGAATTTTGAATGCTAACTCAATCAATCTGACCCGAGCGTAAAGCAAAACACAAAACCCTCGAGTCAGGACATAAATACTTATAAACTGTAAATCAACTCAAGTGAACGGTAACAAAATGCATCAGTAACTTAAAGGATGCTTGGGACCGTCCATCCTCTAAGGATCCGTTAAACTATTTACTATGTAGTAATATACGCTATATACGTTAGTGTCTAATCAGTAAAGTATAATCATATAGAAAATAGCGTTAAGGGGATGGTGAACCTTAACGCGGTCGGATCTTTAAAACCAAAATCGTAGTGGGCTCGATATAAGGATATGACACAGCACGCGAGGCAATGTCAGGGTGGATACACCGTTTGCACTCCCGGACCGGTGGTGATGGCAAGCCAGCAGCTTCCGCCCACCTCGAACAATACCCCCGAATCAAAAGTGGCGCCACCGAATCGAATCACAACAGTAATAGAATGGTTTCCGATGGAGCATGCTCGATGAAAGGGTGCGACCCTTTGTGTAGCCCGGTATAGCTCCTGTTTTAGTCATATATGCCAACTCATGGGAGTTGGGTCCACGTAATATATACCTCGAGAACGTCGCCACCATCCTACTTCATTCTGGAATCTCCACCGCGTACACAGTTGTTAAAGTGGTTTTCGGTATTGGCCGGCTATAAGACAATATCCGATCCCGGTCTCTTTAACAACCAATCGTTATTATAACCCGTAGTTATAACTTTAAAAATATTTTATACTTCAAAATAAAATATCCTTTTCAATCCAAATCTTTATCAAAATAAAGATTAAATCATTTCCAAAATCATTTCAATATATCATCGTAAAATATCTTTCAATTCAAATATTTATCAAAATAAATATCAAATCATTTCCAACCATTTCAATATATTAAATTTTCATACCCTTTCAACACTACCTTTCAAATCATTTAATATATCAAAATATCATAACCTTTCAAAGCTTCATTTCCAAAATATCATATCTTTCAGAACTTCTTTTAAATCATGTTAATATCAAAATGTCCTATCTTTCAAACTCCGTGTTTCAAATCATTTAATATCAAAAATATCATATCTTTCAAAACTTCGTTTCAAATCATTTTAATATATCAAAATATCATATCCTTTCAAAACTTCATTTCAAATCATTTTAATATATCAAAATATCGTATCTTTTCAAACTTCATTCATTTCAAATCATTATTCATTTTATTCAATCTAAAATACCATTTCAATTCATATTTTAAAACAGTTTATATTCCAAAAATTCTTTTTTATCATTTCAATGAAGTCATTATGTTTAATAATTAAATTATTAAATTTCCAAAAATTTCAACTTTCAAAGTTTATTTACTCACTTAAGTTTATCAAAACCGTGAAAATTCCTTTTCGCATTATTTAGCAAACTTATACGGAAAGTTACATTCAAAACAGTTCAATTTAACAAAAGACAGCATTTTAAAATGTTATACTAGGTTTACTTAAATTTCGAATAACTTAGTTAAATTCAAAAATTATAGCACTTACAACAATTACTATAATAGTTTTTTCAATAGCCTTTTTTTTAGTTCATTATCATCGACTACAGTATTTACAATTGCTGTAATATCATTTACATTGTAATTAATATCATTTCAAAAATGCAGTCAATTAACTTCAAATATTCAATAAGATTTCTCAACCAGTTATATTTTTATTAAAACATTTTTAACTTATAAAGTCATACATTTTCACATTTATAACATCATTTAATTTTCCTCAAGTTCATGATTTTACAGGGTTAAATTTCCATTCAAAAATCAAGATTTAATAATAATCCACTTATTAAAATGCAATGTTCAATTTTAAAATCCATTACATTAAATTTCAACTTAACACTTAAGTTCAAATTCTCAAATATAACTTAGTTTTATTTTTATTTGCTTAACTAAAAGTTCACTTTTACGTCAATTTCATAAATTTCCAATTTTAGTTATATTTCAAAAATTCAACTTACGATATGCATTCATTTCACATTTCAACTTTATTAAAATCATTAATATGATATAAAAATCACTTTAAATTTATTTAAATTCAAATTATCATAAATTTATCATCATTTCATATTCACTTAAATTTCCAATTATAATTAAATCAAAATTTCCAAAATAACTTACGTTCAAAATTTCTAACTTTTTCATTAATTCATTTCACTTACAATTATTCAGAAAATCAATAATAATTTACAAAAATCCTTTTTTTTATTAAATTTAAAATCAAAATATTATAATAATTAAATTTCTAAAATATTTAAAATTTTAGAAAAATATATTTTAACTACGGGCCTGTATATAATTTTCTACGCTAGGTAAAGTGATACAGGTAATATATCATTTCAACCCGTAATTTACAAAGAAAATCCGGGTTTTATCATTTCAAACCCGCAATCCCAAGTTAAAATAAATTAAATAAAATAAATCAGGCCTATCATTTCAGCCCATAACATTTTTTTTCTAACAGGGAACTTGCAGTGTAATCATATACAGGAATAATATAAACAAGGTCAATATCACAATATACAGTCATATATCAGATGTCAGGTGAAAATTAACAGTTTAAACATGGTAATAACATGGTAATAACATGGCATAGCATATCATATGATCATCATTAATTTGCATAAACGTTTTATATTACTAAACACTTGTCATCAATTCACTTTCATAAGTATAAATGTCAGGGTGAGAAAGACTCACTTTTTCAAGCTGAAGACCAAAACAACAAACACAAGTGCGATTCCAAAAGTATGACAAGCACGATACAGCACGACTTTTGATTTGAATGAATGGAGAGCGAATCAAATCTACAACCATTGTGTACAACCCAAAAAAAAAAAATTAAAACAACAAAATTCAATACGACTTTAAAATGCAATAACATTGAAATAAAGGAGATACGACTACGTAGTTTTTTGCTTTGCCTTCTCTAATGTTTGGTATGGGTTTGGGGTCTGATGTGGTTCAGATGTGGTCAAGTTTTGGGTCAGGTTTGGGCTAACATAGCTCGGGTTCAAGGCAAGACAAGGTGGAGTTTGTACATGAGGCGGTGATGTGGTTTTGAAGTCAATTAGGTGGTTTTTGGTCAAAACAAGGGCTCGGCCATGGAGATTGGGCTCGGCCTGTGATGTGTCATGACTGGACAGAGGTGGGGAGGGGTGTGTTGTGGTCAGGTCTGGGGAGTGGTGGCGGCTGTGGTGGTGGTTTGGGTGGTGGTTGAAGTGGATGAGCATGTAGAGGTCAAATAAGCATGGATCTAGGCATCTAGGTTGTAATTTGAGGGGTTTGACCATCAAAAGGGATTCGACCATGGTCAGATCTGATGGGGTAGATGGTAGTGATGGTTGGGAAGAGATGGAAGGAGGTGGTGGCCGTGGAATAGGGGAAGAGGCCGATCTTAATCAAGGGAGAAGGCAAGGCAAAATATAAGAAAACAATGGAAAAAAAGAGCAAAAAAAGAAGAGGAAAAGAGGAGCCATTACCAAACCTTTCTAGCCATGAAAAATGAAGTGGAGAGGAATGTTTTCACGTGAAAATGAGGTAAAAAATGCACAACTACAATAAAAAAAGGAACGGTCAAAGGAAATTAAATCTATTAATTGAAAAAGAAACGGAAGAAGAAACGTTAAAACGGTTTTACGTTTCTTTGCTTTCTAACCTTTTAAACTTCCTATTTATATTCATATACATCTTAAATAACTGAAAACACTTATAAATTTCAGTTAGAATTCGAAAATATAACAGATAAACAAAATATTAATAATTAAATGTTAATTAGATATGATTAAAATAAGAAAAATAGCGCAGAAAATGAAAACTTGACTTAAGAATTAGAAATAACTTCAATACACTTTGGAAAAATTTGCTTTAATTTAAATACATGTAAAATGAATAAAAATAAAGTAAAACACAGCAAATAAAAGTGAGTGCAAAAAAATAAATAAATAAATTTTAATTATATAAAATTAAATTAAGAAAATGGCTTAAAATTGTAGACTAGGCTTTAAAATTAGAAATAAATTCAAATGAACTTTAGAAAAATTGTATTATCATTTTAAAAATACTTAAAAGTAAAAATATACATCATATAACATATTATCACATATTAAAATAAAATATAACAAAGAAGAAGTAATTTATACAATTTAAAATAGTCATTGTTAAATAACCCTATATACGCACAATATTGTAAAGGGTATAACTTTCACAATTTACATCTGATTTCAACGAAACGAAAAATGGTGTTCTTAGAATTTTATGTACTTTCATAATAAAAGAAAAAATTTAAATTTTTAAACTTTTAAAATTTTAAGTTGAAAGTCACCGTTTGACTATTTTGACCAAAATCAGTATTTCAGGCAAATATTCAACTTACACAAGTTTGGAATTATAACTCATATAAAGATCAAGATTATATTTAAATAATAAATTTAATCATTTCAAATAAGTAAAATAAGTTTTTAAATCAAAATCTTACATTAAAAATAATTAAAATATACAATAAAATAATTACAAAATACAGGGTTGTTACAGATGTTGTCCCTTTTGTTCTGCCTTCTTAGGGCGAAGATCGGTGAAGGCCCTAAATGAAACAGATTCAAGCTTTATTTGTCTGGGTTGTAAAATGCTACTTGCCTTCTCTTATTTTCCATGATTTACAGTGCTTTGACTCTTAACACTTGTTCCTTGTGAAGCCGGGGATTATTAGTGACTAGGTAAGTGGGCCTAGTTGTTCGAGGCTTGGAGGATCCTTGTTCGAACATCTTATCATGGTTAATTGACATGGCTAAACAAAACTTAGTCGATGTGATTAAGGATAGGTTAACTTTGAATGGAATATGCTTGGTTGGGCAAGTCCTTTAAGCCCTAAATATGCAGGATATGATAGTTCTACTTAGATTTTTAACGAAGTTGGAGGTTCAAGCCCTTCTTCTAGCGTCAAAATGTTAATGTATCGTTAACTCCAAATTATGTGTAGAAAGTAATGTCAATTCAAGGAGAGGCTTTGTTGAAGCTAGTCAAAGTCATCGAGGTGAAATATGCATTCATCTCTGTTCTTAGTTTTGTTACCAAAGTCATGTAAAACATCATAGACATGACAGTCAATAAGCAAGTTAAGGCGCGAGTAAATATGCGAGTTGATATTTAATTCAATATGCACGTCGATGTTCAAGCCTTAATTCAAAATCAAATTAATATGCAAGTCATACGTTCAAATCAAGTCAATAAGTTATGCAATTGCTCAATATGCAAATCCTTTTGTGTACAAAACTCAAGTGTTACAATCGGCAAAAATCACCAAATCAATCTAGGATTTACAAAATTGAAAATGTAAGAAGTGTAGAGAAATCCTACCAAAATAGCACCCCTTAGTCCATTTTTATAGGGGAAAAGAAGCATTGCTTTCGATGTCGACAAGCTTTAGCAATAGCTTCAGCGATAATGCGGGCAATGGCTTTGGCGAATTTGACGTTGAATAGCATCGGGCTTCGTCATCACTTCTTTGGTGGAGACATTCGACAACAAGGAACTATGGCATTGATGGCTTTTTTTCATGATGGTCGACGTCCCTTATGAATAGGTGATTGCACCAGCTTGAATTAATGTATGTATGAAGCAAGAAGGTAGCATTGATAGCTTCGTGGACATTGACAACGTTCACTATCAGCACCATCTATATAGATACGTGGCATCCTCCAAATGTTGAGATGCGCTGTATAAAAGATGAAGTGCAATGTGGTCATTAGCGACATAGGGCAATTCTATATGGATGATGTCTTTAAGAGCGAAGATACTACAATGGAGACATTGTCAATGCGACGTAACACTATCATTTATCAGCAATGATTATAAGCGACGTCAGTGATCAGTGGAGTCGATAAGAGGCAGCATTGACTAAGCATGTCATCTACCTAAGTTTTTTTGATAGGCGGTGATACTCGATTGACGACGTTGTAAAACTTCAACTTCATAAGAGGATTGCGGCTTTGATGGGGTTTGACACCATCGTTCATTTGAAGAAGTGCGCTATTGACTAGTGATGGTTGTATTCAAGAACTATACTAGTGAAGGTCGACGTCGAGCAAAGGCGGTGTAGATGATGTGCGACATTCTTCGCTCCTTACGCTGCTCGTCTTCGAGGTCAATGATAGCAATAACGCTTCTATTGGCATCGGTACTATTTTTTTGGCACTGCTTATTGTCGTGGTCAAGTTGCACTTCGAACTCATTCGACAACAACTATTCCTCAAATACCGTCATTGCTTCTTCTCTGAAAAAAGAAGTTCATGACCCGTGGGCCTTCTACTTCCACGCGGCATTGCTCCGTCAAGCTTTCGCCCATTGCGGAAAATTCTCCGCTGCTGCCTCTCGTAGGAGTCTGTGTTGAGGTGCAACAGTTGATTGGACATCTAGGGTAAATCACTGTTTCGGTGCAGGCCGCGAGAGCGATATCAAATCGAGGCAAACTCTGAATACTAGATATGACCCCAAAATTACAAGGGAAAAGGTCGGCCAGTGAGACGACGGGGATAAGCTTCATCGTCGAGAGGGAAACAGCCCAGATCACCAGCTAAGGCCCCTAAAGGACCGCTCAGTACAGTAGTAACAGCATGTATGTGCGTGTGCGTTAATATTATAGGATTACATGAATTCAACGGTTGAAGTACAAAAAATTACAAAAAATCTTAAAGTAAATTTATAGGTCTCAAATTGAGTATGTGTATCTTGACTCTTGGTTGTTATACTTTTGATTTTCCTTAATTCTTAGAAATTTTATCATAAGTGTCTAAAAAATGGTGGTTGTCAATAATTTATATTTTATAAAACAGAACAAATGAAATTCGAATAAAGATTGTGCTTATTCAAAATAGCTAAAAACAATAAAAATTTATGATTTGAAATTTGATTTTGAATGTAGTTTATGAGTCTCAAGAGACTCAATAGAAAAAAATAAAGATTTTTAAATGGATTAAGTGATTCTAAAATGTATTGGACAAAATGAGGTTAACTGGATTCAAAGCAGGGTACTTAGCTTAAACCGAGTCAATGTAAGATCATTCTAAGATACGAGCATTACGTGCTTACGGCACGCGCTTCGTGCGTGAATTTTTTCTGCAAACTATATATGTTTAACATATTCAAGAGAAAATGATTTATATGAAAATATAGTTATATACTTACGTTGAAATTATGTGTAATTAATTTGAAATTTTATTTTTATGTTGCAATATCTAAATTATTTATTACTTTTAATTTTATTTGTATTATTTATTAATAATGAATGATTTTGTAACGTAAATTTATTTAGTAGATCGTATTTTTAAGTGATATTAAAATTTGTTAATATTTGCTGAAAGGCGGTTTGAATTTGTAAAGAAAGTATAATTGTTAAATCATATTTTTAAATGATATTAAATGGACATTTTTGGTAGTTCACGCTGACACCAAAAGCGTGTGACACCAAAGATATTACAACTATTATTAAAGATACTAGATATATAGGAGTGACTAGCATGATTTGAACTTGTGACATTCTTTAGAACATACTCAATCAAGAGATATGAGTATTTAAAATTATGAGAAAAAAGAAGAAAATGGTAAGTAATATGATATTTGACGTTAAGGTATATAGTATAAGATTACAAATTTTGTGGGAGAAAAGAAGGAGGTGGAATGTCCTACTCGTTACAGGAGAGAAAAGGTAAGAAAAGGATAATTTTTATATTTATCAAAAGAGGGAAAATAAGAAATAATCATCTTTAATTTTATAATACTAAAACCATTTCCAATATTGTTTAAAATTTCAAAAATTTGTTTCTTTGGGATTGTTGGTTCGATCAACTAGCAAAAAGTTTCATAGTTTTTAGTAAAAATTACTTTAAGACAAGCACCGTTGTCTCAGTGGTTAAGTAATTTGGCTTTCGTGCGAGAAGTCACACGTTCGAAACTTGCGTAGCGTGGTTCGAACGTTTATTGACATGTGTTATGATGTCCCAATGACATGTTGTATATAAAGTACCATTGCCAAAAAAAAATACTTTAAATGTGCAAGTGTTATGTTTGTGTTACTGTTAGTTATCGTGCATTCCACAAAAGTGAAAAAAAGTGCAAGGACTAAAACTATTGATTTAGATTACGACTGAATTTGGTTCGGTACCGAAAATTCATATTCAAAACCGTTACCATACCAATTTATATGGTAATAGAACATACCATTACCAACCAAAGCAATCGAAACCGATACTTCAGTTTGTAGTTAGTATTGGTTGGTAGAAGTCGATAACCAACTTTTACTGTTTACAAGTATGACATTTTTTATTTATAATATTTGATATTAAAACAATGAATACTAAGAGTGGCTGTTTTTTATTATATGATTATTTATCAATTTTATTTTGTTTAGTCAAACATACAAGTTAACGTTGTGCAAGAAGCTAAAATATTGTATAAAATTGTGTTATTTAAAAAAAATACATTATAAGAATTGCATTCAGTCCGATATCATAATAGCATTTTGCTAGATTTTATATATATATATGTATGTATGTGTATATATATATATAATATATATATATACACACACACGTTAAAGGCGATATTATATATATATATATATAATATCGCCTTTAATGTGTAATGGTTTAATAGAAAATCTAGCAAAATACTATTATCATATCAGATTACACACATATACATACATGCATATGTATGTATGTATATTGGTCAAGGTATGTGGTAGATATGATAATTACCACATTTGGTAGTTAATTACCATTACCGTACCACAAATTTTCATATGGTTCGACAAACCATACCAATCAAATTAGTTATCATTTTTTAGTACCATTTTAGTTGGTGATGGTTGATAAGTGGTAATATGATAAAAATATCTGGTCCTAATTTAAATAACTCAAAGATTTTGAAGTTTGCTCATCACTGAGACTTGTTTTTGTTTGACTATTTTCACACAATCAAATGTCCTATACCAATAATTCATACTTATTTTCTTGAGAAAATAAAAATAACACATAACACCCATGCTCGAATACCAGCAAATTGTTATCACTAAAATAGAATCAGGGTGCACGTATATCAACAAACCTTTTTTTTATTTTTAAGGAATACCCATGATGTATCAGAAATTAAAATATATATATATATATATATATATATATATATATATATATACATACCTTAAGGCTGCTGCTGTACATGCACCAAGTGATTACTCATGGAAGGTAATTCAGTATAAGAAGCAACTTAATGATAGCGTTACCAAGTGACACATTTACAGAGCAACCTCACCTTCTTCTGCTCTTCTGTATATATGAACACCAAATCTTTCACCTCAGCATCACCTGACGCTGATCCGACTTTAGTTTTTGGAGCGAGTATCCTTTGAGGCATTCTATCAAACACCTGACTGAGATATGCAAAAATAAGCTTGCTTATTATGGCAAGGATAAGAGCTGTGATGGAGGTTTTGATAACTCCATTGCCAAGCGAGGTAGAAGTCTAATTTCCAGAGCTATTCTGTTTACAAGCAACTGCTCTGCTGCCGTCTCTCTGCCCTGGTTCGGCGAAACTTAAAATAATAGATACGTTAATTCGTTTTTAATAGACCAGGCATATTTAGTTTTTATTTCTTCTGTTTTGGTGTGGGCTTTTAGGCTGTTTCTGAGCCCTTAGCTTATTTAATTTATTTATGGGCTCGAATTGTTTTAATAAACGCGGTAGCGTAGGGATCCACTCATTCCCTTGGTCCCTTCAACCTTTAAAAAACAAAGGAGCATGTTAAAACCGATTTGAGATGTTCTTGGCAAAAATCAAACACAAATCCAGTACATATTCAAAGACATTAAAAACAAAATCGTTACTCCTGTTGTTTTAGCCTCAAAGGATTATATTTTGGATCAATATGGTACAAGTCTGTGGTTCCATTTATTTACTAGTATAACCGCACAACGGTGGAGAAACCGACCATTCGATTGTATAACTTTGATAAGAAATATACGTTTAAAATTTTTGTTAATACTACTTAAACATTAAGTGATAATATGTTGGAAAAGAATAAAATGAGATTTGAATCTGAAAATATGAATTTCAAATTCAAATATTAATCAAAGCATTCAAAATTTTCGATTTGAAATTGAAATTTTAGAATTTGAAAACCATAATAGATTTGAATTTGGAATTTTTGATGCGCGAAGTTTAGGGAAACCGCAATGAGACAAGATCCACGTTTTTAGGGAAACCGCGATGAGACAAGATCCACGTTTATTTGGCTTCAGAAAAATTGATTTTGGCTAGTGACAGTAAGCAAACCTCCCTAACGGTCGGTTTGATTAATTACTATTGTTGCTACTACTATTGTCATTACTACTACTACCACCAAAGAGTGATCCTCAAATAGAGGTGAACACTATTTATAATTAAGACTTTTTGGCACGTGCAACGCAGGTGCATATAAAAGTCTCCTATAAAATTATTAAATTGTTATAGAATAAAGAGAATGAAAGTCATTAGAGAGAGTAATTTTATTCATTCAGAGAATAGATGTTTATTTACATTACATGGCCTACTTTATATAAAGGCTTCAGAAGTAAGGACTGAACTTATCCCACGATGTGTGACTAAACAAAACAATGTACAAGCATATTCACTTTATAATAGACATATATCATAACACTCCCCCTTTAATATGCGTCTTCAAAATCTTGAATGCTCGGATAATTTGGAAATTTCCATTTCGAAACGTGTATGATGATTGCTCCCCTCATTATTATCTTGCTTGCATTTATCGATTGAATCGATATAGAAATTGTCTGTTGCCTCATTAAAAACCTCTATTAGAAAAACCCAGTGGGAAAAAACCTTGAACGAGGAAAAGAGTGCAACTTGTGAAATCATAAATATCATACTAAAAATGATATTCCTTATAAGAGTTTGATACTTCAGGATCAAAATAATGGCTCATTAAAACCTTTATAAGAAAAACCCAATGGGGAAAATCTTAGTAAATGAAAAAGAGTACAATGACATATTTTATTTTCTTATTTCTTTAAATAAAGCTTGATACTTCTTGATCAAACTAATGCCTCATTAAAACCTTACTAGGTAAAACCCTATGGGAAAAATCTTAGTGAAGGAAAAAGAGTACAATATACTATGTCATATTTCAATAATTTACCGCATCAGATAGAGTTTGATACTTATGGATCAATACAATACTTCATTAAAAAAAAACCTTACAAAGGAAAACCCGGTAGGAAAAGCCTTAGTCAAGGATAAAAATACAATTTAACTTAAATAACATATTTGAGATGTTATTTCTTGAAAAGACGTTTGATTCTTTTAGATCAAGACAATGCCTCATTAAAACCTTAGTAAGAAAAACCAGTGGGAAAAATCTTAAATAAGGGAAAAGAGTACATTATAACTTATTTTCAAATGTTACTGGGGAGTTGATACTTCTGGATCAAGATAATGCCTCATTAAAACCTTACTAATAAAAACCCAGTGGGAAAAATCTTAGTTAAGGAAAAAGAGTGCATTATAAAATACTTATGGATGCTCCCCTGATTTAAAGTTTCCCCTGAATTCGTATTCGTCTTTCGGTAACTTAAATTGGTTATAGATACTTCTGGATGTATAAATTTGTATCTCATTAATAATAAAATTTATTAATAGTTTCTTTCGATACAATCAAATTTTCTAAGATTATTTCTTCAAATATGCTTTGCATTTTATGCATTTGTATGCTACTTTTATGAAAAACACTTCATGTGCTTTCATTTTTGTGCTTCAAATTAGTTTTGCGCATTGCAACTATACATCTTTCATGAATATTACAAATTTTATTACAACATTACTAGGAAGCAGGAAGTAATCTACTCATCTTGATGTATCAAGATTTTCATTACAACAATACTTAGAAGAAATTTGTAATCTACATTTCATGTCTTTTTCATTCTTTATAACTACAAAAGTTATATATATTCTTCAGAAATTTGTATACTTTAATAAGTATTTGCATATCGCAACTATCACTTCAATGGATATTAAGAGTTTCATTACAACGATACTTAAAAATAGGAAGTAATCTACTCATCATGAATTATATCAAGATTTTCATTACAACAATACTTAAAAGTATGTTGAAATCTACTTCCTTGTTCTTTGCATTCTTTATAACAATGAGAGTTATTTATATTCTTCAGGAATTTGTATACTTTCATTATTTAATATGAATTTAAACCACATCTATACCTTCAGGATATATTAAGCATTTCAAGTACTTTCGGTACTTTGCGGACTACATGTCCATATTTCTCTACTATTAAAGGATTCGTGATGGCCAATCATGTTTTCCCCTAATTCAAGATTCTTAATCTATTCATAAATATAAGCGCTTTATTATTTACAAATTTATCATCGATGATTATTTCTTGTCAGTTCTAGACATGATTTATTGAGATCTCTTTAATTATGTTTTAGATACCTAAACCACTTCTAGGTAATTTGACAATCATGTCATTGGTCTTTTCAAGAGCACCCTTAAGTGTTTCTTCAAGAACACTCACCTCCATTATTTGCATCTTTATTAGTTACTCCAAAAATATTTTGAACTGACTTTTGAATCATATTTCAGATGTGGTTTACATATTTTGATCCTTCAGGGATTCAAATCTATATTGGAAAAAGTCTACTAGGGATAATATTGATAATATTTTACATCATTGTATATTTTAATAAATATTTAACACTGATGATCAAAATGAGCTTGTATCCCTTTATCCTCCCCCTCAATGTTGATAAACATTGTCACATTAAATAATAATCATCTTTGTACTCTCATTTTGATCCATTATGATATTTCTACTAACAAATACATCATACATATTAATAATAGGAGGATAATTCTTTTATTAGTTGATAAGACGCATTCAATTGATATTGATTATTAGAGTTTGTTCTCATTCATTGATCTAAGAAATTGGAGGAATTTACTTATTGTGTAGATCATTTGAATACATACAAGACTTCATGTAACAACCCGCATATTTATCGGTTATATATTTAAATATTTTATTTAAATATTTCACCGTTCATCGGATTTTGGTACGAAAAGCTACTTTGGGCAAACAGTCGAATTGAGACTCGAGACCACCCCCATTGAGTTCAAAATGACGTTTGCGACCTTTTTGAGTATAAGCTTCGATATGTTTGGAGTAAGTCGAATTTTGACCTTTTTCACTTTGGGCTTTGGTTTGGGCTGAGCCCATTAAACCCCACTTATGTATTCAGTCCCAACCCCCTCTCCTCTTCATTACTTCACTCTTCATTTCCTAATACTCAAGCTTTTATAATAATGGTGGAGAAGAGTGGAAATTAAAACTCCAAGCCCTAGTTCCATAGCAAAATCCAAGTTCTTGCTCCAAAATCTGTGAGAACCCATTGGTAAGCATCTCCTTCTTCTTCTCCAACTCATTCTCTCTTTGATTTCAGAAATTTCCTAAACCTAACTTTGCGAAATGTTTCTCTTTTTAGCTTAGAATCAAGCTTCTTGAGTTGGGTTTAAAGAGTGGTTGATTCTCTTTTGCTTTCAAGCTTCTTCTCTAATCGTTTGGGTTCAAAGGTGAGATTTTTAATCTCACATCTATGCTTATAATTCTCTTCCATTGTTAGGTATGAATTCCTAACACTTATTCATGTGCATTTGATTTTGATTTGGATTGCTTTTGTGAATATTCCAAATTTTAGTGTTTTGAGTTCAATTCGTTAAAAATCCTAACTTTGATGTTTGAACATGTTTTTGGTGATGCATCGAGGAGCATATAGGGCCGGGTAGTCGATTGGCATAAACCCTTAGCGCCGTTGCTCGTGCGATTGCAATTTGATCGAGAGTTGCACCTCTTTTGAAATAGGGTAGGAAGTGCAAGCATACAGGTTCGGCCGAGCGAGCCCCCTGGGCCGGTCAACCGACCTGTAGTCCAGGCACTTCCTGCCTCTGTTTGGAAGTGCTGGTTACAGGCTTTGGTCGGCCGAGCCCCCTGGGCCGGTCGACCGACCTGGTGCCCCGAGCACTTCCAACCTCTGGTTCGGTCGACCGACTCAGGGAGTCCGGTCGACCGACCTGCTACTATTTGCCAGATTAGCCTATATTGCTAATTCGTTTGAATTTCCAATTTTAATCGATTCGTGTTGTCTCCCTTTTGTTGTTGTCATTTATTATCGACTTTGATGACCTATTCTTTAGGAATTTTAGATATATCCACTTTGATGGATTTGATATCGATTTCTTTGGATTTTATTCACGTTTTCAAATGTGAATCTTAGTGATTGATTGTTCCTACAATCTTCTTCGTGATTTGTCACTTTAAAAATATAAAGGTTTTCTATACTAGTAGTAAATATCAAAACTCTTTCTTTAAATGATTTCAACACTATTTTATTACAAAGCTCGTTTTCTAAAACCGATTTCCAATCTATTAGTATATACAAACCTTTACCTCACTCGTATGAGAAATCTAATTAAACGACTTAGTAAAACAAGTGGTATGAAACGCTTGCGTTTACTTCGTCGGTTAATTCTTGGACTTGTTCGATTGAATCTCTTGTGACAATTTTCTAATGGAGACCTACAATTTGTTCGTAAATATTTAAGTTAAGCTAGTGGTTATGGGACATGAAGCTAAGCTCATATATTTACTAGCTTAGTGTAATCGACACTTCTCTTTGATCATGACGATCATTTTATGTTTTAGACTAGCATTGTGCAATGTCTTTGTGATTTGGTTCATCGGATGTCCCTCTGTACGACGTCGTTGTTCCCTTTGATTGTGATTTGTTTCATCGGATGTCCCGCTGTACGACGTCGTTGTTCCCTTTGATTGTGATTTCTGGATTTCGTGTGTTGAATTCTGGAATTTATGTTTCACCAACTTTTACGATTGGCATTGATATATATGTCATTTCTTGTGGCTTGGTGAATGAAATTAGGAGTATGACATTCCTTTTTATTTTCTCGAGAAGATCTTTGCGATATTGATTAATCTCTTATTGATTTTTCAATTAGTTATTTATCATAGCTTGGCATTGTGATTATTATACGTTTAGTCATATCTCTTATTCTATATCATTTCTTCTGATATTTATAGCTAGACTGATCCGTTTATTATTTTCTTATTAAAAAATACTCGGGTCAGACTGAGATATTACAGGTGCTTCCTCATGGCTTCCTATCTGGAATCATCATCTGACTTTTGGCTAACTACTTTAGTTTAGTAGTCTTTTGTTGTATACATTTGAGATACAGACTCTATGATGTATACTTATTCTTTTGTCTAGCACTTGTATCTATTCTTTTTGATATTGTGGATCTTGTTTGACCACTACTCTGATGTACACTTCCATGTGTTATATTCATATCTATTTCCGCCTTTGTGATATGAATTGTCTGCGACTGATTTATGTTATGTTTATTTCTATATTTGTTTCTGAAGATATTATAGCCACTGTGTAGTAGCTTTGAGTTTGAGTCGGTATGTCGGATTTCCCTTGATAAGAAATGCATGTTATACTATCTGACATATCGATGCTCGTGCAAAGCAATTACACGGATGGTCGCTCCTCAACAGCCTTATTCTCCGTGTTAGTTGACAGCATTCACAGTAATGTTCTTGGCTAGCGTGGGTATAGAGGTGGGGCGTCACACTTCAGGTCATTCAACATTTATGTTGATTGAATTTTAAATCACTAAATAATATCTATGCATAATCTATAAGATGAGCTTATAACAAACTTCAGGTTGTTAGCTAAATATTTACATATACGGATGTATACGTGCGTCCACGTATCACATATATATTATAAAATTTTCATATTCTTTCTCATTTGAATTAGTGATTTTTAGAACAAACTATTACAAGGATCCAAACTATTAATTTCTATTTATAAATCAATGTCAATGCAAACCTGTCAAAACCGCATGATAATGTTCAAAACATTTGGTTTAAAACCATATCGAACTTCTGGTTCGAACGAAATATACACACAACTTCAAGTTGTTAAGTTTTATTCCTCAATTATATCTCAAATATCAGTTTTGAACACTAATTATGATTATTTATCAAGGAATATTTTTTAATTGCATATAGACATTTCTACACATCTCTATTGAGAGTTCTGCAAAAAAAATTACAGCAAAAATAATAAAAGTATTTTCTGGATACTTGGAATGTTACAGATACAGATTTCCTCAGGACCATATGTATAGCTCTCAAACTTTTAGGATCTAATCTAAACTAAATTAGGATCCTTATAATCAAATTTCTATGCATTTATTTGGTTTAATAAAATTACCAAAGCAAATCTCTTTTAGAGATATGTTATCATTTCCTATTTTATTAGTCTCTTTTAAGAATATTTTATTATCACTACTTCTGGAGTGAATTTATCTCTTCTAGATATATATATATATATATATATATATATATGTACTATTGGAATATCATATCAATGTACAATGTTTCTATTTGTAGAAATTACATAATTACTACCTTTACAATAACATAAAATATCCTTACAGGAGATTTTTGTTGTAACTATCTTTGAAATGACATATCAAAAATACAGTAACAAACTTAGATGCACCAAAATGAAAGATGCGAAGATATAAGACCACTACTTCTGGAGTGTAACATTGGTATACAATATCATCTGTTTCTGGATAAATTATTGTTATTACTCAAAAAAAATTATATCATTATTCCTTCAGGGAATATAGTATTTCCTTTTAAGGAATTGCAATGTAACAAAAATAAAATTCATATAACATCTCTTCTGGGATGTTAGATTTTGCAATATAAGTATAAATAAATCTCTAAAACATCTTTTCAAGAGATTAATATACACACACATCCAATGGTGTTTGAAATATCATATAACATAATATCTTCAGGATATTTGGTTAATATAGTGTAAATGTTAAGATATAAGCTAAGTATAACTCATTTGGAGATTTTTGTAATCTCTTGAATGCAGCATCATTTTCTCATATGATTATTTATTAATTTTCTTTAACTTCTTCAGGAAGTACAACCTTACTATTTTACATAATTTCAATAGAGCTTCGGGCTTCTAATTCATGAATTTCAAGTTCATTAATTTGTTATGAACTTCAGGTTCTCAAATTTTGTGTAAACTTCTCCCCTTTTTTTTGTACCGTATTGTTACAAAATAAAAGTCTATTCTTATTTCAAGACTTGTACATTTTGACAAATTAAAAAAAATACTGACAAGAATTCGAGCTTGTAAAATTTATCAGAAAATCTTTTCATAATTCAAGACTTCAGGTCTTGGACTTTGGTTATACAATTTCTGGTTGAAAAAAAAATCTTTGCACAACTTCAGGTTGTTGTTCAAACTTATTTCTTTCATTATATCGAGCATTGTTTGCTAAAATGAATACACCATATAATAAACCATATGTCTATTCTTATTCCAAACATAAAAATACAACATCATTTAATTTACTGTAGCCAGTGCATTTATGATGATATGGTAATTTAATTTATTACCATGATGACAACATTTAACACATTTATGATTAAAAAAAATGATTACAATTTACCATTATTGTGGCATAAAATATAAAATATTATCACAACGAATTGATTTCTTTACAAACAAATAAATCAATCTAACTAACTTTAGTTAGCAAAATTAAATCTCAAAGCTAAGTTTAACATACTCAATAATAAAATTAAATGAATACCATAAGAGAAACTTTATTTCTTAATAGTCAAAATTTCTAAAATAACTAAAATAAATCTTACATATATATACATATAAATATATATATATATATATATATATATATATCTTTTTTTTATAATTCAAGTTTCATCTCTTTTATTGAAAATTCTTGATCTTTATTATAAGAAAAATTGAAATTTAATAATTTATGAAAACTCAAGCTTTTTGCATTATAGGAACTGCAGGTTCTCAACTTTTATTTCAAATGCTAGAAATTAAGTTTACCGTATATGTTTTCATTAACGTTTTCATTCACTTCAGGTGTGCTAAATCAATATTAATATTGGATCTAAACTAATATGATCTTTTAAATATGCATTATTCTTGTATATGTTTCTCTAAAAGATAATAAAATATTTCTTCTGGAAATATAAACTATATATATATCAAAATAATTTTCAAAATCAAAATCCAAATCAAAGAGTTTTGAAAATGAAAACTTCATTTATCAAACATGCATAGATTACTTAGATCTATATCACAAACCAAAATGCAATCAAGGTCAATAAATTTATTTGAATCAACAACATAAATTGTCAAATTCAAAATTCGCTTTCCAAAATAATGAACTAAAAAAAACATGCAATAATAAGCAAGTTTGAAATTAATTCAAATCCAAATTCAAAAATCACAACACTTTATTTTTAAACAATGTACAAATCTCAAAGGTATATTATTTGGGTGTGATTTTGAGATCTACAATATAATGAGATCAGAAAAATAAGAACAAAAAAAATTGGATCTATTGTAGGATGAGATCTGAAATATAATGACAAAAATACATGTACAGTGGAATAAGATCTATAAATTTAGATCTACGACAAAATAAGATCTTGAAAAGATAAGATATATTAAAACTTAAATCCAAATTTGAAAAATTAGAAAATAGATACAGAATTGTGAAATAAGAATATACTTAAATCTAGATCTAAATTAATCACAAAATAAATCTAGAAAAGCATATCTAGAAAATTTCAAACTCGATTTCAATGGTTGAATAAGAGGAAGAGATAGATCTGATTTTAGTAACTAAATAAGAGAAAGAGATGTACCAACATGAAAAAAAGGATCTAATCTTCTGGATTAGAATATCCAATGTGCAAGATCGTTCTGATAACGTGTTATAGAATAAAGAGAATGAAAGCCATTAGAGAAAGTAATTTTATTCATTCAGAGAATAGATGTTTATTTGCATTACATGGCCTACTTTATATAAAGGCTTCAGAAGTAAGGACTGAACTTATCCCACGATGTGGGACTAAACAAAACAATGTACAAGCATATTCATTTTATAATATACATATATTATAACATAAATTTAAATTTTTTACGTAGTTTGATAAAGGTAAATTAGAAAAGACTAAAAAACTATTTTTTTTGTTGGAAGGGTTTTAAACTTCTAAACTTTTTTATGTTTCAAAATTTTGATTTGATAGATGTTAATTTTTGTTCACGACGGGATTCAAACTCTTGACCTTTTAGTTGCAAGTAAGGGTAATTTTTGGAACTTCACGGTCGGATCAAAAAATATTGCGTTTCTATTCCAATTATTAATATAGGTAATTAGAACAAACTTTATTTATACCTAAAAAATGTTTTTTCAACTTTAGGCCTATTTTAAAACTAACCATAAAAATATGCATCTTTTCATTATATCATCATTTAACACTTGCATCATTGAATCTGCACAAGCCCAATTTTTTTTAAAATATATATAAACTTTTGCAATTTTAGATACGCAAGTGCAAATGGGGAATTTAGGCTTGCGCAATTTAAAATTTCACAAATATAAATCATAACCTAGTGAAAACCATACCTATGTTTGAAATAAGTTTTGAACGAGACTAAAATTGAAATAGGTTTTTAGCTCGGACCTATAAATTAAATTTGTCATTATTATTATTATGTTAAAAGGAATTTAAAAAAATCATCAACCAGTCTGATGGGTAACTATACATTGACTACAATGACATAAGAGATCATCGCCCATATGATAACCTTGGTACATATACAGAAGATGTGTGTTGTATGAGAGACGATTCTAAATCGAAGCATGAAAATGGACTGTAGAGGTGAAATATTTGGGTAGAGATGAGAGGATGCATAGGCTGAGAAGTGCACTATCTACTACGAAATAAAGTTGGGAAGAGCCAATGAAATGTTCTACTAAAGTTGTGGGCTGTTGAAGAGCAGAAAAATTAGCGCATCAAAAGAGGGCAGGAGCAAAAGCCTCCTAGGTGAATATGGAATGAGCCAAGTCTCCACTAATCTCTAGGCTAATCTTTAAGTATGAGTGAAGGAAGATTGTCTTGAGTTGGAATGTCATAAGTTATCCGAACAAGATAAGGTCTTCAATCCGTGTGTCTTCTATTGGCCCCTGTCCGAAGTGAGATATACTAAGCAATAAAATATAGAATAGTAGAAGGGATTCTGTACGAGTTGTTGAACGACCGTTGATTTCTTTCATTCCAATGACCCTAACATGTTATATTTCGCGAACGGTCGTAGTTAAATCTCAAAATTGGTCCAATATTTTTGTGGAGATGTGATATTAGTATTAATGTCAATGCCAAATATATTACTAATTATACGTTGAGTGAATTGACATTCGAAGAACAAGTGTTTGGTGGTTTCAGATGTCGTCTTACAAAAATAACAAGGATTATTATTAAGGTTATCTATTATTTTAGTATTTAGTCTAGTAATGGTATTAAGTTTAATATGTAATAAAATCCACATATGAATTTTAACTTTAGGCCGAGCATCAATTTTTCAAATAGTTTTGAAATAACATAGGGTTGAGTTTCTGAAGAAAATAAAGTACCTATACATAGATTTTGAAGTGTATTTTTTCCTTTTTATCTTAACATCATACTAGTTGGTCGTGTTGTTCGTTCATATCAATAATTCCAATAAGTCTTTGGTATGGCCTAAACTCATTCCCTATAAAAGATATATTAAAAGAGATATTCCAATTAAATATATTATGGGGTCAAAATACGTCCATAAAGAGATTGTTTAGGTTATCGGATGCCAAGGAGAGCTTAGGAACTTCATGCATCCAAGCGATCAGGGAAGCCAGGGGTCATTCCAGAAGGATTTTTTGTTTCTTGAGTAAGTATTAAATTGAAGGCCTAGTTCAAATATGTGGAATGTATTGGAAATATTTTTCCAAAATGGGGAAAGCAAATGCGTATTTAGTTTATACAAATTTTTTGAACCATTGTAATAGAAGGTACTAGTTTTTAGAACCATTGTATTTATATTATACAAAATGAACTTGCATTGCATATTAGAAAAAGTACACATAAAAATGTCACAAAATCTTGTTTTTTCAATCCTGACCACATATCCAAATTATATGTAATGACCCACATTTTTACGTATCCATAAATCGTAAAGATGTTATTTTCATAATCAAATTTGGTCTAACTAGGTTATCTATGAGAAAAGTTGAGTACTAACATTTTTGACTCTTAGAGTAAATTATGGATGGTTTTAACCCTAATGAATTCTAAGGTTTTAAATTCTTGTAGAAGCGGAACTAGGTCCTGAAACTACTTCCACATGAAAGATTTGATGGTTTAAACTAATCCATATGGTGGACATATTGGATTTTTCGTCTTACAACTTTGGGGATATGTTTGTTTTAAGTAGATAAATTTTAGGTCAATTAGTAAGTAATTAACCCAAGCCCATAGTTAGGCCTGCAAATATTTCAGAATAATGCTTAATCGCAGGACCTCCAACAGCCAATAATCACTTCTCTTCTTCCCAAAGAAACATATACCAATCTCCATTAAATGTCCTCTTATTAAAATTATTTCAAATCTTCGTTAAGTAGCCTAACTAAGTAATTAAGAGTAGATTAGTAAGAGGATTATAAAGGGAATCTACAATGAGTATTTTGGGTGTTTTAGAATCCATGCAACCGGTGTTCATTTCACAATCTTTTTATTAGCTACATACACACACAAACACACACACACACACAGATATATATATATATATATATATATATATATATATATATATATATATTAAAAATACTATTTTAAAACCATCTTTGAAGATAAATGAGATATTTGTTTGATTTGAATTAATAAATGTTTTATAAATGGATTTTAACATTTTTTTACATATCATGGTTGATCCTATGTATGTTAAAATAGATATTTAATGTTGTACTGTATGTTTACTATGATATGATGCTTGTCTAGAGTGTTTACATCGTTTGCTTGTTTGGATTTGATGAAAGTGTATCGATAGCATTTCTTGAGTTGAAATGACTTCGATGGATTGACTTTAAAGTGCTTACAATCGTATCAATGTAAATGAGCCGAACAAGGGCCAAAGCATTCAGATTAAAGATGGATCTAATGAGAAAAAGCTCGAAATCATAAAAGTGTCAAAGTGCATCACTCAGCATTGATCAGTATCGATTGGCACCAATCAATCAACACATGTTGATGCCATGTTTTTGAGCATATAGAGCAAAGAAAGTTAGAGAATTGAACTACTTTGAGACTTTGGCGCTTTTAGTTCAAGTCAAACATGAGGAAACCTTAGCATCGATCGACCGCAAGTTGGAAAAGAGCTAAGTGTTGAGGACTTTTGGTTTTTGAATAAGGAACATAGAGCTGACTTTATGGAAAGTGTAGAGGGGACCTATCATCGAGGAGCAACTCGAATAAGCTTTGAAATTGGCAAAGTATTGGGTAGGATCGATCAGCGTTGATTGATCACCATTGATTGGTCGGTATTGCCCATGACTAATGGAGGAAGTCTGACATGATGTGAGGAGTAAGTATGATCAATCGCATGTAATTTGGATGGGCGGATTTTTAGTTATTGGCCTAATACCGATCGATGGCGATGAGATACTTTTACATGAGGAAAACCCATAGATACATAAAGACTACTTTGGGCTTGGCGTTAGGGAACTTCAGGATTTTCATAAGGAAACTCCAAAACACTTATAAAGGAAACTAAGAAGTTTTAAAACTTTGATGACTCGAAGATCTAAGTTTTTTTGATCAAATTCTTTAAGTGAAAGTGTTTGTAGAATGCATTGATGTTCCGAAAAGGCAAGTTCGAACGAGGTGAACTTGTAGAGTATAATGGAAGAGGAGTTATACTATCAAGACATATACCAATGGAACATTGGTAACTTAGAGATTTCGATGTGTATGCTCATAATGAAGGGGTAGCATGCAAAGAGAATCACCTGGATTGTGCAATGCGATCATTTACCATGGATTGTATGATGTGATCCTATTTACCCTTGATAGTGTGATGCGATCAAGTTCTTAAGTATGTGATGTGGTTCGGGTTCAAGCATTTATTGATCCGAGATGTTGAGTAGTCTTTAATCGAACGATATGATCATATAATTTATCTTATTTGCAATGGTACTTAAGTGAAACATATGAGGTTGCTTGATGGCTGTAATGTTTGCTATGTTTTCCATATTTGCTATGTTTGATTAGGATGTCACACAATGTAGGTTTTATCAAGTTGTATACCTGGACACCTTATACTGTACTTAGAGGAGTAGTACATCTATATGATGATGATTGTAGATTAGCATATATCGATGTTATGTGATAACTCTTTAGATGCTGGGACAGGTTGGGTATATTCCTTCATACCATTTGTTCTTACTTATGATTTATCGACTTTTATATCTCTTTTGAGATTATAGATTGCTCATACCATATTTTTGTCTGACCCAAGGTTATTTATGTTGCTTCTTATATTATTGGATCCTCTTTAATGAGTATACTATCATAGTAGGAATAAGATAATGTATGGAGCTGTGCAGAAGACGGTAAGAGGCTTACACTTTCAGATATCAATTTTTGGAACTATTAATGCTATAGTCTGATGTGAAATATTATGGAGCTATATTGCTACTTATTTACTTATTAGAGACAACTTTATAGTTGAAGTTTATCTATTCAGATGTGTAAACTCTATTTTCACTTTGTGTTGTGTAACTGTGTTAAATCTGATGCAGTCTAATTTATTTTGGTTCATTTAGTTACATTGATGTCCCACATGTTTTATATCTATGTTGGTTATTATATTTTATGTATGTGCTGTGAGATATACAATAGGTTCAGTTCCAGATTATTATTATTTTACCCTTGACTACCACTGTACATCGGACAGATACCGTTATAACACTCTATTTATGGTATTTAGGTACCGGAGGCATAAGGAAATCGTCACGTTTGGTATCAGACGAGGTTAGATGATTCACCTAAATTGAGATTAGGATTGATTAAAGGTACAGTAGGAGATATCATTTTAGAACTGATCGAGAAATATATCAGAGAGCATATTTGTTATATATTTTGGTTTACATAACTATATAGTAGAGCGTGTGTATGTAGTAAGTCACATTGCATATATAAGTATCATGTATTCCTTTATCAGAGATTGATCGTTCTTATTATAGATTGTAAGAATAAGGAGGCATATTAGGAAAATTTCAAGGAACCCTATTTTTGGAGTCAAGGAAGGAGAGGCTTAGGAGCTACATCTAACCCCTATTTGTAGACCATGTTCATAACTATGGTGAGAAACAAGGTGCATAACGCCCAAGGAGAAGCTCTTAGTGCTGTAGTAGTGGTGATGCTCTAATGAAAGCACCAAGGTATGACTTTATCAAGATGAATAAGGACATTACTAGTCATAGGAGTATACCATTGTTGGGAACGGAATCAACTATAGAGGGACATGATTGGCTTGATACCTGTAAATGCATCTTTGACAACCTTGAATTGGAGGAGCGATGAAGAGGAAGTTGGCTTCTAGGAAACTTCAAGAAAGGGCCATGGACTAGGGAACGCCCTTAAGTTTGCTACTCTCGAGGACGAATTCACTTGACAATTCATGGCTTGATTCAAGGAGAAGTTTATTCTGAAAGCTCTGAAGTCAGTCTTATTCAGGAAATTTACTAATATAAAACAAGTTGTGATGTCTATTTCAGAGTATGTTGCCGAGTTCAACATGTTATCGAAATATAAGATATCATTTATCAATATTTCCTTGGAGAAGAATAGAAAATTTATCATGGATCCGGATGAAAATCTTATAGAGATGTTAATAGGCCACATTGACGAGAGTTTTGAGAAATTTGTTGAGAAGGCCTTGAGACATGAGAATTTATATCTAGAACCGAAAGCTTCTATTGTTCTAAAGGAAGAAGCAAAATCTTAAGTGGGCATAGGTGGCAAGAATAAGTGGAATAACAAGGGTAAAAAGCAGTCCCAGAATAAAGATAGTCATATAAAAGACAAATGAGAGCCCGGCGGTTTCAACTATGGAGAAAGGGGTCATCTTAGAAGGAATTACAAGACAATGGAAAAAAAATGCAACAACCGCAACAATTTCGAGAATGTTAGGAAGGATTGTCCCACTACAAGAAAAGTAGATTTTTATAACGCCAATAGATAACGCTTTATTTCATAGTGTTATTATTTGTTTTAATTTGTTTAATTTTAACCAGCAATTTGTTCGGTAACGCTCTTTGCCAGAGCCGACTCCCCAATTATTTTCATTCCCGCTTTTCGAATAATGGATTCCCTCCCAAAACCGTAATCTAATCCAACTTTCCCCAAAATTTAGTCGCTTTCCCCTCCTTACCCTAGCGATCTTCATTAAAATATCTTACAACCCATCTGTCCCTACCTTCATCACCACCTCCTCCTGTTTCCCTTCCACCCACGTCGTAGTATCCATGCTCTCCTCCATCATGCAACTTTGTTGTCGCCTGAATCTCATTGCCGCAGGTATGTCTTCGATTCGTTTTATTTCATTTTTGTTTTTCATTATCCTGAAATACTTGTTTTTACGATTTGAATAAAATACTTGTTGCATCAGTAGTCCAAACATTATGCTAACAGGATAATCGGCGTCATAGGTCTATTGTTGGTAGAATTCTAAGGAGGGAGCTCATCCAAAAATTGAGATCAAAACTATAGACATTAATTTCCTCTGATGATAAAATTGATGTTACAACTACATTAAATGAATAGATCACCCATTAATTTGGGTTGTGTATAATACACACACAATTAGCTATATGAAAAGTTATAAAAGAATAAAAATACTGAAATTTGAAGTGAATTGGATGGACAAAACACTTCTAGATGAATGATTTTTTCTATGACAGTATGACTGTATTTCTATTTTTCAAGATTTATACATCTGGGGCTGCTTTTGCAGATCCAATATTTGAATGCTAATATACCAATTATCTTTAATCCGAGTTAGAAAAAATAACAAAAGAAAATTGGATATCCTAGTAGAAGGAAAAACCAAATGCATTTGAAATATTTCACTTTTACCTGGAGATATGTTCATTTTGTTTGTTTGATTTTATGAGTTCGGCTTTATGGGATAAGACCACCTATCACTAAACATCTGTGAACTCATGTAGCCACTAAATCTTATCCATTCGTTTACTTTTGCGTCTATAAAAATTTGGAATTGGTAACATCTGCATCTCGATAGCTCAGGTAAATTATCTTTATTTACCCAATACATATTGAACTTAAAAAAAAATTATGGCATGTGTAAATTTGGAAGTATCATATAATAATAGAAGGATGTGATCAAGAATTGGCCAAATTGTAGAATCTAATGTAATATTAAACAAAGACAGGAAAATCATTAAATCATTTAATGTGACAAGTGTATGATGATTGATAGAAAAGGCAGATGGATGGCTAATCACATTGGTGTACCGAATCTTGTTATTTGCTCCGTTTTCATCTCGGGAGCTATTGATAATATCATTGTTTCAATGCTCCACTAGCTATTATGTAGAGTATATGAACACATGCCATACAAATTTTTATCATTTCACTATATTTTACAATTTTAGTGTTAATTACTGTACTGTTTTATCAAAAATAAATAAATAGTGTACTGCTTTGTTTTTTGTTGTCTTATTCCAGTCTTAATTTTTTTCTGGCTTTGTGCTTGATTGCTGGATTCCATAACAGAGATATTTTTGTTGCAGTATTATAGTTATATGTGATTTGATATTATCTTCGGCTACTTGCATGCGGCCTCTAAATATCGCCCAAAATTGAAAGATGATCAGGTACAACATCCATCACTAAGGAAATGATTTGCATTAGTTTTCTTCATGTGTTAAGAGTTCATTATAGTATAGATATATATTTGAACGTGCATATGTTTACTATTCAAATAAAAGTGGTTAAAATATTGTTCAAACCCTTTACAAAAAAACATTTAATAAATCCATTTCTTAAAAAGAAAACATTATGATATATAAAGGTACATGTTTGAATGCGTATTTGATCATCTTTACTGAATTTACTTGAGCCCAATATGAGTTGCCACTAAATTTACTTGAGTCCAAATTGAGTTGCACAATTAATAAATGATAATTCATATTTGTTTTTCATATGTTCAAATGTAAGGATCAAATTTATAATGTATTTCCTTGCACACAACACCTGCTAATTTAGAAATAAAGATCTGGCTTTGAATCCTTTGAACTTAGTGAATTTCAACTATCAACAACCTTTTTTCCCCATACACAATAAGCAAGCATAAGACCTTACATCGATTGGGATGGTATCAGTGCCCTATCAAATAAACAAATAAAATTTTTGTATGAATATTACTAGTATATTTTCACATGTATAAATTGATCATCACGCTGATATGCCATGGTTTATGTGTAATCAATTCATTGGGTCAACAAGCAATACCTCTACTTTCATTGAGTTAACAAGCAATACTCAAACTTGAAAGGAACGAGCAGCAGGTGGAAGATCACTATGTTTTGCATCATTGTTCAAGCTAGGGGGATGAAGCATAAGGATTTGGAAGGGGATGAAGAACTGGAAAGACCATCAACATGAATATCAGTACGAGTCAATGGAGGGCTTGCTGAAGCATGAAAGGAAGCTGACTCCTCATTAGACAACTGGGACTGAGCAACTTGTTGTGCAATAATAACGTTTATGCATAGGTATTTTTCCTAGTCTAGACTTGGTGGTGTTCTAGTTCCATCACCGACTTTACATTATTATCTTTATATAGTTGTATAGTGCAAATATTTTCTACTGTAAAATCCTTTAAAAATATAATATTGTAATATTTATGTTCAGGTTCATATCTTACAAAAGCATCATCGAACCCTAGAGCTGGAGACATTCTCATGGGATCTCTAGGATTGGTCATACATTCGTTTACACTGTCAATGTTCAAACAGAGAAAGGTATTTGCATATGCTATATGTTACTGTTCTATCCTATAATTTTGTGGATGAATTGTACTTAGTTGGGGCATTTTATCATGTTATAAAAGATTGTGAAGAGACATGCAGCAGAGAAATTCTCATCAGCGATCAACGATCATTGCATAAGCTTATTGGAAGAACAAACCATGTGTAAACAAGAGTTTTAATCTACGCTATCGTACAAGTAGTTTGGCTAACAATCGTATTTATATATACTATTTTTTATAAAGTAATTAGAGAAAGCAATTTTTTTCAGTAAATGTAAGACACACTTTCTTTCACTTATTATGCATTTATCATGCAAGGGAAAAAGATTGGATGATATAATATACACCTAGTTATTACGATTAGACGTTTTCTTGTAACTCTGTAACCATTTAAATAAAGTTGGTTAATAATCTTTAGAAAAGTGAGTGTTATAATAATTTTTTTTTACCGTCTATTATAAATATCAGATATTAACTGATTTATATGCTCACATTTAAAAATTTTCAATTTACCAGAAAGAAATGGGTTTAAATGTGCATTATATAAGCCAAGTCTTTTATCCAAAAATAGGTAATACGTGATATTGAATGTTTTGAATCAAGACTTTTACCCGTATTTATTTATTTAAAATATTTGAATAATTATTTGTTCATAATTGTTGATATTCTAAAAACATTGAGTTTTAGTGAAGCCTTGAGAAGATACCGTGTTTGCTATTGAGTTTATGTTCGTGAGTATTCTTTTATACACTCATTCCTGTAAAGTTTTTATACACTAGTTGTACTTCTAGAGCTGATTTCTATCATAAGCAGGAACAAGTTTTTAAAAATCAAGTCTTTTAAGCATGAAACGAAAATAGTGATATTTATTGAAGTTATTTACTTGGTCATGGCATGGACCTCTGGAATCAGTGAGTCATAGGAGTTTTGTTCTATAATGATAGGATTTGTGATGTTGTGCAACATTAAGTTCTGGAACATTATACTTTTAGCATATCCTTGGCCTTCCTATGAAAATCCAAAGAATATGTTACCTGCCAGATTTTAATTCCTACTTTATTTGTTGTACCATGAAATGTATAAGTGCCGATAATCATATTGTTTACTCCATTTATTATGCTTATGTTTACAACTCTGAATCATCTTTCGTTCCCACATTTAATTGAATTGAATAACCATAAATAAATGAGCACATTGATTTTCTATTAATCGTTGTATTTTTTTCATATAGGTAATTATTAAAGAGCTTAAAGATGTTCTTACTTAACATATGGAATTCAAAAGCAGGGGAAGAAGCAGGTTAGAATTGAAATTTTTGTGAACTTGGTTATGTTTTTGTTGTCGTGTCAATGTCCATGTCTATGCTTCTTCTTGTCATGTAGAAACAAATTAGTAACTGATGTTCAAAAACTGAATGCGCATAAGGATAGAAGTCTCTTAGCTTAAGTGTTTCATTGAGTATCCAAACTATCATCCTTAGGATTTTGGAATTTTTATAGGTTATGAAACACTCATTCCCTTCTTCTACCTTCACTAATATGATCAAAAAGTGATTTGGCTATGACAAGCAGCATGGAAGAAATGACAAGGATGTTAATTGTAGTCTGCATTTCTCTAGAAAGTTCTCTCAGTAAGTACCACGCTTTAATTCTTGCTTTTTCTGTAGATTCATGGTACCTTGTTAATGCATTCTCAATATTGATTGTTGTGAACCATTCCTCTGCAACTTTTCTTCCTTTTTAATCCAAGCCAGGTTTAAGTTTCTTGATCTGCTCTTCCCCAGGTATATTAGCCCAAACAGATGGTTATTTTTTTCTTGTTTGAACCAAATTTCATGTTCTCTACCATAACATACTTCACCCTTTGGACCTCCAAGAGAAGACATAACATACTTCACCCTTTAGATAACATAGTAGGAATATAGGAGGCAAAATTCAAACAGTGCGTTGGTTCCAACCAGTTTATATGAATAGATGTTTCTTATTCCAAGTTTTGCCTGATGAGAAACATGTTGGACAAGGGATATTGGGCATGTACAGAGGTCATACAGTGGACCAAAGCTAAAGCAACAACTACCAAGTATATAACTATGTGATAATGAAGGCTGAGGTTAATTTTAGATCTTGTGAGGCTGCGACGATTTGCAAATTACCTCACCGAATTGAATGGTACTGAACTTTTATACATGATTGTAATTAGCTTTTCAGCCTTACTTCACTCGTTTTATATCAGACTAAGGCTGAAGTTCATCTGCAATTGATTTTAACACTGGTCCTAACTGTTTGTGCTTGAAATCCTACATGTAGGTTCAAGAGTGGTTGAGGTTAATATCAAGGGTGGTGTGCAGGTGATAAGGCTGTGCAGTAGCAGTAACAGAGAGAGGGGGGGAAGGAAATTTGTAAAAGAAATTGATTTGTAAATTGGATTGTAAATTATAATTGAAAATTGAAATGTAAATTGAAAAAATGCAATGCAATTTTTTTCTTTTCAAATGAAATTGTGTATATTTTTAAAAAAAATTAGAAATGCAAATGCAAATGCAACTAGCAAACAAGCACACGATAACATGTTGATTTAATAGCGCGAAATGACCGCTATTGAATAAATATTTTATAGCGGCAAATTGGTGTTATAAAGATTTCCAATGCCGTTGAGATTTAGCTGTATTATAGCGGCTATAATGAGCTATTAAATTAACGTACCATAGCGGCGAATTTGCGTTATAAAACTAAGCTCAACCATAGCGGCATATTTTGTGTTATAAATATTCAACAGTTTTTTATAACATGTCGATATACAACGCTTATCAAACCGCTATGGTTATGATTAATAGTGGCTATATGCCGCTATAAAAGACACTTTTTGTTGTAGTGTCCCAATCCATTGAATTAGAAGCAAGTTGGAAAGCACATGCTCTTAATGTTAATCCAACTTTGTTGGGAAAAGTACGATTGATGATAAGTGAAGTCGATTTAACCTTTTTTTGTAATGACGTGTACTTGGGAGTAAGTACATAAGGTTAAATTTAATTTCATCCAAAAACGAAGTCACCAAAATCATACAAGACAATGATAAAATGTAACATTCTCCTTTTTAAATCAAATTCAAATTAGAAATAAATTTAATTTTTGAAATTTAATTGTGGATTAATCTGGTATTTTCCAAAATTTAATAAATATTTGTTTTTTATTAATATAAATGGACGTAAATATGATTTTAAAATAGAATTTCTATTTAGAAATTCAGAAATAAATATTTTTAATAATATATTAATTATAAATCTAATTGTGAATTAAACTGAAAATTTCCTAAACAAGTAAAAATGTATTTTTGTATATATAAGTAGATGTGAATAAATGTGATATTTCAAAGATAAATAGGATATGCGTTTATTATAAATAAGAATTTGATTTGAACTTTAAAATAAATAGATGATAAATGGAATATAAAATTATATTTATAAAAAAGTATTTGATTATTTATTCATTTATAAATGCAAATTGATTGTATGTTAATTTTGAATTTGAAATATCTTGGGAACAAATTGAATTTGAAGTACATTATATTTGAAATTTATAAAAGGTTGTTTTCCAATTATAATATATATCTATATTTGGAAGTTGTAATTTGAGATTAATATAAAAAAATTCCTAAAAAAGGTTAATTAAAGTTAAATTACTCATTTTAACACTAGTACTTGTTTCTAGTTATCCATTTAAGTCTAGTAACTTAAGAAGGAAATAAATATATATAGCAAATAATATACACATGAATTTGTAAATCAATTAGAGAAAAGGGTTTGAACAAAAATTTATAAATTAAAACAAGTAGAGGGATGTGAACATAAAATGTGATATTAAGGACTTAAAAAAATTTAATCATTAAATGACATTTGTAAATTAATAATCTCATTCATATTACGAGTATTCATTTACCTTAACAAGTGGCATAAATCTCCTTCTTAAATTGTAATAAATAATTTATATAAAATTTTGCATGAGAAAAATCAGGCTGATCTTTTATTCTTCATTCTTTATTCAAAACTTCTTTCTTCTATGTTCAAAAATCTGCAAAACAAAAGATAGAATCAAAATTAACTCAAAATCAAAACCACAAAACAAATCTGTTTTCAAAATTCTTCAAGCATGGAAATAAATTCAAACAAGAAAAAGCTTTCAACCTGGAAAAATGAAAAAAACTGGAAGTTTCAAACCAAGAAGCAAAAAGGAAATGAAAATATGGGAAAACAGAAATAAAATCAAAACAAGATGAAAAAAACTATAAACAGCTTTAAGCGTTTAAGCTTTCAAAACCTGAGATCAAAGCAAAGATCAAACCAAATATCAAGCTTTCAAGAAAAAAATCAAAAATCTATTTCAAGCTATAGTTAAGCAAATTCAAGGAGCAAAGTTTCAGCTCAAAATCAATCAAGTACAGATCAAAGTTTTCAGGATTCAAAATATTCCAGTTCCAAGCTTTCAGTCCTCTGTTCTTCAAAATTTCAGGTGAGCAGACCCTTGCACTTATCTTTATATCTAATGATTATGATTAATACTCGAATGTGGTTGTGAAAAGTGGTTGCATATGCCTGCTTGAGATATATATATATATATATATGTATGTATGTATGTATGTATGTATGTGTGTGTGTGTATGTAGATAAGTTGCGCATGTTTGTACACAAATTTTTTTGTCTGTTCCAGGTTTCAGAAAATTTCAAAACCTGATTCAACCTCAAAATCTCTTCCTCCATTCCTTTGTAAGATGAAATATTTGAAGGAAATAGGTTTGAATGATCAAGATTTAAATTTTAAAAATAATTATAAGTAGAAATATTAATGGAATATTTAGGAATTTGAATATTACAGTGATGATCAACATGAAGTATAAAATTGAATGATCTAATTTTCGAGTTTTAATTTTATGAGTGAATTCGCATTTCAAATCGATGAATTTTAATAAAAAATTTAAGTTTTTTTGTTTATTAATTCATGAGAAAATGTGAGTTGGTTGGAAATTGGTCGTGAGGCAAATTCTGACCAATGCAAGGTTCTTGGATGACGGGGTTCATATCAGAGGGAGTTGGGATGATAACAAACATAGGAAAAATAATGTAAGGTGTTAAAGATGGCTGTGGCGGTAGGAGTTCGTCGGTCTAGGGCTTAAACGTCAGTTTTGGGTCGTAGTGTTCTCGTGGTAGTTGCATCGCCAATAGGAGATCGAAGGTGACCGGTCCAAGGGAAACATTGCATAAAGGTGTGACACGACTTTGGGGTGACCTACGAGGGTTCAGATGGGCGGAATTGGCAGCACGAGGGGGATCTAGTTGATCACGTTGGGTGTGTGGTTATCGATTGTTCAATGTCAATGTCCGATCGAGTTCGTCAGTTCTGTGTGGTCTAAGACTTAAGGTGGATCGTCAATGACTGGTGGAGGGTGACGAGGACGGTTTGAGTTCGTCAGAGCTACGGTGCACATGCACCACGTATCGCAAATGTCTGGCGTTGTTGCAATTTGAGGAAGAAGGGTGTTTTCTTGGGTCAGTATCGAAGAAATTGCGTATTGACTCGAAGTAGTGGAATGCGGACATGACGCCTAGGTTTGGCTCGGGAAAAATTTAATATATCCTAGGGATTTTGTTTAGGTGGCTTGGGTCTGTCGTTTTAGTATAAAACAGCCTTTAAACTTAAAAAAAATCAAGTTTTAGTAAAATAAAATTTTAAAACTACTTCTTTTGTGAATAATGAATGTTTATATAAGTTTTAAATTTGTTAAAGGTTTTCGAATAAATTTTTTCCAAATTTATTTAGTTAAAAGTGTTTAATTTATATCACTTTTATTTTAAAAGTTTATTTTAAATAAACTTAATGTTATATTTAATTAAAGATGAAAAGCTTTTGTTATATGAAAACATTAATTTAATTTAATCAGTGTAAGTAATTAAGGCGTGATTACTTGATGGAATTAATTACTTAATGAAATTAAGAGGGTAATTACTTGGTGTAATTACATTAAAGGATAATTGATTTATGTGATGAAGTAACTAAAAAAATTAATTTCTTAATGATAATTACTTAATTTAAAAGTAATTAATGATTAAAGTTGATTAAAAAAGTGATTAAAGAATAAATTTGAGGATAATTAATTAGTATGGATAATTAATTAAAGTAATTAATTTGAAGATGATTAATTAAATAAAGGCTAATTAATTAATGAAAGTGATTTGGGATAATCACTTATTATAATTTTATTAATTAAACGGTAATTAATTAAGGGTTAATTAATTATGTAGTTAACTTAAGGTTAATTTAATTAATATAATAAATTAAGGACAATTAATTAAAGTATAATTACATAATTAAAAGGTTAATTATTAGATGATTAAAGATTGACTGATTTATTAATTGAGATTAATTAATGTTTTAAGGTTAATTAATTTATTATTAATGGTTAATTAATAAATGATAAAGGAATAATTAATTAAAATGATTTGTAATTAACTAATATATTTTAACCTGGATTAGTGATTAATCTGGTTTCAATTAATCAGATGATCAATTAATCTTCCATATGGATGACTGTATTCTATTGAATGCTGTGAATTGTTTGATATCTCTACTGTGTGGTGCTTTGTGATATGAATTGTTTTAATTCAAGCTCTGACGAATGTAATTTATTTTATTTGTGATGAATGTATATTATTTATCTGTGAATCTATGTATGGAAGATAAGCATTATAGAGATATACCGCTCATCTATAGTTGATATGATTTAATCCGTGATGATTGATATTATTGCACTATTGTGTAAAACCCCTGGACCACACCTTACACACACAAATATGGATCGCACGAGGAAATTGGTAAAGCCGCAGATTTTTGAAATGATTTTAAAATTGAATTTTGAATCCAAAAGAGTTTTGAAAATAGAATTGGGTTAAATATGAAAAGCTTTTGAAAAAGAGTTTTAACAATAAAAGTTATTTTGGATAACTTGATAAAATTTTGAAATTTAAATAATTTGATTTGAATTCAAAATTTGAAATTGAATTCAATGTTTAGAAATTATGGTTTAAAAATGTTATACAAGTTATAAATGGGTTTAAACCATTTTAAGGTATTATTTTGGAATTTAAATTTAACCCAAGTTTGCAGGGCTTTAACTCATGCAAATGTAATCAGATTTTTCCGAAACAAAAACTATTTGTTTTCAAATAATAAAAGCTTTCATATAAAGAAAGGATTTCCAATTTATGTTGTAAAGATTTCAAAATTTGAAATAAAATTATTTTGGAAGCTATGAATTAATCTTTATGAAAGATTGTTGAACTTTGTTTTGAAATTGAAGAGGATTTTAAAATGTTGAATCTTTTATATAAAAGATTTGAATTGGAAATGGTTTTGAAAGCGATGAATTAAGTCTTTGATTTAAAAATTGGATGAGTTAATCCAATTTGAAAGTGAAAGTGTTTCGAAAGGATATGAATGAATCTTTGTGAAAGATTGGTAATCTTTGTGAAAAGAATCCTTTTGTTTAAAGATTTGTAAATGGTAATTTGTTTAAACCATTTGAAAAGAAAGTTTTGAGTTTTAAGTTGTGACTTAACTGAAATCCCATATCCATATGCTTTTAAATATTGCGCTCATTATTCGCTTAGCCGAGAGAGGACCTTGTGTCATATAACCCATTTCGAATAATGATACGATGTTATGGATAACATTTAAAGACCGAGTATTTTCAAGAAGGAAAGGATGGCCCGTCGATTGTCTCTGCACTAAGTCGCGTCGGTATAGAAATCTCTATATGTGATGGGGAGTCCGATCGGGATTGTGAATTCCCGGATTGCAAGGGCTTCTTCGGAAGTGCCTTCGGTTCTGTTTGAACCCGGAAAAGACTTGTATGGATGTGTGTTTGACATTACACTTCGAGATGTAAAAGCGGTTTCTATCAATTACATTTTTGTTTGGTGGCAGAGTTGTATTCTTTTAGCTTAACACCATTCTCTGAGACGTACGAGCTCAAAGGTTATGTAGCTGATAGTTACTAATGATACATTCTCAATTTGGTAATGTGGCATATGAAGTGCTGCCGATCATTTGTTGATCAAAGCTTGGCTTTGTGAAAAAGCGTAGCTTTGTGGACGAGACCTCATCGAGCCTCACACACCGAAAATGGTCGAAATAGGAAAGATGCGGCAAGGTTACAGGGGTCGCGCCCCTAGGGTATGTCCATTCCTTCTGGAAAAGGGTGGTATCATGGTATGGATCCCAGATGCTTAACTTATGTGGACATTGTATATTTACTACTATTTGATGTTGCTTTGTGGTGGAGGATCCTCGGATAAAGGTCGCAAACGATCGGAGGTGGCATGTCTTAGGTTTCACTCCCGGGAAGGGAGTAAATCGGCCTTGTGTTGGCAGAGAACTGGGTAAGTTCTCGGGGCATCCCTACAGAGGCGTACCTATATGGCAATGGAAAGTTCCTTGGCCTGACCATCTGTTGGAAAATCCAAAGAAACAATACACGCCCTGTACTATTTTAGTTGTATAACCTGTCATGGAATGTGGCGGTAACCTGCTATTGAACATGGTAGCTATAGTAGGCATACAATAATGGTTGTATGCTGGCTAAGATTAATATTATACTTTCGAAATGTTTTCCACTATGCACTAATAATAATATCAAAATGGTTTTCGCATATCAAGCATTTTTGACTATCATAAGGAGAAATCTCCTCCAATTCTGTGTTTGCATGGTGTGTGGGGCAGGAGGCCTTATGGTAGTTTCATTTTCCAAAAAGCATTGCGGATTTCAAATTTTAAAATCTTTTGTGATTGTTTTAAAGATAAACTATTTTTGTTTGCTTGTACCAGTCCCATGACTGACCCGGAGTTTATTGTTCCCTTCCTAAACTCTGGGTGCCCATAATTTTCCACACGGGCCGTCTAGAGTTTAGTTTTTTTTAGATTGTCCGATAGTAGGTGTAGATTAGATAGCGTTCAATCTCCGGATATTGGCAAACCGCGTTGTAATGGAGTTTGGATCAGCTCAGCTTGATGGGGGTTCGAGCTAGCTTTGGATTAGAGATGGAGTTCTTGAAGTTTGGCATTGAAGGCATTGTCTTTCTGCTGCTGTTGTCTCTGTTAATGCCTTGTATCTATCTTTGTTATATTGATAGTCATTTGTATCAAATGTGTCGTATCAATACTGTTGTATATCAATGATATATATTCTTTTCTTCTGCTTTGTTGTTGTACTTAATGTGTTACAAGCTCCGGCGAGCCAGATTCGATGTTTGAATCTACAGCATTTGAGTATAAGTGAAGTACGGGTGCCGATTTTTGAAGGTCGAGTCAGGGTCGTTATAAGTGGTATCAGAGCTGAAGGTTAAAACTTTAGCTCAGGAGTATAACACATTATGTAACTCATTAGAGATAGGATAAAGTATACCCTAGAATGAGTACATCCCTAAGATATCCGTTCGAATGCCTCGGTAAATTCTCTTACTATCCATTGATAGTAAGTATGAGTGCAAGAAGAGGACGAGGTAGGGGACAGGGAAATACCACTACAAATGGCCAATACCCTGCAACAATGGAAATATCTTTCTCTATCAATCTCCTTTGATCTAGTTTCGATTCTTTAAATACTTCATGGTAGCTCGAGGGAGAAGCTTTGGTGTGATGGTGATGGCCTGGCGGATTGTTTTAGATAAGTTCTATTTCATGTTCTCATCTTCAGTCTCGAATTTAAATGAATTTGAAATTTTATTTATTAAAATGAAGTGGTTAATTAAAAATGAAGTTAAATTAAATTGTATCGATAAAATGATTTCGATTAGACCAAATTTGAAATTCTATTGTAATTTCTTGTGAGAATCGAAGTCCGAAGAGGGAAAATTATATATACTTTGGGGTATTCTGATTTTAATTTGGAATCTATACCCAGTGTTTGAGAATTATGAAAGATTAAATCCATTTATCTATTGTTTGGGTCTAGATATATTCTACGAATGGTTAGTTATTCCTTCGAACTAACCGGTGCCCTGCATATTCGTAGACCGAATGACCCGAGTATTTCGTGCAGTGTTAAATGAGTTTATTCTCGTATCTATTGTTGACATTCTGATTTGGTAAGCCAAATGCAGAATAGATATTCGATTTGATCTGGAAAGATATTTCTCTATCTTTCATCCATCCATTGTTGTCTCCCTTGCAAATTTCGAGGACCAAAATTTTCTTAAGGGGGGAATCTGTAACATTCTCATTTTTAAATCAAATTCAAATTGGAAATAAATTTAATTTTTTAAATTTAATTGTGGATTAATCTGGTATTTTCCAAAATTTAATAGATATTTGTTTGTTTATTAATATAAATGAATGTAAATATGATTTTAAAATAGAATTTCTAGCTAGAAATTCAGAAATAAATATTTTTAATAATATATAAATTATAAATCTAATTGTTAATTAAATTGAAAATTTCTTAAACAAATAAAAATGTATTTTTGTATATATGAATAGATGTGAATAAATGTGATATTTCAAAGATAAATAGGATATGTGTTTATTATAAATAAGAATTTGATTTGAACTTTAAAATAAATAGATGATAAATGGAATATAAAAATATATTTATAAAAAGGTATTTGATTATTTACTCATTTATAAATACAAGTTGATTGTATATTAATTTTTTGAATTTGAAATATCTTGGGAATAAACTGAATTTGTAGTACATTATATTTGAAATTTATAAAAGGTTGTTTTTCAATTATAATATATATCTATATTTGGAAGTTGTAATTTGAGATTAATATAAGATTTTTTCTAAAAAAAGTTAATTAAAGTTAAATTACTCATTTTAATACTAGTACTTGTTTCTAGTTATCCATTTAAGTCTAATAACTTAAGAAGGAAGTAAACATAGATAGCAAATAATGTACACATGAATTTGTAAATCAATTAGAGAAAAGGGTTTCAACAAAAATTTATAAATTAAAATAAGTAGAGGGATTTGAACATAAAAAGTGATATTAAGGACTTAAAGCAATTTAATCATTAAATGACATTTGTAAATTAATAATCTCATTCATATTACAAGTGTTCATTTACCTTAACAAGTGGCATAAATCTCCTTCTTAAATTGTAATAAATAATTTATATAAAATTTTGCATGAGAAAAATCAAGCTGATCTTTTATTCTTCATTCTCTATTCAAAACTTCTTTCTTCTATATTCAAAAATCTGTAAAACAAAAGATAGAACCAAAATAAACTCCAAATCAAAACCATAAAACAAATTTGTTTTCAAAATTCTTCAAGCATGGAAATAAATTCAAAGCAAAAGCTTTCAACCTGAAAAAATGAAAAAAAAACTGGAAGCTTCAAACCTGGAAGCAACAAGGAAATGAAAATCTGGGAAAATAGAAATAAAATCAAAACAAGATGAAAAAAAAATCTGTAAACAGCTTTAAGTGTTCAAGCTTTCAAAACCTGAGATCAAAGCAAAGATTAAACCAAATATCAAGTTTTCAAGAACAAATCAAAAATCTGTTTCAAGCTATAGTTAAGCAAATTCAAGGAGCAAAGTTTTAGCTCAAAATCAATCAAGCACAGATCAAAGTTTTCAGGATTCAAAATATTCCGGTTCCAAGCTTTTAGTCCTCTGTTCTTCCAAACTTTCAAGTGAGCAGACCCTTGCACTTATCTTTATATCTGATGATTATGATTAATACTTGAATGTGGTTTTGAAAAGTGGTTGTATATGCTCGCCTATGATATATATATATATATATATATATATATATATATGTATGTATGTATGTATATATATATAAATAAAAGTTGCGCATGTTTGTACACAAATTTTTTTTCTCTGTTCTAAGTTTCAGAAAATTTCAAAACCTAATTCAAACCTCAAAATCTCTTCCTCCATTCCTTTTTAAGATGAAATATTTGAAGGAAATAGGTTTGAATGATCAAGATTTAAATTTTGAAAATAATTATAAGTAGAAATATTAATGGAATATTTAGGAATTTGAATATTATTGTGATGATCAACATGAAGCATAAAATTGAATGATCTAATTTTCGAGTTTTGATTTTATGAGTGAATTCGCATTTCAAATTGATGAATTTTAATAAAAATTTTAAGATTTTTTTGTCTATAAATCATGAGAAAATGTGAGTTAGTTCGAAATTGGTCGTGAGGAAAATTTCGGCGAACGCAATGTTCTTGGATGACGGGTTTCATGTCAGATGGAGTTGGGATGATAACAAACATAGGAAAAATAATGGAAGGTGTTAAAGATGGCTGTGGCAGCAGGAGTTCGTCCGTCTAAGGCTTAAACGTCAGTTTTGGGTCGTAGTGTTCTCGTGGTAGTTGCATCGCCAATAGGAGATCGGAGGTGACTGGTCCAAGGGAAACATTGCGTGTAGGTGTGACACGACTTTGGGGTGACCAGCGAGGTTTCAGATGGATTGAATTGGCAGCACGAGGGGGATCTAGTTGATCAGGTTGGGTGTGTGGTTACTCGATTGTTCAATTTCAATGTCCGGTCGAGTTCATCAGTTCTGGGTGGTCTGATACTTGGGGTGGATCGTCGATGATTGGTGGAGGGTGACGAGGAACGCTAGAGCTCACCAGAGCTCCGGTGCACATGCACCACGTATCACAAATATCTGGCGTTGATGTAATTTGAGGAAGAAGGGTGTTTTCTCGGGTTAGTATCGAAGAAATTGCGTATTGACTCGAAGTAATGGAATGGGAATGTGACGCTTAGGTTTGGCTCGAGAAAAATTTAATATGTGCTAGGGATTTTGTTTAGGTGGTTCGGGTCTGTCGTTTTAGTATAAAACAGGTTTAAAAGTTAAAAAACAAATCAAGTTTTAGTGAAACAAAGTTGTTAAAACTACTTCTTTTGTGAATAATGAATGTTTATTTAAGTTTTAAATTTGTTAAAGGTTTTCAAATAATTTTTTTTCAAATTTATTTAGTTAAAAGTGTTTAATTTATATCACTTTTATTTTAAAAGTTTATTGTAAATAAACATAATGTTATAATTAATTAAAGATGAAAGCTTTTGTTATATAAAAACATTAATTTAATTTAATCAATGTAAGTAATTACGGCATGATTACTCAATGGAATTAATTACTTAATAAAATTAAGGGGGTAATTACTTGGTGTAATTACATTAAAGGATAATTGATTTATGTGATGAAGTAATTAAAAGAAATTAATTTCTTAAAGATAATTACTTAATTTAAAAGTAAATAATGATTAAAGTTGATTAAACAAGTGATTAAAGGATAAATTTGAGGATAGTTAATTAATATGGATAATTAATAAAAGTAATTAATTTGAAGATGATTAATTAATTAAAGGATAATTATTAATGAAAGTGATTTGGGATAATCACGTATTATAATTTTATTAATTAAACGGTAATTAATTAAGGGTTAATTAATTATGTAAATAACTTAAGGCTAATTTAATTAATGTAATAAATTAAGAACAATTAATTAAAATATAATTACATAATTAAAAGGTTAATTATTTGATGATTAAAGATTAACTGATTTATTAATTGAGATTAATTAATTAATGTTTTAAGGTTAGTCAATTTATTATTAATGGTTAATTAATAAACGATTAAGGAATAATTAACTAAAATGATTTGTAATTAATTAATATTAATTAACCTGGATTAGTGATTAATCAGGTTTCAATTAATCAGATGATCAATTAATCTTCCTTATGGATGACTGTATTCAATTGAATGCTGTAAATTGTTTGATATCTCTACTATGTGGTGCTTTGTGATATGGATTGTTTTAATTCAAGCTGTGGCGAATGTAATTTATTTTATTTATGATGAATGTATATTATTTATCTATGAATCTATGTATGGAAGATAAGCGTTATAGAGATATACCGCTTATCTATAGTTATTAAGAATATATGATGATTGATATTATTGCACTATTGTGTAAAACCCCTGGACTACACGTTACACATACAAAAATGGATTGCACGAGGAAATTGGTTAAGTCATAGATTTTTGAATTTTTAATCCAAAATAGTTTTGAAAATAGAATTGGGTTAAATATGAAAAGCTTTTGAAAAGTAGTTTTAAGAATAAAAGTTATTTTGGATAACTTGATAAAATTTTGAAATTTAAATAATTTGATTTGAATTTGAATTCAAAATTTGAAATTGAATTCAACGTTTAGAAATTATGGTTTAAAAATGTTATACAAGTTATAAATAGGTTTATATAGTTTTAAACCATTTTAAGGTATTATTTTGGAATTTTAATTTAACCCAAGTTTGCAGGGCTTTAACTCGTGCAAATGTAATCAGATTTTTCCGAAACGAAAACTATTTGTTTTCAAATAATAAAAGCTTTCATATAAATAAAGGATTTCCAATTTATGTTGAAAAGATTTCAAAATTTGAAATAGAATTGTGTTGAAAGCTATGAATTAATCTTTGAGAAAGATTGTTGAACTTTGTTTTGAAATTGAAGAGGATTTTAAAATGGTGTATCTTTTATATAAAAGATTTGAATTGGAAATGGTTTTGAAAGCGATGAATCAAGTCTTTGATTTAAAGATTGGATGAGTTAATCCAATTTGAAAGGGAAAGTGTTTTGAAATGATATGAATGAATCTTTGTGAAAGATTGGTGATGTTTGTGAAAAGAATCATTTTGTTTAAAGATTTGTAAATGGCAATTTGTTTAAACCATTTGAAAAGAATGTTTTGGGTTTTAGGTTGTGACTTCACTGAAATCCCATATCCATATGTTTTTAAATATTGCGCTCATTTTTCGGTTTAGCCAGGAGAGGACCTTGTGTCATATAACTCATTCCGAATAATGATACAACGTTATGAATAGCATTTGAAGACTAGTGGTGAAGACTGGGTATTTTCGAGAACGAAAGGATAACCAATCGATTGTCTCTGCACTGAGTCGCGCTGGTATAGAGATCTCTATATGTGATGGGGAGTCTGATCGGGATTGTGAATACCCGGATTGCAAGGGCTTCTTTGGAAGTGCCTTCGGTTCTGTTCGAACCCGAAACAGACTTGTATGGATGTGCGTCTGGCATTACACTTTGAGATGTAAAACCAGTTTCTATCAAATACATTTCTGTTTGGTGGCGGAGATTTATTCTCTTAGCTTAACACCCTTTTCTGAGACGTACGAGCTTAGAGGTTATGTAGTTGATGATTACTGGTGATACATTCCCAATTTGGTAATGTGGCGTACGAAGTGCTGTTGGTCATTTGTTGATCAAAGCATCGCTTTGTGAAAAAGCGTAGCTTTGTGGACGAGACCTCATTGAGCCTCACACCTCGGAAATAGTCGAAACAGGAAAGATGCGGCAAGGTTGCAGGGGTCGCACCCCTAGGGTATGTCCATTCCTTTTGGAAAAGGGTGGAATCATGGTATGGATCCCATATACTTAACTCATGTGGACACTGTATATTTACTACTGTGTGATGTTGCTTTGTGGTTGAGGATCCTTCGATAAAGGTCGCAAACGACCGGGGGTGGCATATCTTAGGTTTTACTCCCGGGATGGGAGTAAACCGCCTTGTGTTGGCAGAGAGATGGGTAAGTTTTTAGGGCATCCCTCCAGAGACGTACCCATGTGGCAGTGGGAAGTTCCTTGGCCTGGCCATTTGTTGGAAAATCCAAAGAAACAATACGCTCCCTATACGGTTTCAGTTGTATAACCTGCCAAGGAATGTGGCGGTAGCCTGCTATTGAACGTGGTAGCTATAGTAGGCATACAATATTGGTTGTATGCTGGCTAAGATTAATATTATACTTTTGAAATGTTTTCCACTATGCACTAATAATAATATCAAAATGGTTTTCGCGTATCAAGCATTTTTGACTATCATAAGGGGAAATCTCCTCCAGTTCTGCGTTTGCATGGTGTGTGGGGCGGGAGGCCTTATGGTAGTTTCATTTTCCAAAAAGCATTGCGGATTTCAACTTTTAAAATCTTTTGTGGTTGTTTTAAAGATAAATTGTTTTTGTTTGCTCATACTAGTCTCATGACTGACCCGGAGTTTATTGTTCCCTTCCTAAACTCTGGGTGTCCACAATTTTCCACACGGGCAGTCTAGAGTTTAGTTTTTCAGATTGTCAGATAGTAGGTGTAGATTCGATAGCATTCAATCTTCGGATATTGGAAAACCGCACTGTGATTGAGTTTGGTTCAGTTCAGCTTGATGGGGATTCGAGCTAGCTTTGGATTGGAGATGGAGTTGTTGGAGTTTGGCATTGAAGGCATTGTCTTTCCGCTGTTGTTGTCGCTGTTATTGTCTTGTATCTATCTTTGATATATTGATAGTCAGTTGCATCAAATGTGTTGTATCAATACTGTTGTATATCAATGATATATATTCTTTTCTTCCGCTGAGTTGTTGTACTTAATGTGTTATAGGCTCCGGCAAGCCAGATTCGACATTTGAATCTGCAGCATTCGAGTACAAGTGAAGTACGAGTGCCGATTACGAAGGTCGATTTAGGGTCGTTATAAGTGGTAATAGAGCAAAAAGTTAAAACTTTAGCTCAGGAGTATAAAAAATTAGGTAACTCATTAGAGATAGGGTAAAGTATACCCTAGAATGAGTATATCCCTAAAATATCCATTCGAATGCCTCGGTAAATTCTCTTACTATCCACTGATAGTAAGTATGAGTGCAAGAAGAGGACGAGGTAGGGGACAGGGAAATACAACTACAAATGGTCAATACCCTGCAACAACGAAAATATCTTTCTCTATCAATCTCCTTTGATCTAGTTTCAATTCTTTAATTACTTCGTGGCAGCTCGATGGAGAAGCTTTGGTGTGATGGTGATGGCCTTGCGAATCGTTGTAGATAAGTTCTATTTCATATTCTCATCTTCAGTCTCAACTTTAAATGAATTCGAAATTTTATTTATTAAAATGAATTGGTTAATTAAAAATGAAGTTAAATTATATTGCATCGATAAAACGATTTCGATTGGACCAAATTTGAAATTCTATTGTAATTTCTTGTGAGAATCGAAGTCCGAAGAGGGAAAATTATATATACTTTGGGGTATTCTGATTTGAGTTTGGAATCCATACCCAGCGTTTGGGAATTATGAAAGATTAAATCCATTTATCTATTATTTGGGTCTAGATATATTCTACGAACGGTTAGTTATTCCTTTGAACTAACCGGTGCCCTGCATATTCGTTGACCGAATGTCCCGAGTATTTCATGAAGTGTTAAATGAGTTTATTGTCTTATCTATTGTTGATATTATGATTTGGTAAGCAAAATGCAGAATAGATATTCGATTTGATTTGGAAAGATATTTCTCTATCTTTCATCCATCCATTGTTGTCACCCTTGCAAATTTCGAGCATGAAATTTTTCTAGGGGGAATCTGTAACATTCTCGTTTTTAAACCAAATTCAAATTGGAACTAAATTTAATTTTTGAAATTTAATTGTGGACTAATCTTGTATTTTCCAAAATTTAATAGATATTTGTTTGTTTATTAATATAAATGAATGTAAATATGATTTTAAAATAGAATTTCTATTTAGAAATTCAGAAATAAATATTTTTAATAATATATTAATTATAAATCTAATTGTTAATTAAATTGAAAAATTCCTAAACAAATAAAAATGTATTTTTGTATATATAAATAGATGTGAATAAATGTGATATTTCAAAGATAAATAGGATATGTGTTTATTATAAATAAGAATTTGATTTGAACTTTAAAATAAATAGATGATAAATGGAATATAAAAATATATTTATAAAAAGGTATTTGATTATTATTCATTTGTAAATACAAATTGATTGTACATTAATTTTTGAATTTGAAATATCTTGGGAATAAATTGAATTTGAAGTACATTATATTTTAAATTTATAAAAGGTGGTTTTACAATTATAATATATATCTATATTTGGAAGTTGTAATTTGATATTAATATAAGATTTTATTCTAAAAAAAGTTAATTAAAGTTAAATTACACATTTTAACACTAGTACTTGTTTCTAGTTATCCATTTAAGTCTAATAACCTAAAAAAGAAATAAATATAGATAGAAAATAATATACACATGAATTTGAAAATCAATTAGAGGAAAGGGTTTGAACAAAAATTTATAAATCAAAATAAGTAGAGGGATTTGAACACAAAAAATGATATTAAGGACTTAAACACAATTTAATCATTAAATGACATTTGTAAATTAATAATCTCATTCATATTACAAGTGTTCATTTACCTTAACAAGTGGCATAAATCTCCTTCTTAAATTGTAATAAAAAATTTATATAAATTTTTTCATGAGAAAAATCTGGCCGATCTTTTATTCTTCATTCTCTATTCAAAACTTCTTTCTTCTATATTGAAAAATCTATAAAACAAAAGATAGAACCAAAATTAACTCAAAACCAAAACCACGAAACAAATCTGTTTTCAATATTCTTCAAGCATGGAAATAAATTCAAACAAGAAAAAGCTTTCAACCTGGAAAAATGAATAAAAACTGGAAGTCTCAAAACTAGAAGCAAAAAGGAAATGAAAATCTGGGAAAATAGAAATAAAATGAAAACAAGATGAAAAAAAAATCTGTAAACAGCTTTAAACGTTCAAGCTTTCAAAACCTGAGATCAAAGCAACGATCAAACCAAATATCAAGCTTTCAAGAACAAATCAAAAATCTGTTTCAAGCTATAGTTAAGCAAATTCAAGGAGCAAAGTTTCAGCTCAAAATCAATCAAGTACAGATCAAAGTTTCAGGATTCAAAATATTCCATTTCCAAGCTTTCAGTCCTCTGTTCTTCCAAAATTTCAGGTGAGCAGACCATTGCACTTATCTTTATATCTGATGATTATGATTAGTACTTGAATGTAGTTGTGAAAAGTGGTTGTATATGCCTGCCTGTGATATATATATATATATATATATATATATATATATATATATATATATGTATGTATGTATATATGTATGTATATATATATAAGTTGTGCATGTTTGTACACAAATTTTTTTCTCTATTCCAGGTTTCAGAAAATTTCAAAACCTAATTCAAACCTCAAAATCTCTTCTCCATACCTTTTTAAGATGAAATATTTGAAGGAAATAGGTTTGGATGACCAAGATTTAAATTTTAAAAATAATTATAAGTAGAAATATTAATGGAGTATTTAGGAATTTGAATATTACAGTGATGATCAACATGAAGCATAAAAATTGAATGATCTAATCTTCGATTTTTGATTTTATGAATGAATTCGCGTTTCAAATCGATGAATTTTAATAGAAATTTCAAGATTTTTTGTTTATTAATTCATGAGAAAATGTGAGTTGGTTGGAAATTGGTCGTGAGGCAAATTCCGACGAACACAAGGTTCTTGGATTACGAGATTCATGTCAGAGGGAGTTGGGATGATAATGAACATAGGAAAAATAAAAGGTGTAAAAGATGGCTGTGGCGGCAGGAGTTCGTCGGTCTAGGGTTTAAACGTCAGTTTTGGGTCGTAGTTTTCTCGTGGTAGTTGCATCGCCAATAGGGGATCAGAGGTGACCGGTCCAAAGGAAACATTGCGTGAAGGACACGACTTTGGGGTGACCGGCGAGGGTTCAAATGGACGGAGTTGGTAGCACGAGGGGGTTCTAGTTGATCAGGTTGGGTGTGTGGTTTCTCGATTGTTCAATTTCAACGTTCGGTCGAGTTCGTCAGTTCAGGGTGGTCTGAGACTTGGGGTGGATCATCGATGACTGGTGGAGGGTGACGAGGACAGATGGAGTTCGTCAGAGCTACGGTGCACATGCACCACGTATCACAAATGTCTGGCGTTGTTGTAATTTGAGGAAGAAGGGTGTTTTCTCGGGTCAGTATAGAAGAAATTGCGTATCGACTCGAAGTAGTGGAATGGGGACGTGGCGCTTAGGTTTGGCTCGGGAAAAATTTATTATATGCTAGGGATTTTTTTAGGTGGCTCGGGTCTGTCGTCTTGGTATAAACAGGTTTTAAACTTAAAAAAAAAACAAATCAAGTTTTAGTGAAACAAAGTTGTTAAAACTACTTCTTTTGTGAATAATGAATGTTTATTTTAGTTTTAAATTTGTTAAAGGTTTTCAAATATTTTTTTTTTTTCAAATTTATATAAATAAAAGTGTTTAATTTATATCACTTTTATTTTTGAAGTTTATTTTAAATAAACTTAATGTTATAATTAATTAAAGATGAAAATCTTTCATTATAAAAAAAATTAATTTAATTTAGTCAATGTAAGAAATTAAGGCATGATTACTCAATGGAATTAATTACTTAATGAAATTAAGAGGGTAATTACTTGGTGTAATTACATTAAAGGATAATTGATTTATTTGATGAAGTAATTAAAAGTAATTAATTTCTTCAAGATAATTACTTAATTTAAAAGTAATTAACGATTAAATTTGATTAAATAAGTGATTAAAGAATAAATTTGAGGATAATTAATTAATATGGATAATTAATTAAAGTAATTAATTTGAAAATGATTAATTAATTAGAGGCTAATTAATTAATGAAAGTGATTTGGGATAATAACTTATTATAATTTTATTAATTAAATGTTAATTAATTAAGGGTTAATTATGTAATTAACTTAAGGTTAATTTAATTAATGTAATAAATTAAGGACAATTAATTAAAGTATAATTACATAATTAAAAGGTTAATTATTTGATGATTAAAGATTAACTGATTTATTAATTGAGATTAATTAATTAATGTTTAAGTTTAATTACTTTATTATTAATGGTTAATTAATAAATGATTAAGGAATAATTAATTAAAATGATTTGTAATTAATTAATATTGATTAACCTGGATTAGTGATTGATCTGGTTTCAATTAATCAGATGATCATTAATCTTCCTTATGGATGATTGTATTGTATTGAATGTTGTGAATTGTTTGATATCTCTACTGTGTGATGCTTTGTGATATGAATTGTTTTAATTCAAGTTGTGATGAATGTAATTTATTTTATTTGTGATGAATGTATGTTATTTATCTATGAACCTGTGTATGGAAGATAAGCGTTATAGAGATATTCTACTTATCTATAGTTTATATGATTGAATCTGTGATGATTGATATTCTTGCACTATTGTGTAAAACCCCTGGACCACACCTTACACACACAAATATGGATCGCACGAGGAAATTGGTTAAGTCACAGATTTTTGAAATAATTTTAAAATTGAATCTTGAATCCAAAATAGTTTTGAAAATAGAATTGGGTAAAATATGAAAAGCTTTTGAAAAGGAGTTTTAATACTAAAAGTTATTTTGGATAACTTGATAAAATTTTGAAATTTAAATAATTTGATTTGAATTTGAATTCAAAATTTGAAATTGAATTCAATGTTTAGAAATTATGGTTTAAAAATGTTATACAAGTTATAAATGGGTTTATATGGGTTTAAACCATTTTAAGGTATTATTTTGGAATTTTAATTTAACCCAAGTTGCAGGGCTTTAACTCGTGCAAATGTAATCAGATTTTTCCGAAACGAAAACTATTTATTTTCAAATAATAAAAGCTTTCATATAAAGAAACGATTTCCAATTTATGTTGAAAAGATTTCAAAATTAGAAATAGAATTGTTTCGAAAGCTATGAATTAATTTTTTTGAAAGATTGTTGAACTTTGTTTTGAAATTGAAGAGGATTATAAAATGATGTATCTTTTACATAAAAGATTTGAATTGGAAATGGGTTTGAAAGCGATGAATTAAATCTTTGTTTTAAAGATTGGATGAGTTAATCCAATTTTAAAGGGAAAGTGTTTTGAAAGGATATGAATGAATCTTTATGAAAGGTTGGTGATCTTTGTAAAGAGAATCATTTTGTTTAAAGATTTGTAAATGGTAATTTGTTTAAACCATGTGAAAAGAATGTTTTGGGTTTTAAGTTGTGACTTAACCGAAATCCCATATCCATATGTTTTTAAATATTGTGCTCATTATTCGTTTTAGCCGGGAGAGGACCTTGTGTCATATAACTCATTCCAAATAATGATACGACGTTATGGATAGCATTTGGAGACCGGTGGTGAAGACCGGGTATTTTCGAGAATGAAAGGATAACTCGTCGATTGTCTCTGCACTGAGTCGCGCCGGTATAGAGATCTCTATATGTGATGGTGAGTTCGATCGGGATTGTTAATACCCAGATTGCAAGGGATTCTTCGGAAGTGCCTTCGGTTCTGTTCGAACCCGGAACAGACTTGTATGGATGTATGTCTGACATTACACTTTGAGATGTAAAACCGGTTTCTATCAAATATATTTCTGTTTGGTGGTGGAGATTTATTCTCTTAGCTTAACACCCTTCTCTAAGACGTACGTGCTCAGGGGTTATGTAGTTGATGGTTACTAGTGATACATTCCCAATTTGGTAATGTGGCATACGAAGTGCTGCTGATCATTTGTTGATCAAAGCATGGCTCTGTGAAAAAGCATAGCTTTGTGGATGAGACCTCATCGAGCCTCACACCCCGAAATGGTCGAAACAGGAAAGATGCGGCAAGGTTGCAGGGGTCGCGCCCCTAGGGTATCTCCATTCCTTCTGGAAAAGGGTGGTATCATGGTATGGAGCCCAGGTACTTAACTCATGTGGACACTGTATACTGATGTTGCTTTATGGTTGAGGATCTTCGGATAAAGGTCGCAAACGACGGGGGGTAGCATATCTTAGGTTTTACTCCCGAGAAGGGAGTAAACCGTCCTTGTGTTGGCAGAGAGCTGGGTAAGTTCTCGGGGCGTCCCTATAGAGGCGTACCCATGTGGCAATGGAAAGTTCCTTGGCCTGACCATTTGTTGGAAAATCCAAAGAAACAATACGCGGCCTGTACAGTTTTAGTTTTATAATCTGGCATGGAATGTGGCGGTAACCTGCTATTGAACATGGTAGCTATAGTAGGCATACAATAATGGTTGTATGCTGGATAAGATTAATATTATACTTTTGAAATGTTTTCCACTATGCACTAATAACAATATCAAAATGGTTTTCGCGTATCAAGTAGTTTTTACTATCATAAGGAGAAATCTCCTCCAATTCTGCGTTTGCATGGTGTGTGGGGCGGGAGGCCTTATGGTAGTTTCATTTTCCAAAAAGCATTCCGGATTTCAACTTTTAAAATCTTTTGTGGGTGTTTTAAAGATAAACTGTTTTTGTTTGCTCATACCATTCCCATTACAGACCCGGAGTTTATTGTTCCCTTCCTAAACTCTGGGTGCCCACAATTTTCCACATGAGCAGTTTAGAGTTTAGTTTTTCAGATTATCAGATAGTAGGCGTAGATTCGATAGCATTCAATCTCTGGATATTGGCAAACCACATTGTGATGGAGTTTGGCTCAGTTCAGCTTGATGGGGGTTTGAGCTAGCTTTGGATTGGTGATGGAGTTTGGCATTGAAGGCATTACCTTTCCATTGATGTTGTCTCTGTTATTGTCTTGTATCTATCTTTGATATATTGATAGTCAGTTGTATCAAATGTATTGTATCGATACTGTTGTATATCAATGATATATATTCTTTTCTTCCACTGTGTTGTTGTACTTAATGCGTTATAAGCTCCGACGAGCCAGATTCGACGTTTGAATCTACAGCATTCGAGTACAAGTGAAGTACGGGTGCCGATTTTCGAAGTTCGAGTCAGGATCGTTATATAAAACAATCCTTATATATCCAAGATCTAAAAATTGACATGTAATGTGAGTCGAGAGTATGGTCATGATACTTATCCATGAGGTATCTTGTGTGGACAACCCTAAATGAGCTTAGGATCGGTCAATATTGATAAACTACATTTTGTTATAACATAAGTTTCATAAACTTAAAAACTAATTGTAACGACCCTAAATTTTCGATCCCGAAAACTCCAGATAGTTAAGAAAAGAAGAAAAAGAGAGAAGAAGAAGAAACACAACATAGATTCTCACATTCACAGCGGATCAAAATATAATATCAAATAATAACAATTTACAAAAGAATACTGTATCTATCAATTACATTTATAATACATCAGAGTTACTCTCATACACAAATACTGGACATATACAAATCAAATATGTCTTAGACAAACAGAAATAATATATCACAGCGGAAACACTCCATATGTTACTGCCATCCAGCTCGCCTCCTGAGCTCCAGAATGTCCTTACTTGAAAATCTGTAATACTCGGTCTGACCCGAGCATTACATCAAAGTAACACCTGGATCAAGCTGGAAACTAGCATGAGTAAACCCATCTAACATGGAGTACAAAAGCATGCAACTTAAATAAACCTGGATAATTCGTACCTTACTACGAGTTCTTAACATACCATAGTAAATACACATCATACAATCATGTCTAAGTATTATTACTTAGATTAAATGACCAAGCTTACATTTTAATTCCTTTCCTGCCTATTTATTCCAAATTCAAATCCATAAAGAATTATTGTAGATTACAAATCGAAGTGGTTTCAGATATTTACTAATACCCGACTCAGGCCTCTTCGAATCCAATGTCATCTAAACCCAAGTTATCCCATTAAATACAATTCAACTTTAATTACCGGATAACACTTTTACACAACAATTCATAATTGATAGATAACCAGATTATCACCGTCCATCCAACATCGTAACACAAAGCAATTAATATCAGAGATATCAATTAATTCAAAGCACTCATCATCATTCAATCATTAATAAGCAAGATTGATCACTTCCATTAATTACATTAATTAATGATCTTCTAATTTACTTTCATTAGTTAATTATTCTTAAAACTCATTTAATAATTAACCTTTAACTTAATTACATTCATTAATCAAGCTTGATTAATCACAATTAGAAAGTAACTTTCCTAAATTACTCTATCAATTAAACCAACTTCTTGATTAATTATATTAATTGATCCCTTAATCACATTGAGTAATTATCACTTAATTCCTTCCACCAAGTATTATCCTTTAATTACTTCCCATCAGGTAATTTTCTTTAATTATTCCCATTAGGTAATTTCCTTTTAATTACATCCCATCAAGTAATTTCCTTTTAATTAATTACATCCAGTAATTATCCACTCATCACTTCACTAAGGAATTACACCTCATTAATTACCTTAAGTAATTATACTCAATCTTTAATTAATTATATTTATTAATCACCCTTGATTAATCTCATTCTGTAATTAATTACTCTTAATTAATTACATCACTTAATTAACTTCCCATAACTTAAATTAATTACACTAAGTAATTAATTATTAATTACTACTAAGTAATTATTCTTGATATTAATTACACCAGGTAATTAACCCAAAACTACTTCAATCTTCTATTAATTACACCCTGTAATTACCATTACTAATTACTCACTAAGTAATTACAGTTTATAAATTTCATTAAGTAATTATACTAAACCCCATCATCAAGTGATTATTTAAATTAATTAAACCAATTAAATAACTTAAACTAATCACATTAATTAATTACATAGAGTAATTAATCCTTAATTTTTTTACATTAAGTAATTAATCATCTCTTAATTATTTTCATCTAGTAATTACTCTTTAATTAATTATACTAAGTAATTAACTATCCATAAATTCATTAATAAGGTATATTTGATTTGTAAAATCTTAAATAATTTGAGACAAAACGGCCTACTTAAATTAAATACTTATCCCATCAACAAGCTTATTTAAATTCAAAAGCTTTGAAATTAATTAAGTCAAAACACCTTTTATTAAAGTTTTCATATACTTATAAATGAAAATGTGCTTAATAAAGCTCTGGAAACATGTTCCTATTTATTTTCTTTAAAATCTGACTACAACTTCTCTTTTCATTACACAACTTTTTATAAATAAACCAATCAACCCGATACCCAAATGAAACCCGAGCCATACCTCAGATTTCTCGAACTAAAAATCGAGCTACTCTCAATTTCTCCTCCTTCGAGTCAAACGCAACAATGACTCGAGTTAAAACCCAAAACGATCTTCCTTTCCAAAACCTTCCATCGTCCAGATATCATGTGCATACGTGCAACATGCACGTCGTCCAGCCCTACTCCGACCAACTTTGACATCCTCAATAAATCACCGGCCATACTCTTCTTCGATCCCAAACATCCAAATAGCAAAACAAAATCGAAATCGAAAAATGACAAGAACGAACCCATAGAAGCAATGCACCGCGACCTAGAACCACCTCGCCAAGACTACTCTAACCACCAGAGATCACGAGACTTCACCCAATGCATCGACAACGTCGTACACTCCTATTCTATCCACCCAATGATGTTCCGATGCCTCGATGAGTCAAGTAATTCCTCGCAAAGACTCTCGACCCAATACAAAACTAAAACCCTACAACATCCTCTCGTCATCACCGTGGTGATCGAAAAATCCATAAGACAATTTTGTCGTGACCCCAGGCCTTTCATCCACCTCCAAGCACGATCCCGGAATTCCAAATTCCACCGATCATCAGAAAATTACTCAAACCCAATTCATGTTCAACACGCGAACTTCCCCTAAATACTCACAAAAAAATCCTGATTTCGCTTTTAAAATTCATAATTTTCAATTGCAAATTATGTTATATTCATGAAACCTTTAATTATTGAAATCAAATTTTTTATAAAAATCAAATTTTTACTGTTATTTCACTTCCGAGTGGAAAGCTTCCTACATTCTTACCTGAAACTATTTTTAAGTTAAAAACCTTGTTATTTCTTAACAATTTATGTTTAAACATCAATACATAAAACTGATCAGAGAAAGGACAATTGAATTTGAATTATTTTTGCATTCTGTAGTTTAAGAACAGAGCATTATATTGGAAATACTGACATGCACAAGAATATATTCATATATCTCTGCATATTTAAATCAACCATGCAAAACATTGTCACGAATTTAAAGTCAGGTTCACTGCATGCATTCATAGTTTAAACAATTTTAAAACTTTCATTATCATAACTCAAAATCAAGCGATAAAGGAGGATTTGTTTACTCATAGACTATTCTTAACAGAGGAGCATAGATGATCTGAAAATGGAAGTTGCTTCCTTGAAACTTGAAACTGAAATTCATGTTGGTGTCCACACAGTTGAAAGCTTTTGAAAACAAATCAGGAAGTGGTTTGATAACTGGAACAACAGGCTTGAGTTTTGAATAGTTAAGTTTTTAGTTTGAAAAACTTGAAAGAATTAGATTGTGGTTTCGAATTTTCTTTGATTGTTTTCAGGTTGGTTTCTTTGTTTAAAATTGATGGTAAAAGAGAAATGAGAAAGGAGTAGAAAATGTATATATTTTCTTTTATCTTTTAATTATTATTTAAAAACAAAACCAAATTTATGACACTTGTTAAATTTCTTACAAATGCCATTTACACTTTATAATTAGTTTACATTTGTTATATTGAAAGTACTTATGTTTACATTAGAAATTTTGTAAATAAAAATGTCTTTAGTTGATTTAAGTATTATATTAACATATGTTTAAATGTTTTATATTTGAAATACATATATAATTTCAAATATTTTTATTTATATATAAAGCTTCAAAAGGAAATATATAGTTCTTTTATTTAATTCTTATTTTAAATATTATATTTTTAGATAATAAATATTTATACATATAATTCATATTATATACATTTCCTTATATATACTTATATTAAAATTTGAAAACAAATTTTATTAGTTCCAAAATACAAATTTATAATTCCAATTTATTTTCAATTGAATTTCAAATCCAAATCTTATTTAAAAATTTATTTTTGTAAATATATAACAAATTAATACTTATTTTATTTATTCAAATTACAAATTTGTATTTTAAAACTTTTTAATCTAGTAAATTACCCAATTAACAAATGTCTAAAAATCTGGGTTATCACACTAAATCAGTTTATACATACATATATGCATACATATGTATATGCAATTCATAAAATGTTTATAAATATCTATTCCATTACACTAAGAGACGACCGTTGTTTCGAGAAAACACCAACCTCGGAATGAAGGAATTTCTTTTAGAAATTATTAGTAGTAAAATGGATTTGGATATGCTATAAAGATAAAAAGATTTCAAAATTTGAAATGAAATTGACCAAGCCTAAATGGACACAGCTAAGCAGGATGTTCATAAGAACTCTGATATGTTATAGAGAAACTATGATTTTCTTATTGATGTCGAGAAAAGAATTTTCTTAGTTGTTAATAAACCGTTAAGAGTATTGACTCTACCATTTTCCATGATGTGCAAATATATAGTGGATTCCAAGTACATCATCAAATATTATTCAGATAGTTGTACCAAAAGGGAACTGATTTATCGACCATAAGTGTGTCTTTGAGAAGAAGACAAATGTAGTTGGAATATAGTAAGCAATGTTGATAAGAATATCATTGTAATTTTCAATTATTGAAATTAACGTAATAGTTTTGTCATTCAACATGCTTAAGTTAATTCGACTTTTACTCTTAAATTTTTAGCTAATATGGTTTGAGTTTGGGGACATTTATGTGCCAAATAATGATTAAGAATAGACTATGTGCATATAACAACTAACTTGTCTCAAAGTTAGTGGAAGCGACTCTAAGTTTTTGGGTTATTAGATAGGACAAATATGATAGTGTCACTCAATAAGTATCAGATTTGAGCTAGTATACTGACAAAAACTCAATAGTTTGAATTCCAATCAAAATGATGATGAAGTGCATGTCTATAAGAAAGTATTGCAAAGATCCTAAACTATTTCAAAACTATATGTAAACAACAAATTTATGATTGTTGGTGATGTACCGTATTAAAATCATTATATTTATGTTGTTTAATTCTTGATATTGGATTTGAAATTAATATCTTTTTTAATTAGTATAGAAGGGTGTTAGGATTGTTCCAAAATGATACACAGAGACACCATATTAAATTTTTTTTAATAAAGAGCATGTAAGATAAATTATGTATTGGCAATGGTAATCATCGTACATATTATATTACCTACAGTATCACATTTCGCTTATGTATTTAATACATAAGGTACGTAACAGATCCAAATTAAAACACCTAAAAATAATTTAGAGTGTTTTTGAGTATTTATGAAATATTGGAGAATTATTTATAGAAAAGAAAGACTCCTTATGAAGGAGCATGCAGATTCAAACTTCATAAGTGATATCCAATATAGTATAAATTCATGTTCAATCTTAAGCTAAGAACTTTAATTTGGAAATGTTCCAAAATAAATAGCGGTTGATGTAGCCAAAACGTAGCCTTAAATAGCGCTACTATAAAAGAAGTATAAATAAATGCATAAATCAAAGCTAAGACAAGGATGATTCCATATGTTAAACTCCCCTGAATTGTTATATGATAACATTGTTGTGATATGGTTCTTAAAAGAACTTAAATCTCACTATAAGTCAGAAAACATACTCTGAAGGGTTCCATATGATAAAAGCTGTTTACTAGCAACGGAGAAACTTAATTAACAGAGTAGATAATTAAAACAATATAGCATACCCATTCAGTATGGAACTAGCTCGATTGGTTTTTGAGAAAACTGGTCAAAAGAGTTGGAATTAGATAATATAATTGGCCCTAAGTGCAAGTAGGATATGGGCAGAGTTAGGGTTACGCCCCAGGCGTAATTATATAAGTTGCCACAAATATCTAACTTGGTAACCGATCTTGTTCATAATAAATGCACTTGATTTCTATAATACATTTTGTTCTATTGTGATATAATTAATTAAATAATTCATTTAAAGTATATTAAAAAGAAAATCCTTAAAGTGATATGTTATGTGATAGTAGTTACGAAGTGTGATGATCATGACAAATTTATCATATTAAAATAACATATTACTTTGGATATTCCTAATCAATATGTTTTGAGAAAAGATATGGATTCATCATTTGAGACTAGATTATGTAACATTCTCCAAACGTTAAGCAGTGTATTACTCATGGCTATGGGGGCACTATGAGATTATATACTGATGGTATTGGATAATAATGGAATGACTCACTCGAGAGAGTTTCCTATTGGTTAATTATAACTAAGGTCAAAAAAGAGAACTGAAGTAATGATGTCAAACAGTTCCGTCGACTAGAGAATACTATAGAACTTTAATATGTATACTCCACTTTGATTATAGCAAAATCATGGCATGGCGATCCATCGATTGACTATAGTTGGATCTGAGTTGAAGCTTTGGAAGTAAACACTATTCAATAGAGAATTTGTCTCCTCGGATATAAGAAGATAGTAGCACGGTTAATTATAGTCAACTCAAAGTCAAAGTCTCTAGCTAGAGTAGTACAGTTAATAATAAACGTATTATTGAACCAAGGATATTTTGTCTGAACTAACTAAGTTGAATGTAGATGGTATTGGAGTTTCGACCAAAACCAAATTCCATAAGTCCAATAGTGTTATAGTTTGACGAAGAGAATTATTGTAAATAATCATTACTGACTGGTATCCTTATAATAGTAAAATTGGATTTTACCAAAAGGATGTATAAGCATGAAATTTGACTAAAATGTCACTCCACTGGCTAAGATGACATGTGAATGTTAATATTCGAATTATTCGATATTAATCATTGACTAAATTTACACATTTGAATCGCACAGCCATAATGACGAGTTCTCCGAAATACCACACGATTTAATTAAGTTATAAAGTGTTGCAAGTTGTTTAAATTCATTAAAATTTGAGAAATATTAATTACTATTTATTTTATTTGATGTTTTGAAGTTGTTTGCAATTATTTTAATGCACTTATTAATGTTATATCTGCCCACATCGATATATGATATTAGTGTAACTTTAAACGTATCTAAATGGAAGATAATTATATGAAGGGTTATATTAAAATTCTATGACATTATTTGGCATGTATTTTCGGCCAAAAATGAAGAGAGAGGAGTGGGGGGAGAGAGAGAGAATTAAGGGAATTGATTAAGGAACTTTTAACTAAAAGAATGGAAAATGTTTCATCCTTTAAATAGAAACATATCCACTAATTCATTTCCTATAGATGTTATTTTTTATTCACCTTTTCACTTCTTTCCTTATAACCTTCCATGGCAGAAAATCAAATGAACTTTTCCACAATTTTATAAACTCTATGTCAAATGAAAACAGCAAATAAAAATGGAACATATGTGTTTCGTCTGTCTCTTACAAGGATTGGGTGTAGATCTTGGACATCAAAGGAGAATTCTCATTCAAGATGTGAATTTTAGGCTACATTATAAGATAATAATCTAGTCTCATTTTGTTTATATGTTACATCGAATTAGTATAGTTTGGATCTCATATCATATACATCTCATTCGGTTATATGTAACATCATGTTTGTACATTGTAGATTCCGTATCTTGTACAATGAATTTATATATGCCTTTGTTTCCCAACCTGTCATTTAATTTTGTTTCTAAATTAATGTTTAATAAATAAATCAGATTTAAAAGTAATTTTAATCAGTTGTAATTTTGTAACATATCATATACAAATATAAGTGAACAACATATATTAGTCTTTTGAAATCATTTTATGAAATTGAATATAAGTTTCATGTATAAATGTTATTCTCAAGGTGTACAATACATTTTGTTAATATTTACATACATTTATATGTATTAGTTCAAATCAAAATTTATAAAACCACCTTTATATAAAATTATAAGTTTGATTTTGGACTCTTCCAAAATGAAAGCTAGTTTTCAATTTGTTAATTTTAAACTTCAAAACATATAAAGTTATAAATTTTACATGTATATGTTATTTTGGATTTAAAATATAGTTTTTTATTGTTTATATATATATATCTCTGTGTGTGTGTACGCATATTATTTCAATTCGAAATTTTAAAGGTTGTTTGTCTAAAATCATAAATTTAATAATGGATCCTTCTTAGGACAAATCAGATTTCAAATGTTAATTTTAAATTAAAATGCATAAAACTTGTCATAATTAATTTTAGTATGTATGAAGATTTTAGTGTTCAATATTAATTTGAAATGACATAAATAAATAAAGGAAGGAGAAAATTCCTCCACCTTTTGCTCTTTTAAATGCCGACGTAAGCTGATTATAAGTAAACAATTATCGATTAGTTAAAAAATATTTTTATAAATATTATATATAAGTATAAGTAAACTATGTGTTTGTATATTATTATTATTATTCTTTATACATGTTTTCAAAATAAAACTATGGACAACAAAGACATATAAATGGCGAAAGTGTCTATTGCGGTGTAAATTTCAACACCTACAAACGTAAACATTGGCTACACTGTTTATATGTTTCGCCTGCACTATATATATGAGTGTATTTGATACACTCATTATAATGTACATTTAATTTAAATTAGAACTCCTTTTAAACAAATTAAATAACGTAAGATTTTATTTTTGACCATATTAGTTTATATCTAGTAAACCCTTTAGACTTCATAGGCCCAATAGATCTAAAATAGGAATTCTTTCAAAAATAACATACCTATTTCAGCTACTTCTGGCAGGCCTAGTTCCTTCAATGGTATTAGAGACATAATGGTATATTCATCTTAATTAGCAACATTAGAGCTAGCTTATTAAAGTATACCGATTTAGTAAGGTGCCTAGAAAGCAGTGTCTAAGGTTGGGTTTGGTTAATCAAGTACATTGCCCTACCTAGCTGCTAGGCTATCCCAAGGGATGATGTAATCCCCAAGGTAGGGCTACTAATTGATACACAAAAAATCCAAAATCCATTCGTATCTGAAAATCGGATAAATATCCGATATTCGAAAAATGGATGCAGACACGAAGACATCCGCATCCGAAAATTATCCGTTCGGTTTTTGTTAAGATTATAGTTTAAATGATATTGTATTTTATTGCAGTGAAAGATATTTATTTCTTATTTTATTGTGTTAGTAGTTTATATTACATGCATTTAATGCTTTTTAACTGCTCAAAAATATTTATTATCATCATATTGTTAATTTTTAACACTTATATAGTCAATGGGATTGAAAAAAAAAATTATGCTAAACTAAAATTTTCCTTTTATAATTCTTGATTTATTGGTCGTTAGCGGATAGGATAATTATCCGATATCCATCCATATCCGTGGATGCAGATATTCAATGTCCAAAGATGATTTCGGATGCGGATGTGGATATAGCACTATCTGCGTCCGAAAGCATCCATTGACAGGCCTACCCAAAGGTTATCCCCAATATAAAAGCTCGAATTGATTTTAGGGCCTTGGTTAATTTTAAAAATTCAACTTGAATATTTAAAATATATTTCACATTTAAAGGTTAAGCTTAAAATAAAAAGGATTTTAATAATTTAATTTCAAAATTATTTTGAAAACAAATTTAATAATTTCAAAAAGTATATTAATCAATCGTATTATTTAAATAATTAGTTAATTAAAAGTTAATTAATTAAAAATAAAACATACATGATGAAATATGTGTATATACATTTATCTTAAATTGTTTAAGGTAAAAAATAAATTGAATTTCAAATTTACTAAAAATATTTAATTAATTTTTTATTTAAATGAATATTTATTTGGTAAATATATTAATTAAATATTAATTAATAAAGATACAAACATATATATATATCCAATGATATATATATATATATCCAATGATATATATATATATATAGCTATTTAAATTATTTAAGATAAAAAAATTTTGAATTTAAAAATAATTAATTTAATTAATTTGGTAACTAAATTAATAAATTAAAATCAATTAAATAAATTTAATTAATAATGTACATACAAATATTTAATTAATTTCATATGTATACGACACATAAATCATGATTGTATTCCATAAGTGTTACCCAGTTGCTTGGCCCGGCTACTAGATGCTAAATGTAGAGGTTTTGATTGAATCAAAATGATACTCGAGCCAGAGGAGGGTTGGAAAATGTAAAAGGTTGACTAGAATTGAGAGGTTCAGTATATATACATATCGTTCGGCACGAAAGCACGGCTCGGCCTATATACATGGCCCGACCTCTATAGATGGTTCGGCTTATGTGAAGGATCGTCCGGTATGCGTGGTCCGACCGAGAAAGGTTGGCGTGTATCGTCCGGAGAGGGTTAGGTGTTGCTAGGAATTCAATGAATATTGCTCAGTTAGGGAAATGTTGTGCCATCTAGTTTGGGTGGTTCGTTATGTACCGTTCGCCCTAGACATTTCGACAGAGCGGTTCGGTGAAGATAGTGTTGGTCCAAGTGGCTCGGTGTGAATAGTTCAGCCTTGGTCGTTCGAATGATTATGGTTTGGTCTTACAGGTGCCAGTCATACACCACTCGGCCAAGGAAGGAAAGATGAGATGGTTCGGTCAATCGTCGTTTGGCATATGTGGGTCGGCTGGCCTGGGTCGGTGAACTCTATAATAGTTAGTAATCTCTTCGACCTACAACTAAGTAGCAAGATTAGCCTTTCTATACATCAAGTCATCAAGCCGCCTGCTTCGAGTCCTTTGACAATCTGCTTCGAGTCCTTTGACAATCTGCTTCGAGTCAATGGTGAGGCAACCATTGGACCGACCGAGGTGGATCAGCGACCACTGTTCGGTATGCCTGGCTCGGTGCACAAAAGTCGCCTGCTATGGGCCGAAGTACCGTATTCCTAGGCATGTGCAGGGAGTCCAGCTTATCTTCGTCTATAAATAGAGGGGCAGGGCGCAGTGTAAAGGGACATTTTTTCGAGAATACTGGGGAGACTCTGCCATTTTGAAGACTCATTTCTTTTCTGTTAAAATTTGTATTCAGGTTGTTGGTGTACGGATTTTATTTGTATTCAAGTCTTTGAGAAAAGCAATAAAGATTACATTTATAGTGGACGTAGGCAGTTACACCGAACCACAATAATTCTGGTGTTCTCATTTCTTACTGTTCTAACTGCATTATGTTGTGATACTCCTCTGTTTTAATTTACCTTCTTCATTAATCTCTCTACACAATCTTACTCAAGGCTGTTAACGATCAATTTTGGTGCTTTCACTGAGAATAACATTCTCAGATTATTAGGATCTACTTTGTCGCTACTGGGTTGAAGAAATCCCCCGAAGAAGATCCGAGTTCATTCACAAGAAGTCCATTGATTCTACTCAGAGTTCCTACTAATAACTCTACAATGGGTGCGTACTAGATCGGCGTCTCACAATGCAGACGCCAATGAGACCGCTGATGTCCAACAAGTAGGACCTCATAATCAACAAGTTAATCCAGGTACAGCGACCGCTACCGCCCTAAACCAAACAGAAGTTGTCACTAGAATAGAGTTCAATAAGCTAATGAGAGAACTCATGGAAAGCATGAGACATCTTAATGAGCAAATTCAAGCGAACAGCAACCTCATGACTCAGCTTGCTCAACAACAACATCAGAATGCTGGAGGAAGTCCCGCTACCTACTCCTCGTCCGACAGCTCCGCTTCGTCTGATGAACCACCCAGGCGTAGACACCGTACGATTGAAACAAGGCAAACAGGTGCAGTTGAACGATCCACCAGGGAAGGTCCAGGTTCCCTACCTGAAGCCATGGCTCCTCATTTACACCAGGGTAATCGTACTCAAGTTAGAACAGGAAACTTAGGATCTAGGGCACGAGTGAAAGCTGGACGACCGGTTCACGAAGCTCACAATAAAGCAGGTCCCCAGGACATGCATTTAGTTGATCGCCGACCAATGAGACACCAATCGAAACGGTCCCGCAGGATAGATTCCAACTTGCCACCATCCATACAAACCCCAGACCTATCAGCTATGGTCAGACAGCTAATGAGGGAAAATCAAGGCTTATCTAATGATGATTGGGGCGTATCTAGGAGCCATACTTCATTCACAGATGCTATCTTACAGGATGAATACCCCAGAAAGTATAACATGCCGACTATCCTGGCCTACGAAGGGAAGATTGATCCCTGATAGCATGTAATGAGATATGAGTGGATGATGGATTCAGCTAGGGAAAACGATGCAACAAAGTGCAGATGCTTCCCAATAACTTTATCTGAAATCGATACTATGTAGTTCACCTGACTTCCTCCACGGTCTATCTCCAACTTTGATGGGTTAGCGACGTAATTTGTGGAACGGTTCAGGATTCATGCCCCTCGTCCCAAGGACGTGATGCCTTTATCTAGTGTGATTCAGGCACTAGGGGAGTCATCAAAGGAGTACTTACAAAGATTTCACGTTGCTGCTACTGAAGTCGGCAACCCGAATGACCATGCTATTCTGATGGCCGTGATGCGAAGACTAGATCAAGATTCGGAGTATGGTGATTGGCTGGCAAGAAAACCTCTGACTACTCTGGAACGTTTTTACTCAAAGGCGCATCAATTTATAAGAAGAGAGGAAGATGAAAGAGGGCTATGCGGTAGGATCGTGTAATATGGAATATTGAAATAGTCTAGGTAGATAAAGTAGGTAAATGCAAGGAGACACCAGGATTTTATACTGGTTCGGACCTCTCGTCCTACGTCCAGTCCCTAAGCTTCACTTAGGAATTTCACTAACTAACACACTCACTTCACACGGAGGAATAGGTTTACAACTTACCCAAACAACCGAACAGGATTTCTTGCCTCAACTACCGAAGAGGACTTCAACTCAATTACTAAAATACAATATTCGACTTGTTGTGTTCTTGTCAACACTAATGAGTCTAATATAGTACAATGTTCCTATAATCTTATCCTCGAGAATATGCAATGCGTTTGTGAAGATTTAGGAAATGTGAATTGCTATGAATCAAAAGTATGTTATAAATAAAAACAATGATTCAAGCAATAGATTAATGATTGCTTTGAGAATATATAGAGAATATGAATAAGAGAATAGTAAGATTAAAGCAAGAGAATTCGGTGAATTAAATGATGTTAGAATCATGTATATATACTTGTAGAAGAGGTGCATAAGTTGTCAAGGGTTGCAAACAAGAGATGCTTCCATTTCCATTGATGAATTGTTGCAACTCTTGGGAAGAAGAAGGTGTCTTTTCATAGAAAATTCGCAGGTTTAAATTCAGTCGACCGAGAGGAGATTCAATCGACTGAAAATATGAAGAAAAGTTTTCAGGAACAATTTCAGTCGACTGCACAGGTAATTCAGTCGACTGAAACTGTGCAATTTTGTATATGTGTACAGTTTCAGTCGACTGGCCATGTCTGTTCAGTCGACTGAAGTATAAAAGTATGCACAGTGAACATGTGAATGAAGCTTTATGAATGTGTTCTAATGTTCGTGCATATCTCTTGAGGATAGATTTTAACAAATAATCTAGACTAAGACACATAGAAAATCATACTAATGTTTATACTTTGGTCTTCATCAATCTTCTTCTAGCTTTTGCATTCTCTTCCTATTTGTTGAAGCTCATTGTCATTGATCAAAATATTCGTGTATCAACATTCTCCTCCTTTTTGATTGATGACAATACTATTCTAGAGATGTATATACTTACTTTCTCCCCCTGAATGTATGCACTATCTTTTCTACAAAACAAAGTTAGTACCATAGATTTTCTCCCCCTTTGTCATCGACAAAAAGGAAGAACTAACAGCAGTAATAATATCAAAACAATCAATAAATCATAGAGAATATAAGCATGAATTAAGAGAAATAAAAATGTTATGACAGACAAGCATAAAATGGCTATTTATACAAGCCATTAGAAAGTTTTAAAAATAGACATCAAAACAACAAAATCACTCATCCTTATCCCAGTCATATGAACCTTCCCTTCCAGTTGGTTCACGTATGACGGGTCCTCCTGTTGGTGGTCTAGGTGCTCTTCCTCCTTGGCCACAACTAGCTACGCTTGCGCTGCTACTTGTGTGCTCTTCGGATATCGTCCATGTAAACGTGGGTGCCGGATGTTTGCCGCGAGATGTTGAAGCAGTAGTCATGCTTGAACACGAGATTGCATCCCAAAGCTTGTTGAAGAACGCTTTGATTTTATCAAGCTTATGATCTACCTTTTTAAGGCGAGTGTCAAGAATTTGTTGATTTCTTGACAATATCCCCAAGGATTGGTTGGTAGTGAAGCTTGGGTCAACAAGACGAATTTCATCATCTTGCTCGAGATGTTCTTCGTGGCGAGATTGAGGAGGTGGTTGTTGTTGTTGTTGTTCTTGACGCCTTGCTTCCCATTCGGCAAGTGATATTATGCGAGGAGGTCGAGATGGGAGTTGCATTAGGCTTATGGTCTGATGGTTAATCTGATGGACCATTGTATTCTCTGATTCAGGTAATGGCGTATCGACATTTAGGAGAAGTCGCATGATGTACTCTCCAAAGTAAATAGTGCGCATTTTTCCATTGTTGAAAGTGAGAAACTCATCAAGAATAATCTGTACCCAATTAACTTGTATATTGCCAAAAATAGCATATAAAGCTCGATAGTTATTTTGGTAGACAATTTCGTATGAGCCCGTGCAAGGACTAATCGTTCTCATTAGGGCTTTATGGTGGATTCTTGCCATAGGTCGAAGGGAGGTGGACTTAAAATCCGTAAAGTTGATGTTATCATCCATAAATCGATGGTTGATGTTGTCACAAATGTGTGGATTGAATTTTATCTCCTCGAGCTTTCTCCCAACATTTGGGGACCATAAAATGTATGCTATTCTATCCAAGGAGAACCAAACTTTCTTTCCACACACCATACTCCAAACACTGTTGTTTGGATTTCTTGGAGTTTGGTGTCCAAGATTAAGATTAGCATAAAATAATTTTACCATTACATGATTAATGGCATGATCATTTCTTTTCAAATCTAGAAGTGGAGTCAAACCTGCCGGATTTGTTAACGCTTGAAGGTTATAGGTTTGAAAGCTTTGAAAATCAACAAAAGAATGCTCGAAAATTCGAGAATTCTTCGTCTTGTTCCATCGAGTGATAGCGGTTCCATCATAAAGCCATTGTGCTATTTGAGCATCAATTGGCTCGGAGGATGAAGAAGATGAGGCTCTTGATCTTTCTGGTGCCACTTGGGTGAGAATTGATTTGATTTTGAGGAATTTGGGAGCTAGGGTTTCGAAATTAATTTGGGGAAGATGTTTGTAGGAGGTAAAAGTGAATTGGTAGGGTAAAATGTGATGGTTAAAAGAGGAAATTTTGCCTGGGATGCAGCGTTCAGTCGACTGAATATGCTGTTCAGTCGACTGAATCAAAGGCCGAAGTATTCTGTTATAGATTCAGTCGACTGAGCAGAATATTTAGTCGACTGAATTTTTGTTGCTGAAATTATTTGTTTGAAAGTTTAGTCGACTGTGCAGATCATTTCAGTCGACTGAACTTCGTAAATATTGTTTTCTGTCATATTTTCAGTCGACTAAGCAGGATCTTTTAGTCGACTAAAACATGTATTTTTGTTGTTTCAGTTAATTTTTGAAATTTAAATAAATTATTTAAAGGAAGAGTTACAAAAATATTGATATAAATATTTCAAAATTCAAATATTTCTTTGGGGATGGACTTGGAGTCTTCTTTCCTTTATACTTCTTGTAATTTATATCCCATGAATTCGGACTATATTGAGGAGTCTTAGGAGACATCCAAGTATTCACAGGATCAACTGGTGTACGATAAGATGAAGACGGATCAAGTGAGCTAACAGGACGAGGTAGAGGTTCGGCCACTTCGTTCTTCTTTGATCCACAGAAGCGTAAACCAATTTGCTCTAGAAAACTTAACCTTCTAGCCGTAACTTTTTGCTCGAAGTATAGCTCTCGTTGAAGATCTATCTGTTGTTGTTGAAAGTGATGAATTTCATCAATCTTTCTTTTTGTGTCAGGTGAAATAAAGAGTCCACTTTTCGCCTTTTTCGATTCTGGTGTGAAACCAGTACGATAATTTTCCCATTTGTAAACCGGCTCATGTGCTGGTGTTGGTGTGGGAAGTTTTGGCGATGTTGGAGTGTTATCAACTGACGAGGTGATATTGATCGGAGAGAAGGAGTTATTTGATGACATTTTATATTGAAATTGTTTAATCTTTTAATCGTAAAATCGAGATGTGAAAATAAAAAAAAATTTAGAATTTATTTATAGTAGAATTTTACTAAACAACTAATGGTTATAATTTATTTAGATTTTTAACCGCATAATGATTTAATGGTTAGGAGAATTTTGTTAGAAAAGTATGGTTCTTATTAAAAATTCAGTTTTTAAAATGTGTGGTCTATAAATTATATAATGTAGCATATAACATTTCTGAAAAATATTTGATATGTTCATTCAGTCGACTGAACAGATTGTTTTAGTCGACTGAAATGGGTGAATATTTCAAATGCATCTCTAATTGATATCTTTAAAGGATATTATACCTAATTCTCGTCGAAGTTTTATAAAGGAGTTTTCTAATAGAGGTTTAGTAAATATATCGGCAATTTGATTTTTGGTAGAAATATGTTCTAAATTAATTATTCCTTTTTCGATAATGTCACGTAAAAAATGGTGACGAATATCTATATGTTTTGTACGAGAGTGATTAACCGGATTTTTAGATAAGTTTATTGTACTTGTATTATCACAATATATTGTAGAATTTGTTAAATTTATATTAAAATCTTTAAGTGTTTGTTGCATGTATATAACTTGAGTGCAAGCTAAAGCAGCTGATATATACTCTGCTTCGCATGTGGAAAGCGAGACACAATTTTGTTTCTTACTAAACCAAGATACAAGTGATTTTCCAATGAAATGGCAAGTACCACTTGTACTTTTTCTATCCGTTCGGGATCCACCAAAGTCAGCATCACTGAATGACACTAACTCAAACGAACATTCCTTTGGATAGAAAAGACCGAAATCTTTAGTTTGGTTAAGATATCGCATTATTCGTTTTACTGCTCTTAAGTGTGAATCTTTAGGATCGGATTGAAAACGTGCACATAAACAAACACTCATCATATGTCAGGTCTACTAGCGGTTAAATAGAGCAAAGAACCTATCATACTTCTAAACAATTTCTGATCTACACTTTTACCATTTTCATCTCGATCGAGATATGTAGTGGTACTCATAGGAGTAGGTTTTGCAGAAGTGTTTTCCATACCGAATCGTTTTATTAAATTATCACAATATTTTTCTTGTTTTATAAAAATTCCATTTGTTAATTGTTTGATTTGAAGTTCGAGAAAATAAGATAGTTCTCCCATATGAGACATTTCAAACTCATTAGTCATTATATTTGAAAATTCTTTACATAAATTTTCATTTGTTGAACCAAAAATAATATCATCTACATATATTTGAATTATTAAAATATCTTTGGCAGTATTTTTTATAAAAAGTGTTTGATCTACTTTTCCAATTTTAAATCCCGAGTTTAATAAATAACTTTTAAGTCTTTCATACCAAGCACGAGGAGCTTGTTTAAGACCATATAGTGCTTTCTTTAATTTAAATACATGATTCGGATATTTTTCATGTATAAATAACCGAGGTTGTTCTACATATACATTTTCTTTAATAAAACATTTAAAAATGCACTTTTAACATCCATTTGATAAAGTTTGAAATTGTGAAAACAAGCAAAGGCTAATAATATACGTATTGCTTCCAATCTTGCAACGGGAGCAAATGTTTCTTCAAAATCAATACCTTCTTCTTGATTATACCCTTGTGCTACTAGTCTTGCTTTATTCCTAGTTATGTTACCTTGTTCATCTATTTTATTTTTGTAAATCCATTTTGTTCCAATTACTGATTGATTATTAGGACGGGGAACTAATTCCCAAACATTGCTACGTTCAAATTGATTTAATTCTTCTTGCATTGCGATAATCCAATAATCATCTGTTGATGCTTCTTTTGGATTTTTAGGTTCTATGGATGAAATGAAAGCTACATGACCCATTTGATTTAGTTGATTTCTTGTTCTAACTTGAGAATTTATTTCTCCTATTATATTTTGAGTTGGATGATCTCGTAATATTCTAGGCGGAGATCTTAGTTCATTATTATTTTCAAGGTTTATTTCTTCTATATTTATCAATTCTTCATCATCTTTTATATTTACATTTTTATTAAAATTTTCATCAAAAGATATATGCAAAGTTTCTTCAATTAAGTTTGTTCGTTTATTAAATACTCGATATGCTTTACTTCGTTCAGAATATGCTGCAAAAATTCCTTTATCAGCTTTTGAATCGAATTTTCCAAGTTGATCTTTTGTATTTAAAATAAAACATTTTGATCCAAATATTTTAAAATAAGATATATTTGGTTTTTTATTATTGAATAGTTCATAAGAAGTATTTTTAGTTAAAGGTCTAATTGAAATTCTATTTAATACATAACATGCAGTAGCAACGGCTTCTGCCCAAAAATGTTTTGGTAGAGAACACCCATTTAACAATGTTCTTGCGCATTCTTGTAATGTTCTATTCTTTCTTTCTACAACTCCATTTTGTTGAGGAGTTCTAGGAAAAGAAAAATTATGATTAATTCCTTTCTTTTTACAAAACGTTTCAAAAACTTCATTTTCGAATTCGCCTCCATGATCACTTCGAATATTTTTAATTTTCAAATCTTTAATGTTTTCAATTCTTTTGACAAATGTTTTAAAATGCTCAAAAGTGTCGCTTTTATTTTTCATAAAAATAGTCCATGTATATCTTGAAAAATCATCAACAATTACAAATACGTATCGACTATGATTAATGGATTGAACTTGTGTTGGTCCGAATAAATCCATATGTAGTAATTCTAATGGTTGTAAAGTTGAAATATTTTTCTTAGATTTAAAAGATGATTTCGTTAATTTTCCTTTTTGACAATCATCACAAAAATTATTTATTTTAAAATTTATTTTGGGTAATCCTCTTATTAATTCATTTTTGGAAAGTTTTCTAATAGTTTTAAAATTTATATGACAAAATCTTTTGTGCCATAACCACGGATCATTATCTTTGGCAAGTAAACACATACTTGAATTATGATTAATATTCATATTTAAAACATAAATATTTCTATCTCTATTTCCTTCAGAAATAAGATTTTGGTTTTGATCAAAAATACTACATTTATTATTCGAGAAAGTTATTTTAAAACCTTTGTCACACAGTTGACTTATGCTAAGTAGATTATGTTTTAAATTTTCAACTAATGAAACATTTGTTATAAAAGGTAAATTTGATGTACCGTAATTGTTCACATCTCCTTTGCCAATGATTTAGCCTTTTGAATTGTCTCCGAAGGTAACCGAGTCACCATCAAAGTCTGTGATGTTTGTAAGCATATCTTTGTCTCTGGTCACGTGTTTTGAACAACCACTGTCTAATATCTATTTCTTCTTTTTAAGTGGGACCTGAAAATAGATATGAAATTATTGGTACACACTTTTTAATAGGGTCCTAAGAAGTTAGAGTTTTAGGAAACCAAATCCAATTTGGTTTAGTGTCCTTTTTATAAATATAGTTTTTATTATGATGAACATTATCCATAAATGTTTTAATATATATATTTCTTATTAATACATTGTTAGTTTTTGGTACCCAAATTGTAACTACCTTGTTTTCTACTTTCGTTTTAATAGGTTTCTTTATTAATTTTTGTTGTTTTGAATCCATATTCCACTTAAAATGTGTATTTTCCTTTTTAGGAATTTTTGACTCCTTTTTATATCCTAATCCGTGTTTACTTGAAGAGGATTGAGAATTTTCTAAAATCTTAGATAAATTTTCTCTTCCTTTGTTGAAGTTAGAAACATTTTTTGTGATGTTATCTAATCTAGCTTGAAGACTATTATTTTCTAACTCAACTTGTCTAATCTTAGTTTATAACTCATGATTTTCAGAAACAATCATATCATTCTTTATCTTTTGAGTTTCAATTTCTTGACTTAAAAGTGATAATTGAGTTTCTGAATTTGAATAAGATTCTTGAACTTTTTCAAGTTCTTCTTCAAGAATTTTCTTTTCATCATTTAACATATCTCTTTCAAATTCAGCTTTGTTTTGATTTTCACGAGTTTCTTTGAGTTTCTTTTTAAGGGTTTTTATTGTATTCAAAAGTTCAGTGTTTACTTCAATTAAATCGTCGAAAGTTAAATTATTTACCTCAGATTCTTGAGCCATGAAGCATACATTTTCTTGTTCATTGTCACTATCACTATCATTTTCGGATGATGATGAATCTGAATCGTCCCATGTTACAGAAAATGCCTCCTTTTTGAATTTATCCTTCTTATTTTTGAAGTTTTTCTGATTTTCCTTCATTTGTTCTTGACAATCTTTTTGCATGTGTCCTTTCTTGTGACAATTGAAGCATTCTATATTTGAGGATGAAGGTTTGTTCAAGAAATTCTTTTTGAATCCGTTTTTGTTTCCTTTTCTATACTTTAAGAATTTCTTGAAATTTTTGGCTATAAATGCGAGATCCTCATCTTCAGACTCTGATTCTTCCTTTTCCGCATGAAAAGCAACATTCTTTCTTTCTTGAGCTTGATCCTTTTTAGCTTTCATATTTACTTCATACGACATAAGATTTCCAATCAATTCTTCTGGTTTCATTGTAGATAGATCATTTGCTTCCTCGATTGCTAGTACTTTTCTTTCCCATTCATCGGTGAGTGAATTTAGAACATTAGACACAATGTCAAAATCCATGTATCTTTCTCCTAGTCCAATTAGAGCATGATGAATGTCTTGAAATCTTGAGTACATGTCATTGATGGATTCATTTTGTCGCATTCTAAAGTTTTGGAATTGATTCTTCAGCATGGATATCTTTGTTTGTTTAACCTTGTTTGTGCCTTCATGTATGACTTTTAGTGTTTCCCATATCTGATATGCAGTAGTACATATGCTTACACGGTTGAATTCATTTCTATTCAGGGCACAAAATAGCATATTCATAGCTTTGGCATTTGCACTAGCTTCATTCTTTTGAGTTTGTGTCCATGTGGGATAATCGGTTGTGGGTACAACGAACTCTGCTTGAGTAGCATTCCGGGCTTCGAAACTTGTTGCTTGCATATAAATTCTCATCCTTGTAGCCCAATAGTTATAGTTTAATCCATTGAATAGAGGAGGTCTTTGGGTGGATTGTCCTTCCGCTAATGTAAAACTATAGGCAGATGTTGTGCTTGTGCTTGCGTTATTTTCCATATTATCAATATGTCTAATAACGGCGTTATGGTTATAAGACAACCTTGCTTTGATACCAATTGAAAGAGGGCTATGCGGTAGGATCATGTAATATGGAATATTGAAATAGTCTAGGTAGATAAAGTAGGTAAATGCAAGGAGACACCAGGATTTTATACTGGTTCGGACCTCTCGTCCTACGTCCAGTCCCTAAGCTTCACTTAGGAATTTCACTAACACCCTCACTTCACCCGGAGGAATAAGTTTACAACTTACCCGAACAACTAAACGGGATTTCTTGCCTCAACTACCGAAGAGGACTTCAACTCAATTACTAAAATACAATATTCGACTTGTTGTGTTCTTGTCAACACTAATGAGTCTAATGTAGTACAATATTCCTATAATCTTATCCTTGAGAATATGCAATGTGTTTGTGAAGATTTAGGAAATGTGAATTGCTATGAATCTAAAGAATGTTATAAATAAAAACAATGATTCAAGCAATAGATTAATGATTGCTTTGAGAATATATAGAGAATATGAACAAGAGAATAGTAAGATTAAAGCAAGAGAATTCGGTGAACTAAATGATGATAGAATCATGTATATATACTTGTAGAAGAGGTGCATAAGTTGTCAAGGGTTGCAAACAAGAGATGCTTCCATTTCCATTGATGAATGGTTGCAACTCTTGGGAAGAAGAAGGTGTCTTTTCATAGAAAATTCGCAGGTTTAAATTCAGTCGACTGAGCAGGAGATTCAGTCGACTGAAAATATGAAGAAAAATTTTCAGGAACAATTTCAGTCGACTGCACAGGTAATTCAGTCGACTGAAACTGTGCAATTTTGTATATATGTACAGTTTCAGTCGACTGCCATGTCTATTCAGTCGACTGAAGTATAAAAGTATGCACAGTGAACATGTGAATGAAGTTTTTATGAATGTGTTCTAAAGTTCGTGCAAATCTCTTGAGGATAGATTTTAACAAATAATCTAGACCAAGACACATAGAAAATCATGCTAATGTTTATACTTTGGTCTTCATCAATCTTCTTCTAGCTTTTGCATTCTCTTCCTATTTGTTGAAGCTCATTGTCATTGATCAAAATCTTCGTGTATCAACAGAAGCTAGGTGGACGAGGTGAGATAATGCACCAGGGCCTGGCCAGGAGATTGTGAAGAGCAACGAAAATGTAAAACAATCTGGTGATAACTCTAGGAAGGTCTAGGTCGATGTTCAGAACAAGACAGGGCAATCTAAAGGATCCGGAGGAGAAAATCCCGGAAAGAAAAGGGAAACAGGAAAGTGGAAACTAAGGATCCCAACTTACAATGAATACACTCCTCTAAATGCATCTTCGAAAAATATTACCTATCGACTTGTAACACTTTTCAATATTGAAAGCCACGCCCAAAAGAGTCCATTGATGAAGAAAAGCGGACTGGGAAGTATTGTCGCTTCCATAAGACTTAGAAGCACAATACCGAGGATTTTAGACACTTCCACGATGCTATAGAAAAGCTGATTTGATAGAAAAAGTTACAAGAGTTTGTCAAGAATCCGTAGGAAGGCAAACAAGGAACATCAGACCCCGGTCGCAGGCAAGCTCCACGCCATCCAGAGGAACCTGCTCGGACTATAGGTAGACTAGTCATAAACACGATAGTTATTGGACCTCACCCTGCATGCAAGAATTGGAAAGAAATGGAGCGGTGTGCTAATTCCCTAAAGCATGCAAATTTTGAGTGTTGTTCAAACACGGAAGATGGGACCCCGGTTAAGCAGCATCGAATGATGATTGATGATATAGTGTTCAGGTGCAGAGATGCCGATCAAGTGGAGGCGCCTACTATTGATTCGATTGTCATCTCGGCCACTATTGGGCCAACATTTGTGAGGAGAATGTTGATTGACTGTGGAAGTTCTGTTAACATTATCTTCAAAAAAGCATATGACCAGATGAAGATGGAGACAAAGGATCTAAAATAATCTAAAGCCCGTATTCATGGCTTTAATGGTGCAGCTACTGATGCAATGGGTTTTGTTGAATTACCAGCTGAACTTGGAGAAGGTGAATATAGGATGGTGCGGATCTTACCATTCATTGTTTTGGATGTCGATTCTCCGTATAATGTGTTTCTAGGTCGACCGGCTCTGGCAGAGTTTATGGTAACTTTGCCCCCGTGGTGTACAACCTTGAAGTTTCCAATAGATATAGGAGTTGGTGTTGTGCATGGTGATCAGGCGACTGGTCATGCATGTTATGTGGCTGAGCTGAGAGAGGCCCAACGAAGAGAGAAATGAAAGGTTGCGGATAACCCGTTCGCAGCCGAGTCACTGAAGATTGACAAGTAATGCCCGAGCCTTGGCTCGGGCAACATGATCAGATCTATAGAGACGTAGATCCGAGGGACAATGATGAGGAACCCAAGGAGGCAAAAGCAGCATCGGCTGAACTAACAATTGACATTCCAATCAGCCGCATTGACCCATCGTGGGTACTGAAGATTGGATCACAACTCAACCCCTCGATGATCGAGGATCATTTTGATTTCCTCCGAGCGAATTTGGATGTTTTCGCTTGGACACATTTCGATATGTGTGGGATTTCTCCCGCTACTGCGAGTCGTATGTTGAACATAGACCCGAAATACATGCCGATGAATCAAAAAAGGAGCGGCATGGACCCGGAGAGGTCTGCTGCTCTCAGAGAGGAGGTGGAAAACTCAAAGCCAATGGGTTCGCCCGCGACGCCCTCTGCCCAGAATGGGTCTCTAACCCCGTACTAGTAAGGAAACTGAATGGGAAATGGAGGGCCTGCATAAGTTACTTGGATTTTAACAAAGGATGTCCTAAGGATAGTTTTCCTTCACCTAGAATTGATCAGTTGGTGGACTCAACAGCGGGACACGAGTTATTGCCATTTATGGATGCATACTCGGGGTATAATCAAATCCCGATGCACACTCCAGATCTGGAACACACTAGTTTTGTCATAAACGTCGGACTGTACTATTATGTAGTGATGCCTTTCGGATTGAAAAATGCGGGAGCAACTTATCAACATCTGGTGAATCAGATGTTTAAAGACCAAATTGGTAAGGCGATGGAGGTCTATGTGGATGACATGCTCGTGAAGTCACGACAGTCAAACAACCACATTCGATACTTAGCGGAAATGTTTGATATACTCAGGTATTACGGAATGAAAATCAATCCTATGTAGTGTTCCTTTGGCATTGTATCAAGAAACTTTTTGGGTTTCATTGTTGATGCATGGGGAATTGAAGCTAACTCAGAAAAGATTCAGGCTATTCGAGACATATAAGTGCCCAGAACTATAAAGCAAGTACAAAGCCTGAACGAAAAAGTGGCCGCGCTGAGTCGATTTATATCCAGAACCACAGACAAGTGTATTCCTTTCTTCGATGTAATAAAAAAGGAAAGAGAAATTTTGAGTGGACAACCAATTGCGAGGATGCATTCCGAGCTCTAGTAAGGCATTTGGAAAGTCCCCCGGTGCTGTTGAAGCCTATAAACCATGAAGTGTTGTATGTGTACTTGGCTGTATCTCAACATGCCATCAGTATAGATTTGGTCCGCGAGGAGGACCGAGTTCAAAAGTTAGTGTACAATGTCAGCAAACGTTTAACGGAGTAGAAAGAAATTATCCTAAAATTGAGAAGCTAGCCTACTGCTTTATGATTGCATCATGCAAGCTTCGTCCATACTTTTAGGCATACCCGATTATTGTTTATATCAATCAACCCTTGCGACAGGTACTCTAATGACCAAAAACCTCTGGAAGGCTGTTAAAATGGAATATTGAGTTGAGTAAGTTAGACATTACCTACCTATCACGGAGGGCCATACAAGGGTAAGCGCTAGCGGATTTCATCGCTGAATTTACCATATTAAACGAACCAGACAGTGATGATGTTATTCCCTCCATTCGATGGAAACTATACACTGATGGGGCATTCAACGACGGTTGTTCTTGGGCTAGTGTAATTCTTGTAACTCTCGAAAACCGATCGATTTGTTATGCTTTTTAGCTCAATTTCCCAGCTACAAATAATGAAGCCGGGTATGAAGCATTGATTGCTGGCTTAAAATTTATCAAGGAACTTGGAGTGAAATCGGTTGAAATCTTTTGCGACTCATAATTGGTGGTGTTCCTGGTGCGGGGAGACTATCAAGCAAAGGGTCAGAGACCTGCCCCACATCTGGTCGGGTTAAGAGCTGTTGCCAGACCTCGAATATTATGATATTTCACAAATCCCACGTGAGCAAAATGGGGAAGATGATTCATTGGCAAAATTTGCGAGTCTGATGATGCACAGCCGATGGGATTGGTTCCCGTCGAAATCTTACATGCTCCGAGTATAAATGAGATAGATGTAGATTTTGTTTTAGAGACAGAAATCGAGGAGGATTCACGGATAACTCTATTCAAGCAATACCTGCTACACAGTGTCTTTCCCGAAAGAAAGAATAAAAGATGACAAGTCATTCGCAAAGCTTCGCGATATGTAATGTAGGACGGAATAATGTATCGGAAGGGATTCTTGGTCCCTTACATCGATGCATTGCCCACGGTGAGATAAACGAGTTCGGAAGGAAGTTCATAAAGGAGAATGTGGTGACCATACTGGGGGCAGACACTAGCAAAAAAGATCCTCTGCTATGGATACTATTAGCCAACTGTAAATCAGGATGCTACGGACTACGTAAGAAGATGTGACGAATGTCAAAATTATGCGAAAATCCCGAGAGCTTGGCCAATGGAACTCACACAAAAAGGTTAGTCCCGGACATTTCCAATATGGGGAATCGATATAATCGGCTCCTTGCCTATCCCCAAAGGTGGTGCAAATGACGCAATAGTTTCGATCGATTACTTTACCAAGTGGGCGGAGCTGAGCCCTTAGCTACAATCACCACCAAAAAGGTCATTAATTTTGTTGTGCGAAACATCATATATCATTTTGGCCTCCCGCAAACTATCATTATAGACAATGGAACTCAGTTCGAAAGTAGGGAGTTCAAAGAATTTTGTCAAAAGTATGGCATTGAGAAAAGGTTTGCGGTAGTTGCTCATCCAAAAGCCAATGGACAAGTAGATGCCGTAAACAAAATAATCAAATGCATACTGAAAAAATGTTTGGAGAAGGCTAGAGGCAAGTGGGTGGATGAGCTTTCAACAACGCTTTAGGCTTACAGAACCACCCACAAGTCCGCGACTGGCCACACTCCGTTCACATTAGCATATGGCACGGAAGCTGTAATATCGATGGAACTTGAAGTTCCTTCACATCGAGTAACTCGTTATGAACCTAAGACGAATCAGGATCTGTTGTTGGAATCACTGGACTTTGTTGACGAAAAAGTAAAGAAGCTGATTTTAGGGCGGCTGCATATAGGCACCGAGTCGCTTGATATTATAATGAAAAAGTCCGATCGAGAATCTTTGATGTGGGAGATCTCGTTTTGAAGCGAGTTTTTTTGATCCCATCGCATATGAATCCCACATGGGAAGGTCCATACGTCATTGAGCGGAAGCTTGGAGAGGGAACTTTCAAGCTAGCGATCGTTGGTCGCACGACACTCCCCCGAGCATGGAACAGCGAGCATCTGCGATGTTATTACACTTAGTCTATTTATTTTGCAATTTAGTTGCAATTATTTCCAATGTATGTTTATTTTGTTGTTTTTAGTTTTCGGCATGTAATAAGACAAATCAGTTTGTTTTCAATAATAAAGGCTTGAAGCCATCTTTTCCATGAACTATTGATGTTTCCATATGTTGTAATTCCATGGAAAAAATTATGTTACATTATTCTGTCTGGCATATGAACGCGCACACAAACTTAAAAATCTCAAGGTCCCTAGAGTGCGGACTGGAGTACTATGAGTCCCAAGAGTGCAGACTAGAGTATAAATGACTTAAAAATCTCAAAGTCTCCAGAGTGCAGACTGGAGTACTCCGAGTCCCAAAGTGCAGACTAGAGTATAAACGACTTAAAAATGTCTAAGTCCCCAGAGTGTGGACTGGAGTAATCTGAGTCGACAGAGTGCGGACTAGAGTATAAATGACTTAAAAATCTCTAAGTCCCCAGAGTGCGGACTGGAGTACTCTGAGTCCACAAAGTGCGGACTAGAGTATAAATGACTCAAAAACCTCTAAGTCCCTAGAGTGCGGACTGGAGTACTCTGAGTCCCTAGAGTGCAGACTAGAGTATAAATGACTTAAAAATCTCTAAGTCCCCAAAGTGTGGACTGGAGTACTTTGAGTCCCCAGAGTGCGGACTAGAGTATAAACGACTTAAAAATCTCCAAGTACTCAGAGTGCAGACTGGAGTACTCTGAGTCCCTAGAGTGCGGACTAGCGTAAACATGACTTAAAAATCTCTAAGTCCCCAAAGTGCGGACCGGAGTACTTTGAGTCCCCAGAGTGCGGATTAGAGTATAAACGACTTAAAAATCTCTTAGTCCCCAGAGTGAAGAACGAAGTACTCTGAGTCCCTAGAGTGCGGGCTAGAGTATAAACGACTTAAAAATATGTAAGTCCCCGGAGTGTGGATTAGAGTACTATAAGTCCCCAGAGTGTGGACTAGAGTATAAACGACTTAAAAATCTTAGTCCCCAGAGCGTGGACTAGAGGATCTAGGATTCCAAAAATTTATAAGTCATATGAAAGTGAAATGGAACTTGTGTAATTTACAAGATTTTGAATTTCGTCCATAAGTTATACAGCAAGCTGAACAATGGAAATCATCGAAAGCAAGGAAACGAGGTTTTATTCACTAATCCAAACTGAAGTTCCACTACAACTCCTCCTGAACTCAGAGCAAAAAGTCTACTTACAACGACTATGAAAATAAATAGAAATACTTACATGATCCAGTACTATTCGCATTGAACGAGGCATCATAGCTACTTTTTTGACTTCTTTTCCTCCCTCGGTTTCTCTAAAGACTCCTCCCCTAGGTGTTTTCTCTTGGACGCCTTTCTTGCTAGGGAAGCGGTGCCCAGGGAAAGGAGAGGAACTTCTAATGGAGAAGTCCCACCAAGGAGAATAACCTTCAGAGGCATGTTCAGTGGGTCATCAAGTTCCACCACTTAGGGCTCAGCCTTAATTTCAGTTTTCTTCTTCCTCTCTTTGATGACTTGATCCTCCATGCTTAGTTTTAAAGTGTGTTTGGAGGCGTCCATAATTTCAACTTCATCACGTTCTTCGACTGGCGATGGATTTTCAGATTTGTCTCCGTTAAGCACCTCGATCACTTGAGCATCATGTCCGAGAGCCTCTCCCATTTGAATTGCCTCAACCATTTTCTCCTCCTTCTCCGTGGCAACATCACTCCTTGGAGTTGGCTCCGGATCAGAATGGCTTGCATGAAATCATAAGAGACCAATGTTAGAACACATTTACTACTCGCCAAAAACGATGGCCCTTTGAACTCTCGAAAGAAAAGTTATGTATCAGTTTCCAGCTGACTCTCAACTATTTGGGGAGTTTCACCCTCTGGAATAGGAGACAGAGTGTGAATAACAAGTCCAGGCTCCTCTTGGTCATAGTCGACATGCTGCTCGAAGGGATAAAGTGATGTGCGACCAGTCGGCTGAATAGGAGGAGGAACTGAGAACTCAGTTCCGGATGGACCGGTAGTGTCATTTTTTCCTTTTGATGAGGAAGAGTCCCTTCTATAAAGAGCTTTTGCCGCGGATAGGTCAGTGCGCTCATTCTCGTAAAGCATTTCCCTCACAAGAGACTCCTCATCAACTTCTTCAGTTCCCACCTCAACCTTTTTTATTTTTATTAGAGTGTCCCATGCTTCGACCAAAGATTTGAGGTAACCCTCGCCAATAAATGTTAGGTCGCGATGCATAAGAACTCTAGCGTCGTACTCGGCTATGAGTGGAGCAAACATGCACTTAATTTCCTCCCTACCAGCCTCAGCAGTCGCCTCAAGGCGAGAATCGACTTTTGAGAGCGCCATTATTTTTCCCTTCTCACGGGCTTCGTCCTTCAGCGCTTCAGCCTTGGAGAGCTCCTCATCGAGCTTTGTTTTTAGGAGTCGTGTAGCAACAATCTCGTCACAATATCGTTGTGACTCCTCTTGAGCGGCAATCTTTTCTTCCTTTTCTTTGAGAAGTAGCTCCTCCAATTATTTGGCTCGTTGAGCGAAGGAATCTTTCTCCTTTTGAAGGAGTCTTTCTCTAAGGCTATGGCGCCACAGCATTGAACCGCTTCATTAATTTCTTTTTTATGGGTAGCTTCCAGACGATTGACTGCCTTAGTGGTATCTTTAGCTTTCTTCTGAGTGGCCTCAAGCTGAGATTTATACGACGAAAGCTCTTCATCCTGGGCTTTGATGATGTCTTTATCATGAATGGCCTCAAGCTTCAGGCGATCAATTTCATGCTTGCGCTCCATAGAAACTTCAAAAAAAGAAATCGGCTAAGTGAACGAACGCGTCATGTTGGATGTAGACATCGTTGTTGCAAGCGATGACACTTTGTTTAACGTGCCCTGGAATAGGATGGATCATATGAAGAAATTTTAATTCATCGAAGCATATTTTAGGCAATGTGGTTTTAATCTCAACTAGCTTTTCAGCTATCAATGGATCGTGTGCAAGGGATGAAAAAGTTTATTTAGCTGAAACCACGGACTTCTTGTGAGGCTCGCGAGTTTGCCTAGTACCTGATGAACTAAAGTATTGGTCATGAGGAGCTTTAGATTGGGATCCCCTTTAAGCCAATTTCTCCCTGCTTTATTCTTGTTGAGGAGGAGGATCATTGGGGTACAAAGAATGGATGTAGGTTTTCCTTCGAGACGACGACGAATCTCGAGGACGATAGTCTCTATCGCTGTTGTCATCTCTATCTCGGTGTTTATCGGACCCCGAGTCTTGGCTGCATTGATGGAAGATGGAGGACCCACGAAGGCGGTCGAAGCCATGAAAGCGTCCCATATCACCGGCACAGAAATTAAGTGAGGACAAGTTAGCAAGAATAACATGGTGGCTGAAGTTTAAGTGCAAGGTGAAGTGTAAATGTTAGTGTGTATGTCCTAGTATTATCCCCCGACGGACTAGTTTCTTTAGCTTTACTTATCGGAGTTTTTTCTCCTTGGCGATGTTCTTGAACGCCTTCATCCCCTCTCACGAGCAAATGAAGTTTTATGGCTTCTAGATCGTCGAAACCATAATTAGAAAGTCATCGGGGATGGTCAGGTCTGAAAGATCTTTAAGTGAATCCTATAGATGTTGGGGGAGGACTCTTTATCAACCAGGGTAATTGTCACTTTCGAGGTTCCGCCCACTATCTTCTTCCTCAGTTTGTAAGCTAGTTTCTTTTTCCCCTTTGAAGGAGGAGGTGGTTCATCAATGCCAAGTGCCTCAACCACCGGTTCTAGAACATGACTTATATTCTCACCTGGCACTTATGGCACCCCATTTTCTCTAATCTCACCTCCTCGAATGTGTCGGAGGCACCACTTGTAGGAGGCACTGAATGTCCGTGCTGTTCTTTACCCTTCTTCGACACGGATCCGGTTATAGTGCCATCGGATAGGAGATTTGTTCGACGACCATCCGCCAATAGCCCAAACTTTGAAAGTGACTCGTTGGAAATAACAAGTTTGATCTCTCAGTTTTCCACACGAGTAGCACAAATGGCCTCGACGGCCTCAGAATACCTGGCACCTTCGGGACGTGGGATGATGCATGCAAAAAGCCTTAGGTAAATAATGAGTTCGAAAATGAAGCTTACTTCCTTCCAACCATCTTCTTGCAAAGCCCGGGGGCAGCGCACGTAAAACCATTTCTGCTTATATTAGGTGAATTTGCTCCATGCCTCTGTCAGTATCTAACACTTGGAGTGTGGCTTGAGGAATATGAAAGACGCACTATCCGACATCTTTGAAGCGATAGATGTAGCGGATGTCACCTGGAGTAGGGAGCCTAAATAAAATGCTCATAAAGAGAATACAAGTGTCGTAAATGAGTGCATGACTATTGGGATGTAGCTTGTCGGGGCGGTCTTGATATACTGTAGCACTTCGTGGAGAAAGGAGTTGAATGGTGGCACGCTACCGACCCAACACATGAATTTGTTGCAAGCAGTATATTCAGCTGGAGGTAGGTGAGGACAATTTCGCCCTGTTGGAACTAATACGTCGTTGAAAGGGATTCCATGAATCGAACATAGCCGGGGAAAAGCGGTTTCATTGATTTTTGAAGCTTGGGAATCAATAGAATTATCTAGAATAACAACTCCGCCTATCACATCAGGAGCCGGGTCAATAGTTGTTGCCGATGGGTTTGGGATATCCTGTGTTGGAATTGTCGATGGATTCGAGGTTCCCACTACTTCCTGTTTTGAACTTGGCTCAGGTTTATCTGAAACTATGGCGGAGCTCGACTTTTTAGACATCCTCAACGAGCATCGAATTTGGGTAAATATCTTTTTGAACTGTACTTGAAAGACAATCAATATTAGATATAACGACAAAAATATTCCACCTGTGTGGTGTGTACTAGTGCAATTGTCCGAGCATAAGTGTGAAAGAATTAAAGATTTAAAGAGTTGTGAAGTGTGATTGGCTATCATCTTCGCAGACTATCATCGCTGACCGTACCCAAAAGCTTGTCCTATGATCGGCAGTAGGAATCCTAGAATTGGGCATTGACATCATACGTTGAAGGTTGTTACTTACTTCAGCTGAGTTGAATAAATGTTTACATTTTGTTAAAACCATGAAATTGTTAGTCCAAATCGGCTATATATGCTCATGAGCTTAAGTTCTTGTCATTGTTCTTTGTCCTACGGTTAGGCATGGGAGTATGCGATCTTAGCATTTGCTTTGTTCAAGCGGAGATGATCTTGAATTATCAAAGCCGAACCCGAGGTCTGAGGTCGATCGTATCTCTAAGCCTACATACTGGACGACTCATTTACAAGCTACCGAACGGCCTCACTCGAACTTTAACCGACCCACCTTCCTAATCCACTATCGTCCCGTGCTCTCCCTAAGGACTGAACGACACTCTAGACCAGAGACATCGATCCACTCGCACTCCTCCTTCTCATTTCTCAAATCACCTGAACACTCTCCTAGGTGCCCAACGAACACTCTTAGTCATACACTACTCCCACAAGGGACCTACCGACTAGTAGACTTCCACCCAACCTCACAACTTAGCATTGACACTCAGCCTAAACCTTCAAAACTTACTAACTCCTACCTACCCACTTCTACTTCCTTCTCCCTTGTTCCCTATTAGCTGAACGACTTCGTACCAGATGACCAAATCAACTCTACTCCAACAAACTAAAAACCACACTCCCTCACTTAGTGGCCAAACATGAGCCAGCGTCCTAGAAACCACCGGTTCCTTTTCCTTTCTCCTTTCCATCTCATCGGCCTCAAAATCAATTAAAGCTGAATCGAGTACCAACCTAAGGCATGTTCTAACCTCAGATTCGCCTTCCTTATCTACAAAACCCCTAATTTGGGAAAGTCGATCGAATGAAAAATTCATACCTAAGAGAATGAATCGAAGCTTAGGGAACAACTAGGTTTGGGATTGAAGTTCGTTTAGACTCGTCATCGAGGGGAGTTATGGAGCAAACCTACTAGACTTAGGATGAGAGAGGAAGGTTGAGGAGGTAGCTGAAGTTTTGGGAAGGTAAATTAAAAGGTCCTATAGAGTTGAAGTGAAAGTAAAAAGAAAGAAGAGGAGAAATGTTAGCCTTTATATGAAGAAAGGGAGGTGAACAGGCATTAACCAGTGGACCAGTTCAAAGCGTCTCAATGGCTCGGTGAACAATCTTGCCAGGCGACAATGAAGATGCTGAACGAGTGGTTCGACATGTGTGCGTCGACCAGCCTGCACCAAAGATGATAGCGCAATGGAGAATCAGATCCCACCTAATAGGTGGAGAAGAGTGGGAAGCATGGATTGCTTATGGTTCGAAGCGCATCATGATGACTCTCACAATACGCTTTGGGAAGCAAATGTTACCCGACTGGTTGGTCCGGCTACTAGATGCTAATTGTAGAGGTTTTGATTGAAGCAAAATGGTACTCGAGCTAGAGGAAGGTTGGAAAATGTAGGTTGATTCGAATTGAGAGGTTCAACATATATACATATCGTTCGGCACAAAAGCACGACACGGCCTACATACATGACCCTCCCTGTATACATGGTTCGGGTTATGTGAAGGATCATCCGGTATGCGTGGTCCGACCGAGGAAGGTTGGCGTGTGTTGCCCGACGAGGGTTAGGTGTTGCTAGGAATTCAGTGAACATCGCTTGGCTAGGGGAGACGTTGTGCCATCTGGTTTGGGTTGTTTGGTATGTACCATTCGACCTAGACGTATTCGGTAGAGCGGCTCGGTCAAGATGGAGTTGGTCCTAGTGGCTCGATGTGAATAGTTGGCCTAGGCCATTCGGTTGATTATGCTTTGGTGTTACAGGTGCCAAGTCGTGCACCGCTAGGCCAAGGAAGGAAAGGCGAGATGGTTCGGTCAATCGTCGTTCGACATGAATGGGTCGGTAGGCCAGACCTTGTGAACTCTATGATGGTTAGTAATCTCTTCGACCTACAACAAAGTGGCGCAATTAGCCTTTCTATACTTCAAGTCATAAGGCCGTCGGCTTCGAGTCCTTTGACAATCTACTTCGTGTCAACGGTGAGGCAACCATTGGACCGGCCTAGTGGATCGGCACCACCATTCTGTATGCCTGGCTCGGTGCACAGAAGTCGCCTACTATGGGCCGAAGTACCATATTTCTGGGCCTGCGTAGGGAATCTATCCTATCTTTGTCTATAAATAGAGGTGCAGAGGCATAGTGTAAAGGGACATTTTTTCGAGAATAATGGGGAGACTCTGCCATTTTGAAGACTCATTTCTTTTCTGTTAAATTTGTATTCAAGTTGTTGTTGTACGGATTGTATCTGTATTCTAGTCTTTGAGAAAAGCAATAAAGATTACATTAACAGTGGACGTAGACAGTTACGCCGAACCACTGTAATTCTGGTGTTCTCGTTTCTTACTGTTCTAACTGCATTCAATTATGATACTCCTCTGTTTGAATTTACCTTCTTCAATAATCTCTACACACAATCTTACTCAAGAGTGTTAGTGACCAATTTTGGTGCTAGCAATATGACGTACACTATTTTCTAAATCGATTCCACTCAAAATATATATTGATGATTATGAATTTTTTATATAAGTTTTCTCTACCAAAATATATTAATAGATTATTTTATAACGACTCATATTTTACGTATCGAAAGATCGTAAATATTATTTTTAAATTTATATTTAGTCGTATGTTGCTACGACTTCAGGTGATGTTGATAAGTGACTTTTTTATCCTTAGAAATTTTATTGGGTGATTTTTGACCCCGAACACTTATAAGGCCTATAACTTTTGATAAGAGACGAATATGAGATTGAGACCAATGATATGATGGTTTCTCTTTTTGTAAAGTGATCACAATAGCTTCTTGGACTTACCATTTAGGAGATATGATTGTGTGCAGTTTAGACGGTTTTTTTTGACAGTTGGGTGAGTAATTAGCATTATTTAGGTTTGGTCCAAAAGCCTATTTTTGGAATTGTGTCGAGTGGTGTTTTGGTGTGATTAAAAATAAGCCAGCAATGATGGTGCAAACAGGTCGGTATTAGGAAGAATTTGGGGTTTCTACTGCTTGATTTTAAGTCTGGGGTGCTAAAACATGGAATGAACTTCGAGTTTATATGAAATGACGAGAGGTTTTGGGGATGTGGTGGAAAATTAGCTAAGTGTTTTCACCACGGAGAGATCCTAAGTGTTGGGATTGGTGCTACAATATTTCCTTGACTTGCTTAAGATAATATTGCATATATGGATATGCACATCATAATAAAAGAAAAGATTTCACTCTTTTAAGTTAGATACAACAATTTATTTGTTGCTACATAAATGATGATTTGAGCATCAAGTAATCTCTTGTTATAAATAAACTTATACATGTTTCATTGTAAGGTGTGGAAAAAGGTTATTTTTCTCCGGTTTTGAGGTTTGAGATTTCTTCTCAATTTTTAGACTTTCTCTTGTAATCATTTAAAGAATCAATGAAGATTTTTTATCCAAGGAATTTTTTTATCATTGTTTTTTCTTCACTTTTTATATCATCTAAAATCTAATTGTGTCGGGATCCTAGGAAATCCATAACATTAAGATTGAATGGTTTCGACTTAGAAGTAGTGATGCAGAGACTTCGAGCATATAGGAAGTTGGCTTTTGGTCGTGGATTTGGATGACAGATTTCCTTTTTAAACTTAAAACAAATTTCGGCTAAGAGGACTACTCAACACCGACTTGATTTACCGTAAGAATTTGATGCCGTAACTGAAGGGAAACAAAGAGCAAACTTTAGGCCATCCTTTAAAGAGAAGTTTTGAGTTAAAGGGACTTAACCATTTTTGGTTATGGGAATCATGTCATACCTGACATGATCATGTCAGTGCCGACATGGTTAAAGTCGGTGTGACCTCATGGGGTTCGGGGGGGGTTCGAGGTATGGACTTAGAGTTCACGCTAAGCGTGTTCGTTCATTTGACGTTTGATTTCAATGATATTGCTTAATAGAGAATGATTTTCATGGTGAAGTGATGATGCAATGCTTCGATACGAAGACTTTGAAATTTTGGTGAGATGATTCTATGACTCATTAGGTGTGTCTAGAGATTTTCAGTTAATAACGACTCGATGATTGGATTTGTGATGACAATCTATAATGATAGGTTCAATGATAGGAACTCATGAGTGGAACTATGATAGTGTTCTACTCTAGAGATAAATAAAGTAAAATTTTGACTATGTGTTGAATATGCAAGTACATGATTTTTGTTTGATGATAATAAACATATATATATATATATTCATTTAAATGTATTTTTTAATGTACTATTTTATTGGTACAAATTTGAGCTCTCACTATATATATTTACAATTTCAATTACAATACAATTTTGGTTACATCACAATTTATCATTTACATTTGCACCTCACTACATACCACTCATTCACTCGAATTTGATCTTCAACTAGATTCTAGATTGAATCCAGCATCTGAGCAATCTACAAAATAAACACTAACGCAGTAAAATAGAAAAGAAAATATTTTGCAGCGTAAAATAAAATGTGTATTTTGAAAATATTATTTGCCTCAGTCATTTGGGTTGTTCGTCGCCATTTGATTTTGAATTCATCTAAATGAACAACTTGTGACATGCACAGTGTATCACTGTACATGCCACAAGGCCTTGCACACCGATATACGCTTGATAGAATTGCAGGCACAAGTGAGTACAAGGTCAAACCCAATCAAAAGCCGGGTTCAACTCAAGTGAAATACAAATAAAGTCACGATATTAGCACAAGATCAAACTTGAGCTATAAGCTGGTCAAAACCGAGCTATAAGCTGGATTCAACACAGGTGCAATTCAAATGTACACATTAATTTCAAAGTGAAGCCACAATGAAACTGCACTAATCCAGACTAACATGAAGATATCATGAACCAGCACAAAAAATAATGAGGCAACTCAACACAACCTGACCACAAATGTGACTCAAAGAGAGGTTCAAAAAGAACCAACAACAAGTGAGGCGTCAGTGAAACAGTGGCTCAACAACTCAACATGCAAACAAATACAATGCATCACTGAGACACGAGTACAGAACACAAACGCAACATGAAAACTACAAATATATGAAGATCAGTGAAGCGAAATATCAAGTGCACCAGTAATAGTTCAAGAATGAACCAGTAAGATTACTAGTGCAAAGCACCTGTTCAGACACGACACAATAGTTTTGAACAAAGTAAAGTTAAAGGCCAAGTCATGGTACACTGGAATATGTAGTGTAACAAACCAGACATGCAATCAACCAAACTTAAGCTATAGACTACAAAGTGCAGGTTGAACCAGAACAGTTCAGTTCAAGGCAATGCTCGAAGCACAAACCTGTACAGTTGCAAATATAAGATGAGCAAATACAAATGAAGACATATAAAAGTGCATCGAACCACAATGCATCATATGTCCGTAACAAACTACATGAAATGCAACAGAAGTTCAAAAATGGAAGCTAACATACAACATCACATAAAACAAACAGTGACATGCACGAGCACTTATATACATATGCAACAGCCAGAATACAACCAGAAAATCACCATACAAGTACACCATGTAGTGAACAAAGCAAGACACAGTTCTGAACCACTCTAGACAGAGATGTACAAGATGAAATACATACATACATACATACATACATAAATGTATGTACACAAGTGGATGAATACATATGCATCAGATAGCAAATGTCACTATGACTTCAACATCAAACCAAGACAAGTTAATATGCATATATATATATATACACACACACACACACACGCAATCAGACATACCAGACTACAACACTACTAGAATGAACACACACGTCAAACAAGTCAAAGCCAGGTGATAAAAATCAAAGTGGCCAAAGTCAAAGGAAAAAGAATAGAACCAAATCAAACAAACCGTGGTGGCCAAGAAATCGAACAAAGCCATGATAATCAAGCAACACAGAATTATACGAAATTGAAGAACTCAAGCATTCAAGCATAATCAAGTGGCCGAGAAAAATCATCAGATGATAAAATACGAACGAAATTATAGGAATTAAAATCCTATATAAACCATTAACATCATCGGCCTCAAGATCATTCGAGTTCGAGCAAAACAGAGAACAATAAATCAACAACTCGAATCGAGTTCGAATCAAGGCAAAACAACAGTGCATTTAAATGACACAATTTACATAATAGATTCGTTGATTCGAATTCAATACTGGAAGCAGCCGCAAGCGCAAAAGAACTGAGAAAATCATAGCCATCGATTCATTAGATGAAGGAACCTGAGGGAAATTCAATTCGAACATCAATTTCAAGTGACGCCTCATTTATCACGAAGCCCTAAAAACTGAAAGAGGAACGAACAAGCTAAAGATAGCAGCCATATTTTCTCAATTCAAGGATACCAGACCAAAGAGAGTTTAAAAATCAAAAGGGGGATTCACATTTACTTGGGCCGACTTCTTTACATTTTTTATTGGGCTTAATATTTAAAAAATTAGGGTTTTGATTTTTTAATCGTTTTTAATTTGTATTTTTATTTTAAACCTTTGTAATTTCTAGTCGTGTGACTAGGGGACGGACTATGGTGGGGTAGCTCGAGAATTCGCAACTCAGTGGCTGAGTTGTGGCTGGGTTTTGAGCGTAGAGTTAGGTTAGTCGACAACGAGTGTCGCAAGTTTACGTGTGTAAGCGTATGACTACTTAATTTCTTGTAGAAACCTTGGGGGCAGCACGTAGGTGGGTTTCAATTCAAATTCAAAAGAATTTCATTTAAAAGCTGTAAAAAGGATTTTAAGGAATTTGTTGCAACTTCACGGTCTGGTCTATCATATCCTACAAATGATAAATTTGAGTCAATAAGAAATTCATATGCAGATTACACTGGTAATCTAGTTGGTAGAAAAATTACTAGTGAAACGTGTTTTATGTAGAAACATTCATTTCAGAGAAAATATCTGCATATTTTTCATTTCAAATAATTTTCAAATAGCAGACATTATTTTTAAAACCCTTCTAGAAAATTGTTTTTGTTGACCTTATTTTAGATCAGTCATTTTAGAAAATTTGATTTTACAATTATGTTTGAATTGGATCTTAAATGACTACATTAACTAATCTGACTCCCTATTAATTATTGAAAAGATAAATAGTGATTGATAAAGTGATGAGTGTCGATATTAATCATCTATTATAACTTGAGATGGTATATTTAGTAAATTTCTTTAGAAATTTAAATAAGAGTTATAAAAACCTTATGTTGGTAAAAATTCCATGACCATTTCTATTTCTATCATATGTCTATCAACCATTACTCATCAAAATCCAATATAGTATGTCAATATGTGGTATTTTAAATGGGAAATTGCGCCCTTTCATTTTATTATATTTTTAGCAATAAAAAACATCCAAAGTATTCACTCTCATTTAAAAGTCCTCACGATTATGCATGGGTGAATTACTTGGAATTTTTGATTATGTGCTTCCATGCTCATTTAAAAGTCCTCGCAGTTATGCATGTATGGAACACATACCAAAATTGAATGATTTAATGGATAAGTTGATTCTAATCCCATTTAAAAGTCCTTACGGTTATGCGTGGTTAGAAGATACTTGAATCCATTTTTTAATAAAAATTGTGAATACTACTAATCTCATCTAAAAGTCCAAACGGTTATGCATGTTAGTAGATATTCAAATTCTTGATATATATATATACACACACACACACACACACACACACACACACCACAAATAGGCACAACTATATGATTATATATGATGATATTATCCCTATCATTCTAAAGTGGAATATGCGCCTAACAAAGTGTTTATGATTTTTGTTTGATTTTTTTTATTGAAATTTAATATTTACACTCAATTGGGTATTATTGTGTATTAATGTCTATCACTTTATCTCTATTTTTCTAAAATTATTACTCTTTTTCTTATAACAAGAGGGGGAGAGAAAAGTTAGGTGTGACGACCCAGAAATTTGGAACATTCGAAATTGAAATATTTAAATGATTTTAAATGTTTGAAGGATATTCTGACTTCAATTTCAAATATCAGAATGAATTTGGCAATTTAATTATTGAATTTAATTATAGAAATTTGGGTAAAATTTGAATCCTCGGTTTTAAGCAGTTTAAAAATATTTTCAAGACTTCGAAAATTTATATTGATGATATTGAAGATAATAGAAGCTTCAGAGTTGAATTTGAAACTGATTTGTTCAATTTTGAAAATATATCGTTAAATCGATATTTGAAAATGGCCTTCCGAGGCACAGTCTCCAAATTCAACGAAACCAGTTCTATTGGATCCGTAATGTTGTATTATTATCGAATTTCAATTTTCGTAGCACTCAAAGTTGTCATGTGATCGTACGGTAGATAAACGAGGTGAAATCTATATCGAAAATTCAATTCAATAACTCGTTTAAAAAGCTATCTTCTCCATCGATCGATTTTAGACTCGAAACCTTTTCCATTGTATTTAGAACAGGGGTTTAATATTATAAACGCCTAGCGGCATGCCTCGATAGGAGATCGAGATTCTAGGCTTCGTTTTCTTAACGATTTGAATTTGAATTTAAATTAAAATATATATTCACATATATTGGGCAAATAGACATGTATAGGCAATGTTTGCACATGTCGTTCGTAATTGTACACGCGTCTCCTTTGTTTTATCATTACCGAGCATTTTCTTTTAAAAGAAAAAAAACAAACAGAAATCAAAATGAAAAAAATAAAATAAATAAAACAATAGCCGCGGTAACCAAATTCTAAAATAAAAAATCTTACATCTCAAAGTCGAAAAAAATCATGGCCGAATTCGATTTAAATTTAGCTCGGGTCACTCTCTCTTTTAATTCCAAATTGAATCGAAATTTCCCTCTGCCTAGTATCAAATTAAAATCGAAGTCAAAGCTTGGGGTTTGGGTTCATGGCGAATCGAGTCGAGGTAGTCAACTGGTTTCAGCGGCCTTAGTGGGCGAAGGAAGCATGCACACGAGGCAGGCAATGGTAATGGCCTAGAGTCGCGCGTCGATGAGTAAGATGGTCGAAGGCGATGCAAGGTCTCTGGGCAAAATCATGTCAATCAGCGACTCGAACTCGAAGTTTCGAAGGCGACTTTTTCGTGGGTGACGAAAGCGATGCGCGACGATGGATTAAGGGTCGATGGCCATGATTGCACTCAGGTGGAGACTGCTAGTTCATGTGGCCTGGGTTCGATGTTAGTAAGGTAATTCGATTTTTATTTTATTTTAAAAGTACATATACAGATTTGAGAAATTATTTATATAAAGTTTAAAAGTAGAGGAAAGAAATTTTGACAGTGAAGATATAATCAAATAATAATATAATCATACAGTAGGTTATAAAACAAAATTATTCTCTTTAATTTATAAATTTATTTATGCATGTATAAAGAAGGGTAGAATTGCTGTTGTTATTTACAGAAATTATTATATATATGGATAAATTTTGGGGGAAAATGAGGAATTTTGAAGTGTTTGAAAGTTTAGTCAAAAAAATTAGATTTTTTAAAATCCGTGTAGACTATTTTTTTAAATATATATGATTTCAAAATGGAAAAAAATATACCTCTACATATTTTAATTTACTAGTTATTTTTAACATAATGGAATTGGTGACGAATTGATTCAATTAACTTACTTCATTTATTTTAGCTACTAAAGGATTTTTTAGGAGGAAAATTATTGGTTTAAAATAAATTATTAGTTAATTAAATTATTAAATGATAATTGATTATTCGATTATTTCGAATATTAATAAAAATCATATAATTGTTTATACAAGGTTAAAACCGTGAAATCAAGTCGGAATTGGATTGGATTGCAAACAAAAGCAAAGGTGAGATCTTCTAACTCAATCAAATGTTTTTCTGATTTAAATTTTGAATAGTTAGATTTAAAATTGATTGTGTTTGGATGATTGATTTATAATCAGTTATATTAGTTTAGACCCTATGCGCCGCATAATAGCGGAGGTTGTTATATTAAACCCATATACCGCGATATTCCACCTCGAAGTGGAATTGGTATTATATATGTATTAGGAGTTGTTGATTTCCCACATTATATAGCGGATGAGATCCTACGCGCCGCATAATAGCGGATGATATAATATTAATCCCATATACCGCGATATTCCACCTCGAAATGGAATTGGTATTTAATTGTTGTGCTAACGTCTGTCGATGCAGGGAAAAAGGTTGGAGGGATCCGACTGGATTCCTCAAAACATTTTGATTTGTTTCAATATTGAATGTTGATTATTTATAATTTGTGTGTGATTTTTTTTGTGATTGAAAAACCGTTAAAGGCTATAATTTAGCCGAATATATTTTTGGTATCGTAGGATACCAGAAATAAATAAGAATTTGATTTTGAAATTTGGGTAGAAAATTTATAAAAAATTCATTCAAAAGAATCAGGGGAATTTTTAAAGAAGGAAATTTAAATAGATAAAGTTTTATCTTTGAAAAATTATTGAATAAATTCCAAAAATACGGGAAAATATTTTAATAAAGGAATTTCGAGTAGTATTGTTTAATAGTTGAAGAATTTATTTAAGATACAGATTTTTAAATATTTGAAAGAGATAAAGGAATTTATTTCAAAAGGAAATAAATTTAAAAATTAAATTTGGAATTAAATTTGGAGTTGAAATTAATTTTAGGAATCGATTTGGGAATTAATTTAGAGTTAAAGTAAATCTTTGGAATCGATTTGAAAATTTAATTTGGTATTTTGGAAATAAATTGGGAAATCGATTTGAAATTAATTTGGTGTTAAAAATAAACCTTTGGAGAATTGATATGAAAATTTATTTATTGTTTGAAACAAATTTAGAAATTAATTTGGAATTGGACTTGGTAATTGAAATAATTTGGAAATCAATTTGAAAATTGATTTGCTGCTGAAAGTAGATACTTGGGAATCGATTTGAAAATCGTAAATTAGTGGATATTTAAAATTTTAAATCCAAAATGGAAATTTTATAAATGAAAAGTAAATTGAAGAATTTACAGTTTTGGAACGTAAATTTATAACAAGTCAAATAGATTTATAAATTGACTTGAATGAACCATTTTGGAATGGAATGTGTGTTTTCCCTGAAAACCGAGAATGATTTCAATATAGTTTATAAATATAAATTGAAGTTGTAAAGATGGTTTAAGGGAAAGAATTTTTGGAAAAATTATTTACTTAAGTTATTTTGAAAATCTTTAAAGTTAACATATATTTTAAACTATTATGGAAGTGATTATTTAAAGTTTTAAATTGTTATTTGTTTAAGAATTGGACATTTAAAAATTTATACTATATCTACTAATTTTATTTTAAATTTAGTTTGGACTTGAAATTTTATCTGTGATATTGATATTGTATTTTCATAACTAATATTCTAAAATAAAGTATTTTTAAAATAGTTTTTACATTAAATGTTTCCAAATATATTTTGGAATAAATATTTTATATTATTTTAAAATATTTGAAATCAGCAGATTTTCAGTGGAAATGAATAAATATTGGAAATGTTTTCCGCGTAAGGAAAAATTGATTTGAAATTTATTTTCAAAAGGTTGAAGTGTGAAAAATTGATTTGAATTTGTTTTCAAAGTGTTAAAAAGTGAAATTTTACCTGGGGAAGATATTTTGAAAATAATAATTGAGGAAAAATTATTTGAAATCCAGTGACTGTTGTAAATGATGATTGACAGTTAAATAACCGACTATCAATATTGGCCTTTAATCGGCAATTGAATTTCGATGCGACCGGGAGTCAAAAATCCAAATAGATATTCGAAACCCACATCGAACCTTTGTGATTGTGATGGATCTTTTGTTTAAAAGATCAAAGTGGAATTTGTTGTAATTTGTTTGAATCTGAATGTAATACTTATTTTTTAAAAAAGCGCTCGTCATTCGAATTAGCCGGGAGAGGACCTTAAGTCATAAAACCCATTCGGAATAACGATACGACGAAATGGGATTGCATTTGAAGATGGTGTTGAAGACTGGGTATTTTCGAAAGCGAAAGGATTACCTATCGAATGTCTCTGCACCGGGTTGCTCTAGTATAGAGATTTTATCACCCTTTGTGATGGGGATTCCGGACGTGATTAGTGAGTATCCGGATTGCAAGAGCTTCTTTGAAAGTGCCTTCGGTTCCGTTCGATCCTGGAACATACTTGTGTGGATGTGTGTCTGACGTTACACTTTGAGATGTAAAGCTGGTTTCTATTGAATACATTTCTGTTGGTGGTGAAGAATTTATTCTCTTAGCTTAACATCCTTCTCTGAGACGTACGAGCACAGAGGTTATGTAGTTGATGGTTACTAGTGATACATTCCCAATTTGGTAATGTGGCATACGAAGTGCTGCTGATCATTTTTTGATCAAAGCATGGCTTCTGTGAAAAGCGTAGCTTTGTGGACGAGACCTCATTGAGCCTTACACCCCGGAATGGTCGAAATAGGAAGAATGCTGCAAGGTTATAGGGAGTAGCGCCCCTTAGGGTATGTGCATTTCCTTCTGGATAGAAGTGGTATCATGGTATGGAGCCCAGATACTTAACTTATGTGGATATCGTAAATAAATATATATATATGTATATATATTACTTTGTGATTGTTGTAGGGGCGCCGGATAAAGGTTGTTTACAATCGGGGGATGGCACACTCGTGTCAGTAGTTACCTATTTTCGCAGAGGTAACCCGGTCTTGTGTTGGAAGTGATCCGGTTAGGTTCTCGGGGCGTCCCTCCAGAGGCGAACCCATGTGGCAGTAGGAAGTTCGTTAGCCTGACCATTTGTTGGAAATCCAATTACCAATACGCGCCTTGTACGGTTTTAATTGTATAACCTGCCATCTAATATGGTAGCTATAGTAGGCATACTATAATGGTACGTATGCTAGCTAAGATTAGTATTATACTTGTAAATGTTTTCTGCACTATGCACTAATGATAATATTAAAAAGATTTTGCGTATTAAGCATGTTTGACTATCATAAGGAGAAATCTCCCCCAAGTGTGTGATTGCATTGTGTGTGTGCCGGGAGGCCTTATGATAGTTTCATTTTCCAAAAAGCATTGCGGATTTCTTTTAAAATCTTTTGTTTTCCTTTTGTAAAAGTATAACTATTTTTAAGATCTCACACCAGTCCCATGTCTGACCTGGAGTTTATTGTTCCCTTTCTAAACTCTAGGTGCCCAAAATTTTCCACACGGGTAGCCTAGAGTTAGGTTATCAAGTCATTCTGGAATTCAAAAGGTGCTGCGGAGCTAAAGAGACGAGCTGGATGGCATGACGTACTTATGTATACCATCTTTTTCGTTGTGATTCAATTGTAGGGACAAGTTCATATAATTGTCCAGTGGTGTGCTATGTAAGTGTTGTACTCTGATGATGTTGTGATGTAAAACATATACAGTTCTTTTGTTTTAAAGATTATTCATTTACCTATTATATATTTGTTCCGCTGCGAAATGTGAGATTCTATTTATTGTTTCTGTTCTTCTTCTATCTTCTTCTTCTTTAAACCTAACGGTTTGGTTTTCGGCATTCGACTGTGCGACATTTGATACAGTGGACATATTAATGTCGACTTTCGGGCGTCGTAAAATTGGGTCGTTACAAATTTGGTATCAGAGCATTTGGTTAAGTGACAACCTTGGCTCTGTAGGGTGTTACGCATTAGAGATAGAGTAAGTAGTACTCTAGAATGTGTTTGAGTGTAATAATAGATATGAGCGCGTATTTGTTAGTGAATATAAAAAATTGTTTTATATTGTGATGATTGGTTTGTTGAGTGGTATATGGATTCTGGTCGGTATAATCTGTACAACTCTATCGATAGGGATCTCTAAATGCTCGTACAGAACAATTCGACACGATATTGTTTTAAAATAGGGCAAATGAAATAATTTTACCCAAATTATTTTCGTATATAAAAGGAATGATTTTCCATAAATTATCATAGTATATGGTTTATGGTTTGTTAGGAAGTGAGTAAGAAATTAAGATCATAACTTAAAGCTGAGAAATAAAATTTATATACAAATGGCAATTGTAAATTGTAAATGTGATTTGTAATTTGAAATAAAATTCCAGAGAAATGTTTTAAAAAGAATTGAAAGAGTTTGAAAATTTTGAAATTTGGTAAAGATTAAATTCCATTTAAGTTTGGAAAAGATTTTCAAAGGTTTGGAAAATGTTTTAAAGGTATAAAAGCTCGGTCGCTGGAAAATAACTTCGGTGATGACTGCAGCATCATTGACGTTCATTTTCGAGTTTTCAAGAGAGGAATTGCTGCCAAATTATTTAAAATTTGAAGTTGTTTGTAAACTAGGTTTGGTTTTGGGAATTCAAAGAATAATTTGAATTGCTTTCAAAAATGATTTTTGAAAGGTTGAAATGACTCTGGAATGTTATATAAAATATTTATGGAATATCATTAAGTTGATAAATCGAAAAGTTTAAAGTTATTAAAGTAAAATCTGACTTAAAGAGAAGTTAGATAAAAATAGATGTGGAAACAAAATAGGTTGGAAGGAAAATTTAATTCAAGTAGAATTAAAAATTAAAATTTAATAAAAGAATTGAGATTGTAAATTTAAGTCAAACGAAATGATGATATGGATTCAAAATGAAAGTGAGATTAAAGATTTAAGTTAATTTGTATAAAGGTGAATTTGAGAAGTCTTATAAGCTAAATGATTGGAATAAACCTATAAAGTTGGAAAATAAATTGTGAATGAATAAATAAATTTGCAATTACAAGAAAATGAAATTGAATATTGAAATTCATTTCGAATTTGTAAATAAATAGAACTGGAATTAGAATTGAATTTGATTGTGATAATGAAATGAAATTAGTAAGTGAAGTTAATGGAAGAAATGACAAATTAATATGGGTTGAAATGAATTAAATTCAATAATTATAAACGAATGGTAAAATTAAATTTATATGGAATTTGAAATCCAGTTTAAATATAAGTGGTTATAAACCAAAATAGTGAATTGAAAATAAAATTTTAAGAATGAACAAAAGAATAAAACTGGAATTGAAACTGAATATTGAAAACCAATTTGAATTGTGTGAAATAAAATAAAGTTACAAAATTAGTTCGAAGTGAACTAAAGATAATAAAGGTGGAAATAAAAAAATGGTTTGAGATAAAACAAATTGGAACTTGTAATGAATTAGTAAATGAAACTGATTTAAAATAGTGACATGAATCAGTTGTGAATGAAAGATAATTGGTAAAAATTCAATATTCAGAAGATAAACTGAATCCAAATAGAATTGAAATTGTTCAAATGAAAGTGAAAATGCAAGATTGAATGAAAATGGATATACAATTTCAATAGTAAAGTAAAAATGGTATAAGAAGTATATATTGAAAATTTTGTAAAGGAATATGCAAAATAAATTTGAATGTTGTAATTGGATATTATGGCTAGCAGGATATACATGTGTATTAAAGGAAATGGAATTGGGATTTTGATTTCGAAGATAAAATTGAATTGCTCGACAAAAAGGTATGTATTTGAATTTCAGTATGAAATTTGATGATCTTCTTGTCTAGCCGCTTGGCTTTTAGTTTTCTTTTTGAATTTGGGGGCCTGTGGTGCCATTTTGAAGTCGTACCGAGCTAGCAGCGCAAAGGTGACGATGGCAAAAAATTTCAAAAATTTAGGGAGTTAGAAAAATTTTGAAAAAATTATGAAAATTTAAAATTTGAATGGTTAAGAAAATAATATTGTTTGAGTTTATGGTTGAGATTGGAAAGTTAGTTGAATCAATAATGGGTTGTTAATAAAAGATTGGTTTTGACAAGTTGTTAAAACTGTTTATTTTGCGTACTTAGTAAACGGGTTAAGGTCCATTCTTCTTAACAAGTAATTTCGGGACGAAATTCTTTTAAGGGGGGAAGGATGTGATGACCCATAAATCTTGAACGTTCGCAATTGAAATATTTAAATGATTTTAAATGTTTGAAAGATAGTCTGACTTGAATGTGAGATATCAGAATGAATTTGCCAATTTAATTATTGAATTTAATTATAGAAATTAGGGTAAAATTTGAATCTTCAGTTTTAAGCTGTTTAAAAATATTTTCAAGACTTCAAAAATTTATATTGATGATACTAAAGATAATAGAAGCTTCAGAGTTGAATTTGAAACTGATTTGTTCAATTTTGAAAATATATCGTTTAAATCGATATTTAAAAATCGCCTTCCGAGGCACAGTCTCGAAATTCAACGAAACCAGTTCTATTGGATCCGTAATATCGTATTATAATTGGATTTCAATTTTCGTAGCATTCGGAGTTGTCATGTGATCGTGCGGTAGATAAACGAGCTGAAATCTATATCGAAAATTCAATTCAATAACTCGTTCAAAAAGCTATCTTCTTCATACGATCGATTTTGGACTCAAAACCTTTTCCATTGATTTAGAATAGGGGGTTTAATATTATAAATGCCTAGCGGCACGCCTCGATAGGAGATCGAGATTTTAGGCTTCGTTTTCTAAACGATTTGAATTTGAATTTAAATTAAAATATATATATATTCACATATATTGGGCAAATAGACACGTATATGAAATGTTTGCATATGTCGTTCTTAAGTATACACACGTCTCATTTGTTTTATCACTACCGAGCATTTTCTTTTAAAAGAAAAAAAACAAACAGAAATCAAAATGAAAAAAATAAAATAAATAAAACAATGGCCGCGGTAACCAAATTCTAAAATCAAAAATCTTACATCTCAAAATCGAAAAAAACCATGGCCGAATTCGATTTAAATTTAGCTCGGGTCACTCTCTCTCTCTCTCTTAATTCCAAATGGAACCGAATCTTCCCTCTGCCTAGTATCAAATTAAAATCGAAGTCGAAGCTTGGGTTTTGGGTTCATGGAGAATCGAGTCGAGGCAGTCAACTGGGTGCAGTGGCCGTAGCGGGCGAAGGAAGCATGCACGCGAGGCAGGCAATGGTAATGGCCTAGAGTCGCGCGTCGATGAGTAAGATAGCCGAAAGCGATGCAGGGTCTCTGAGCAAAATCATGTCAATCAGCGACTCGAACTCAAAGTTTCGAAGGCTACTTTTTCGTGGGTGACGAACGCGAGGCGCGGCGATGGATTAAGGGTCGATGGCCATGATCGCACTCAGGTGGAGGCTGCTAGTTCGTGTGGCCTGGGTTCGATGTTAGTAAGGTAATTCGATTTTTATTTTATTTTAAAAGTACATACATAGATTTGAGAAATTGTATATATAAAGTTTAAAAGTAGAGGAAAGAAATTTTGATAGTGAAGATATAAACAAATAATAATATAATCATACAGTAGGTTATAAAATAAATTATTCTCTTTAATTTATAAATTTATTAAGAAGGGTAGAATTGCTGTTGTTATTTACAGAAATTATTATATATGTGGACAAAGTTTGGGGAAAAAATGAGGAATTTTGAAGTGTTTGAAAGTTTAGTCAAAAAAATTAGATTTTTTAAAATCTGTATAGACTATTTATATATATATATATATATATATATATATATATATATATATATATGATTTCGAAATGGAAAAAATATACCTCTACATATTTTAATTTACTAGTTATTATTTACATAATGGAATTGGTGACAAATTGATTCAATTAACTCACTTCATTTATTTTAGCTACTAAAAGATTTTATTTAAGAGGAAAATTATTGGTTTAAAATAAATTATTAGTCGAATATTTATAAAAATCATATAATTGTTTATACAAGGTTAAAACAGTCAAATCAAGTCGGAACTGGATTGGATTGCAAACAAAAGCAAAGGTGAGATCTTCTCACTTAGTCAAATGTTTTTCTGATTTAAATTTTGAATAGTTAGATTTAAAATTGATTGTGCTTGGATGATTGATTTATAATCAATTATATTAGTTTAGACTCTATGCGCCGCATAATAGCGGAGGTTATTATATTAAACCCATGTACCGCGACATTCCACCTCGAAGTGGAATTTGTATTATATATATTTGGAGTGGTTGATTTCCCGCATTTTATAGCAGATGAGACCCTATGCGCCGCATAATAGCGGATGATGTAATATTAATCCCATATACCGCGATATTCCACCTCGAAGTGGAATTGGTATTTAATTGTTGTGCTAACATCTGTGGATGCAAGGAAAAAGGTTGGAGGGATCCGACTGGATTCCTCAAAACATTTTGATTTGTTTCAATATTGAATGTTGATTATTTATAATCTGTGTGTGATTTTTTTGTGATTGAAAAACCGCTAAAGGCTATAATTTAGCCGAATATATTTTTGGTATCGTAGGATATCAGAAATAAATAAGAATTTGAATTTGAAATTTGGGTAGCAAATTTATAATAAATTCATTCAAAAGAATCGGGTGAATTTTTAAAGAAGGAAATTTAAATAGATAAAGTTTTATCTTTGAAAACTTATTGAATAAATTCCAAAAATATGGGAAAATATTTTAATAAAGGAATTTCGAGTAATATTGTTAATAGTTGAAGAATTTATTTAAGATACGGATTTTTAAATATTTGAAAGAGACAAAGGAATTTATTTCAAAATGAAATAAATTTGAAATTTAATTTGGAGTTGAAATTAATTTTAGAAATCGCTTTGGTAATTAATTTGGAGTTGAAGTAAATCTTAGGAATCGATTTGAAAATTTAATTTGGTGTTTTGGAAATAAATTGGGAAATCGATTTGAAATTAATTTGGTGTTAAAAATAAACCTTTGGGGAATTTATATGAAAACTTATTTGTTGTTTGAAACAAATTTAGAAATTAATTTGGAATTGGACTTGGTAGTTGAAATAATTTGGAAATCAATTTGAAAATTGATTTGGTGTTGAAAGTAGATACTTGGGAATCAATTTGAAAATCGTAAATTAGTGGATATTTAAAAATTTAAATCCCAAATGGAAATTTTATAAATGAAAGGTAAATTGAAGAATTTACAGTTTTGGAACGTAAATTTAAAATAAGTCGAAAAGATTTATAAATTGATTTGAATGAACCATTTTGGAATGGAATGTGTGTTTTCCCTGAAAACCGAGAATGATTTCAATATAGTTTATAAATATAAATTGAAGTTGTAAAGATGGTTTAAGGGAAAGAATGTTTGGAAAAATTATTTACTTAAGTTATTTTGAAAATCTTTAAAGTTAAAATATATTTTAAACTATTATGGAAGTGATTATTTAAAATTTTAAATTGATATTTGTTTTAGAATTGGATATTTAAAAATTTATACTATATCTACTAATTTTATTTTAAATTTAGTTTGGACTTGTAGTTTTATCTGTGATATTGATATAGTATTTTCATAACTAATATTCTAAAATAAAGTATTTCTAAAATAGTTTTTACATTAAATGTTTCCAAATATATTTTGGAATAAATATTTTATATTATTTTAAAATGTTTGAAATCGGTAGATTTTCAGTGGAAATGAATAAATATTGGAAATGTTTTCCGCGTTAGGAAAAATTGATTTGAAATTTATTTTCAAAAGACTGAAGTGTGAAAAATTGATTTGAATTTGTTTTCAAAGAGTTGAAAAGTGAAATTTTATCTGGGGATGATATTTTCAAAATAATAATTGAGAAAAAATTATTTGAAATCCAGTGACTGTTGTAAATGATGATTGATAGTTAAATAACCGACTATCAATATTGGCCTTTAATCGGCAATTGAATTTCGATGCAACCGGGAGTCAAAATTCCAAATGGATATTCGAAACCCACATCGAACCTTTGTGATTGTGATGGATCTTTTGTTTAAAAGATCAAAGTGGAATTTGTTGTGATTTGTTTGAATCTGAATGTAACGATTATTTTTAAAATAAGCGCTCGTTATTCGGATTAGCCGGGAGAGGACCTTGGGTCATACAACCCATTCCGAAGAACGATACGACGAAATATGATTGCATTTGAAGATGGTGTAAAAGACTGTGTATTTTCAAAAGCGAAAGGATTACCTTTCGAATGTCTCTGCACCGGGTTGCTCCGGTATAGAGATTTTGTCACCCTTTGTGATGGGGATTCCGGACGTGATTAGTGAATAACCGGATTGCAAGGGCTTCTTTGGAAGTGCCTTCGGTTCCGTTCGATCCCGAAACGGACTTGTATGGTGTGTGTCTGACGTTACACTTTGAGATGTAAAGCTGGTTTCTATCAAATATATTTCTGTTGGTGGTGGAGAATTTATTCTCTTAGCTTAACACCCTTCTCTGAGACGTACGAGCACAGAGGTTATGTAGTTGATGGTTACTAGTGATACATTCCTAATTTGGTAATGTGGCATACGAAGTGCTGCTGATCATTTGTTGATCAAAGCATGGCTTTTGTGAAAAGCGTAGCTTTGTGGACGAGACCTCATCGAGCCTCACACCCTGGAATGGTCGAAACAGGAAGAATGCAGCAAGGTTATAGGGAGTAGCGCCCTTTAGGGTATGTGCATTTCCTTCTAGATAGAAGTGGTATAATGGTAGAGTGCCCAGATACTTAACTTATGTGGATATCGCATATATATATATATATATATATATATATATATATATATATATATATTACTTTGTGATTGCTGTTGGGTCCCCGGATAAAGGTTGTTTACAACCGGGGGAAGCATACTCGTGTCAGAGGTTACCTATTTTCACAGAGGTAACCCGACCTTATGTTCGCAAAGATCCGGTTAGGTTCTCGAGGCGTCCCTCTTGAGGCGTACCCATGTGGCAGTAGGAAGTTCCTTAGCCCGACCATTTGTTAGAAATCCAATTACCAATACGTTCCTTGTACGATTTTAGTTGTATAATCTGCCATCTAATATGGTAGCTATAGTAGGCATACTATAATGGTACATATGCTGGCTAAGATTAATATTATACTTGCAAATGTTTTCTGCACTATGCACTGATGATAATATTAAAAAGATTTTACATATTAAGCATGTTTGACTATCATAAGGAGAAATCTCCCCCAAGTGTGCGATTACATTGTGTGTGTTTCAGGAGGCCTTATGGTAGTTTCATTCTCCAAAAAGCATTGCGGATGTCTTTTAAAATCTTTTGTTTTTCTTTTGTAAAAATATAACTGTTTTCAAGATCACACACCAGTCCCATGACTGACTTGGAGTTTATTGTTCCCTTTCTAAACTCTGGGTGCCCAAAATTTTCCACACGGACAGCCTTGAGTCAGGTTATCAAGTCATTCTGGAATTCAAAAGGTCTTGCGGATATCAAGAGACGTGCTGGATGGCGTGACGTACTTCTACATACTATCTTTTTCGCTGTGTATTCAAATGTAGGGACACGTTTATATAATTGTCCAGTGGTGTGCTATGTAAGTGTTGTACTCTGATGATTTTGTGATGTAAAACATATACAGTTCTTTTGTTTTAAAGATTATTCATTTATCTATTATATATTTGTTCCGCTGCGAAATGTGAGATTTTGTTTATTGTTTCTGTTCTTCTTCTTCTTTAACCCTAACGGTTTGGTTTTCCGGCATTCGACTGTGTGACATTTGATACAGTGGACGTATTAATGTCGACTTTCGGGCGTCGTAAAATTGGGTCGTTACATTAAGATTTTGCAAATAAAGCTCAGATATTTTATTTTGTATTTTCTATTTGCATCTAGGACCATTTGCATATTTTTTATTTATTCTCATGCATATATGAAAGGGGAGCTTTCTGTAGAGTGGGAGCATTAAAATGGGGGGAGCAAATTGAATAATCAAATACATATAATAAATTCAAAATCTTAAATATATGTTTATTATCATCAAAAGGGGGAGAATGTTGAATACGCAAGTATATGATTTTTGTTTGATGATAATAAACATATATATTCATTTAAATGTGTTTATTAATGTACTATTTTATTTTCACAGAATTAAATAAATATTTATTGAATAAAATAAATAACACAGAATTTAAAATCAAAAGGATATTTTATTCAAATAAATATTTATTACAATTTTGAATAGAACAAATTTGAGCTCTCACTATATATATACAAATTTCAATAATAATACAATTTTGTTACATCATAATTTATCATTTACATTTGCACCTCACTTCATATCACTCATTTACTCGAATTTGATCTTCAGCTCTATTCCAGATTGAATTCAGGATTTGAGCAATCTGCATAATAAACACTAACGTAGTAAAATAGAAAAGAAAATATTTTAGAGTGTAAAATAAAATATGTATTTTGAAAATATTATTTGCCTCGGTCATTTGGATTGTTCGTCATCATTTAATTTTGGATTCATCTACACGAACAACTTGTGACATGCAGAGTGTATCACTGTACATACCACGAGGCCGTGCACACCGATATACACTTGATAGAATTGCAAGGATAGGTGAGACAAGGTCAAACCCAATCAAAAGCTGGGTTCAACTCAAGTGAAATATAGATAAACTCGCGATATTAGCACAAGGTCAAAACCGAGCTATAAGCTGGTTAAAACCGAGCTATAAGCTGGATTCAACACAAGTGCAATTCAAATGAACATATGAAGTTCAAAGTGAAGCCACAATGAAACTGCACTAATCCAGACTAACATGAAAATTTCATGAACTAGCACAAAAAGTAATGAGGCAACTCAACACAACCTGATCACAAATGTGACTCAAAGTCAGGTTCAAAAAGAACCAACAACAAGTGAGGCATCAGTGAAACAGTGGCTCAATAACTCAATATGCAAACAAATACAGTGCGTCACTGAGAAACGAGTACAGAACACAAATGCAACATGAAAACTACAAATATATGAAGATCAGTCAAGTGAAATATCAAGTGCACCAACAATAGTTCAAGAATGAACCAATGAAGACTACAAGTGCAAATCACCTATCCAGACACAACAAAGCAGTTTTGAGCAAAGTCAAAGAAAATGCCAAGTCATGGAAAACAGGAATTTGTAGTGCAACAAAGTGGACATGCAATCAACCAAACTTAAGCTACAGACTACAAAGTGAAGGTTGAACAGAACAGTTCAGTTCAAGGAAATACTCGAAGCACAAACCAGTACAGTTACAAATACGAGATGAGAAAATACAAATGAAGACATATACAAGTGCATTGAACCACAATGCATCAGATGTCTAGACCAAACTATATGCAATGCAACAGCAGTTCAAAAATGCAAGCTAACATACAACATCACATGAAATAAACAGTGACATGCACAAGCACTTATATGCATATGCAACAACCGGAATACAACCAGAGAATCACCAGACAAGTACACCATGTAGTGAAAAAAGCAAGACGTAGTACAAAATTCCTCCAGACGGAGATGTACAAGATGAAATCAAATACATACATACATAAATGTATGTACACAAGTGGATGAATACATATGCGTCAGATAGCAAATGCCACTATGACTTCAACATCAAACCAAGACAAGTTGATATGCACATATATACACACAGTCAAACATATCAGACAACAACAATACAGGAATGAACACACACGTCAAACAAGTCAAAGCCAGGTGATAAAAATTAAAGTGGCCAAAGTCAAAGGAAAAGGAATAGAACCAAATCAAACAAGCCATTGTGGCCAAGAAATCGAACAAAGCTGCGATAATCAACAAAATTATACGAAATTGAAGAAGTCAGTAATCATCTCAATCATTCAAGCATAATCAAGTAGCCGAGAAAAATCACCAGATGATAAAATACGAACGAAATTATAGGAATTAAAATCCTATATAAACCATTAACATCATCGGCATCAAGATCATTCGAGTTCGAGCAAAACAGAGAACAATAAATCAACAACTCGAATTAAGTTCGAATCAAGGCAAAACAATAGTGCATTTAAATGACATGATTTACATATCGGATTCATTGATTCGAACTCAATACTAAGAGCAACCGCAAGCGCAAAAGAACTGAGAAAATCATAGCCATTGATTCGTTAGACGGAGGAACCCGACGAAAATTCAATTTGGACATCAATTTTAAGCAGCGCCTTAGTTATCATGAAGCCCTAAAAACTTAAAGAGGAACGAATGAGCTGTTGGAAGCAACCATATTTTCTCAACGCAAGGATACCAGGCCAAAGAGAGTACAAAATCGAAAGGGGGATTCACATTTATTTGGGCCAGCTTCTTTACATCTTTTATTGGGCTTAATATTAAAATTTAGTATTTTGAGTTTTTAATTTTTTTTAATTTGTATTTTCATTTTAAACCTTTGTAATTTCTAGTCGTGTGACTAGGGGACGAACTACTGTGGTGTAGTTTAAGAATTCGCAACTCATTGGCTGAGTTGTGGTAGGGTTTTGGGCGTAAAGTTAGGTTACTCGATAGCGAGTGTCACAAGTTTACGTGTGTAAGTGTTTGAATACTTAATTTCTTGTAGAAACTTTGGGGGCAGCACGTAAGTAGGGCTTTGCTGAACCTGGGTAAATCTGTGTTGTTCTATTTTTGAAATTTTATATCAGCTATTATATGTGCTGCTATTACTCTGTTGTGTCAGTGTTGCGGTTATTTTATATACTTCCGCAATTTTTTTTATAATTGATAGTATCACCCTATTCACCCCCCTCTAGAGTGAAATCGATCCTAAACTATTTTCTTCTATGGAGATTCATGTAAAGGGATTGCTGGTATCTAGAGATTTCTAGTGTGCTGATGGGGTACATAGGGACGTCCACTTGGATAATGACTGTGTCCAGAATTATGATTGCAGATTACCCTAGACTTTATGATTTTGAGTCTAATTTCTAGCCTTACGAAGTGACGTGGATTCAAACATCGAGAAACCGATTGAGTCTCAAGCTAATGTTTTGGCCATACGAGTTATCTTATGTCCAACACACCCAAGTGAGGTGAGAATTATTTATTCGATGCTATGTTTGATATGCTTGTTCTATCACCCTAGGACTGTCACATGACATATGCTATATTGACTTTTATAGTATTTTAAGATTCTTTTTATCGCTCACACCAGACTATTGTCCGACCCTAGGTTTTATGTTTTGTTTCTTGTTATCTCGGATACTCTTAACCGAGTAGACTAGATAGTAGCTGTTGGACGACATATGAAGTTGTGCATATGGACTAATGATACTATGCCTTCATATACTTATACTTGGCTGGTTTTTGCTATTATTCCATTGTACGACAATATGGAGTTTAGACGATCTTTAACTATTATTAGAGACAGATTATCATCTAATTTATTATTTGATGTATAACCTCTATGACATGTTTTGTATATAACTGCTATGAACCTGCGTGCTATAATTATGTGCAACATTTAATTATTACCATCTTGTGTGTTTATATTAATGATGACTATTATATTTTATTCTTGCGCTATTAGATATACGACTAGTTTACTTTGGAGATTTCTACCATTATTCACCTTGATAGTCATCCTTCATCGGCCGAGGCTATTGCAGCACCCTATATAGGTATATTGGAGACCAAAGATGTAAGGCAGTCATCATATTTAGAATCAGAGATTAGGTTTTTCAGTTACCAAATAAATACCGAGATCCATTAGAAATAAGGAGGGATTATAACCTTAAAATGATTCGAGCATATATGAGAGAAAGTATTTGTATATTTTGATTTCAAAAACTATGTAGTATTATATAATACATAAGTCACATTGCACACACGAGTACCATTGATGCAACTTTTCTTTATGAGGGATTGATTATTCTTATTAATAAATCGAAAATGAGCCGACATATAAGCAACGTTGATAGGAACTCCATCTTTGGATTTTAGAAAGGGCCAGGTTTGGGTGTAGCTATTCCCAATTTGCAAAACATGTTTCATTTAAGATGGTGCAAGACATGATTCAGAATGTCAAAGTTACTTCTTATGTTCATAGTGCTCAAGTGCATGTGCGTAAGGTCTACTTGCTAAGCTGAATAGAGATTTTTCTATACTAGGAGGTAAGCTTTGCTTGGAACGGAGTTGGCCGTGGAAGTCCAAGGTTGGATCGACACTTATGAAAGGATCTTTGACAACTTAAAAATACAAGATGGAATAAAGAGGAAGCTGGCTTCTAGATAGCATTCAAAAGTGAGCAATGTTATAATGAAATGCCATGAGGTTTACTACCCCCGAGGACCAATTACTTTGAAGTAGTTTAAGATGAGGTTTGAAGAAAAGCTTTTCCTGGCTGCTCATAAGTCGATGTTGTTCCGTAAGTTTTCTAATTTAAGGCAGAGAGATATGACTATCTTAGAGTATGTAACCGAACTCGATATATAGTCGAAGTATGGTCTATTTTTCATTAATACTTCACTGAAAAAGAACGACAAGTTCATCGTGGGTTTGGACAATTATCTAGTAGAGAAGTTGGTGGGATATATTGATGAGTCCTTTGAAAAGCTTGTTGATAACGCTCTTTGACATGAGAGCCTATACCCTAAGTCGAAGTCAGTTATTGTTTCTAAGGATAATCCAAAGCCATAAGCTAGCGAACAATAAGAAGAAGTATTTTTAGAAGGGTGGCCAAAAGAATGGCAAGTAGGAGCTTACTTGCTACAATTATAGGGAGAAGAGTCATCTTGTCAAAAGCTGCAAAGCTGATGGGAGGAAATACTACAACTTGTCAACAAATTCGGGCATATTCAGAAGGATTATCTCAAACCATTAAAGCAAAAGTTAGTGGTGAAGGCATACACATTGAATGTCGTTCTGACTTTGTTAAGTTCTCCGTCTGTGAAGAAGAAGGGAAATGCCATAGCTATTCAGGGTATGCTTTCCATTTATGATGTTCCTATATTATTTTGTTTAATGGTAGGGTTTCACATTTTTCATGTCTAGTAATTTGCTATATAGATTAGGATTGAAACCCTAGATAGTTGATCGAGCGTTGATTGTGACAAACCATCTTGGGTGCTCATCTAGCCTATGCATGATTTGTGAAGACCTAGTGTTATTGAGTCATGGATGCTCTTTTATTTGTGATTTTTATTGGATTTCGTTGGGTTTGGTGTTATTCTGGGAATCGACTGGTTAAAGAAGTATGGAGTAATGGTGGACTGTGAGAGATCATTGATGATGATAGGGACTGATGATGGGCATAGACTAGAGGTAGACTTCCTATCAGATGATGAGTGATGGTTAGACTTTTGCATTAACTAGAAGTTCCACATGGTTAGTTGTCATCTGTTCCTATAATTATTCGAGGGGATGATTGGATTACCACTACATTAAGAGATAGATTTTTCTATTGATCTAGTCTAAGTGGTTAGACCAGTGAGTATGCCTTTAAGGCATATGGCACTCAAAGAGTAGAGAGAATTAGAGGTGAAAATGAATGTCCTATTGATGCAAGGATTCATTCATAGCAGTATATGCAAATGGGGAGCATCTATAGTATTCTCCACTAAAGGGAATGGCACTTTATGGCTGTGTGTTGATTACCATGAGCTGAATAACTAATGAAAAACAAAAACACCTACTCTTGCCCATTGATACGTTTTTTGATTAGCTCCATGGTGCGAAGGTATTTCCTCAGGTTGACTTAGCGATGGGGTTTCACCAATTGAGAGTGGCTAGGGAGAGTGTTGTCGATTATAGCGTTTTGTTCACCTCCTAGATTTTATGAGTGACTGGTTATGCCATTTGGGCTAATTTTTGCGTCAACATACTTTGTGGATCTCATGAATTGTATTTTTAGCAATCAATTAAATAGGTTTATGCTTATGTTCGTTAATGATATTCTCATCTACTCATAGGCAAAAGAGGGAAACAATACACATTGAGTATTGTGCCAGAGTTGTTGAGAAAACACCGAACGAAGGTGAAGTTTTCAAAGTTCCACTTCTTGAGGAGAGAATGTGATTTTTGGGTCACATTGTTTTTTATTAGAGCATTTGGTAGATTCTACAAATGTTTCAACAATCCTAGATTGGGATAGACCTAAGAGTGCTACAGATGTGAGGAGTTTCCTTGGACTGTCATGATACTGCAAATGCTTTGTCAAGAACTTCTATGATAGGAGCGCCATTAACCAACTTGACAAAAAAGAATTAGACTTTTTTTAGGAAGCAAGGTTGTGACCACTTGTTTGCGAGTCTGATAAAGAGGTTGACTAGTGCACTAGTGTTAGTTATTCCAAGTGGGGATGAGGAGTTGACGGTATACATAGAAGATTGTGATACTGAAGCAAAAGTGCTGTTGATGTAGAGGGTTAAGTTGTCGCATTTTCTAGTTAATTGCTAAAACCACACGAGAGGAAGTATCCGAATCACAATGTCAAATTGGGGCGATAGTGTTCTCTTTGAAGACATGAAGGCACTGGTTTCTTAGAGAGAGGTTTCACTTAATCACGGACCATAATTATTAAAGAACCTCTTCTCTAGAAAGATCTCAACCTTCATCGGCAGTGATAATTAGAGTTCCTAGCATCCAACGACTTTGATATTTTCTATATGTATGGTAAGAGAAATATAGTCATTGATGCTCTAAATAAAAGGCATGCCAATTTAGGGGCGATGTCCTAGAGTGGAAGCAGCTTGTGTTTATCACTGGTTATGACTTTAGGGCTCTATGGGAGCTAGAGCTGAAGATGGCCAATTTGACCATCATATCTACTTGAATTAAGCTGATCAATAGTAGTTAGAGACAAGATGCCAGAGTTGCGAAGATCATTGCTAAGATTGCGAGTGGAGTAAAGTCTAAGGAGATGGAACAGTACAAACCTAACCGAGATAGTTCGCTCCATAACAATGGAGATTATATGTAGTCGATGTTGATGGTTAAGGGATGAGGTGCAACAATAGTGCCATCATTCATGGTGGACTATACATCTCAAAGGCAATAAAATATACTGTGATATATGGTAAATAATTAATTGGGAAGGGATGAAAAAGGGCGTTGAGGCATTTATCTCAAAATGCATGATTGTTAGCGAAGGCTGAATAGAAGAAGTCATGTGGATCGGTGCAACCACTTGAAATTTACAAATTGAAGTGGGTTTAGATATCAATGGACTTCATCGATGCATTGTCGAGGACTTGAGGAGGGTGCGATAGTAACTGGGTCATAGTCGATGGATTGATGAAGAGTGCTCGATTCATACCTGTTAAATTAAATAGAATGACATATATATCAGCCAAGTTGTATGTAAAGTGAATTGCGTGATTCCACGTTGTGCTGAAAAACATTGTGAGTGATTGAGATATATTGTGCACCAACAATTTTTTGAAGAGCTTATAAGAGGTGTTGGTGATGGATTTGCATCGGAGTACAACTTATCTCCCATAAATTGATGGACATATCGAGATGGTGAATTCAGTAAGGATCTTTTTGGGCTTGTATTCCCAACTTTAGGGGCTCATTGGGATGATCACTTGCATTTAGTAGAGTTCACATAACAATAGTATTAGTCTAGCATCGGTATGACACTATTCTGGGCATTATATGGCCAACCATGCAACGCTCCTTAGTATTAGTGGGAAGCGGGCAACAAAATAAGATTAAGGCTAGTTGTGGTTAGAGAAACATCGGAAAAGATCGATATCATTCGGCAATGAATGAAGGCTACTTAGGACAAATAGATGAACTATGTTGATAAGAGACATAGAAATTTGAAGTACACTATCAGTGATATGGTGTTTGTCACAATTTCTCCGTTGAAGAATGTTGCATAATTTGATACTAAAGGGAAGTTGGAGCTAAGACTTGTAGGTCCTTTTCCGATAGTTGAGAGGATTGGAAATCTTACTTACGAAGTTGACTTACGTCAAAAGATAGCTGGTACAATGTGTTCCACATCTCTCATTAGCGGAAGTTTGTACACAACTCAAGCTTAACTATTTCACTAGATCTGTTTGATGATATCGGGGTCCAAGTAGAAGTTTCGATACCTCGTTGGCCTATTCATATCGTCAGATGTGATACAAAAAAAGCTTAGGAGGGGTGGAGTTAGTGAACTTTCAATGGAATGAAAGCAAAGACGATTGTACGTAAAAGACCAAAAGAGCATGAGGACCGCTTATCCGGAGCTGTTCATGCAGTAAGATTTGCATTTATCATTGGCCTTCACATTGATATCATACTTGATATTTATATAAAGCAACCTAGTATCCTACATGGTAGGATAGGCATAGATTACATTTGATTGCTTGGGTATGCATGTTTGATGGTTGAGATGATTGTTTTGATTGTTAGACAAGTGAGGAGCTGTGTTTGACTTTGCCTGATTTAATTTAGGGATTTGAGGGGTGAAATTCCCAAGGGGGAGAGAGAGTATAATGACCCTTATTTTATGTATTAAAGGATCGTAAAGTATTATTTAAAATAAATATTGGGTCGTATGATGCTATAACTTTTAACTGCCGACCATCATAATAAATATCTCTACCCTTCTACATCGAAACAGCTCTTAGTGATGTATCACAATTGATATATACTGCAAATGCTTTCAAACCATCAGGAAGTACTAAAATAGATGCACTAGTTAGCAACTCCTTTGGCTTAATAAAAGCATGTTTACATTCCAAGTCCCATGAGAAAACTAAATTCTTCTTGGTAAGGCATCTCAATGAAAAGAAATTTTTGCAAAGTCCTTACTGAATTTCCTTTAATAGCCAGCCAAACTAAGAAAAATTCTTACCTCCATAGCATTCTTCGACATGTGCCAATAATGTATTACAGCAACTTTACTAGGATCGCCTGATAGTCCACGCCCAGAAAAAACATGTCATAGAAAGAGAACCACTTTGTGCCAAATGTTATATTTGAAAATTTTCACCTTTAACTCATGCATATGGAGAGTATTGAGCACTTCTTCTAAATGCAACTTATGATCTTCCTCGTTTTTCGAATAGAAAAGTATGTCATCAATGAACATCACTACAAAAATACCCGATTCATGTGGTCTGCACCATATGTTGGTGCATTGGTGGTCCAAATGGCAAGAGTAACCACTCATAAAATCCATCAGGTATACGAAAAGAAGTTTTTAATACTATCCATGGCTACATACACCTGATGGAATTCGATAGCCAAGTCTAGCTGAGAGGATACCTTTTGTCCAACTAACTGATCAAAGAGATCGTCTATATATGATAGTTGATAAAGAGTTTTCTTTGTCAACTTATTTAGTTCATGGTAATTAATGCTAAGCATTAAGGAGCCATCTGCTTTAGTAGCAAAGATAATAGGTAATCTCCATTCATCAGTACTTCTCCGAATAAAACTTTTCTCCAACAGCTCATTCATTTATGTATTCTACATATGCCTTTCTCTAGGGTCCATATGCCTAAAGGGTAAGTCAATGGGTCTATCATTCTCTTTTGGATATTTCAAAATTTGATCTCCCGATGAGGAGGATGACCAGAAACTTCAGTGGAAGACTTCTGCGAAATCATGAATTATAGGTATAGAAGCTAATATCATCCTCGACAGGTCTAGAGAATATAGGTAAATCAACATAATAAAACTTTTGGGATCACAGTTAACCTAAAAGCTACACTCACTGCAAGTACCTAAACAAACCACCTTCCAATCACAATATAGTCTTCTTCCATACATGGCCATCCACTCCATCCTTGATTTAAACAAACCTATAAAATGCCAAAAAGAAATCATCACAATCGAATTCAATACCCAAAATATATAATTTCAAATCCTTGCAAATCATGGATAAATGGATCAATCCCCTAACAAGGTTTGATACTATAATAGGGTTTGTTACCATACTAGTCTCTAAGTGCAATTAATCTACTAATTTACTTTAAAAAAAATGAGTGAGATGGTCTTGTGTCAAATGAAATATAGATAAATCAAAGAGGGTTAACACATCTTCCATGACGACTTTCTTCCCTTTTCCATAGTTGGGGTTGCGCTCGATCTAGGAACAACATCAAGTGCATAAGATGGAACCACATGCATATAAGTCTTAGGCAAGGTCGAACATCATCCCTTAATATATCCAAATTGGTTGTGGTTGTAGTATTTTATCTTAGAAAGATTAACCCTTGCAAATGCCCCCTATTCTTGGACCTCCTACATCTGATCCCTTTGTTCTATATCTTGCCCAGAGCCCCTATTCCGCTCTTACGTTGATTCTCTTGAACTTGCTTCCCTATACCTTTTTAGGTTCATCCTTAGCAACTGAATTCATAAGTTCCATCTCAACTTAGCTCTTAAAAGTAGCTTCAGCGGGTACATGGCTCAAAGTAATATCCCACAAAGATGGATTTAAACCTTTAGCAAACTTTGACACCATTTTCACTGGTGTATTGATAAGGTTTAGGCCATAATTTGCTAGCTAATTAAACTTATGGACATACTCCCTAACACTGTGATCACTTGGTCTGAATAGCTCCACTCCCTATTCCGCCTCCGATATAAACTTAGTATCAAAATGCCTCTTAAAATCAGTCTAAGAAATTCTAGTCTCATCTTTCTCACTAATGAAAATCTCTCACCAGTTCAAGGCCACTCCTTGCAAATGCCACAAAGCTATATGTCTCTTCATTGTATCTTCCATACCCATCATAGTAAATATCCGATCATAATTTCTCATCCATGCCTTATCTCAACAAATGACTCGGCCAAAAATAGTTCTTTCCACCTAGACTTTGGAAGTCCGAACAAAACTTTGGGAACCCAAAGCCGGTGGAGGAGCTAGTGCTGCACCTTATGCTATGCAGCGTGTCCTTTATTGGGGTTAAGCTTGGTCTGGCCACTTGCTTGAAGATACCAATGGAACCATATCAGAACATTCATGCCCAAAACCTAATTTGCCCAAAAAGATCCATTCTAGCTATATGGCTCACCTTACTTATTTGGGAATAGAAATAATTAGCAGCTTTCCTTAGATAGTAGTAAGCATTACTGGAATTTGATGGGTGTGACTACGCTATATAGATACATAATAATTTGAAAATGTACAAATACATTCTTTCAATATGTGCCTAATCCTTTAGAAATCCTAAACCTAGGGTTTGACGAGCTATGAAAACCTGCACCTCCAAACACAGTGACCCAAAGCCTAAAATGGCATATGAACTTACGTCGTACCAAGAAGTACAAATTGTTAGGTTTTTATGTTTACATGATAAAGAGATAAATAATTTTTTTAAACATTCTATGCTTTCAAATCTCATAGTGAAAAGGAAATAAAATATAAGTACTAAGAAGTAACCTAAAGTAATATAGTCTTAAGATAAACCTTGTCTATATAATAACTGATGAATTATGTCTTTAAATGATAATACAATAAAAGCCGACTAATGATCAAAATAAGGTACATAGGTGGATAACTATAAATAAATATATCTCTGAAGCGCCAAGTTATATCCTCTATGCATCTTATTCAAATCACTTCACCTATTTCCCTATCCTCCAGTAATAGATTTATAGAGGCAGAAATGGTGAGGACCGTACATGGTCTAATAAGGAATTGTATTTCTAGTGGTATGCTGTTGAAAAGTAATTAAATTTAATTTACAATATATATAACTTACGGTTGTTTATTTGCGTTCGTGGACTGTGTATAAGGAACTAGTCAATCTACAAGATAAACTACAACAACCCATAATGTACTTAACCATGCATCGAGTAAACATCCTCAATGATGAACCACCTAATAAATACACCGAGTGAACAATCTCCAATGTGAACCACAAGTGCACGATGCTAAGGGTCAATGTGTCCCGTCGAGTATATCTCACAATGAATGAGGCCGGATTTCCCAGAAAGCATTGAGCGCCCTCCTTGTTAAGATCTACAATCCTATGCACAACACTAGGTATACATCACAATTGTAAGGATTGCGGTTTTTCATCGCTCGAAAATCGACATCAATACGTCCACTGTATCAACTGCCGAGCAATCGATTGCCAGAAAACCGAACTGTTATGGTTAAAGAATAAGAAAAGGGTAGAAGAAGAAGAAAGAAGAAGAAACAGAAAACAATATCAGATTCTCACAATCGCAGCGGAACAACATATAATAGATAAATGAATCATCTTTAAACAAAGAACTATATCAGTTATTTCATTACATCACATTACATTACATTACATCATCAGATTGTACAACAACAAAACAGCGGAAAAGAACTACTATATACTAGTTGATATGCCAAGCCATCCAGCTTGCTTCCAGATCTCTACAGCAACTCCCAAATTCCAGAATATCCTAATAACCTAACTCTAGACTGCGCGTGTGGAAATTGGTGGGCACCCAGAGTTTAGGAAGGGAACAATAAACTCCGAGTCAGTCATGGGACTGGTGTAAGAACTTAAAATAGTTTATCTTCAAAAACAAACAACAGGATAATTTTTTTTGAAGTCAATTCGCAATGCTTTTTGAAAATGTAACTACCATAAGACCTCCTACTACACACATAATGCAAACGCAGACTTGGAGGAGATTTCTTCTTATGTTAGTCAAAGATGCTTACTATGCAAAATCAAATCATTTTCGATATTATTATTAGTGCATAGTGTAGAAAACATTTTGAAAGTAGAATATAAATCTTAGTCGGCATAGGTACCATTATATTATGCCTACTATAGCTACCATATTAGATGGAAGGTTCTACAACTAAAACCGTACAAGATCGCATTGTTTCTTTGGATTTCCAACAAATGGTCAGGCTAAGGGACTTCCCATTGCCACATGGGCATGCCTCTGGAAAGACGACCCAAAAACCTAACCGGATCTTTGCCAACACAAGGCCGGGTTACCCTTCAAACTGGGTAACTACTGACACGAATATGTCATTCCCCGATCGTAACCGATCTATATCCGAGGATCCTCGATTCCAACAACCACAAAGTAATAAATTTGCAGCAACAACATAGGTTAAGTATCTGGGCTCCATACCATGATACCACCTCTATCCAGAAGGAATGACATACACTAAAGGGGCGCTACCCTCTAAAAACCTTGCTGCATCCTTCCTGTTTTGACCATTTCCGGGGTGTGAGGTCCGACGAAGTCTCGCCCACAAAGCTACACTTTATACAAAAGCTGTGCTTTGATCATCAAATGCTCAACAGCACTTCGTATGCCACATTACCAATTTGGGAATGTATCACTAGTAACCATCAACTACATAACCTCTGAGCTCGTACGTCTCAGAGAAGGGTGTTAAGCTAAGATAATAAATTCTCCGCCACCAACAGAGATATATTTGATAGAAACCAACTTTACATCTCAAATTGTAACGTCAGACACACATCCATACAAGTCCATTCCGGGATCGAACGGAACCGAAGGCACTTCCAAAGAAGCCCTTGCAATCTGCATATTCACTAATCACGTCCGGACTTCCCGTCACTAAGGGTGATAGAACCTCTATATCGGAGATCAGCCGATGCAGAGTCATTCGACGGTAATCCTTCCGTTTTCAAAAATATCTGGTCTTTAACATCGATCTTCAAATGCAACCCATAATGACGTATCACGTATCCGGAATGGGTTATAAGACCCAAAGGTCCTTTCCCGGCTAACCCGAATAGTGAATGCTTATTTTGAAAATAAGTGTGGCATTCAAATTCAAGCAAATCACAACAAATACCCATTTAAAGGTAAATATTGATAGTCGGTTATTTAACTATCAATAGAGATGCACAACTTCACCAGATTCCAAATAATTTCCCAAATTATTTATTTTCCAAAAATATCTTTACAAGATAGATATTTTCCACACTTCAACCATTTGAAAACAAATTTCAAATCACTTCACCTTTACAACTTTTGAAAACAAATTTCAAATCATTTCCCTATACGGGATATATTCACAAATCTTTATTCATTTTCATTTCAAAATGGTTCATTTAAACCAATTAAATAAATCCTTACTGATTTACTTTATATTTACGTTCCAAATCCGTAATTTTATTTCCACACTTCAAAAATAAATCAACATTTATTTTTAAACAAATTTCCCTTTCTTTTATAAATTCCATAATGAATTTACAATTCCAAAATATCTATGAATATACGATTTTCAAATCGATTTCTAATATTCATTTTCAATTTACTTTAAAAGATAAAATCTCAAAACATTCACTTCATATTGGAAAACATTTCCATACTTATTTAATAATAAGTAACTCACAAATCCATTTATTTTCAACACTTGAAAAATATTCAATATACTTAAATCGAAATTAAGTATATATTTCATTCTTAAGGAAAACGTGCGCTTAAACACATTTATTTGAGTCAAAATGAATGTTGCGTAAAACATCGTTACGACGACCCAAAATCACTAGTATAGGGATTCAAAATTAAGATAGATATATAAATCCCAATACTATATAAAACATTTCCTTTCAGAAATCATTTACTATAACAACAGTGTTATAGTCCACTATTTCCTTCTATTTCTCGAAAACGTCTATTTCAACAATAAATGTTGAGATCTATGTATTCGATACTTAACACATTTTAAAACAACTTTAACTCATTTTAATTCTATTTAAAATATCACTTCCCCAAAAATATATCCATTTTCTTTAATAATATATTCACCATCCAAAATCGTGAATATACTTTATTTACCCAATTCAATGTTTCAACACATTTATTAAAATATTATCCACTATCCAAAATCGTGGATAAAATTCCCAACCAAACTCCTGTTTTTACAACATTTAACTTAAAGGATAATTCGCTGCCCAAAATCACGAATATATCTCCTTTAATGAACTTCTATGTTTAATTTATCAAATTCAATTGATTTCGGATTCATAAAACAGCGTTTATCAATTCCAATTCTATTTATAAAAACTTCGATTTATAAATCTTCTTTATTAACCAATTCTATTTATAACTCCGTTATATACCAAAATCCATATTATAAGTTAAATGCTTATAATTCATTTATTCACCGATCGTTGTTTTAAAACTTTACAAATTATAGATCTTATTACTTATAAGATTCATTAATAACTCCCTTTTTACATTTATAGAAACTCCATTTAAATTCCATTATTCTGATTTATAAAAATTCAATTTTTTTAAATCTAATTTATAAACCGTTTATAATAAATTCAAAAATCACAATTTAAATTATTCTATAAAATCATTAACTCCATATTTCAAAAATAAATTTTCAACTTATTTTCTCAAAAATCAAAATTTTTATAACATTAAAATTTAAAACGTTTTATTTATTTAAAAATGAATCAATTCCAAAAATTTAATAAAACGTATACTTTCAAAAAATCACTTTAAAATCCTTTTAAAATTTTGAAAATCATCACTTTAATACTTTTAAAACTTCAAAATATGCCCAATGATGCAACAACACCAAATAATCAATTACGGCATCCAAAAATCATATATCAATATAATAACAGAATATATAACAATATCTATAAATAAATCAATACAGTTGAGGATGTTGAATATGCGCTTTGCGCTTATATGATTTTTGTTTAATGATAATAAACATATATACATTCGTTTAAATGTATTTGTTAATATACTATTTTATTTTTCATAGAATAAATAAATATTTGCTGAATAAAATTAAATGACACAGAATTTGAATTCAAACAGAAATTTTATTCAAACAAATATTTATTACAATTTTGAATAGTACAATTTCAATCTCTCACTATAACTATACAACTTTGATTACAATCACATCACATTTCACATTTACAGTTAACCTCACTACATATCACTCACACTCGTATTTTTCTTCAACTTCCTTCTAGTTTAAATCCAGCATCTGAGAAATCTGCAAAAATATTCACTAACGCAGTAAAATTGAAAAAGAAATGTTTTTGCAATATAAAATGAAATATGGTTTTTGAAAATATGATTTGCCTCAGTTATTTGGGTTGTTCGTCATCATTCACACTTGTTTTCATCACAAAGTCGTGCATATAGATATTACAGGGACATGTAACCATAAGTGGCTGCAATACACACGTGTACATTCATACACGTGTGCACTGCCTCGCCAACTCGTGTGCGCAGCCAACAATAGCAAGTGTGCAAGCACAACTTCACAACAAACAAAGCAATGCACTATGCAATGTACAACAAGTCCAACATCCTCAAATGAAGTACAAAGCTCAAGTCACAATGTCGAGCATGCATGAAACAGTGCAATGAACCAGTAATACAAATGCAACAGTGAAGCTACTGAAGGCAACATGAAGCAATGTACATGCACCAGTGATGAAAGCTACAAGATACACAAGTTTAGTTCAAATACAAGTGATACAAGTGCAACACAGTTGCAAATAACATACCAGAAGTTCAAATATCACACAAGTACAGGCCGCAACAGTATGCACCAGTCCAAACAGTTATCAGAGAGTATATGGAAGGGTCAGGAACTCGACAGGCACATATGAATACAAAGTACACACGTGCAACAGTTCATGTATGAATCAGTGACCAACCACAAGACCACCAGGCAATTAACCAGAGGCAACCACAAGTGCAAGAATAAACCAGCATGAATGCAACATGGCTAAGATGTCTCAAATAAACAAAACATCAAATAGACCATGGAACAGCAAAGTGATCAAACAAACAAGATCAGGGCAGTGGACAGTACAAGCCAGCAAATGCAACGACCAAAACCAGTTAAACAAGACACAGCAGTGATCATATGAATCTTGAAATGCAACAAAGTGAAATGGAGCTCACTGAGAAATGCAATGCAAATCAAAACAGAGAGTATGGTGATGCAGTCAACAAGGCAACAGTGCAGGTAAACAAATGTGCAAATGCTCAAGACCACACAGTGCATATATGTCAAACATGAATGCTACGACTTCAAATGAAGACCAACAAGCTACATGATGAACAAGTGCAAACTGAACGCAACAAGCATGAATAAAGTACAGTGTCAATCTCATGTATGCAACAGATAATGAAACAAGGTGCACTAGACCAGGTTACAAGATGATCAAGGCAGACTACAAGTTCAAGTAAAAGTGCAGACTAACTTAAACAACAACAATGAACAAGATTTCATTTAAACAAAATAAATACATCATGAATTATATCAGTGAACATCAGTGAACAAAATCACGTCAAGGCTGCAAATGAAATGTACACCATGATATCCAAACCAGAGTTCAATGCATATGAGATCATGCACAAACATATACATGACCAGAAACAGTCCAGTGAAATGTAACAATGCAAACTCGAGCACACAAACAAAAGACTACAAGTTCACAGTGAAGAACTATTTCAACAGTATGGCCAAAGTAAATCAACTGGTCAAAGCAAATGTCAGTACCGTGATGAACAAGGTTGAATAATTCACAAATCAGAAATCAAGTGTGAGACAAATTGAAACAGTCAATGCCAAGTCGAACCAGCAAAATCAAAACCGTGATAAGCAAGGCAATTCAAAGCCGTGTGAATCAAGCTACTAGAAATAGTCGTATTGAACAAGTCAGATTAATCATCAATCGTTCAAACATCATCAAGCGGCAGAGAAAAAGGAATTGAAAAATTCAAATATATTTAGACGAACGTAATTCAAGGAATTCGAACGCATATATAACCCAATCATCACTGGCAATTTCAAGCATCGAGTTCAAGTATCAACTTAGTAAAGCAAAAGGAAACAGTACATACCGAATTCACAAACAACGAACCCGATCAAGCAACTGCAAACGAGCGATAGTCAACCATCAGAGAAGCAGCGAGCTAGGGCAACATATCTCAGATCGAACGAAGAAATTGAAGCCCTGATTTACACAAGAGCTGAAGCCCTAATTGGAACAAAGGGAACGAAGCCCTAAACAGGACGAAGCCGCCATTACTCTCACGAACGAGACAAAAGGATCGGGTGAAATAAGGGAGTGGGCTGGCCTTATTATTAAAAAAGGGGTTTTGTGTTTTAATTTTTATAAAAGGGCTTTATTATATTGTTAATTAAGGTTTAGGGTTATTTTCTATTATTTTTTAATTATTGTTTTTATTTTACGAATCAAAGAATTTGTAAATCACCACCTAGGGTTTAGGTAGTGTCAGATTGTCTAGTTAGAATTAGTTCAGTGTGCAGGGTGTGCGAGTTTACAAAGCTGTATAGGCGGGAGCAGAGTTTGCGAGTAAGCAAAGCTCTATAGACGAGAAGCAAAGTTTGCGAGTAAGCGAAACTCTATAGGCGGAGCAGGGTGTGCGAGTCTAGTAGAGTGTTTGTGAGCGGGAGCAAATGTTTGCGAGCAGGGTGTGCGAGTCTAGTAGAGTGTTTGTGAGCGGGAGCAAATGTCTGCGAGTCTAGTAGAGTGTTTGTAAGCGTGATACTGTTTAATTCTAATAGAAATCTGTGAATGCAGCAGTAGGCAGGGGTTGCCGAAGCTGGGTAAATTTTGTGTGTGATTTACTTTTCAGCATATTTATTTCTACAGTTTATTTCTGTGTTTAAATCGATAAAATTTGCTATAACCCTATTCACCCCCCTCTAGGGTTAATCTAGATCCTACAAGTGGTATCAGAGCGAGGTTTATTTTTTTTATTTAACTCTAGAGTCATGAGTCTACAAAATAATGCTTTTTCTGAGGGGCAATCTATTGCTAGGCCACCCATGTTTAACGGAAACGATTATGCTTATTGGAAAGTTAGGATGGGTATCTATCTTAGTTCTGTTGATTATGATGTTTGGGATATTATTGAAACTGGCTATAAACCTCCCACTATAATCGTTGGTGATACTGAGATTCCTAAACCTAAGGATAGGTGGGATGCCAACGATAAGAAACTGAAAACGACAAATGCTAAAGCCATGAATGCTTTGATATGTGCTCTTGATAAAAATGAATTTAATAGAATTTCTCATTGTACAACAGCACATAAAATTTGGCACACTTTGGAGGTGACACACGAAGGAACTTCTCAAGTCAAGGAGTCTCGTCTAGCCCTATTCAGCAACGAATACGAAAACTTTGTGATGGACAAAGGCGAGAGCATAAAAGACATGTTTGGACGTTTTTCAGCCTTGGTATACAACGCTAGAGCACTTGGGAAGGTATTCACTGAGGTAGAGCTTGTGAGGAAGATACTACGAGTTTTACCAATGAACTTTGAGGCAAAAGTCACAGCAATCCAAGAATCGAAAGATCTGAGCAAACTAAGCATGGAGGAGTTGATTGGTAACTTGATGACATATGAGCTTGAGCTAAAAGCAAAGGAAGAACGCAACAACTCCGAACCAAAGAAGAAGACGATTGCCTTAAAGAACAAAGAAGAAAGTGATAAAGATGAAGAAGATCCAATTGAAGAGCTTGCAATGGCTGCCAATAATCTTAGAAAATGGTCGAGATTCAAGCCACGCAAGAAGAAAACAAGTTGTAATAGGCCAAAAGATTCTGAAAATTCCGATGATGAACTGACGTGTTATAACCGCAACAAGCCTGACTACATCAAACCAAAATTCCCACTTCTCAAAAACAACAAAGGAAAGAAAAAGAAAAAGAAGGCCTTTGCAGCAACTTGGGATGATGAAGAAGGAGAAGAAGTTTCAGATAGCAGCTCAGAGGAGGCTAATTTGTGTCCTATGGCAAAATCAAATTCAGAAGCAAGCTCCGACGAATCTAGTGAGGCAGGTGAGTTTTCTTATAAAGAACTTGTTTTTATGTGTTCTGATCTTACTAAAGTAGTTAATACGCTTGAATCTAAAATTGAAAAACTAAAATCTGGAAGGAGGAAACTCGCCCATGAAAATTCTAGGTTAGAACCTGAACTTGAAAATATTCAAAACCTAGAATGTAACCAATGTAAAATTTTAGATTCGGAACAATCAAAAATTAGGAATAACTTTGAGAGCCTTGAAAAAGAAAACTTGAATCTTAAGGAAACAATCGACACTAGGAAAAAGGATTTTATAAATCGATGCACCTCACTTGTCACTGAAAACTCAACATTAAAAACCAAAGTCCAAAATCTTGAGAAATCCCTGAATAACTTTTCAAAAGGAGAAAAATCATTCAAAATGTTATTGGGAAATCAAATTTTTGCTAACAATAGAAAAGGACTAGGTTTTGGAAAATCACAAGATGATGATAAAGGTAAAAGTGTTGCTCGATCTGAAATAATTGGACATCATAGTCATAGGAACACAAAATTTAATCAAGTCAATTTAATGTGCTCGATTTGTAGAAAATTTGGACATAATCAAAATAATTGTTGGTATAGACCCAAACATGTAAAAACTATACCGATTTGGGTTCCAAAAGGCACAAATATAAAATCTTTGAAAGTCAAACAAGTTTGGGTGCCAAAAGGAACATATATAAATAGTTTTGGGTCTCCAAAAACATATTTTTCATATTCTGCCACTAACAACAATGGACCTATAAAAACAAATAGGTCACATAAATCTTTTATCGTGTAGGTGTGGTGGCAGGCTAAGGAATAACAATAGTGTTCTCTGGATTTCGGCTGTTCCAGAAACACAACGGGCGACAAAGCAAAGTTCCTTAGCCTAGTACAAAGGTGACAGAATCACAATGGGCAATCACGAAAAATTTATCGTAAAGGTAAAATAGGTAAATTTGTTTTGAACGATATATTAAATATGATATCTGCACCATATTCTGAATTAAAATCAGCCAATATTGAGATGAATAAAAGATGATGATTTTGATTCTGATTTTTTCAAAATTGTTGGCCAACTATGCTTTTATGCCAAAAACACTACAATCCTTGAAATACTTTATATCGATTAATTTGGATTGCTGATGGTGCTTTTATTGATTGACGATAATATTTTTGGCTAAATCTATATTCATGGTTTCTTCTATTTACATGGCTTCAACTTAAAATCCTAATGAATTCTATTTAAAAAAATTGTAAAAAGGATTTTAAGAAATTTTTGACTTGTTCTTATTTATGACATTGATTTGTGCTTAATTGATGACCAATCAGATTTTCAATTTTGAACTAATTTATATAAATTTGTTCGGTCAAATGCTGGTTACTCATGCTAAACGTAGATATATTTGTTTTGATATTTTGGTCACTGCTTGTAAATTTGCACGATTTCAAATTCATGTGAAAAAGGATTTTAAAAAATTGTTGAAACCTTAAGAAATTGTTTGTAAAATAATTATGATGTTGATTGACTGTTGATTACTCATGAACTTGTTTATCCTATAGTTTCTGAAATTAACACCATGATATGTGTTTGAGTGTTAACACGGCTTCAATTCAAATTCAAAAGAATGATGCTAAGTTTGAATTTTTTGGTGCACACTTCATGGTTCAATGAGTGAATATTGAGTGAAATTTAAATTCAGATGCAGATTACACTGGTAATATAGTTGATAGAAAAATTATTAGTGGAACGTGATTAATTCTTGAAACATTCATTTGCTGCATTGTTTTTCAAAGAAAATATCTGCATATTTTTCACTTGAAATAATTTATTAAATAGCAGATTTTCTTATAAAACCCCCTCGAGAAAATCATGTTTGACCATATTTACAGATTAATAATTTTTGAATTTGATTTTAAATGACAAATTTTGACTAATCTGACTCCCTTTGATTATCGAAATGATGAATAGTGATTGAAAAAGAGATGAGTGTTGATATTTATCATGTATTATAACTCGAGAAAGTATAATTAGAAAATTTCTTTAGAATTTCATAACAAGAGTTATAAAAACTTTTTGTTGGGTAATAATTCCATGACCATTTCTATTTCTATCATCTTTCTATCGACCATCACTCATCAAGATCATATTTAGTATGTAAATTTGTGGTAGTTTACAAAGGAAATCATTTGTTCTTCAATATCTTTAAATTTGTGAAGGAAATTATTTGTGCTTCAATCTAATATATTTGGCAATAAAAATAAATATCCAAAGTATTCACTCTCATTTAAAAGTCCTCACGGTCATGCATGGGTGAATTACTTGGATTTTTGATTATGTGCTTCCATGCTCATTTAAAAGTCCTCACGGTTATGCATGTATGGAACGCATATCAAAATTAATTGATTCAAATAGACAAGTTGATTCTAATCCCATTTAAAAGTCCTCACGGTCATGCGTGGTTAGAAGATACTTGATTTTATTTTTTAAATAAAAATTGTGAATACTACTAATCTCATTTAAAAGTCCTAACGGTTATGCATGGTTAGTAGATATTCAAATTTCCTGAAATAAATATACCACAAATAGACAGAATTGTATGATTTTTGATGATTTTATCCCCATCACTTCTGAAAGTGGAATATGCGCTTGACAAGGGTAATTATGATTTTTGTTTGAGTTTTATTGAAATTTAATATTTATATTCAATTGAGTTAAATGTTTGATTCATGTCTATCACTTCATCCCTATTTTTACAACACTGTTATTCTTTTGCTGATAACAAAAGGGGGAGAGAAAAGTTAAGATTTTGTCAAATAGAATCAAGCAAAGGTCAAATAATTTTCATAATTTTCAATTTGCATATAGGCTCATTTACATATTTTTATTTGTATGCATATATGTAGGGGGAGTATTGTGTAGAGAGGAGCATTTAAATAGGGGAAGCAAATTGAACGATCAAATACATTTAATACATTCAAAATCTTAAATATATGTTTGTTATCATCAAAAGGGGGAGATTGTTGAATATGCGCTTTGCGCTTATATGATTTTTGTTTGATGATAATAAACATATATACATTCGTTTAAATGTATTTGTTAATATACTATTTTATTTTTCATAGAATAAATAAATATTTGCTGAATAAAATTAAATGACACAGAATTTGAATTCAAACAGAAATTTTATTCAAACAAATATTTATTACAATTTTGAATAGTACAATTTCAATCTCTCACTATAACTATACAACTTTGATTACAATCACATCACATTTCACATTTACAGTTAACCTCACTACATATCACTCACACTCGTATTTTTCTTCAACTTCCTTCTAGTTTAAATCCAGCATCTGAGAAATCTGCAAAAATATTCACTAACGCAGTAAAATTGAAAAAGAAATGTTTTTGCAATATAAAATGAAATATGGTTTTTGAAAATATGATTTGCCTCAGTTATTTGGGTTGTTCGTCATCATTCACACTTGTTTTCATCACAAAGTCATGCATATAGATATTACAGGGACATGTAACCATAAGTGGCTGCAATACACACGTGTACATTCATACACGTGTGCACTGCCTTGCCAACTCGTGTGCGCGGCCAACAATAGCAAGTGTGCAAGCACAACTTCACAACAAACAAAGCAATGCACTATGCAATGTACAACAAGTCCAACATCCTCAAATGAAGTACAAAGCTCAGGTCACAATGTCGAGCATGCATGAAACAGTGCAATGAACCAGTAATACAAATGCAACAGTGAAGCTACTGAAGGCAACATGAAGCAATGTACATGCACCAGTGATGAAAGCTACAAGATACACAAGTTTAGTTCAAATACAAGTGATACAAGTGCAACACAGTTGCAAACAACATACCAGAAGTTCAAATATCACACAAGTACAGGCCGCAACAGTATGCACCAGTCCAAACAGTTATCAGAGAGTATATGGAAGGGTCAGGAACTCGACAGGCACATATGAATACAAAGTACACACGTGCAACAGTTCATGTATGAATCAGTGACCAACCACAAGACCACCAGGCAATTAACCAGAGGCAACCACAAGTGCAAGAATAAACCAGCATGAATGCAACATGGCTAAGATGTCTCAAATAAACAAAACATCAAATAGACCATGGAACAACAAAGTGATCAAACAAACAAGATCAGGGCAGTGGACAGTACAAGCCAGCAAATGGAACGACCAAAACCAGTTAAACAAGACACAGCAGTGATCAGATGAATCTTAAAATGCAACAAAGTGAAATGGAGCTCACTGAGAAATGCAATGCAAATGCAAATCAAAACAGAGAGTATGGTGACGCAGTCAACAAGGCAACAGTGCAGGTGAACAAATGTGCAAATGCTCAAGACCACACAGTGCATATATGTCAAACATGAATGCTACGACTTCAAATGAAGACCAACAAGCTACATGATGAACAAGTGCAAACTGAACGCAACAAGCATGAATAAAGTACAGTGTCAATCTCATGTATGCAACAAATAATGAAACAAGGTGCACCAGACCAGGTTACAAGATGATCAAGGCAGACTACAAGTTCAAGTAAAAGTGCAGACTAACTTAAACAACAACAATGAACAAGATTTCATGTAAACAAAATAAATACATCATGAATTATATCAGTGAACATCAGTGAACAAAATCACGTCAAGGCTGCAAATGAAATGTACACCATGATATCCAAACCAGAGTTCAATGCATATGAGATCATGCACAAACATATACATGACCAGAAACAGTCCAGTGAAATGTAACAATGCAAACTCGAGCACACAAACAAAAGACTACAAGTTCACAGTGAAGAACTATTTCAACAGTATGGCCAAAGTAAATCAACTGGTCAAAGCAAATGTCAGTACCGTGATGAACAAGGTTGAATAATTCACAAATCAGAAATCAAGTGTGAGACAAATTGAAACAGTCAATGCCAAGTCGAACCAGCAAAATCAAAACTGTGATAAGCAAGGCAATTCAAAGCCGTGTGAATCAAGCTACTAGAAATAGTCGTATTGAACAAGTCAGATTAATCATCAATCGTTCAAACATCATCAAGCGGCAGAGAAAAAGGAATTGAAAAATTCAAATATATTTAGACGAACGTAATTCAAGGAATTCGAACGCATATATAACCCAATCATCACTGGCAATTTCAAGCATCGAGTTCAAGTATCAACTTAGTAAAGCAAAAGGAAACAGTACATACCGAATTCACAAACAACGAACTCGATCAAGCAACTGCAAACGAGCGATAGTCAACCATCAGAGAAGCAGCGAGCTAGGGAAACATATCTCAGATCGAACGAAGAAATTGAAGCCCTGATTTACACAAGAGCCGAAGCCCTAATTGGAACAAAGGGAACGAAGCCCTAAACAGGACGAAGCCGCCATTACTCTCACGAACGAGACAAAAGGATCGGGTGAAATAAGGGAGTGGGCTGGCCTTATTATTAAAAAAGGGGTTTTGTGTTTTAATTTTTATAAAAGGGCTTTATTATATTGTTAATTAGGGTTTAGGGTTATTTTCTATTGTTTTTTAATTATTGTTTTTATTTTACGAATCAAAGAATTTGTAAATCACCACCTAGGGTTTAGGTAGTGTCAGATTGTCTAGTTAGAATTAGTTCAGTGTACAGGGTGTGAGAGTTTACAAAGCTGTATAGGCGGGAGCAGAGTTTGCGAGTAAGCGAAGCTCTATAGGCGGGAAGCAAAGTTTGCGAGTAAGCGAAACTCTATAGGCGGAGCAGGGTGTGCGAGTCTAGTAGAGTGTTTGTGAGCGGGAGCAAATGTTTGCGAGCAGGGTGTGCGAGTCTAGTAGAGTGTTTGTGAGCGGGAGCAAATGTCTGCGAGTCTAGTAGAGTGTTTGTAAGCGTGATACTGTTTAATTCTAATAGAAATCTGTGAATGCAGCAGTAGGCAGGGTTGCCGAAGCTGGGTAAATTTTGTGTGTGATTTACTTTTCAGCATATTTATTTCTACAGTTTATTTCTGTGTTTAAATCGATAAAATTTGCTATAACCCTATTCACCCCCCCTCTAGGGTTAATCTAGATCCTACAGAGGAATCCAGTTGGATCACTCCAACCTGTTTTCCTGCATCCACAGACGTTAGCACAATACCAATTCTGTTCCAACACGGAATACAGCGGTATATAGGATTTATAAAATATTATCCGCTATTATACGGCGCAATAGGGTCTCATACGCTATATAATGCGGGAAATCAACTCCAAGTACATATATAATACCAATTCCACTTCAAGGTGAAATATTCGTGGTATATGTTTTTGATAAATAACCTCCGCTTAATATACGGCGTATAGGGTCTATTTAAATTCAACAGATAATAATTTATCATCCAAACATACAATCAAGCAATTTTTAAATCTAACTCTTTAAAATTTAAATCGAAACAAATTCGATTGAGTGAGAAGTTCTCACCTTGCTTTCAATGACAGTTTCAGCGTTTTATTTCGAATAAAATTAAACGTGCGTTTAATTTTTACCCGAAATTCAAACTAGCTCCAAATGACTCCAATCCAGTTCCATTGCGTAGTGCTCGACAAAACGAACCCGACGCAAGTCGTTTCGTAATTTTCCGACCTCGTATGAACAAGTTATGATATTTATAAGTTATACGAATATTAATATAAACAAATTACAAATTTTAGTTTTAATTTTCAAACCCTCCAACACATCCCAGTTGTTCAATTTTGCTTTCCAGATCCGTTCACTACATCTCCCATCTGCAGGCTACATACGCGCGCGACATACCCATAGCCGCCAAAATCAACGAATTATCGTGACGAACCCAAGCAATTTCAACTCGATCGAAGGGTGCCATTCAACTTGCCATGACGAGCTCCACTCTCGGCCAAAAGAGCTCGAAGCTGGTCGCCTCTTTTGCACGAAAATCGAGGACGAACGCGCACGCTTTGATCAACAATTGCCGTTGATTCGTCAAGAGATTTTCGATCTCCACCGTTGAGATTGAAGATCTCACGTAGCTCTACATCTTTGTAGTTGAAACCTTCTTGAATTGATGCATGGATTGTGAAATAATTGAAGTAGAAAATAAGAGAATTTTGGCCCTTGATACTGTAGAAGGCGGTTGTGACCTTGAAACCCAAGTTTCTGTTTTCTTTTGCAATTTGTGAAATTAGAGGTGCTTATATAGAAAATTGCCCAAAACACTATTCATCCAAAAAATTTCAAACTCCAAATGAAGCATGCCGGTTGGCGTTTCTAGGGTTTACCCCATCTTACGAACACAATGGAACATATTTCGGAGGCTAATTCGATCATATGTGCGAGTTACGGAAATAAACGATCAAATTTATATTAAATCGATTAAACTAATTTCTATGCGTTTTGGCTTGCCCCGGACAAACCGTAAATCCGATTGGCACGAAATTTGAAATATTACAATAATATAAAATTATGGATCCGATGAAACTAGTTTCGTCAAAATCCAAGACTGTTTGAAAAATGGCTATTTTAACTCGTCAATTAAATATTAAAATATTCAATTTTCACAAATTAACTTTAAATTCAATTTTAAAAGTTGTATAACATCATTCTAACTCCAATATGATATAATAAAATTTTACAAATCATTTTCAATCATATTTAACTCAATTTCCAATTATTTCTGTAATTTCAACTATTAAATTATCGATTTAATTATCCAATTAAATCCAATTATTCGAAATAAAATTTATTTGACTGTTTAATTTCACTTATTAATATTTAAAATCAATTAAATATACAAATTTTAATTAACAGAAATTCTGATTCGTTACAACAATGCCTAAGCCTACTTTCTTAAAACATTTAAGTAACCTTCCATTAGTGCCAGATATCCTATTTTTTAATGCACAACACCAAGTATACATCACAATGCCTATAATAACCCGGTTTTTAGGAAGTACCCAATAATAAATGTTTAGTTAATTAAAATGTGTCTTTGGGATTTTAAATAAATAATTTTAGAATATTGGGGTTTTAACAAGGAAATATAATGAAATTGAATAATTTTAAGAACTGTGAAATAAATCAATTTGGATTAGTCAATATATGGACTTAAAAATGCGAATATCGATTGTTTAAGATTTCAATGAATTAATTATGGAAATGATTCTAGAAAATTATTATAATATTATTATAGGAATAACTAAGTATTGTTAATATAGTTTTTATTTAAAACTTTAGAATGATTTATATATGTGTGTTGTATAAATGTTATAGAGTTTTGGGTATTTATAAAGCACTTTTCTTTTAAACGAATATTTTGGTCTTTAAAATAAAATGAAATATAATACAATTGGCTTTGTATAATTAATTTTTTTTAGATTCTCCTTATAAGAAATTAAGAGGATGCAATTTTGTTATAGGGGAGTGTATAACAATCCAGTTCTCGGGAAAAATTAATAAATGTTAAATAAATTAAAATGTGTATCCAGGCCCAATATATCAAGCCCATGATCTAAACTCTTCCTCTCGAATTCTCTATTTCCAGAATCTTCTTCCTCTAGATCATTCATCTTCGATTATAAAGCTAAGCTTCCTGTTCATGTTACTAGACTGGAGAAATGGGATTTCTCCCAAACCCTCTTCGTTTTAATAATCAATAATAAGTTAAGTAAATTATGTAAAATCACCAAATTCAAGTTTGCAATCATTGGTACCGTCTAGCGTTTTGATGTGAATCTCCACATTTATGGCGACAAGTTAACTGCGTGCGAGCGAGAGGCGAAGTGACTGTTTTCGGAGTGTTTGCCTGGAATTGTATGCGTGTGCTTCTATTTTCCTGCCTGCGTTCTTGAACCTAGGCGTGTATTCTCCTGGTGTTATGGCCTGTATTATGCATGAGTATATCTCTCTTCAAGTTAGTTTAAATATATAAGTTTGCATATATAAGTTTATTTATGCCTAGGACAATATATCTTTCTCTTTATTGATACCTGTTTCAAGTAATTATTTTTGTGTGATTGGCTGTAACCCTATTTTGAACTTATAGTTTAATCCCTAGTTAATTGAAGCTACTGATACTATACATATCTAAATATATTTTTTCAAACTTGCTAACTCTTTGTAGCCAATTACAAGTCAGTATATACATTTTTGTTTGAGCTGCTGTTATATCTATCTTGTTCAACCTATCATAATATGGAACTTATAAACAAGTTGAATTCATCTAAATTTGAAGCTCTAGTATGTTATAGTTGGCTTATATATACTTTTATATTTAAATTAACAAAATCAAATCTGTATTCAAACTTTAAGATATGTATACCTGTTACTTCTACTAGTGTTATCCTAGGCATTCTTCTTTTGCTAACTCTTTGTAGCCAATTACAAGTCAGTATATACATTTTTGTTTGAGCTGCTGTTATATCTATCTTGTTCAACCTATCATAATATGGAACTTATAAACAAGTTGAATTCATCTAAATTTGAAGCTCTAGTATGTTATAGTTGGCTTATATATACTTTTATATTTAAATTAACAAAATCAAATCTGTATTCAAACTTTAAGATATGTATACCTGTTACTTCTACTAGTGTTATCCTAGGCATTCTTCTTTTGCTAAAATGAAATGAAGACATCATATGAATTACTGAACAAACGCGCATGAATGATTTTCATTAATAAGTTAGCATATTCATTACATGATATATCGGAAAGAAAGTATGTTGGGTGGATATTTAATATAAACATGCATGCATGAGCTTGTACCTGCTAAAATGTACTTTTATATATGTACAATTGGGAGTTTGTTTTGTATAGGTGTGTGATTACTTTCGTGTGGAATTGTATACTTTTCTAGGGCTGTTATGGTTGAACTATCAACCGCTCAAGCGCACCAACCATTCATGCGGCTACCAACTATACGATAACGGTTGAAGAATTAGATAACGCGGTTAACCATACCAACCATACATGATTTTTTGTATAATATTTGACATTAAAGTATAAAAACTAGTACTTTAAGTTAAAGGAATAACTTAGACATTAATAACATATGCTTTCATGAACTAATAACATATATATGCATATTGGTTGTTTTACAAACAAATATATAAATTTGTAGAACTATATGATTTATCATCAATAATGTATATACTTGAAAATGTACATACAATATGCTTTAAAATTGAAAATATGATGGTTAACCATCATAGACAGTTGTGGTAACGGTTATAAGAATTTGTAACCTTCAACAGCGGTTACGGTTGGTGGTAATAACGACGGTTAATGCAACCGTAAAACCCCTATGCTTTTCTACCTTATGTTTTGCTTCTAGCTGTTACATTAATTACTTTATTATATACATATATTCACAAGTTATATATATGTCCCTTGTTCTTCTTTTAGTTCCTGTACATGCTTCTTTACCTTATATTTTCTTGCATACATATGTTGGCGTACCACCAGTGTGTGTAAGTGTTCCAATGTTTTGTGTAAGTTGCATATTAATAACATTATTTCTTTGTATTCTTTGCTCTCTTGTGTGTGTCTAATATATACACACACATGTATATGTGTACATATATATACATGTATATACGTATATATGTTTATTTCACCCCTACTTCCTCTTTCTTCCGCTCCTTTCAATCCTTGGCTTCTTCCTTCTTTTGGGGTTCAAAGGGCGATAACCGTCGTCATCACTGGGTGTCGTGGAAAGTTATTTGTCGTCCGAAGAATGAGGGCGGGCTAGGATTGCGCAATCCGAAGGACATCTGTTCGGCTTTCGCTTGTAAGTTGTGGTTCAGGTTTGGGACCAACGACTCCTTATGGGCGAATTTTCTCCATGCTAAATACCGAAGTCTTGCTCCTTCGGGTTACACCGGTTCTCCTTCTTTCGCCAGTGAGACTTGGAAGCATATGCAAGCTGTCAAACTTCTGGTTGATTCTCACAATGGCCTTATCGGATGGGATGGTGGTTCCTTTTCCATTCAGAAGGCCTGGAATTCTGTTCGTATCCAGTCTCCTATCCTTCCTTTTTTTGAGTTCATTTGGGACGTTCGTATCTAGGGCTGTCAATGGGTACCCGAAAAATCCGATATTCGTCCGAATCCGTATCCGAAAATATGAAAAATATCCGTTATCCGAAAAGCGGATACGGATATCCGATATCCGAAAAGCTTTCGGATACGGATATGGTTATAGTGGTATCCGTATCCGAAAAATATCCGTCCGATTAACTGATGCATATTTATATAATTTAAAATAGGAAAATAGGGCTATGAGTGTTTAACTTTTGAATATTTTTGGATACACATACATATATTAGTACAAAACAATGTTTTATCACCATATTTTTTATTTCTTTGTTTTTTTATAAACAATAGTACAAAAATGTTTTATGTTGATCGAAACTTTTTCGTTTATACCTTTAAATTTATCAATTATTGGCGGAGCGGATAAATATCTGATATCCGTCCGTATCCGAAAATTAAGCGGATACGGATATCCGATATCCGAAAATTAAACGGATACGGATATCCGATATCCGAAAATGATTTCGGATACGGATACGGATATGGCACTATCCGTATCCGAAAGCATCCGTTGACAGCCCTATTCGTATCCCCCCAAAAGTTTCTGTCCTGATGTGGAGGTTGTTCCACAAGGGAATAGCGGTGGATGCGAATCTCCAGCAGATCGGCATTCCTTTTGTTTCCCGATGCAGGTGTTGCGGTAACGGTGATATGGAGACCGTGGACCATCTTTTCTTCGGTGGCTGGTGTGCCAACGTCTGTTGGAACTACTTCCGATCTCTTCTTGGTGTCAGTGGTACATTGTCCACTTCCCAAGATTTGGTGCTCTATTGGTGGGCTGGGTGTTCTGGTCGATCTCTTCGATCAATCATCTTCCGTCTGATTCCTTGTATTTTATGCTGGCATCTGTGGTGTGCGCGGAACAAGGCAATTTTTGATGAATCTCCGATGGATCCTCTATCAGTTATTCGAAGAGTCAGAGAGGATGTGTTCTTAGCTTTTCGCGGCCGTCCTTTTCGTGGTATGGTATCTTTGCGGTCTGCTCATCTTGTGAACCTCTTTTCTGTTTCATGTTCTCGCTCTTCTGTCAGAGCGGGAATTGGTTGACTCTCTTTGCTTGTCGGGTGCCTCTCCTTCCTTTTCTTCCCTGGCCCATCTGGATCCTTCTCTCCTCTCCCATCTTCCTCCCCATTTTTATTTGTGTTTTTGTTCGTTTTTTTGCTGTGTGGCTTTTCTTTTCAGGTTCGGTTACCGGTGGTGTTCGGGTCGTCTTGTCATTCTTCCTAGCGCAGCTGTCTTCAGGCTCTTGGTGATTGTTTTGGTTTCGGTGTTTGGGTTTATCGAGTTCTCCTATCTTTTCCATGGGGTACTGGTTTGGGATCTTATGCTCCTTCTTTTCGCTCGGATTCGGGTTGTGGTTTGCTGGGTTCTGGAAACTATTGTTTCTGCTGTGAGTCCGCTGGCCTTCTTCCATTTGTCTTTCCTCCGGATATGGTAGTAGAAGCGGTGATTGGCTTGATCTATGGGTACTGTTCCTACTTCATTGTAGTCGGGCGGTGGCCTTGCCGGAGCTCGATGACGATGTTGGTTATGGGGTTGTTTCTGGGAGTTTTTCGGAATAGTTCTCTGGCTGGTTCCTGGGTTCTGGCTTTGCTTATTGTTAGGGATTTCTATGGGGAGGGCGTGGTTCTTCGCCCGATCTTTGTTTGGTCTTTGTTTTAAGAGTTTTGTTTCTCTTTCCGGTATCCGACCTGTTTGTTGTTGGGTTGTTTGTGGTGGTTTTATCTTTATTTGGTTGTTGCTGTTTTTCAGGGCTTGTTGGTTTTGTCATTGTATAGATTCTGTTTTTGCTTTGTTCTCAGGTTACCTGTCAGGCTTGTTGACAGCTTTTGGTGGATGTTATATATATTTTCTTTATTTAAAAAAAAAAAAAAAAAAAAAATTATTATGAAAACTTGTTAGCTAATGCAAACTATTATCATCCTACTTTATGTTCAATTATGTGTAATTTAAAAGTATGAAGATTTATTTAACATGTTTTCTCTTCTGGATTGTCTATGTGCATTCCAATGTGTATACGCAAGCTCTTATAGTTTAAATTGATATATAAATATTTGGATGCTACTATATAAATATACATTTGTTATATAATAAATATAATTATAGTTCAAGCTTTATTATATCTTGCTTTCTTTTACTTAGAATCTATTAGAAGTTTATATATATAATCTTCTTTGTATATTAAAGTACCGTGAACAGTATTTTTACATAATGAACCATGTTAGGTAATACTCTGTCTTTGATATGGTCTAATATAATTACATTTATAAATTATGATATGGTTTACTATTATTTTATAACTTTCTGAAAGTATATTATTTGAGCTTATTATATGTATATATGTTTGACAAATTAATAATAGGGATAATATATTTTATTCCTTTAGCATGTATGTATATCACTGCAAAAAACACAATATTAAAGACTAAAAATTTCAGTTTTTAATCGAGTAATTCAGTCTTTAAATTATACATAAAGACCGGTCAAAGACCGAAAGTTCAGTTTTTGAATTCCTAGTCGTAGAAAAAATTTCAAGACTGGGATTTCAGTCTCAAAATGTAAAGACTAATATTACTCTCTTAAATATATGTGAATCTGAATTTTAAACACTAAAATTTTGTCTTTAGTCAATCTTAGATTGCATAATTTAGACACATCTAATATCTACAATAGTAAACAATGAAATATCAACAAGATTAACATATGGACATTGCAATTTCACACGTGTCAAAATATATTAAGTACTATATAGAAATTACATAGTATCTGGCAACGACACAAATAATAAAATACTAAATTTAATATAACACAGGCATCACTACAATATGCATATACATTACTTTAACAAGAAAGTCAGGATAACATGTCCAAACATATTACATTAACAAAGAGGTAATCCAACATGTTCATTAATACACGCACATGTTACTTTATAAAGAAAAACAAGCCAAACAAATCACTAACATATATTACTTCGATAAGGAAAACAAAGCAAACAAGTGAAGTTGGTTCCCTAATTACTCCATGCCTTTATGATGTTCTTCGAAATTGCAAAGTGGCTGATAAGGCATAAATGGTCTTGAAAACTGTTGAATATGTGAATGTTGTTGCATATATGGTAGTTGTTCTGGATCAAAAAAAGGCATTCTCTGTTACGCAGTCTCGAATGTGTTGGAATGCAAAGATGACTGGTGCGGTGGATATGCTCCCAACGGCATAGATATCTGGCCTGGTATGTAAAATACATACAATGTAGTATAAGGTCAACAAGAAGTTTTGACCCATTTACAAACACAGGAAAAACATAAGAACGAAAATAAAATGACGATTTGCTTATTTTCTATATTTTCTTATAGTATACTTATTAAATTATCATTGAAACTCAATAAAACATCCTTCATGCAAGAACTATAGTTCGACCTTTGAATTGACGGTTTAACCCTTCATTTGAATCCTTTTGAACCCTCCCATATTGCAATTTCTTCGTTCTAAAATATGCTTTCAAATCTCTACCCGATCTATATTCGTAATTAGTGCAGCTAGTGTAACAAATTTTGTTTAATTTTTCATATTAGAATTAATGTGTGGATTATGAATGAATATCGTATTTTTTTTTATTGAAGATGTTGGTTTATTGTGTACTTACGATTGATACATTTCATCTAAATGTATTAATTTTCAAAAAAGAGTATATGCGGTTCTTGACAGTTCGACCAGTCGAACCCTTGAACCCTCAAACCCCGAGTCCTGACGGTTTAATTCACAGTCCGGTTATGAAAGTATTGCATAATAGGTATGATAATATTAGAAATCCATAAGTATTCATACATGCTCAAAATTTAATAGTAATGGTTAGTTTGAACCCAGTCAAAGGAAACAGAACTATTTTCTTATTGCAAGTGCATAATAGTAGAAAACAATATAAGAAGCAGTACGTAAGTACATAAGTCCAAGCTTAGGTTGACTTAGGTTAAAAATAATTTTCTAAAAGGGGTTTTATGAAAAACTGTCTGTTAATTTGAAAAATTATTTTAAATGAAAAATATGCAGATATTTTCTTTGAAAACTGATGCAATTACTGAATGTCTCAATATAAATCACGTTCCACTAATTTTTCTATCAACTAGATTACTAATGTAATCTGCATCTGAATTTTCCGTCAACTCAGGATCATTATTAATTAGATGTTATAGACCAGATCATGAAGTGTGCAATGAAATATCTCAAAATCATTTTTAAAATCTTTAAATGAAATTGGATTGAAGCCATGCAAAAAGTGATCATAGTGTCAGCAGTAAAGTAACCAAATATATCCGAGAGTAATCATCAATAAATCGCCATCATTAATTCAAACAAATCTATATAAAATAGTTCAAACATTTTGAATAAGTCAGAATCATTATCAAAATTCATAACTGGCTGAATTAAATCAAATTATGGTGTAGATTATCACATTATAAATAGCATTCAGAATAAATATACCATTAACTCTTTTACCTTTACGATATTTTTTTTCGTTGTTGTTCATTATGATTCTGTCACCTTTGTGCTAGGTTAGGGAACTTTTATTTGTCACCCATTGTGTTCTTGGAACAGCCAGAATCCAAGTAACATAGTTGTTGTTCCTTGGCCTGCCACCACACCTACACGTTAAAAGATTTTTGTGACCTATTTATTTTTATAGGTCCATGGTTGTTAGTGGCAAATGATTTTAAAAATAGTTTTGTGGTGACCCAAAGCTATTTATATATGTTCCTTTTGGCACCCAGATTTGTTTAACTTTAAAGGATTTTATATTTGTGCCTTTTGGAATCCAAATGTGTATAGTTTTCACGTGTTTGGGTCTATACTAGCAAATGTTTTGATTGTGTCCAAATTTTCTACAAATTGTGCACATGGATTTGACTAGTTTAATTTCACCTCTATCACGTTCTGTTTGATTATATCCAAGTCCTTGTCTATCTATATTAACAGTTTGTTTTTCTAATAGCATATTCAACGATGTTTCACTTTTGGAAAAATTTTCTGAAGTTGTAGACAATTATTGGACTTGTATTTTGAGAGATTCATTTTCATTGAATAATTGTACGCACTTTTTAATAGAATTCTCTCTCCTTGTATTTTCACTTTCTTTCAAAATCAGAATTTCATTTTCAAGTGATTTAATTTTAACTTTTGATTTTTTTTATTTTCACCTTCAAATGTTGGACACTTTTCACACTTAGGGCTCCTACTTTGATAGTTTTAACTAATTGATCAAGCTGTTTGTTTAAATCTATCAAAATATCTCTTTGTGATTCAATTTTAGCGTATCTTTCCTAAAGTCATTCAAAAATGCCATTTACTTCATGGAAATGTATAAGTAATTCTGAGTGAGTAAATTTTGATACCTCGCTTGGCTCGTCATCATCGCTACCGGTTATATCACCTCGAAGGCACAGATCTGCTTTCTCACTCTCACCGGTGTCGCTTTTATTCCACATGGCTACAAAACTTCTCCCTTTTGAATTCTTTTCTTTGCCATGTCGATTTCGAGGACAATTGGGCTTGATGTGTCCAGTTTTGTTGCACTTATGACAGATGATCTTCGGTTCTTCTGGGTTGTCTAGTGCTTTGTCTATTCTGCTTTTCAATTTTTGATTTAAATCTGCATTTCTATATTTGCGGTTCCACCTTTTGAGTCTCTTTATTAGTAATTCCAACTCAACTGCTGCATCATTATCAACCTCATCATTACTGCTTGTTACCAATCCTATTAAGCTCGTTTCTTTAACTGAGTCGATTGAGGAGGATTTCTCATTGCTGTTGACTTTTGCACCATATATTGCATCAAAAGTATTCCAGATTTCCTATGCACTTTCACAATGAAAAATAAAGTTAAAATTATCTTGATTAATCTGAGAATATAATATATGCATAGCAAGAGCATTAATCGAGATAATTTCTCGTCTATTATATCATATCCATTTTCAATAATATCCCAACATTTAACATAAACAGATTTTGAATAAAATTCCATTTTTAATTTTCAATTCAAAAAATCTATTCCATCGAAAATAGGAGGGATAATACTTGACTGATCCTCAGCAAAAGTAGCCATTTAAAAAATTCAAAATTTTAAAATAAAAATTGGTTTTTGAAAAATCAAAATTTTAAAACAAAAATGGCTTTTGTTCCTAGCTCTGATACCACTTGTAAGATCGATTTCACTCTAGAGGGGGGTGAATAGGTGATACTATTAATTATAAAAATTATTGCGGAAGTTTATATAAAATAATTTCAACATAGGTCACAGTAGAATAATAACAGCACAGATAATAGCAGAATATAAAAAAAAAATAGAACACATAAATTACCCAGCTTCGAAATAACCCTGCCTATGTACTGCCCCCAAGGTTTCTATTAGAAATTAAGAAATCAGACGCTTACACACGTAAACTCGTGACACCCGATATCAATTAACCTTAACTCTACGCTCAAAACCCTGCCACAACTCGCCACTGAGTTGCGAATTCTCAAACTACGCCACATAGTTTGTTCCCTAGTCACATGACTTGAAATTACAAGAGTTTAAAAATGAAAATACAAAAGTCAAAAAAATTACAAAACATAACCCTAATTTTAAAATCTAAAGCCCAAATTAAATAAACTGGCCCGTAAAAACAATATACCCTTTTTTATTTTATCTCTAACTAGTCGTTTCTTTTCCTTGGTGCTTGTTCCTTTTCGTTTGAAATTAGGGCTTTGTATAAATTGAAGACGCCGACTTGTAGCTCAATCGAATGATGATTTTCGTTCCTTGCTTTGTCGATCAGTGGTCTCTTCTTTTTGCACACGGCTCCTTCAATTTTGATCGAGTTCGACTATGAATTCGGTATGTAATTTGTTATTTTTGCTTACTGTATTGCTTGGTCGAACTCGATCAGATTCAAATTGTTAATTTGATTTTTGGTATCTAGTTTTTCTTGAACTCAAATGCTTTAGGATGATGATGTATTAGGTTTTATATAGGATTTGAATTCCTATTTCTTCGTTCGTCTGATAAATTGCTTGGCCGTTTGATTTTGAATGGATGAACGTGATGATTTCTGACTTTATAAATTCGTATATATTTTGACTTCTTGGTACTAACGGCTTTAACCGATTTCCTTGGTCATCACGGCTCTGACTTGATTTTGACCTGCATTTTGTTTTTGGCTTGATTTATCTTGACTTGTTCATTCTAGATTACCACGGCTTAATTTCTGATGTGCTTGATTCCTTGACCATCACGGCTCTGACTTTGGTTTGACGATGTTGATTTATCTTGACTTGGTTATTTTTAAAATTCCTGCTTGTTCGATCACCTTGTTTGTTATTTGCGGTTTAGTCCCACTTGTATATCATGACTTCCATACTGCTGTGTTTTCAATGGACATATTCATGTACATAAACGTATGTCACAGTTTAGAGTCTGGGTTGCTCTGACCAGTTTATTGCATTCATACTGTTGCTCTATTGTTTTGTCTGGTATTTGCTTTTAAGTCTCTGACTAAACTTGCTTCATGCCATGCTTTGCTTGAGTTGGTTTGCTGTTCCATGGTTTCGGCATTGTTTGAGTTCATCATGGTTTGCACTTTGATGGTGCCTGGATTGTGTCACTATTATCTTGTTGTATTTGATTCAATCGAGTCTGGTACCTTTTGTAGCATTGTTTTGTGATCTGGTTTCGTCTTGAATTATGCAGTCTTGAGTCTTGTACATGTCTTCACTGTGTAGTCTGCACATATTGATTCAGTTGAGCTTGCACCAGTCTTTGATGATGTTGTATTCATTAGATTGGTAGCAATCCTCATAGTATTTGTGAAATGCTATAACTGTTCTTTGTTTCACTGTGCACTGCTTGACTCGAAGTCTAGTTGCTTTTTTGTGATGATCATCACTTCTGCATTGTGTATGTTGTCATTACTTTTTGTATTCATATAGTCTGGTGGCTTCATGTATATGATGCATGTTGAATTGTTGTCGATTTGTGCCTGTTAGTCTTCACTTGTACACATATGTTATTCACTTGATCTTTTGCTTTTCACTGGTCTATTTGTTATCACTTCAGTCTTGTACATTTTGATTTTGACATAAGAAGTTTGCATTTTGTAGTGAGTTGATGTACATGCTTTGAACTTGTAGCCTTCACCGCAACCATATTGAACCAAACCCAATTGAGGCTGTCTTGACCATTTTCTTGAACTTGTATTTTTTGGACTGCACCTGCGTTGAATCCAGCTTTAAAGCTTGGGTTTGACCTTGTGCTTGTGACATGACTTTATTTATTTCACTTGAGTTGAACCCGACTTTTGATTTGGGTTTGACCTTGTGCTCACATGTCTCTGCAACTTTATCAAGTGTATATCGGTGTGCACGTCATTGTGGCATGTATTATGATACACTGTGCATGTCTCAAGCTGTTCGTGTATGATAAATTCAAATTTAAATGACGACGAACAAACCAAATAACCGAGGCAAATATTATTTTCAGAAATATATTTTATTTCACACTGCAAAAATATTTCTTTTCAATTTTACTACGTCAGTGTGTATTTTTGCAGATTGCTCAGATGCTGGATTCAATCTGGAATGAAGTTGAAGATGAATTTTGAGTGAACGAGTGATATGTAGTGAGGTGCATATGTAAATGATAATCGTGATGTGATTGAAATTGTATTGTAATTGAAATTGTATATATCTAGTGAGAGCTCAAATTTGTACTATTCAAAATTGTAATAAATATTTGTTTGAATAAAATATCCATTTGAATTTAAACTCCGTGTTATTTATTTTATTCAGCAAATATTTATTTAATAATACGAAAATAAAATAGTACATTAGAAAATACATTTAAATGAATTTATATATATTTTTATTATCATCAAACAAAAATTATATAGTTGCATATTCAACATTATCAACCAAAATTGTTTAAGGGATTGGATTTAAAAATTTGAAGTATAATTAGGAGTGTAATCGAAGTTGAATAAGTTTAAATTCAAATGAAAATTGATTTGAATTTGTAATAGAAATTGAGGTTAATTCAAATTGAATTGGATTTGAATTAATTTAATGGGAATGGAAATTGAGATGGGTTGAAATGGGAGATTGAACAGTTTGGCTCTGAACTATTTTCAAACAAATTATTTTTAATATAAATCGTTTTGAATCAATTCCCTCGCATATTTAGACTATTATGATTACTATACAAACATTTCTTTTTAAAACTCAAACTATATTAACAATCACTTTTTTACAACTAATTACCATTTTACAACTATTTTGCAACTATCTAACTATTCTACGACTATTTAACTATTTTATAACTATTTTACGACTACTTAACTATTCTACAACTATTTTACAACTAATAACAATTTTACAACCACTTAACTATTTTAAACTATTCAAACTATTTTCTAAATTTAACTGGTCAGAGTGGAACTAATTGATTTTTAAAGGCTTTTGATTTTGGAAAAAAATCAATTTTTGGAACTTGGAAAGCCAAGTTTGAGAATTATCGATTTTGAGATGTTGATTTTGAAGTTTATATGTGATACATATAAAGAGTATGATTTAAAAGATACTATATGTGTATAGTATAAAATGTTTTGAGAATGCGTTGGGAAAAAAGGCCCTCCCATTTAGAGTTGAAACTTATAGTAGGAGATCCACTGGGTGGTTCTGCCTTGAGCCCTAAAAAGGTCTAAATTTTGGTCCTAGAGGAGGTCCAGACTAAACTGTAGTTCCTATGGATTGTGATTGGGGTAGCGAAAGTTGAGGGCGCGGATGCCAACAGAGACACTGGGGTTATGCTGCGATGACAGTGTAACTCGGTGTAACTGCGGTCTACTGCGTTCCATAGCGTAAGTCGAGGGGTAGTGATTGCCTAAAGCCTACGTTTGATTTCACTGGAAGAATGACGTAACATCGGTAGATTGCAATCTATGAGGACATAGTGAAAGTCGTGTGGCAATGAGCTACATTGGGACTCGACTGATGTAGTCTGCGATCTATGTGGTAAAGTTTTATTTGGCAGTGAAATTCGAGGGCGCTGATGCCTATAGTTACATGGTTTTTACCGTGATGGAAACGTAACCTTGAGTGTAGCTACGTTCTATGGCGGTTCCATGGTGTAATCGAGGGGTGCAGAGGCCTACAGTTTTCTATGGTTTTGCCGGGATGGCAATGTAATCATCGGGTTAAATGCGACCATGGAGGGGGTGATTATTTCCAGGGCATTCTCACAAAAAAATATAGGATAATAGTATTAAGTTAATTTCTTGTTTAGAAATGCATGTATATATGCATGCATATGGGAGGACATAAAGACTGTACAACACCCTTGCCTCTGCTCTGTTCTTTTCTGTCAGGCTTACCTTTCAAAAATTCATATCCCATCCTCTTCATAGTTTTAGCTCTTGATGTTTGAAGAGTTTCTATGTGAATTTGAGTATACTAAATTTTAGAAATAATTTCATGGAACATCATCGAGTAAAAATGTTCTAGAAGGGGATTTACAGCAAGGCATCAAATAATTCAAGAAATTTGACTATTTTGATTCGTGTTTTCACATACATATATGGAATCGAATTTGAAAATAATGAATTTTGGCGGTCATTTCACGATTTTTAGTTGTGTAATTATTATGATGAAAGGAGTTGAACGAAAATTGGTTTTCACCGAATTCAAACGATCCGATGGATGGTGGGGGTCGATTTTTGGCCACGAGGTGGCTGAAGGGGTGGCGAGCTTAGGAAAATGGGTTCAATTTTTTTTAATGGTTGGATTGGCTAGTCAAGTGGATCTAGGGTTTTTTTGGGTTCGATTAGAAGCAAGTGGCGATGATGGGGCGGCAGCAGGGGGCTGCGCACCGGAGGAAAAATGGGGAGGAGGTCGCGGGGGTTCTAGTGGTGAAGTTTGAAGGGGGTCGGGGCATGGAGGTGGCCGGATGGGGTAAGTAATAAGGGAGGCGACTTCGTACTTGGGTCGGGTTCGAGCAAGATTTTCGAACGTTGGGAGTTTTTCTGCAATTTTAGGTGGCCAGAAGGACGGGTTGGTTGTGGATGGTCGGTGGGGATGGAAGGCGGCAGATGGTGGTAACCGAAGGGAGCGTACATGTGCACGGTGCATAGTGCATGCATGTTTGTGTTGCTCAAATAAGAAGGAATTGGGCTGGAAAGAGGGAGAAGGGTGGAGTGGGCAAGGTTTGGGCCCAAGGGAAATAGAATAAAGGAAATAAGAGAGAAGAATAAAGGAAAAGGAAAAGGAAAAGGAAAAGAAGGGAAATAAAAAGAAAAGGAGAAAGGAAAGAAAATAGGAAAGGAAAGGAAATAAAGGTAGAGAAAAATAGAGTAAAAAATATAAAACAATAAAATTAAAAAACATAGTAATAAAATAAACAAAGTTTTTCGAAAGCAAATTTTCTAACCAAATCTTTATAAAGGTTAAACGTTTTTACTTAAGTTTCCTAATATGGATAAAGAAGTTTAAAACCTTAATTTACATAAATATTATTTAGTAAAAGGTCCTATTGATAAATTATTTTTTAACTTAAATTAATTAAGCTTAGAATAATTATATTATATGTCTTTTATTTAAATTAATCCCTAAGTTTATTAAAATAAAATTAAATAGTGTAATTAAGTAAGTGGTTAAGGAAAATAAAATGTTTTAAACCTTTAATTAATAAAACGTCTTAGTGGTTTTACATGTTAATAACTAATTAATCCCAAATATTTGATTAAAATAAAATTTGATTAAAAGGTTTGAAATTGATTAACAATGATTAAATAGGATTTGTTGATAATTGATTTTGGTTGAAATTAATTAGATGGTTGTGTGACCAGTTAGGCTAAAGTATGAATGATTGAATACTTTGGATTGTTTAATATGTCTAGTATGTTAATTCGTGATATTCTGTGATATGAGATCCCCTGGATTTAACTGTTGATAAATGTGAGTCGTTTATTTAAATAGATATCAGTGATGGAATTTCTATGCGAATATGACATTCTGAAATTTAAATTGAATTGTTTTTACTTAAACAACTTGGCTTAAAGGATGGTGTTGGATTCGAAGAGATCGGGGTCGGATATCAGCGATATCCAGAACCGCTTGGATTAGTAACTACCATAATTCTTTATAGAATTGATTATAGAATCAAATAGGCTGGAATGGAATAAATTGAGTAAACTTGGCCATTTAAACTAAGTAACAGTACTTAGATATTTTTTTGTGAAATAATTGTTTGGCTATAGCAAGATAAAACTTGTAGTGATAAATGGGTTACCTAGGTTTTCAAAGAAGTTATAGCTTAAGTATTTCATATTTTATAGGTTTACTCATGCTGGTTTCTAGCTTGACTCGGGTGTTAATTTATTGTAATGCTCGAGTCAGACCGAGTATTACATATTTTCAGGTTAGGTCGTTCTGGAGCTTAGGAGACAAGCTGGATGACAGGGACATATTGATTATTTTCCTCTGTGTATCATGGGCTGAATAGATGGTACTCAGGGACAAGTTGTTACAACTGTCCAGATTTATTGTACTTTGATATTGTATATATTGACGGTTACAACTTTCCATTGCAAAAATGCTATTATTTGTATATTATAATTGTTCCGCTGCGATTGTGTGATTCTATGTTGTTGTTTTCTGTTTCTTTTACTATATCTTTCTTTCTTCACCCTAACAGTCTGGGATTTCCGGCATTCGATTGCTCGGCACTTTATACGGTGGACGTATTAGTGTCGATTTTCGTGGAAAGAATCATATATAAAGTTTAAAAACAGGGTTTTTTACAAAGATGTATATATATTAAAGAAGAATTTTTACAATAAAAGAAATCTTATCTGATAAGCAGTTTTTAAATTTTAGAGTTAAACACAATTTAATTTAAAAATAGATAGGTAAATAGTAAATATGTATATATATGATTTTGGAATGTATGGGAGTTTTAAACTGTTGTAGAGTTTATAAAGATTAGATTTTTATAAATATATATGTAATTTCGAAGGAAAAATAAAAATACATATACAAATTTTAAATCTACTTGTTTTTAAAATAATGTATTTTAGTGATTAACTTGTTAGTAAACTTATTTAATTATTTTGGTAACTAGAAATTTATTTATTATAGGAAAATTGGTTTAAGTAAAAAATTTAGACTGAGTTAAGATTTATTAAAAGGAAATAAATTGTTCAATTATCTCGAATATTAATAAACCGTATAAATGTTTATACAAGGTCTAAAATCATAAAGAAATCAGTCGAGATGGACTGGATTGCAAACAAAACAAAGGTGAGTTAATCTCACTCATTTGGATTACCATTTAAATAGTTAAATTTAAATTATTGGTTGAATGATTGAATTGACTGGATGTGATATTATATATATCTATATATATATATCTACATATTGGAGTGATTGATTTCCCGCATTATATAGCGGATGAGACCCTATGCGCCCCGCATAATAATAGATGACCCTATATACCGCGATATCCCCCTGGAAGTGGGATTGGTATTATTATATTGTGCTAACATCTGTGGCGGCAGGGAAATAGGTTACAGGGATCCACCTTGATTGCTCAAAATATTGGAATTTATTTTCATATTCGGTGACATGTTTTATTTGATAATCTGTGATAGATTATATTGATTATATTAGGAATTGAAAATATTGAATGCTATGGGTTTTGCTGAATATATTTTGGGTATATTGAGATATCAAAAATATAAAGATTGGATTTTAAAGGAAAATAAGAGAACGAATTCTAAGTAAAATAAATATAGTGAAATTGCATAAATTAAAGGAATGAATTTGGGAAAGGATAAATGTTTGATTTTAAAACCCTATCAAATAAATTTCGAGTACGAGAAAGGAGATTTTTGAATAAATGGGAATAATGAATTTTTGAGGACTTTAGTTATATTGTTTAAAAATGAAAGAAATCGGTTTAAATTTAGGATTTCAAATGGTTTGGGAGAAATAAAGGGAGAATTTTGAAATGAAGTATGAAATTGATATTTTAGATTTAAATAAGATTTTAAATCGTAATAAAGGAGTGAATACGGAATTAATGGGTTTTGGAATAAAATTGAGTAAGTAAAGGAATTTATTTTAAAATGGAGTAAATTTTGGAAATCGATTTGAAAATTAAATGTTTGAAACTATGATTTAAAAGGAGGATGAGACTATGAAATTTATAAACTGGGTTTATAAAGTGAAACAAGATATCGGTGGATATTTGAAAGTATAAATTCACGATGGGAATTTATAAAGAAATGGGTAATTTGTTTTAAAAATAAATAGCGGTTTTATTTTTAAAGGCGTGGGAAAGAAATCTACGGGTTTGAGACGTAAATTAAAATGGGATAAATCCAGAAGGATTTATTAACTGATTAAATGGACTATTTTGGAATGGAAAGTGAATTTTCCTGGAATGGAAAGTGAATTTTCCTGGAAAGGCAAGTATGTTTTCAAAGCAGTTTTTTAAATTATAAGTTAGAGGTTTTAAAGTAGTTTTAAAAGAATGTTTTAGAAAGAAATTATTATTTATTGGTTTTAAAATTTTTAAATGTAAATATTTATTAAGTTAATTATATAAGTAAATTATTATCTAGTGTTATGATTTAAAACATAATTATTTAATATTAATATCTTATAGAATAAGTTTTATTTTAAAAATTAGTTTTGGCTTAAGTTTTACATGGGAAATTATTATAAAGTTTCATAACTAGTATTTTAAAATAAAGTTTTTTAAGTAGTTTTTATTTTAAGTGTTTTAAAGTATATATATTTTTGGATAAAGTGATTTAAATTATTTAAAAATCTAAAGTATTAAGACTTGGTGATTTTCAGTGGAAATAAAAAAATTGGTTGGAAATTTATTCCGTGAGGGAAAAGTGATTTGAAAACTATTTTCAAAGGGTTGAAATGTAAACAATATCTTGTGAAGATAATTTGAAATAAATACTTTGGGAAATTATTGAGGTCTGATGGTTGTTTTTGGATGTTATTTGATAAATAAATAACCGACTATCAATATTGGCAAATACGTCGGTCATTTCGAAGAGACCGGGATCGGGATTAATTTCCTGAAAACCACTTCGATCCAGTTTGAACGTTTTCATAAGGAAGACAAGAGCTTGGAATCGAAGATGGAGCAGTGAAGTGCAAGGGCTAATCGCTACTAATCCTGAGGGTGATTCCAAAATGGTTGTAGTACGAGTAGTGTCTTCGGTTCTGTTTGGACCGGGAACGGACTTGTATGGACGAATGCTATCAGAACGTCGTTAAGGGGACGATGAGCATTCTAAGTGAATGTGTGCCAAAAAGGTATCGCATAACCTCGAGCCTCATCTACCGAGAACCGCTAAAGCAGGAGAGGTGCAGCAAGGCTAAGTTTCTAGCAACCAATTAAGGTAAGGTCATCTCTGTCTAGATGTCCATTTTTATTAAGCTGTGTGGGCGGTTGCTGGTCCCAACCCCCAGGTGATCTTATTCAGACCATCCAGTAAGGGGTAGCTCCGGTCTTGTGTTGTAGGGGATCAGGGGGGATCCTCAGTACGCTGATCTAGACCAAGTGCTGTGATAGGCGGTACCCCAGTAGCCCTGCCTTTGTATGGAATGCAATCTCCAATAAGCGCCTGTACGGTTTTGATTGTGCCCAACTATGCTGAAACGTGAGATGCAAGCATTTCAGCTAGATTCTATTTTACTTTCTATGGACTCTATTATAATATCATATGGATTTGATAAAAATGTTTTGTTTTATCATAAATAAAACCCGACATGTTTATTTGTGGCATGGTCTTACGAGATACCTTTGATTTCAAAGGATTTTGAAACTTTAATAATCCAATTGAGTGTGTTTTCTCATGCTGGTTTTCCAGACTGACTCTGGTGTTATTTCACTGTAATGCTCGAGTCAGACCGAGTATTATAGAGTACAGATTTTAGATGGACTGCTATGGGGCTCAGAGGATGTGCTGGATGGCGAGACGTATCACACGTACTTGATATATTCTACTGTGCAGTACATGCTGTATATTCAGTTTGTCGGGACAAGTTAATAAAGCTGTCCCGTATTTTCCTATTGATGGTGTTGTACTCTGATTATGTAATGTATAAAACAGATATAGTTCTTTTTGCATAAAGATCAATTATTACCTATTATATATTGTTCCGCTGCGATTATGAGATTCTGATATTATTTTCTATTTCTTCTTCTACCTCTTTTTTCTTTAACCCTAATGGTTCATAATTCCGTCCACTTTGAGTTGAACTATTGGAGAAAATTGTCGACTCAAAGGGGTACGGATTTGCAGGCTGTTACATACGTACTGTAGTGGGAACAAAAGTACAACTTATATGCTTGCTTAACTAAACAACCACAGCGCCAAATGTTTCAGCCATAATAAATCTTGATTCTGGCATCTACATCCATTCGCTAAACCCTACTACATTCGTACACTGTATCCTTGTCTTCGTTTCTTCATAACCACATTCATCCCACATTCTTTTATACATTGCAGAATGTACCACTAAATGTCAACCATAGACCCACGTACAAACTTACAAGGATTATCCGGTCTTCGATTATGGAGATTCAATTGATTGACCACAACCCAATAACTGCAATTACCATCACTAGGCATATCGTCTACACCAACTATGTAGGGTTCTCATACATTTGGGCGTTTGCAACAAATATTCATCTTCAACTTGATTGTTCTCACATGCCTTACTTTTGATGCCAAGCTTCTTTAAGTAACGACCAACCGGAGTAAGATTTGAGCTACACGACAATGATGCTTTAACATGTTCACAATAAGATGACTTTCGTTTAGTTGACTTCTCTTTTTTAGATGGTCTACCCTTTTTAATAGTTGCTACGGGGGGTTCTAAAGTAGTGGTTGCTTGAGGGAATGCTAACAATTTCAAATCTTGTTGTATTACAAGTCTCACGTTATCAAGCGATTCATCATACCTACTTTTCAATGCTTTTAATTTGGGCAAGTCATCAAAAGCAATAGTTGAACGATGCAATGTAGGAGGAGTGCAAGATAATTGCTTCCAATAAGAATCTATAACGTTTAACCATATGAAATCTTGTGAATGTCTAAGTCTGTCAGCATGTGTACACATGGTAGTCCATTAACTTGCCACAAAACACAACCACAATTTTCGATAGTCAAGCCGACGTTTGAAATGTTTCCTAATTCGTGTACTAGTAAATCTAGTGCTTTGTGAGATATAAATCCCAAAAGTTCTCTAAACATTGGCTCACTTCGAAATCTATGCATTATCCTAGACGTACTCATTTCAAACACATGTTCGATTGCAACTAATTCATTCTCACAACAAAGATGTGCACTAATCCAACATTTCACAAAGCTACCTACAGCGGGGAAATACAATTTCAAACGATGGTGTGCACTTTCAACTATGCTAGTAGAGACATTATCATAGTGTTTTAATTTGTTGGTCCAAGCCAAAACAAACATTTCCTCACACTTACTAAGCCAATTTTTCATTACGTATGTGAGAGATTTTTTCTGCTTCGCAATCCATGCATTACGAAATAATTTTAAGATCTGATGGTACTCTTCTTCGGACAATGAGTTGATCACATTAATCTAACCATCCAAAAATAGTTCACACTCCTTTTTTCCTTCCTCCTCCTCCAACATTACCTCTTTGTCCCCAATCAAAATGCGTTTCTTTTTTTTAAATTGGGTTTAAATTTTGCTTAAACATTCTTCGAAATATGCCATGCGCATAGAATATGAAGTGTCGATGGAAACACTGCAGCTACTGCATTCGTAAGAGAAATTTCGGCATCTGTGATGATAACACTTGGAATTTATTTATCTGTATAACACTTTCTAACACAATGAAGCGCCCATGTATAGGATTCCGTAGTCTCACGATTGATAAAACCAAGTGCCGCGGTAAAAGATCCCCCGGTGATGTTTGCGACACCATATGAAAACATGGTAACTTATATCTATTTGTTTTGAATATGCAATCCAAGAACAATATTTGATGAAAACATTGCGCAAGAACAACGCATCTAGGATGACTAAAGAATAAGTCGGAAACTTCATGGTCGTACCATCAACTCTATGGTGAACCGTGTAATGATGACTAGAAGCCATTTTCATAAATTGTTGCATAATCGATCTACCTTCCATTTTATGTAGTTTAAGCTTAACTTTTGCATTATAAACATTTCGTATGGTTGACTGGTTGTTTGGGTTGTCAATTTTAATAGCAGTTAAAATATTTCGATGCCTAACACCACTATTTGTCATTGTTTCAACGATCTTAACTTCATGATCTTTCAGCCTCGCCACATACGGATGCAATATTAATACATTACCAAGCATATGATTGTGGCGTCCATTCTTTACACCTGTGTAGTTAATGCCCTGCTATTACCCCGCTACAACCCCACTATATCTCATAACGGATTTCTACCGCTATGATTTTTCCATATAGCCCCAGAATATAGCCTTTCCGCTTTAATCCCCGCTATTGCCGCTATATTTCGTTATTTCCGCTATATTCCGCTATTTCCGCTATATTTCGCTATTTTCGCTATATTCCGCTATTCCCGCTATATCTTTTTTAATAAAATGAATTGAAAAATTGCATTTATACATGATAAAATTATGTAACTAATTTATTTGATTTAATTTTTAATATATTTTCAGAAATTAAAATACTCTAATATTCTACCAAATTCAATTATGTTATATAACAGTTTTGGTTTCCAGTCGAGTATTTGGTATTTTGCCAAAAGGCGGGATAACATTTTACTATAGTTATAAAATTATATAAGGTATGAGACTTAAATGTTTTATACGTTTTATCAAGGTGAATGGCTTATTTGTTAAACGTTTTAATTTGATAATTTCTGAATTTGGTAGCACTTTTAGAAAACGATTTTTGATAAAGAAAGGATAGCCAACTGTATTTTGACATATAAGGAAAATTTGTTGAATAGAAATTACTATAAAGGTTATAAATCAGTTTTGCTTAAATTTACTACTTTGCCGCTTTCTTCTACAAGCTTTCAACACTATATTCCCGCTTATGACCTATTGGAAACTAATACATATCGTATCCACCCTTTGGTACATAGTGGATTGGAGAAGGGTGGAAGGAACCTTGTTGAAACCAAGCTTTCGAAAGGGTTGTTTATAACTTACCTTTTTTAAAAGAACGAAGCTTTCGAACCAGTAGCTGCTTGCATTTGTTTTAGAAAAAACTTTCAAAAAGGATGCCACCTTTTATTTTAAAAGAAGCTTTCGAAAGGATAGCTTTGAGCCTATTCGAAATCATGCTGCCGCGTTCATACCTTTCGAACTAGTTGAGGCTGCTTTTCTGTATAGCCTTTAAACAATGGTCTCGAAAGGGCGCTTTCGCCTCCTTATCTTGAAGCTGCGTTCTCAATGCTTTCGAAAGGGTTGGTTTCGAAACCATCCTCTTTATTTACTTAGGTCCAATGCTTTTTAAAGCAATGCTTTCGACCCAGTTCTTTACAACCCTTAGTTATATTAAAAGTTAGACCCAAAGGTTTCAAAAGGAATGATTTTAAATGGATTCGAAGCAATCCACAAACTTTTACTTGAACCCAATACTTTCGAAAGTTACATTTTAAATGAAGAATTTCAATGCTTTCAAAAGGAATATAATATAGGTTTCGAAGGGGAGATCCTAAATAATTTCAAAAGGTTTATTTTGAGTATTTGAATGGAGGGTTTCCAATGCTTTCAAAAGGCAAGTTTAAAGTGTTTTTAAAAGAGGTTTTCTAAGGTTTTACTAAAGCTTTCGAAAGGGTTATTCTCAATGATTTTTAAAGACATTGTTTAAAGTTTTAAAACAAGAGTTTCAATGGTTTTACCTTGACTCCATGGCCTAAATTCTCCTAAGATAGAGAGTGTTTTTAACTTACTTTGAAGGGATAGATAATGCCATTGATAAGGTTTCATCAACATTCTTTTGTGTAAAGCATATATCATAGCATAAGTATTTTATGTAAAGCAAAATAAATGGTTTCCTTGTTTTATAAAGATATAATTTTAGGGGTAAATCATCTACAAAGATTGTTAATAGGGTAGTCAACCCTATGTATATGACAGGAAATGAAATTTTAATAGGGTAGATACCCTAAGTTTATGACTCAGATATTAGAAGACCAGATGGGACTGGTGTTGGGTCGCGCCCAATACTTTAGATATTGGCCCCTAGCTAAAATAAGTCCAAAATTCCAGTGTGTAGGGCTTAACACAAGAGGGACTAAACTAAGGTCGCACATAGAAGGGAATATACAGCGTAAAGGTAGGTTATTGGCGTGCTCGTAAAACCATTAGGTTCAGTTGACCCTAAAAAAAGAAAGTTAAAGGCAGCCAGCCCAGTATTATGTCTAACAGAATTTAGATTGTTGATTATGTTTAGTAGGCCCGCAATGGTTAATGATTAGCCAAATAAAACTATAGTTTGAACTAAAGGTCCATTTATTTCCTAATTTTGTGCATATACATTTGGTTTTATTGTTATAATCAGTTTGATTGCAGGATTTTCATTTGCAAAAGACATGCTTTTAAAGGGATATTAGTAAGGGAAAACCCATTCCTCTAAGTGGCATGATCTCACTTAATATTAGTAAATCAAGATGTAATAGTATTATTCACACCATGCTTTATGTCTAACTCGAAGTTTATGTTTCCACTTGAGCTCTCGGGTGCTCAAAATCTGATTTGAGTGGATTAAGAGTTATGGACTTTTCAGGTTTTGTAGGTTGGACGAATAAGCTTTTGAAGATGTGTAGGAGGCAAAGCAAGCAATGTAGAAGCTATTTAGTATTATTTTCGATGTGATATATTAAGACTGATATGTCTATTTAGTGTTTTGATTATCCAAAGGGGCATCTTCATATGTCGCACTTGGTGTAATTTGTAATAATCGTATTTGATCAAAACCTGGGAATCATTTTGGGATCATATATCGAAATATGAAATATTGATTTAAAATGTAATCAGAAAACTGTTTGAAATCTATGTTGATTTTATTTCATATTCATGTGCTTCTGATATTATGGATACCATTGACACTACCGTATTTTGTCACCGAATGTTAATACTATGGATGACTGTAGCATATGTAGTGCTTAGCTTCGGGACTCATGACAGGGGATGTTACCACTTGGTATTGGAGCATAGGTTTATGAAAAACTAAAAGAAGTTTCAAATTTAAAATGATTGTGGAAATATAATCCTAAGAAATTAGAGAAAAGACTAGGGTACGGGATAACATTATAGTAACGTACTTGTATTTAGCTATATATAATTATCCATTTTATCTCTATTCTCCACCTTTCTTAGGCTATTCATATGTATCTTACAAAGGCTTGAATGTAGAATTCAAGGACATAAGATATTTATGCTAGGAGTGGAAGAGTTAACATTGGTGGAGGAAGCACCACAACCAATTGGAATGCCAGACCAAACATTAGAAGGAATCCAAGTCGGGCACAAAGTGCTAACGCGGGTGCTAGAGTGCCATAAGCTAATATGGGAGCTATATATCAGTTCTTCGTTAATATGATGTAGGCTAGAGTTGCAGCGTGTTTAGTTGTAGGAAGTGTTGAAGGAGGAAATCAAGGAGCTCCTGTGGTCAAATACTATGCAATATTAAGAAGAGACTATGCTAGGCTTGGAGGAAAGCCGTTTATCGGGACTGAGGATGCAATTAAAGTGGAAAATTGGTTACTTCATCATAAAAAGGTCTTTGCGGACTTAGGGCTTAATGATGAGCAGAAGAGGAGGCTTGCTTCTAGATAGTTCCAAGGAGTAGCACTGTACTGGTGGAACAATGTTTCTGCTGGAGTTAATGAAGAAACCAAGACTTGAGCTGAAATTAGGAGGTTTAAGGAAAGATTCATGTTGGAGATCGTTAAGTCAACTCTGCTTAGTAAGTTTATGGAGTTGGAGCAGGCAAACATGACAGTGCTTGAGTATGCAACCAAATTTGAGGAGCTATCGAGATACGGATATGCTAAAGTTAACACGATTATCAAAAGGAATGAGAAGTCCATCCGCAGACTGAAACCTAGACTAGGTAAAGCGACTCTACCATATATCATGGATTTGTGTGATGTAGTTGTTGAGATGGCTTTGAGGAAGGAGGAGATGCTTGCTTTTCATGATGGTAGCAAAGCAGGGGATGCTCAAAGTAGGTGGAACCAGATGAGAGTTTTTTCATAAGAAGGGCGCTTAGAAAGGAGGAGTAGCCTAGAAAAAGATGGATGATGTAAATTTTTTATAAGTGCGACGAGAAGAAACACTATGCTCATGAGTGTCGGATAGGCAAAGGGAAGAAAGCTTCTAATAATAAAGAAGTGAGGTGATTTAATTGTAACGACCCGGGATTTTGGACATCCCGAGATTTTAATATTATTTATAATATTCAATAATGTTGTATTTTAATATACAATATTTCCATTAATCAATGATTTATAATTGTATACAATTTTCCAAATTAGTATAACTTTAGTTTTAAAATTAAAATTACTAATTTAATTTAAATAGAATTTCTTAAATGTATATTTTTTTAAAGCAAATTATGTATATATTGTTCTGGATATAATATATGAATTTTGTTTTAAAGATAAGTATGCATATTTATTCCAAAGTTGAAATATAATAGAAAATTTAAATTTATTAAAAATCAAATATTTTTACAATTAGGATAATAAATTTATATGTATTAAAATTAAATGGAAATTCTTAACAAAGTGAAAGTGTTATACTTTGATTTGGTATATACAAACAATGTTGTCTATATTGAATAAAATAATTTTAAGTTTCTTAGAAATTATATATACTTTGCATAAGGAATTTTTTTATATATATGTTATGATAAGTTAAAAGGAAAATTTATAATATTTAATTGGGAAAAATGTTATAAATTGATGTGTATAAAAATCACTTATATAAATAGGAGAAACTACACATAAATATCAATGAGACTTAGTTTGTTTTGAAGTCATATATTTCTATATTACAAAAGAAGGAAGTGACTTGATTTATTTTGAAATTTAATCTATGGTATAGATTTTATTTTTATCAAAGTTTCATTGGTTTAAATTATATGATAATATAAATGTTATTTTATTTCATTTTGTTTAAAGTAACAATATATTTATAAAAGTGTATTAAACAAAAAGGTTGTTATTTTAATATATTAGTTTTCATCTTTATTTTAAATTATATAAGAGCGCATGCATTAAGTCTTATTTAATCTAGTTCTAATTTTTGTTTAAAATGTATTAGTGACAAATTCATTTCTACCTTGTCAATATAGGTTTGGCTATCTAATTTTCTTTATGCTTATATATACACTTTTATGTATCATATGGTTTATATAAACTATATAATAAATAAAGTCTTCAAAGTTGTTTACTATTAAAAGAAAACAGTTAAACCAAAATAGGCTAAAAGCTAGTTTATATCAAGTTTAAATTAGGGATTAGTAAAAATAAATTCCATCAGTTAAACAGGTTTACACTTGCCAGTAAAAATCTAAATAAATCCAACATAATTATTTTAGTTTCTTTTCAAATCTCTCAGCTCAGTAGAGACAAAATCATTTCTGTCTAAAAATTTATGTTGCAAGTTTATATCTGTATAAGTTTTAGATCAATAGCTGAGGAGAATTATCTCTCTTAAAATTTTAAGCATCAGAAATATAAGAAAGAGGAAAAAGGAAGTTCGTAGCCTCTGTTCAATTGTTAACATCAGAAACAAAGCACCCTTTGTTAAATCCAAGCTCAGCAAATTTCAAAGCAAGATTTTCAAGTTTCAAATTTTAAAGCATCTGGAATCAATGTGGAAGGTGAGAAATATTTATCTTTTAATCCTGGAAATGAAATTGATATGTTATTCTATTAACTGTGAAATTTGTTTTTTTGTTCATCCCGGTATTCAAAAATCTAGATCACATCGCCTAGTTCATATTGCATGTTAATGTAAACTAAGAAAATGTTTATTTCTTAATATAGTTTTAGTTAAAAATTTATTTGTGTGGAAATCATAGTGTATAGTTCATTTATGTCAAGATTTACTGTAAATTTCATATTTTGGTGAAATTTCAATGTAATTGAATCAAAGATTTAAGCATGCGTGTTGATTTCCTTTGTAGAAATAGGATTTTTAAAGGTTAAATTGTGATTTTTAACAACCTAGATTGTAAGGGATTTGGGGATGAATGAATTCCGTTAAAAAAATTATTTTTGGTAATCGACTTGATAAGGGGTGTTGCGCTTTGGTCGAAAAGGAGCCTAGCTTCATGCGCTAGGGTTTCACCGAAGCCGATTCTTGAATTTGGTTTCGATTTAAGGTGGGGTGCAGTTTTTAGGGTTTAAGAGAGGATGTGGCCATGGTAAACTCGCGGCGATTTTGGGAAACGAGGAGGCGACCGGAGTTCTAAGGGTTCAGCACGAGGGTAGCAGCAAGAGTGAGCTTTCGATCGTGGTAGATGGTCTGCGAGGTTGCGGTCAGTCGTGGAAGTAGTGGGTGGTTTTGCGGTGGAGTGTGGTTTCGCGGTTTGAAATTTCAAACCGGTGATCGATTTTTTTGATCGATGGAGAAGTTTGCATCGGCGAATGGCGTATTGGATTCGAGCGATGATGTGGAGATGGGAGGAGGTGTTGCGGTAGTGAGATGGCCGGAGTTTCGGCCGTACACGTGCACGCGTATCAGTGCACGTTGTTTTAGGCTTGATAGCCGAGCGTTGTTTATCGAGGCGATAGGTGCGGGATGATTAAGGTTCGGCGCTGGACTTGTTTTGTTTCGCGAGTGATCGTTTTCTTGTTTCGTGATATCGTCGTTCGGTGTTGTAGTGTTCCAAAAAGTGAACCTTGAACCAAGTCTTTGTGGAAGAAGGGGAGGATGTTTCAGTGTGTATTTGTTGGGCTTTAGGTCGTTTTTGTTGCGTGGTGGTGATGAGTTAGGTCGAATCTGTAGTTTGGGTTGTGGAAATCTTTGGGCTTATGGGCTTTTGTTTATTTAAACAAAGTTTATTATTTTAAAGGTCTTGTTATATAAAAAGTTTTAAATCCAATTGTTTTCCATAATTTTTACTTAAGTTTATTTGAATAATTTGAGTAAAGTAAAGATGATTAAGAAGATCATTATAATTAGGCTTTTCAATTAATCAAGTGCTTAAGAGATTTTTAATTTATAATAATTAACAAGATGATTAAGGATTGATTAATTAAGGGATAATTAATCAATATAAATGATTAATATATAATTAACTATAATTAACTGAGAGTTAATGTAATTAATTATTGTGATGACCTGAAATTTTTAGGCAATTGCAATTGGAATATTTAATTGATTTTAAATATTTAAAAAGTTAATTTTTAACTTGAATTCAAATATCACTATTTATTAGACAATTAAATTATTAAATTAAATAATTTGAAGTTGGGTAAAATGTTCAATCTGGAGTTTTAAGCCTGTTAAAAATAATTAGAAAGCTTATAAAATTTATATGGATAATACCGAAGATAATAGAAGTATTAAAATTGAATCTAATAGTGATTTGTTCAGTTTTAAAAATATAACGTTTAAATTGATATTTAAAAATAGCCTTCCGAGGCACAGTCTTGGAATTTGACAGAACCAGTACCATGGGATCCGTAACATTATATTATTATCGGATTTCAAATTTCGTATTGATCGGAGTTATTGTGTGAGCGTACGATATATAAACGTGCTGAAAATTTAATTGATAATAATCGATTCAAAAAGCTATCTTCCCCATACGATCAAATTAGGACTCGAAACCTTTTCCATTACATTCGAAATAGGGATATAATATTGTAAACGCCTAGCGGCACGCCTCGATAGGATGTCAAATTTTAAGTTGCGTTTTCGAGACAATATGAGTTTAAATTTAATATATATATATATATATATATATATATTCACATACTAATCACCATCAACCGAAATCATATCCACATCAAACCTTTTCCTTCCTCCTCAGCAGCTTTTGCTTTTTCAGAAAAAAGCTGTAGCCGAAATTTTTTTTGCACGCTAACATCCCTTCCTGTCCCTTGTTTGTCAAACATCTGGTTCCCTTTGTCTTTTTAAATCACGCGAGCAGGCAAAAGGGTTTCTTCATCATTCGAAGAAATAGGATGGCCGAACAATTTTCTTTCCCTTCTTTTCTTTCAAGCATAATCCCTTTTCCTGCTTTCTGTTAAATCGGAATTTAGGTGACCGAACCTCTCTAATAAAATGCAGAATAATCAAAAATAAATATAGGAGCCGAAGGAAAATCAAAACAGTTGTAGGTTCAAATTGGAATTTCTCTTTGAGGGTGCTACCTGTTGTGAGGCACGGCATAAGTAGGAGGTGCTCAATTTTGTTCAATGGCGAGCAGAGGGGAGGAGGGATTTCGCGATAGAGATCGGCGACTCGTGTGTTCTATCGTGATTTCTCTAGTCGACGAGCGTGAGAAGCGCGGCTGAGCTCCATCGTGGGCACGTGGACAGCGACGCGAATGATGGCGAAGTGCAGTTGTGAACCGAGTCGAGGCAGAGCCGTCTATCGTGATCTGGTTGGGAAACTAGACGAGGCGGCATTGGGCTTGAGCTTGAAATTTCTTGTGACTCGAGAGGAGGAGGGTCGGTCAAAGTTTGCTATGTGGTGCAGAGGGTAGAGCAGGGTTCTTAGCAATAAGGTATTCACGGTTCTTTTTTTTTCTATCAAAAGAAATTTCCAACAAATTTTTTTATAGTAAAGGTATAACGCCAATCTGGTTTGAAATTGATGTGTGTATATATAGGTTAGAAGAATTAAACGGTAAGTTACTAATCAGTTAGGAAAAAAAATTATTAGATTTTAAAACCTGTGTAGATTATTTTGGAAATAAAATATACACACCTTTTCAGAAATCTACTTGCTTAATTTTTTAAACAGTAAATGCATACATATGTGATTTTAAGAAAATATAGAAATTTTAAAATGTTGTAGAGATTATATAAAAGTTAGATCTTTGAAATCTATTACATAATTTATTTTATCGTCATATATGTAGTCTCAAGGAAAAAATAAATAAACATATACACATTTTTAAATCCACTAGTTCAAATTTTAAAATAGTGTACATTAATTTGTTTAACTAACTTATTTAATTATTTTAGAAATTATTAAAGGAAAATTAGTTTAAAACTAAAACTATTTGTTAATTAAATTTCAAAATGGGAACTAAATTATTCGATTAGTTCAAATATTAATAAAATCGTTTAATGTTTATACAAGGTCTTAAATTGTGAAGAAATCAAGCCGAGATGGATCAGATTGCAAATTAAAAAACAAAGGTGAGTTAATCTCACTCATCTGGTTTAATTTAAATTTAAATGGTTAGGTACAAATAATTGGTTAAATGGTTGAACTGATTTGATGTGCTATATTATAGTAAATAATACATCTTAGAATGATGGATTTCCCGCATTTATATAGCAGATGAGAACCTATGCACCGCATAATAGCAGATGATATTACATTAATTCCATATACCGCGATATTCCACCTCGAAACGGAATTGATATTTTATATTGTGTCGACGTCTATGGATGCAGTGAAACAGGTTGGAGAGTTCCAACTTGATTCCTCAACATTTATTTAAATTATTTAATATTCTTTATTGTGATTATTTGATATTATATAATGAATTATATTGGAATATTGAATGCTATGGTATGCTTGAATATATTTCGGTACACTTAGTTATCAAAATATATAAATTGGATTTTTGGAAAGACAATAAAAGAGTGGAGTTTTAATTAAAATAATTATAGCGAATTTGAATAAATTAAGAATGAATTGAAAAGAAATGGAAGTGATATTAAAATACTAATAAATTATTTCGAGTATGGAGAAAAAAGGGATTTTGAATAACTAGAAATTAATGAATTGTAAACTTAAGTGATATCATTTAAAGGAATAAAGAATTATTTTAAAATTCAAAGTTTAAATTTATTTAAAAGGATAAAGAAGTAATTTGGGAAATCTAAAATTGGTATTTTCAGTTAAAAGTATTTTAAAACATAATTAAGGAATAAATCTGAAGCTAATGGATTTTAGAATAAATAGAGTAAATTGGAAATCAATTTAGGAATTGATTCAAGTGTGTAAAATCGGGATTTTTTAAAGGATGGGAAGAGAAATATATTTCCCTGAATAGCCAAGTACATTTCAAAGTAAAATTTTAAAAGTTTTAATGTCGTTTTGAAAAGCATGTTTTATAAAATTTATTATTCTAAATATTTAAAGTTCTAAAGGAAGTAATTTTCAAATCAATTATCATAGCAATTATTTAATGGTGACTTAGTATTTTGTTTTAAAGGAAAAAAAGTCTAGTTTTATATTTTATAAAGTAACCTTATTTTAAATATTCCTAAAGTATTATTTTTAATTAAGTATTAAAGTAGTTTTTCTAAAATTTAAATGTTAAAGCATATGTTACAATAAAGTGTTTTAAATTATTTTAAAAATCTAAGTTTTGTGCTTGGTGTTTCAGTGGAAATAGAAAATATTTGGGAAATTTATTCAGTAAAAGGAATGTAGTTTGAAACTGTTTTCAAAAGGGTTGAAAATGAAAACATATCTTGCGAAGATATTTTGAGATAAATAAATAATTTGGGAAATTTTTTATTGTTTGATGGTTATTGTGTATGTTAATTGATAGTTAACTAACCGACTATCAATATTGGCCAATGCGCCGATCGTTTCGAAGAGACCGGGATCGAGATTTATTTTTCGAAAACCACTTCGATTCGGTTTGTACGTTTTCGTGGAAAAACGAGTTTGGATTCGAAAATGGAGCAGTGAAGTGCAAGGGCTAGTCGCTACTTGAAAAGATTGCGGTGTACGAGTGCACGTGCTAATATAGTACACACGGATCGTGTAATATGGAATATGATATAAATGCGGAAATAGATGATAATAGAAAAGTAAATAAAAATAGAAAAATCACATCAGAGATTTTTATACTGGTTCGGAGCACCGTCCTACGTCCAGTCCCAGACTTCTATCTGGATTTTCACTATTAACTACCTCGCTTCACCCGGAGGAACAGGTTTACAACACCCGAGCAGACGAACGGGATTTCACGCCTCCAATATATTGAGGACTTCAACACTTGCCTCTTACAACACCGAGGACTTCAACACTTGCCTCTTACAACACCGAGGACTTCAACAATGATGAATGTAATTATTTGTTGACGGTATGTGTTCTTGCTAACACAGTTTTGTCACTTGTAGTACAAGTTTCCTATAATCTTATCCTCAAAATATGTGAATGATGTTTTGTGAAGATTAAGGGAAGTATATTACTTATTGAATCAAAAGATATGAAATAATTTCAATGATTCAATAAGCAATTAAAATAATTGAGAGCTTTTAGAATGCAGGAGTATTTAGAAAGTAAGATCAGAAATTAGAGTAGAAAAACATATATTTTCATATGTTTGAATCAATGATTTAGATGAGTTTATATAGAGAAAAATGGTTGTAACTCTTTGTGAACAGTAGCCATTAATAGATATGATCAATGATGAAAGGTATGAGATACAACCATTGGAGAAAGAAGTGTCTTTTGAAAAGGTTGCTCTCTGTTTAAAAACGGTCGACAGGTCAAAAATTGGCCAGTAGATAGGATTTCAAATATATAGTCGTTATGTGCATGTGTGCACGTTCATTGTGCATTTTACTCAGAAACGGTCGACCGCCTATATTAATACCGGTTGACCGGTTACTGTCAAGTTGCACAATGAATGTGTAGTGCTATTCAAATATATATATATCGATAATATTGAGGTGCATGATTATTTGAGGATAGATTTTAACAAGTTTATCACTATTACAATATCAAATAATCAACCTATAATCTAGAGTACCATATGTAGCTCTTTTGTGCCTCTTTATAGCCATGATGCCTGTGTTTTGTCGATCGCCTTTATTTCTTTGTCAGAAATCAAAAACTTCATAGAACCTGTGACTCAATATTCTCCCCCTTTTTGATTGATGACAACATATATCTGAAGTTCTGAATCTCCCCCTGAATATGTGATCTCCCCCTGAGATTTTGTTTGTATTCTTTATATATATATATATATTTATATATATATATATATATTCCTGCAAATAATTGTTAGCACTTTCTCCCCCTTTGTCATCGACAAAAAGGAATAATAGATAATGGAATAATATAGGAGTATATCAACCTAAATATTCATGCATAGAAAAAAATACAACATATCCAAAACATACCAGAGTATCATACACACCATAATATCATACGAATAAAAGTAACGACACTATTTAGTACAAGTGTCGAAAGATGTTTTAAATTACTAATCTAAAATATAGAGATAGAAAATAGAATCTAGGATGAGTCAGAAGCTGTCTCCTCTTGAATATCTTCTTCCTCATCATCATCATCATCTTCCTCTTCATCGTCCTCTCTAGATGATTCTCCACGACCATGTCCACTAGTACCAGCAGACTCCTCAGTTGATGACCAGTTGAAAGCAGGAGGAGCAGGGCGTTTGCCTGGGTCTTGAGCAGAGATGGATGTGCTACATGAAATAGCATCCCATAAAATACCAAAGAATGACTTGACTTTGTTGAAGCGTTTATCAATTTTCGTGCCCATGCGCTTGAGTCTTGATTCAAGCAAGAATTGGTTACGCGCAATAGTTTCAAGTGATTCTTTTGTGGTGGATTTTGATTTCAACATTTTAACTTCTTCAGAACGAGGTCGAGAGGAAGTAGCTTTTTGTTGTGTTGGACCTTTTTGTTGTCATTGTTCAAACAACATAATCTGAAGGTAAGGAGGAGGGAGCTTCATGCATTTGATGGTTATAGAATCAATACATTTTGGTTTCAAGGTGGCAGAGTCAGGAGGTCGTACGCCACAAGCTAGCAAAATACGCATGATATATTCATTGTAGAAAAAGTGAGGTCGCGTAGAGTTGTTCACCTTGAGAATCTCGTCAAAAAGCATATGAACCCAATTGATTTGGATATCTCCATAAATAGCATTAAGGGCCTTGAAATTTTCTTTGTATACAGTGTCATAGTTTCCTAGTCTAGGAAACAAAGAAAACATCAAGACGCGATGTAGTAGCCTGGCGGTGGGTCGAAGTCCAATTGATTTTGTGCCATCACTGTTGTCCTCCACGAATTGACGGCTGATGCTATTGCGAGTGAAGACTTCACAGAAATGTGATGAAAACTCATCTCCTTGATTTGGAATACCCAGTATAGAAGCTATCCTATCATGAGTGATAAAAATTTGTTTGCCACATACGACAGACCAAATGACTCCGTTCGGATCATCAGGTTTATACTCGTCCGGATTCATGTTGGCATAGAATAATTTTATCATCAAGTGATTTATTTCCACATTATTTTCTGAAAAATCGATCAATGGAGTAAGATTGGAGTTATTTGCTAACCTACGGATTCCATAAGATGTGAAATCATCAAACTTGATGAAAGAACCCGGATGAAACTTGTAGTTAGTCATTTGATTCCATCTTGTGATAGCTACCAGATTTTCGATCCATTTCTTAGCGGAGATATTGAGTGATGAAGTTCCGGAGGATGATCCTTTCTTGGGTTTCTTTTGCGGAGGAGCCATTGTTAGAAAATTTGGAGATTTGGAAATTGAAATTGAGAGAATAGGGTTTTTGGAATTTGGGGAAAAATAACCGGTTGAGACAAATGAGGAGAAGGATGAAAAAAAATGACGCAAAGTGTATATAAAAACTGAATATACGTATACCGGTCGACCGCTATAATATGGCCGGTCGACCGTTTTCATCCAGAGGCTAAACGGTCGACCGGTCATATTATAGGTGGTCGACCGGTTTTGTTCCCTGATGAAAAACAGTATGTTTTGCAGTTTTTTGAGAATATGTCGGGCTATATAATTCATATTTCACTCTTATTATAAAATACAAATGTTATTACAAGAGTTATAGAGAGAAAACGATGCAACAAGTGTATATATATATATATATATATATATAAATTTAATGAGGAGTGGAAGAATCGTCATTAGGATTGGACTCCAGTTTTTCTGAGCACCTTCATTCCTGTTATAATTCCGATCCCAAAAGTTAGGACTCCTAGATGTTGACGGCCTAGACGGCATCGGTTCATGCACATCATGCTTGTTTGAACCACAAAAGAATGATGCCATCTTTTCTAAAACAGGTAAACGTGCCGATGTTCGTTGTTGCTCATGATAAAGCTGGCTTTGTCCATAATGGAGCTGTCTTTGAAGATCTATTTTATGTTTCTTATAGTGGTGAATCTCGTCGATCTGTACTTTGGTACGAGGAGAACAAAATAGCGACTTCTTTACTCGTTTTGAGGTTGGTGTACTACCAGGAGTACGATTGTATTGGTGATGATACTTCGGTTTCTGTTTTGGTGTTTCAGGAGAATAATACTCCTCCGGGTCGAAACTTGTAACGGAAATGTGTGATTTTTTAGCACACTTATCACAAATGTGAGCCATAGAAAATTATGTATAGAACCTTATGCTCAGATAAGAAAAGATGAATAAAGAGAGAAGTTTTGACAAGCTTATAAAGAAATTCCTTAAACTTAAGCCTGTGGATGAGAGTGAATAAAGAAATATGACCGCGAAAGCAAGCAAAGGCTCTTATTTAAAGAAAATAAATAGCTTTTCTTAGAAAAAAAATGCTATAGTTAAAATATAACCAAAAGAAAAGACAATCATTAGTAATTACTAGTCAAAATCTTTTCTTGAAATTAAACCAAGCTCTCTTCGTAATCTAATAAAACTAGATTCGAGCAGAGGCTTAGTAAAAATGTCCGCTAATTGATTATCAGTTTGGACATATTCAAGACATATATATCCTTTTTCAATATTATCTCTAAGGAAATGATGACGGATATCAATGTGTTTGATTCTAGAATGATTCACTGGATTCTTAGAGAGATTTATAGCACTTGTGTTATCACAGTATATAATAGAATTTGATAAATGAATATCAAAATCTTGAAGTGTTTGTTGCATATATAGTACTTGAGTACAAGCGAGAGCTGCTGATATATATTCAGCTTCACATGTTGATAGTGAAACACAATTTTGTTTCTTACTAAACCAAGAGACAAGTGATTTTCCAATAAAATGGCACGTACCACTTGTACTTTTTCTATCCATTCGCGAGCCGCCAAAATCAGCGTCACTATATGATACTAATTCAAATGGACATCCTTTTGGATAAAAAAGACCGAAATCTTTGGTATTATTAAGATAACGAATTATACGTTTCACTGCTCGTAGATGTGATTCCTTTGGATCTGCTTGAAAGCGTGCACATAGACAAACACTCATCATTATATCTGGACGACTAGCTGTAAGATAAAGAAGAGAACCAATCATGCTTCGATATAATTTCTGGTCAACACTCTTACCATTTTCATCTTTTTCAAGATGTGTAGTTGTACTCATAGGAGTTGGTTTACCAGATGTATTTTCTAATCCGAAGCGTTTGATAAGATTTCCGCAATATTTTTCTCGATTGATAAAGATACCACTCGGAAGTTGTTTGATTTGAAGTCCAAGAAAATATGACAGTTCTCCCATATGAGACATTTCAAACTCTTTGGTCATAATACTTGCAAATTCCTTGCAGAGTTTATCGTTTGTTGAACCAAAGATGATGTCGTCTACATATATCTGGATAACTAGAATATCCTTTTGAGAATGTTTAACAAACAAAGTTTGATCGACTTTGCCTATTTGAAATCCTGAGTTAATAAGATAACTACGTAATCGTTCATACCAAGCACGAGGTGCTTGTTTTAAACCATACAGAGCTTTCTTAAGTTTGAACACATGGTCAGGATATTTTTCATGTACGAACAAAGGAGGTTGTTCGACATAGACATTCTCTTTGATAAATCCATTGAGAAAAGCACTTTTGACATCCATATGATAAAGTTTGAAATTATGGTGATAAGCAAAAGATAATAGGATTCTAATAGCTTCTAGTCGAGCAACTGGTGCATAAGTTTCTTCATAATCGATACCTTCTTCCTGATTATACCCTTGTACTACTAATCTTTCTTTATTTTTGGTGATATTTCCTTGTTCGTCAGCCTTATTTTTATAGACCCATTTAGTACCAATAATTGATTGATCAGTTGGCCTTGGAACAAGTTCCCAAACGTCATTGCGCTCGAACAGATTTAGTTCTTCCTGCATGGAAATGATCCAGTAATCGTCTGTAGCAGCTTCTTTTGGATTCTTAGGTTCGATATTTGAGAGAAAAGCGACATGACCCATTTGGTTGAGTTGACTCCTTGTTCTGACTTGTGATGTTACTTCACCGATTATATTTTGAGCCGGATGGTCTCTTAATATCCTTGGAGGTGATTGTAACTCACATATTTGAGGAATATTCTCAATAATTATTTCTGAGTCAGAATCAATATTCGTGATGATTGGATTGTCAGTGACTATTGATTCGTCATCATCTGATATAGTGTGAGGACGTTGATAAAATTCATCAAAAGAGACATGAAGTGATTCTTCAATAGTTTTGGTTCGTTTATTAAATACACGATATGCCTTACTTTGTTCTGAATAACCGACAAATATTCCTTCATCGGCTTTTGGATCGAATTTGCCAAGCTGGTCTTTCGTATTTAAGATAAAACACTTGGAACCAAAAACTTTGAAGTATGAGATTTTAGGCTTTCTTTTGTTAAATAATTCATAAGGAGTATTCTTGGTAAGAGGTCTTATGGACACACGATTTAAAACATAACAGGCAGTTGCGACGGCTTCTGCCCAGAAATGTTTTGATAAGGTGGTTCCATTCAATAATGTTCTTGCACATTCTTGTAAAGTTCGGTTCTTCCGTTCTACAACTCCGTTCTGTTGTGGAGTTCTAGGAAACGAAAAATTATGATATATACCTTTCTTTGTACAAAAATGTTCGAATTCATTATTTTCAAACTCTCCGCCATGATCACTTCTTATATTTTTAACTTTAATTCCTTTTGATTTTTTAATTCTTTTCACGAAAGATTTGAAATGATCGAAAGTGTCACTTTTATTTTTTAAGAAAATTGTCCATGTGTAACGAGAGAAATCATCAACAATTACTAGCACATATCGACTGTGATTTGTTGATTGAACCCTAGTAGGTCCAAATAAATCCATGTGTAGTAACTCAAGTGGTTGAAATGTTGATATGACTTTCTTGGATTTAAAAGATGATTTGGTCAATTTTCCTAATTGACATGCATCACAAATGTTGTTAACTTTAAAACTCATTTTGGGTAGTCCTCTAACTAGATTGTTTTTGGCTAGTTTGTCAATAGTTCTGAAGTTTATATGACAGAAGCGTTTGTGCCATAGCCATGGATCATTATCATTAGCCACAAGACACATATCTGAATTATGATTAATATTCATATTCAGAATATATATATTTCTGTCTCTATATCCTTCGAAAACTAAATTATGGTCTTTATCTAGAATACTACACTTATTATTCGAAAAGGAAATTATAAAACCCTTTTCACATAATTGACTAATACTAAGAAAATTGTGTTTTAAATTTCTAACTAGCATGACATTAGTAATAAGAGGTAAGTAAGATGTACTGCAATTTCTCACATCGCCTTTGCCGATGATATAGCCTTTTGAATTATCTCCAAAAGTGACGGAGCCACCATCTGAGTATGTAATATTTGTTAATAAGCTCTTGTCTCCAGTCATGTGCTTCGAGCAACCACTGTCCAATATCCACTTTCCTCTTTTCTTAAGTGGGACCTGTAAAAAATAGAATTAAGTTCATGGTACCCACTTTTTATAGGGTCCTAAGAGTTAGGTCTTAGGAGTCCAAACCCATATGGGTCTAGTATCCCCTTTATATACATAATTAGTATTATGATGCACAGTATTCATGAAATTCTGAATATATTTGTTCCTAATCAAATTGTTATTTGTTTTAGGAACCCATATTTTGATTGTCTTGATATTTTTCTTTTGAAATTTCACAACTGGTTTCGGTTTGGAGTATAATAAACTAAGATTTTTCTTAGCTTCAGTTTTTTGTACTCTCTTCTTTCTTTTATTACCAAGATGTTTCTTGGTTTCCTGTTTCTTATATCCCAAACCTTGTTTATCCGAAATAGATTGTGAACTTTCAATGATTTTTGTCAAATTTTCTCGACCTTTGTTAAAGTTAGAAATATTTTGAGTAATGTCATCAAACTTTGTTTGTAAACTAGCTTTTTCTAGGTCTAGAATTTTGACTTTTGCCTTAAGCTCATGATTTTCAGTAGTGAGAGCATTATTTTTCTCTTTTTGAGCTTCTATTTCTTGACTCAAAAGAGATAGTTGAGAGTCAACATTAGATGACGATTCTTGAATTTTTTCAAGTTCATTTTCTAATATTTTCTTCTCATCTTTTAACATATCTCGTTCAAACTCTGCTCTACCTAAATCTGCTTTGACTACTTTTAATTGGCGTTTTATGTCTTTATATTTGACTATCAATTCAGCATTAATATCAAGTAATTCATCAAGTGTAGGAATTTGTACCTCATCTTCTGTTGCCATAAAACAAACATTAGCTTGTTCATTCTCCGAATCAGTTTCACTTTCTGATGAAGACGAGTCTGAATAATCCCATGTTACTGAGAAGGCTCGTTTCTTTGACTTGTCCTTCTTATATTTGAATTTGTCATTTTCTGGCTTCTTCTTTTGTTCTGGACAATCCTTTTGCATGTGCCCCTTTTTGTGACAGTTGAAGCATTCTATAGAGGATGATGTTGGTTTATTTGATCCAGATTTCTTTCTGTTATAGCGATTGGCTTTTCGCTGTTTTAGGAATTTTTTGAAACCTTTTGCTATGAATGCCAGATCTTTGTCTTCAGACTCTGATTCATTTTCGTCTTTTTCAGCATGGAATGCCACGTTCTTCTTTTCTTCTTTTTGTTCCTTTCTAGTCTGCAAGTTAGCTTCATAGGACATTAGATTTCCTATCAATTCATCTGGCTTCATGGCGGAAAGGTCATTAGCTTCTTCAATTGCTAATACTTTTCCTTCCCATTCACTAGTCAGAGAATGTAGGACTGTTGAAACAACATCAAAATCAGAATACTTTTGTCCTAAGCCAATAAGTGCATGGTGGATAGTTTGAAACCGTGAATACATATCATTGATTGTCTCATTTGGTTTCATTTTGAAATTTTAAAATTGACTTTTCAGCATGGCTATTTTGGCTTGTTTAACCTTGTTAGTACCTTCATGAGTGATTTTTAGCGTTTGCCAAATTTGATATGCAGTAGTGCAGATACTAACACGGTTATATTCATTTTGGTCTAATGCACAAAACAACATATTTATTGCTCTTGCATTTACGGTTGCTGCCGTTTTCTCAGCCGCAGTCCATTCTGAATAATCAGTTGTTGGATTTACTATTTCTTTTTGAGTTGCATTCCAAGCATCATAACTATTTGATTGCATAAAGAATGACATACGTGTTGCCCAATAACTATAGTTAAGACCATTGAAAAATGGAGGTCTTTGTGTTGATTGACCTTCCATGTAAGTGGTGTTTTGAGTGCTAGTACTTGCGTTATTTGCCATATTACAAGAATATATCAAATAACTGTGTTACGGTTATATGATGGCCGTGCTCTGATACCAAATGAAAAGATTGCGGTGTACGAGTGCATGTGCTAATATATACACACGGATCGTGTAATATGGAATATGATATAAATGCGGAAATAGATGATAATAGCAAAGTAAATAAAAATAGAAAAATCACACCAGAGATTTTTATACTGGTTCGGAGCACCGTCCTACGTCCAGTCCCAGACTTCTATCTGGATTTTCACTATTAACTACCTCGCTTCACCCGGAGGAACAGGTTTACAACACCCGAGCAGACGAACGGGATTTCACGCCTCCAATATATTGAGGACTTCAATACTTGCCTCTTACAACACCGAGGACTTCAACACTTGCTTCTTACAACACCGAGGACTTCAACACTTGCCTCTTACAACACCGAGGACTTCAACAACGATGAATATAATTATTTATTGACGGTATGTGTTCTTGCTAACACAGTTTTGTCACTTGTAGTACAAGTTTCCTATAATCTTATCCTTAAAATATGTGAATGATTTTTTGTGAAGATTAAGGGAAGTATATTACTTATTGAATCAAAAGATATGAAATAATTTCAATGATTCAATAAGCAATTAAAATAATTGAGAGCTTTTAGAATGCAGGAGTATTTAGAAAGTAAGATCAGAAATTAGAGTAGAAAAACATATATTTTCATATGTTTGAATCAATGATTTAGATGAGTTTATATAGAGAAAAATGGTTGTAACTCTTTGTGAACAGTAGCCATTAATAGATATGATCATTGATGAAAGGTAAGAGATGCAACCATTGGAGAAAGAAGTGTCTTTTGAAAAGGTTGCTCTCTGTTTAAAAACGGTCGACAGGTCAAAAATTGGCCAGCAGACAGGATTTCAAATATATAGTCGTTATGTGCATGTGTGCACGTTCATTGTGCATTTTACTCAGAAACGGTCGACCGCCTGTATTAATACAGGTCGACCGGTTACTGTCAAGTTGCACAATGAATGTGTAGTGCTATTCAAATATATATATATATATATATATATATATATATATATCGATTATATTGAGGTGCATGATTATTTTAGGATAGATTTTAACAAGTTTATCACTATTACAATATCAAATAATCAACCTATAATCTAGAGTACCATATGTAGCTCTTTTGTGCCTCTTTATAGCCATGATGCCTGTGTTTTGTCGATTGCCTTTATTTCTTTGTCAGAAATGAAAAACTTCATAGAACCTGTGACTCAACACTACTAATCCTAAGGATTATTCCAAAATGGATGTAGTAGGAATAGTGCCTTCGGTTCCGTTCGAACCCGGGACGGACTTGTATGAATGAATGCTTTCAGAACATCGTCAGGTGGACGATGAGCATTCTAAGTGAAACAGTCTAAAAGGTAACGCTTAGCTCAAGCCTCATCAACCAGGAATGACTGAAAATCAGGGGTTATCCAGCAAGGCTAGGTGGATAGCACCCATTTCAGGGTGAGGTCATCCCTGTCTAGATGTCCTTTTTTATTCGGCTTAGTGGTGCGGTTGCTGATCCCAACCGTAGGGTGATCTTACTCGGGATTATCCAGTAAGAGGTAGCCCCGGTCTTGTGTTGTAGGAGGATTGGGAGTGATCCTCGGTATACTGATCTAGACCAGGTACCATGACAGGTGGTACCCCCTTGCCTAGTCATTAGTTGGAAATCTATTTTTCCTACGAGCCCGTACGGTTTTAATTGTGCACAACTATTGCTGAAATGTGAGATGCAAGCATTTCGGCTAGATTCTATTTTACTTTCTATAGGCACTATTATAATATCAGAGAATTTTAATAAAAAGTGTTTTTATCTATCGTAAGGTAAAAACCCGACATGTTTATTTGTGGCGTGGTCTTACGAGATGCTTTTTTTCAAAGGATTTTGAAACTTTAATGACCAATTTGAGTGTGTTTTTCTCATGCAGGTTTTCCAAACTGACTTGCGTATTATTTAATTATAATGCTCGGGTCAGACCGAGTATTATAGGATACATGATATGAGGCCGTGGAGCTCAAGAGACGAGCTGGATGGAGATACGTACTTTTGTACTTGATTATTGTTCCGCTGTGTATCCTATTGTATGTTATTGATGTTGTTGAGCTCTGATGATGTATTCCGATGATGTATGTATAAAATAGATATAGGTTTCTTTTGTGTAAAGATCAACTATTATCTATTATATTTTATTCCGCTGCGATGGTTAGATTCTGATGTTGTTTTCTATTTTCTTCTTCTACCTCTTCTTCTTTAACCCAAGTGGTTCGTATTTCGTACATCTCGAGTTGATTGATGGAGAATAGTGTCGACTTTTAAGGGGTACGGATTTGCGGGCTGTTACACTTGGTATCAGAGCTTAAGTTGGTGATAACCTTGGCTCTGGTGGGAATTACTCATTAAATAGAGTCTGTAGTACTCTAGAATGAGTTTGAGTGTATTAATAGATATGAGCACGTATTTGTTGATGAATATAAAATTGTTTTTATATTGTGTTGATTTATTGGTTGAGTGTTTATGGATTCTGGTTGATATGTGGGACGCCATGTTATCGATAGGAATTTCTAAACTCTTAAACAAGATAAATCGACACGGTATTGTTTTAAATAGGGTAAATGAAATAATTTTACCCAAATTATTTTCATATATAAAGGGAATAATTTTTCGTGAATTGTTATAGTTATATATGGATGCCTGGTTGTTAGGGATGATAATATTAAATTATTATCATTAATGTGTAAAATTTGATAAGAAATTGAGATAACAATCAAAGATTAAGGAATAGACTAATAAATAAATGGGATTTGTAAATGTGATTTATGATTTAATAAGGAACTGAAATAAAAAAAAACTATAAACAAATTCATATACAAATGAAATTGTAAATGTAAACTATAAATGTGAAATATAGTGTGATTAATAATTAGAATAAGATAAAATTCCAAAGTAATGTTTGAATATAAATTCAAAGGATTTGGGATTTGAAAATTTGGAAATTTAGATTCCTTCGAATTTGAAAATGATTCTCAAAAAGTTGGGAAAAATAATATATATTTGAGAAATATTTTTGAATTGGATTCGGAATCTAGAGAGATTTGGAATTTAAAAATATTTGGATGGTTTTAAAAAGAGATAAAAGCATTGAACTCTTTTCGGCCGCTGGAACATAATTCCGATGATGATCGCGACATCATCGGTGTTCATTTTCGAGTTTCCAAGAGAGGGATTGCTACCTGGATGTTTTGGATTAATGTTTGTTTGTGAAATTTGGTTTGATTTTGAAAATGCAAAGGAACAGTTTGGTTTAGATATATATGTTTTCAAATTTGAATTTGGAACCTTTTAGTAATGAGTTTAAACGTGTAAGCAAAAGGGAATTGAAACTGAATGTTGAACTTAAGTTTGAATGGAAAAATTAGTCAAGTTGGACTAAATAAAACAAAGTTTTGAGATTAAAATTAGTAAGTAACTGATTAATTTATATGGTATGCAAATGAAATGAAATTGAATATTGGATAATGTTTGATTTAAAATTGTGTAAAATAAAGTGCAGAATTAGTTCAAATGGACTAAAAATAATTAATTGTTTGGAAATTAAATTTATTGGTTGAAAATGAATTTGTGAATGAATATTAATAAGTGAGTAGCTTATAAAAATTTAACAAGAGAATAAATAAGTCGGAATACAAGTATTGGTATTCGGAAAAAATCCAAACTTGTTATATTAAGTAAGATTGAACTCAAGAAAATTAAATAAAATGGTTTTGAAGATAGATGTAAAAAGGTATGGGATTATAAATTGAAAGTGTGGTCAAATGAAACTGAATTGGATTAAAATAGATTTGGTGTGAGTTGTAAACAAATCCAACATATGTATAAATTGAATGGCTTTATTACTAATGAATTCAATAATGGATTGTTAATATGAATTAAAATTTAAAAATGGATAATAGAATAAATAATCAAATAAGTTAGTAAAATGGTTGGGATTTGATCAAAGGAAAATCAAATTAAAGATTTAAATGGAAGTTAGTTGAATAAAATAAACCTAAGTTATTGGGTGGAATAGTTTGAAGAAAATAAATAACTTAAATAAATTATGAGATGGTTATTTAATATATTGGATGTCGAGTTTAATAAAATGGTTTGGAATCAAACTTTTTGGATATGAAAGAAAATACAATGAAAAGATTGTAAATAAATCAAAATGGGACGGAATCAAGTGTAAATTGAGTTGGAATCAATTTAAATTGGTTGTAAGCAATTGTAATAAGTGTCGGAACTTTATATGTGCTTATGGAAATTATATAACATGCATTATATGTGAAATTTATGTGCTAGCTATTGAAAGTAAGTGAAATGTTAATAAATTGCATATATTTAGTACTTATATGTTTGAATTGAGTAAGTACAGGTACCAGGAAGCCGTTTGGCTGGATTAGATCGTGCAAAATGTTAAATAATAAGCCGCTTGCTTAAAAATGCTAAATAAAGGTACACCTACGCAATAAAAATAGGAAATATGAACTGTTTTTGGTTTTTCCGACCATGTGGGTTGATGTATATATATTTATATCTCTTGTCAAATTGTAAAAGCTCCTCCGTACAAAGGAGACTCTACCAAAAAAATTCGAAAATTTTGGGAGTTGTAAATTTTTTTCGAAAATATTGGGAAAAAATTTAGTTAGCGACAAAACGATTTCAGATTGCAAATTGAAATAAATTAGGGAATGAAACTAATTTAAAATAATGATATGAATCAGTATAAATGGAAGATAAAATTCAATACTCTGAATTAAAGATAAATTGAATTCGTATGAAAATGGGAGAACCAATTTGAATAAAAGAAGATATAAACTGAAGTTGTGAAGTGAAAATAAATATAGGAAGCGTACAAAATACTTATATTGAACTTAAGAAGAAATAGTGAAATTCTTAAGTAATATGGGTGTCGGGAAAATATATTGAATAAGCATTTGAGTGAAGGTTTAATAAACATATATATGCAATCATACGACTTGAATGAATATATATTGACATTTTGTAAGGATGTCAGTAAAATGTTTTGAATGTTGTGATTGGATATTATTGCTAAGTAGGATATGCAGATATTATAAAGGGAAAGAAGGGTTGGTTTTTATTTCAGATGATAAATTTGAATTGCTCGACAAAAAGGTATGTGTTTAAATTTCTGTATGAAATTTGATTGGGTTTTTGATCTAGCCACTTGGCTTTTGTTTTCTTTTGAATTTGGGAGCCCGTAGAGGAATTTTGTAGTTGTACCGAGCTAGCCGCGCAAAGTAGACGCTGGCAAAAATTTTTGGAAATTTAGAGAGTTGGAAAATTTCTAAGAAAATTTTGATAATTCAAAATTTGGTTTTAAATTGAAACTTGAATGATTGAGCAAATAGTATTGATTGCAAAGTATGGGGGAGTTTAGGAAATTAATAAGGGTGTAGTGTCTATTAAATGACAAGGTTGTTTGATTTGATGTTAAACAATTTGGTTTTGGAAAATAATAATGGGTATTGGACCATTCTTCCTAACTAGTAATTTCGGAAATGAAATTCTTTTCAGGGGGAGGAATGTGATGACCCAAAATTTTTAGGCAATTGCAATTGGAATACTTAATTGATTTTAAATATTTATAAAGCTTATTTTTAACTTGAATTCATATATCACTATTTATTTGATAATTAAATTATTAAATTAAATAATTTGAAGTTGGGTAAAATGTTGAATCTGGAGTTTTAAGCCTGTTAAAAATAATTCGAAAGCTTATAAAATTTATATGGATAATACTGAAGATAATAGAAGTGTTAAAATTGAATCTAACAATGATTTGTTCAGTTTTGAAAATATAACATTTAAATTGATATTTAAAAATAGCCTTCCGAGGTACAGTCTCAGAATTTGACGGAACCAGCACCATGGGATCCGTAACATTGTATTATTATTGGATTTCAAATTTTGTATTGATCGGAGTTGTTGTGTGAGCGTACGATATGTAAACGCGCAGAAAATTTAATTGATAATAATTGATTCAAAATGCTATCTTCCCTATACGATCGAATTAGGACTCGAAACCTTTTCCATTACGTTCGGAATAGGGGTATAACATTATAAACGCCTAGCGACATGCTTCGATAGGATGTCAAGTTTTAAGTTGCGTTTTCGAGACAATTTGAATTTAAATTTAATATATATATATATATATATATATATATATATATATATATTCACATACTAATCACCATCAGCCGAAATCATCCACATCAAACCTTTTTCCTTCCTCCTCAGCAGCTTTTGTGTAACGACCCGTAAATTTCGACAATTAAAGTTGTTAATTAAATAGGATTTTGTAATTTAAATTTTGTAAAAAAAAAAGGTGATAAATTGGTATTGAAATGAAATCCAATTGAAGAAATAGTGGAAACCATTATAATTTGTTAATTAAATTTGATGTGTGAAATTAATACTGGAAGAAATAAATTGGAAATAGTATTAATGAAATAATAACTGAATTAAACTACAACTATATAAATGAAAGTAAAAATTTTAAGTGGATGTCAACATTGAATAAATTAATCAAAATAAAATCTAAATACATGTTTGGATAGAATCAATAATTGATGGATTAAATGGTAAGTAATTAGAATTTAATTCTATGAAATTTGGAAACTGAATGTAATGTAAAGTAATAAGGTTAGTGCAATACCCATTAATGAATGGAATGAAATGGGACTAATAAATGTATATTAGGTTATAAATCAATTTGAATGAAAAAAAACGTAAATATTAATTGATAAATAAATATACAAGTATATTAAAGGTTATAATAGTGGGTAACTAGTAAATTCACTCATTTACCAATAAAGATAATTAGATGTGCTTTGATGATAATTAATAACATAACGGAAAAGAGTAAATGTATTCAGTAGAACATTAATTGCAATTGGATAGGGATTTTAAGTAACAATGTTAATGCAAGGTAAGCAATGCTAAATTAAAGTCCATTTAAATGGTAAGTAATTATAATGTTGTTTTGATAATAAAACGTACTCTAAATTTATGAATATGGTAACCGAGGTGTAAATGAAAGCTTAATAGAAATGCTGGTTATTTTGTAAAGTAATTAATAGAATGTATAGTATTTAAAAACCTTAATTAACATGTTTAATGGAAATAAATTACAACATTGTTTGGGAATGACTTTTACTTGGGAGAATGTGAAATGTAATACCATGTTTATGAGGAGTTAAATTTTATATATCAAGGAAGTTTTATCAATTGTTTAAAACCTCATTTTATAGGCATAATAGACAGGATTTCACGTTTTGAAGTATACCATTTATACAAATCTAGGATGTATATAGAAGTATTAGTGAAATGAAACGTTAAAATGAAACGTAAAATGAAACGTAAACAAAGGTTAAATATGCTTATAGGATAACGATGGTTCGAATAAAAAGAGTATGGGAATTAACATTTAATTACTTATTTGAATTTAAATTACGATAGTATGATTTATTGCAATAAAATGGATTTAGTATTTAAGAATTACGTAAATATTTATTTCGATGAAATTGAATTTATTTATGTAATGAGTATGAACCTAATGTTAAAATTTCTTATAAAATGACAGTTGATATTGAATGAAGAGAATGCAAATATAAGTGTGTTAAAATATTGGAAATTTGTGTATAATAATAGGTTTATTGAAATTAAATGAAGTCAAACATCTAAATATTTCGTTAATAGAAAGTTAAATGGAATGTAAGAATTTTTTGGGTAATAATTGTAAATCCAATATTTTATCCGTTTAATGATAGTGAATTGAATAATAGAATGAAAGTGAATTTAATAGAATTTTTGGAGATTAAATTTATAAATTTGGAATTTAATGAAACTGAGGTTAATATTGGAATTGATAAATTTACCATCTCTAATTTGACATTTAAATTTTGTTTAAATCATTGTAAATGTTTGAGAAACATAAAGGTGCTAAAATTTAAAAATTTTATAATTTGAATTTAAAATTTGATTAAATCAATTAATTGTAAATTTATTTAATTAATATAAAAATAGCCATTTTGGCCACTGACTCGGATTTTGACGAAACCAGCTTCATCGGATCCGTAACGGTGAATTATAATAATGCTTCAAGTTTCGTAGCGATCAGATTTGTCTTTTGATCGTACGGACTCGAAACGCCTTGAAACTTATGCAATTGAAATCAATTGAAATCAATTTGAAAATATTGATTTTAGCATAACTTTTTCATACAATGCAATTTGAACCCGAAACCTTTTCCATTGAGTTTAAAATATTTTAAAATACCTATTTTGATATATGGGTTGATCCAATTTCGTTCCAGAGTCAGAACGGGCTTTTTGGGCCATTTTGACGTTAGCGCGTATATATGTTTTATCCATCTATTCTATTTTTAATCATGCCTATAAATATCCCGCTATAAACCCTAGCCTCCCTAATTCTCATTTGTCTATACATACATCTCAACTCTCTTCTCCTCAATGGCAGACAAACAAACTCTAGATCCGGATCCAGTTGCAAATCAAATCCAAAGCATAAATTTTAAACTCCTCGGAAAAATCTGAAAAAAATACATGTTGAAGCTCTCGAGGCGCGTAATCTTTTGGTGAAATTCGTTTTTCGTTTTGGTTTGTCGTTTGACTGGTAAAAATCGAAGAAATCTCGACCGTTCATCACGTCGAAATCAAACTCGACGGATCGACGAACCGTTTCTGAGTTTTGTAGAGATCGTCAAGCGGAGCTCATCGGTGGTATGTGCATGGTGATTCGATGGTTAGATCGTCGCAAAGATGGTGATTAGGGTTCGAAAATGGTGACGGCCGGTGGCGTTTGGGGGCGTTCGCGCCTGGGGGATGGGGGCGAATCACAGAGGGCAGGTCGATGTTGGTGGTCGAAGGATCCCTGGTGGTCGGAGGCGAGCACGGTTCGCGGTCAAAGATGTGGTCAACGGCCTTGTTTGGGTTCGTGCGTTTTGGCTTGATTTCATGGGTGCGTGCGTTTTTGAGAAGATTGTGATGACGTGGCAGCTAGTATGTGTTCTCTTTTCTTTTTATTATTTTTTGTTTTCAACTCGCAATTATCGCTATAACTTCTACATACGAACTCCGTTTCACGCTCGATTTTTTTTGTTAGGATCGTAATAAAATTCCGGACTTGACGACGCCGGTTTGGACGAATTCTTTTGGAATTGAATTTAAATTCAATTTAAATTCAAAAGGTGAGTGTTTTAACCCACTCACAACTTCTAATTTTTCTTATGTTTGTTAAATTGATTTAAGATATGAGTAGAAATTTATTTGTGAATGTTTTGCATAATTTATTCATCATCTCAGTTAAATCGCATTTATTTAATTTAACTGTTAATTAATTTTATTATCGCATATAAATTGACAATTAAGATTTATTTATTTGCATATAAACTGCTAGTTAAACAGTTATTTATTTATTTTTATTTTTTTTGAATATAAAATGTTCGTTGATACCTGTTATATTTTCTATGTTCTATTGATGTTTGTTTAAATAGATGACGATTGCAATAAATTGGTTGATGATTGATATTGGATGAATGGATGATGTGTTCTATATAACCTGCAAGTTATTATGTTTTTTCATTTTACTTGGGATTGCGGTTTGAAATGATATACAACCGCATTTTTATATTTAAATTGCGGATTGAAATGATAAATATTCGTATCACTTGACCATAGGATAGAAAATTTTATACAAACACCGTCGGTATATATATAATTATTTTGAAAATGATTTCTATGGTTTGGATAGGATACGGTTTAATGAATATTAAATTTTGATATTATATAAATATTATTTTATATATACATATATAGTTAAAATTTTGAATTTAAGCAATGTAAAATCTGTTAAATAAAAATGAATAAGTTGGAAAAAAGGAGTTTGATAATTTATATTATATGTTTAAGTACAGATTTAAGATCTTGTGTATATATAGAGTTTAAATGATTTAAATCAATTAAGATTGGGAGTTAAATTGAAAATTTATTTGAAATAGAGCTAAATTAAGAATTTAACTTCATAAGTTGATGTAAAATTTATTAACTTGAAATTTTAAAAAGGTATGATATCTATAACTGAATTTTTATTCAAGATGAATTAAACGAATATGTCTAGCATAAATAAATTGAAGGAAATGATTAAGTTGTTAGTAATTGGAGTTTTATTTTAAATGATTTTTTATTTATTATGTAAACATTTCAAAAATTAAATAATAGGACAATGAATTGTTGAATATAAATTTCCAACCTTATGTTTTGAAATTGTTAAATACTCCAAGTTAGAAATATATTAAATTGAAGTGGTTTATTCAACTGAAAGTGAATTTAAAATTTATGGTTTAGACTAAAATTTTAAATGAATAAATTGTAAAGTCGGGAAATTATTTTATAAAGAAATTTTAAATTCAAACTGTTTTATTTTATATACTGTTTAATATCCAAACCATTTAAGTTTTGAAAGTTATGGTTTTAAAACTATGGATTTCGAAGTATTATGTCGAAAGTTAAATTTCAAATATTTGGTTTCGAGGTATTATAAATCTTAAAAGTGGCATGATTTCGGAAAAGAAATATATTTGAAATAAAATGATATCATATTTATTTGGGTTTTAAAAAGAAATGATATCGTATTTATGGGTTTTGAAATGGATAATTATATTCTGGTTTTGAAAGTATAATTATTTTTAAATGACCGCGGTGTTATAATAACGTTTGGTTGTTGAAGAGACCGGGATCGGAAGTTGTCATACTCTCTGCCAACTCCGAAAACCACTTTAACAACCATGTACGCGGTGGAGATTCCAGAATGAAATAGGTTGGTGGCGGCGTTTCCTTTAAGGTAAATACGTGGACTTGACTCCCATGCGTTGGCATAAGGTGGCTAAAACAGGAGCGATTCTCGGGACAAGGGGGTTAGCGCCCTTTATAGGACACTCCTCTTCGATACTATACTCTGACTTTGGATTGATTCGGTGGCCACCTTTACTTTTGATTTTATGGGGAGTTTGTTTGAGGTGGGCGGTAGCTGCGGCTATGCGTTACTACCAGCCCGAATGCGTAATTGGTATATCTACCCTGGCATTGCCTAGTTGTGTCGTGTCACCTACCCTATCGCGCCTTATACGATTTTGGTTTTGTACCATACCTATGGAGTGCCCTCTGACGACGCCCAGTACGGGGGAGACTACGGTACTGTATAGACTATGGGAATATATTATGTGTTAAGGTGGAAAATGTAAAGCCTTAACTCTATTTAAAAGTAAGTTTATTTTACAATTAGACACTATTATAATAGCGAAATATACTACATAGTAAATAGTTTAATGGATCCTTAGGAGATGTAAATCCCGAGCATCTCTTGAGTTACTACACTCATATTCATTTCTGTTAATTTAACTTACATAAGATCTTTTAGTTCTGACTCGAGTGTTTTGTCTTTTCAATTCACTCGGGTCAGTCCGAGCGTTTCAGGATTTGACGATTTTTCTGGAGGAAGAAGACAAAGATTTCATTACTATTATTATTATATATTATATGGTTCCACTATATCGTATTCCGCTGCATTAATATTATTGTATGTGATCTCTGATATTTATTGTATAAAGAAGAATCAAATGTTTGTAAACAGTTTTATGAACTGTATATTTATTATTATATTTTATCATTCCGCTGTGAGATTCTATTTTTGTTTTATTTCTTTCTTGTTTTTCTTATTTACCCCATAACAATCCGCCCTTCCGTATGATTTGAATTGGCACGTGCGTCGATTTAAATCGGGCGAAAAGGCGGGACGTTACATCTGGTATCGGAGCTTGGGTTTAGCGATAAACCTTAGCTTTGTGGGGTCTCACTCTTTACTAATAGGGTAGTAATACCCAATGGGAGTCGCTGGGTGTATATGTATGAGAGAGCGTACTTGCTAGTGTTATAAAAAGGTTTTGATATTGGGTTAATTTGTTCCGTTTGGTATTTATAATTTCTGGTTGGTGCATGGGACGCTGTGACATCAATAGGGATTTTAAACACTTAATAGGACAGACCGACATAATATTTGTTTTATATAGGTAAATGAAATAATTTTGCCTATTATATTTTCTATATATAAAATAAAATTTTCAAATGATATCTATATTTGGCTGCAATAGATTGGTTGTTAGGTAATAAAGTGTATAAATAATAATAGAAATAAGATTGAAAAATAAAATAAATGAAATTTGGGAAATTTAGAACTTAAGATCCGGGGTTTTGAGATTTATCCCGAATAAATTTTGGAATATAATTATATTGTTTATAAGTATTGTATGATATAAATATTTCAATATAATTCGGAATAATTGTTTTAAAGAAGATTTTGGAGAAAATAAGTTTTGTACTTTCCTCTCTGTTGTTGGAAAATAATTTCGGTGATGGTGGCCGCATCATCGACTTTCATTTTCGAGTTTCGAAGGGGAAGGCCACTGTAGTAGTTTTATTGCAGATTCATTTTTGAAAATATATATATATATATATTCTGAATTGTTTTAAATATAATTAGATGTAATAAGTTGTAATAATATATTTATCTATTATTTTAAAATAAATTGAAAATTTAACCCAGTATTAAATTCTTAAATTTCCATTAATTAATTTGTTTCAATTAGTGTAGTGAAATGAAAAGTAGGTAATTAATAATTGAAACCTCTAATTTAGGTAGAGATTTAATGCTAAGTTATAAAGGAAATAAAAGGAAGTTGAAATGGTAACTTATAAGACAAAAGGTAAAGATTTATTGAACAATGAATGAATTAAAAGAATTGAGGAAAACTTGTATAACTTTCAATTACATTCTTTGAGAGCATATATATAACTTACCAAATATTAAAAGTTGAAATTTTAATAAGAGATTGTAATAGAATATTATACAAGTAGAAATTTGAAATAATGAAAGTATTCAATGAAATCGCTATTAAATGAGAATTTAATGTTATAAAATTAAGTTAAAATTGAAATTTTACCAAGTAAATACAATTAAAGGTAAGTATGACAATAGGTGATTATAAACTTAAGTAATTAAAGTGTAAATAGATGAGGTCATGCAATAATAAGTGAATGTAATATAATAAAGAGAAATTGTAAACTTAAGAAAAGGGGTTGAAGTTATTTCTAAATAAAATTGAAAGAAATAAATGAAATAAAATTAATAATAAGTTAATTTGATTTGTTAGTAGGAATTGTTGGTTGTCGTGGTTTGTGGTTGTTGGGTAAGGAAACTTTAATTTTGTTGGGATGGATGAATAATCCATTGTGTTTAATCTATGATTGTTGAGTAAATGATGCACTTGATGGTTTATTCTTCATTCCGTACAATTTAAAAGTTTTGAATCCGAACAACTATTTGTTTGGTTGATTGTATGATTGTTTTGTATTTGTTGTGTATGCTGTTTGTTGAAATTGTTGGTTGTTGTATTCATTTGTTGTGACGATACGGATTTGGCTCGCTCGAAAATCGACATCCATACTTCAAATCGTATTCGAATGCCGTAGATTCGACCGTTCAAAACTGATTCGCCGGAGCTTATAACAACATTAAGTAAAATAACACAGCGGAATAAAAGAATAATACATTGATATACAACACCGATACAACGGAGTGAAACAATGAATATCAATATACATCAGAGATACAAGAAAATAGCAGCGGAAAAGAAATATAGATAATGCCAGCAGCGGAGCAAATAACTCTAGGATAGTCTTCAACGAAGAACTCCAGATCTGTAACTCCATCTCCAAGAACCAATCCAACAATAGCTCGAACTCCCAATAACGATGCACAAAGATAAGCAAGACTGGTGTGAACCAAAGACTGAACTAACTCCAGATAATCCACTATATCTAACTATCTGAAAAACCCAGATAATCCACTATATCTAACTATCTGAAAAACCCAACTCTAGACTGCTCGTGTGGAAAATAATGAGCATCCAGAGTTTAGGAAAGGAACAATAAACTCCGGATCAGTCATGGGACTGGTGTAAGCAACAAAAACAGTTTATCTTTTAATTCAATCAATAAAAGATTTTAAAGTAAATTCGCAATGCTTTATGAAAATGAAACTACCATAAGACCTCCCACCACACACACAATGCAAACGCAGACTTGGAGGAGATTTCTTCTTATGATAGTCAAACATGCTTAATACGCAGAAAATTTCTTTGATATTATTATTATAAGTGCACGTTGCAGAAAACATTTCGAAAGTAGAATATAAATCTTAGCCAGCATAGGCATTCCGCACTTATGCCTACTATAGCTACTATGTTCAATAGCAGGTTACCGGCACATTCCATAGCAGGTAATACAACTAAAACCGTACAATGCTCGTATTCTTTCTTTGGATTTCCAACAAATGGTCAGGCCAAGGAACTTCCCATTGCCACATGGAAACGCCTATGGAATGATGTCCCGAGAACCTAATCGGATCTCTACCAACACAAGGCCGGGTTACCCCTAACTGGGTAACTACTGACACGAGTATGCCACCTTCCGGTTGTAACAACCTTTAACCGGGGCCCCAACATCAAATCACAAAACAAGATATATATAAGTTTGTGATATCCACATAAGTAAGTATCTGGGCTCCATACCATGATACCACTTCTATCCAGAAGGAGATGTACATACCCTAAAGAGGCGCTACCCCCTAATAACCTTGCTGCATCTTTCCTGTTTTGACCATTCCGGGGTGTGAGGCTCGATGAAGTCTCGTCCACAAAGCCACGCTTTATACAAAAGCTGCTTTGGGTCAACAAATGATCAAAGCAATGATCATCAAGATAAATGATCAAACAAATGATCATATCACAAATGATCAAAGAATGATCATTTCACAGCAACACTTAGCATGTCACATTACCAAATTGGGAATATATCGCCGATAACCTTCAACTACATAACCTCTGAGCTCGTACGTCTCGGAGAAGGGTGTTAAGCTAAAAGAATAAATTCTCCGCCACCAGCAGAAATGTATTTGAAAGAAATCTGCTTTATATCTCAAAATGTAATGTCAGACACACAATCCATACAAGTCTGTTCCGGGCTCGAACAGAACCGAAGGCACTTCTTACGAAGCCCGATCGGATTTCCCATCACTTAGGAAATCTCTATACCGGCGCGACTCAGTGTAGAGACAATCGACGAGTTATCCTTTCATTCTTGTGAATATCCGGTCTTTATCACCGGTCTTCAAATGCAATCCATAACGACGTATCACATATTCGGAATGGGTTATACGACACAAAGGTCCTTTCCTGGCTAAACCGAATAGTGAGCGCAATACTTAAAACATATGGATATGGGATTTCAATTAAGTCACAACTTAATAATTCAAAACTTACTTTCAAATGGTTTATCCAATTACAATTTCAAATCTTTTAAACAAAAGATTTATTTCATAATGTTCACTTACTTTCATAAATATTCATTATCGGATTTCAAAACAATCCCGTTTCAAAAAGCTTAATTCATCAAATCTTTAAATTCAAAGATTTGTCTCATAGTTTTTAAATCGTTCCCAAACATTAATTTTCAAAATTTGTTTCTAAATATTCATTTATAACTTGGAAAACTATCTTAGTTTTAACTTGAAATCCCTTTCAATAAGATTTGAAACCAAAGCTTTTTATCCTTTAGAAATAACAGCTTTATTTTGGAAAAACCCGATTTCCTTTTTATAAGTTACAATCTTTAGGTTAATTCAATTTCCCAAAAACAATACTTAAAAGTGGTTTAACTCATATATATCTGATATAACATCTTTACTCCCAATTTCAAAGCATAGAATTCAATTTCAAATTTCGGATCTAAATTTAAATAAATTTATTTAATTTCCAAAACTTAATCAAGTAAATTAAAATAAATTTTAACTTTAAATTTCATTCCAAAAGTTTTTCACTCTTATTCCGATTCCATTTCCAAAACATTTGAATTTAAAAATTCAAACTCAAAACTATTTCAAAAATCTGTGACTTAACCGATTTCCTCGTGAAATCCATATTGGTGTGTGTATAAGTGTGGTCCAGGGGTTTAACACAATAGTGCAACATCATTCAGTCATCATAGATCAAAACACAGTATATAGTTGATAAGCGATATAAACTGTAATGCTTATCGTCCATTCACAGATTCACAGATAATATGCAAATGTAAATGAATAACTTATACACAGCTCAATACTCAGAACAAAATATCACAAGTCAGATAGGACAATCAATTCAAGGCATCACATATAATATGATCATTCATAAGTAAGGTCAAGCATTCAATAAACATTTATAAGCAGGATTAATCAATTGTTTAATCCTAATTTAATTCAAGCTATTTCAAATTTAATTAATTACTTATGAATTCATTATCCAATTCTGATTTATTAGTTCCAAATCATTTGATATAAATTAATTTATCAAACACTTTAATTAATTAAATTATTCTTAATCAATCATATTAATTAAATTGACTTTTGAACCAATTATATAATTAATTAACTTTTTAATTAATTATTTTAATAAATTTACTCTTTAATTACTTATCATTAAGTAATCATCTCCTAATAACAAATCATTAATCACCAATTTATTTTTATCATTAATTAAATCAAAATATCCAAATTTAATTACAATTGGTAATTAACCCTTTAATTGCTTCCATTAAGTAATTAACAATTTACAATTGATTTAATTAATTAATCTAATTTGTTATCAAAATTTATCACATTTGATTTTGTTACTTAATAATTCATAGTTAATTATCCTCATTAACTAATAACATTTCTTAATTTACTTCTTAATTAATCTCTAATTATTTAATTAGTTAAGTTCTAAACTGTAACTTAATAAATCTTAATTACTTGATTTAAATAACCCTAATCATTTGTTTAAAAGACAACTCTTATTAAATTAATGAATCTTATTTACAAGTTAATTTAACTTAATTAATAATTAATCCTCAATTAATTATTCTTGATTACAATTTAATTTGACCTTAATTAATTTAACTCAAACCTTAATTTCTTGATTAAATAATTAAATCAATTATTCACTTAAACTAATTTAATGAGTGCATATCATTTTATCTTTACTAATTCAAATTTAAAACATTTTCTATCTTAATGTTTTAATTATCATCACAAAGCAAGTTTAAACAATTTGTTTTCAAATTTATATTTCGTAATTCATTTTAAACTTAAGGGTTAAAATGAGTAAATACCAAATTTTAACAAAGTTTTCCAAAAACCCCTTAAACTTCTTAATCTCAGGTTTTAAAGAAATTCAAACCATTTACTTTTGAACCGGATTTTAAAACTTGATTTTTTTGAATTGGGAACAAACAGTTTTCCCAAAGAAACCTGTAACAACTTTAATACCCGAGCCCCTCTTCTATTTGCTTCGAGCAAACATTCAAAACACACGTGTATTTCCCGAGTCTCTCCCCTGTCTTCACGCAACCCCTTTGCTCCCTGATCCTATCTTCTTCCCTCCTCTCTTTTTTTTTCTTTAAAACTGTTAAGTAAAAAAAAACAATAAGACACGAAACAACTCACGCAAAACTCGAGTCAAGTCACGAAAATCCTGAGCTCCACTTCGAGTCACTCACGCTAAAACTCGAGCAACGTCCCGAGTTCCTTCTTCTTCCCCAAAAAAAGCAACCCACAGCCAAAACCCAAACGTGCACGTGCACGTGTACACACGCCGCGGCCAGTTCCGATTATCGTCCCCGATGCCACCCAGTCACCCACGATCTGCTCCATCGCCCCCAAGCGTTAAACCCCAACGTTGAACTCGAATTCGAAATCGAGTTCGAAATCTCGAACCTGGAAACACAACAACATTTCACCCCAACCCTGGAAAACTCTCGTCCCCGCCGCCTCATCCACCAGTGGCCATGAATTTCCATCCACGGCTTCACTTGACACCCCTCTATCAACCACCAACGTCCGGTTGCACTCGGTCGACCACAATGGTCGAACGAATCAAATCAAGTCCCCACGTCCAAATTAGGTTCAGAAACTTTGAACCACGGCCATCGCCACCACCGAGGTCTGACCACCTCCCTGCTATTTTTCCCAGATGCTTCGCTCACTCCTCTACCACCCCAAAGAGCCATGACCTTCCCCTTCATCGAGATCACCAGCAAATGGTCGGAAGGCCATTTTCGTCCAACCCAACATTGCTCTTGAGCCAGTTACTCAAAAATCATCAAACAAGTCTTAAAAATCCTATCTTCCCGCGAGGATTCAAGCTATAAGCTTGAATCAAAAATTCATGATACTCGAAATTCCCAGAAACTAAGGTTTCTACTGAAAAATTTTAATTTTTCTCTCAATAAACATTTAAACTTTATGAAACCATTTTTAGATTTTAACTTATACCTAAATACAACTATATTGTTTTGAAATCAAAACCTGATATTAACTAGAAAGCGAGAAATTGAATTTTCTTATTGTTGTTCAACACCCTGTAAAGCAACAGAGAAGAAATGCCCACTGATACATGCATATACACAGAGCATCATTCAATATATGTATACTTAAAATTTAATGGTTGAGTGTTACTCACCTTCCAAATCATGTTTCTAAAGCTTTCCATTTGATGATGAGACTTCTTTGCTTCCTGATGCCCAGGCCTTGCTTGCTTTGGTATCAATTCACCTCTATCAATCTATATGTTTGAGGTTTAAAATTTTGTTTGAGTTTAAATGTTTCTTACTTCAGTTTTTTTTTCTTTCTCCTTTCTTAATTTTTCACAGGTGAACGAAATGGTGAGGGGAGATATGTATAAAAGGAAGCATGCAGCTTGAAGTTCTTTGCAAGTACAGGATGTATTATTTTTCTTTTTTCCAGAGATTTTCTTTGTACAATGATTTATACTTTTTTTTATAAAAATGTGGACATGCATACTTTCAATTGGGGGCTGAAGTATATTTGCATTAATTTCCTTGTACCATGCTCACATTTTTTTTTCTCTTGGGTTCGGCTGAAACTTTGTTTATGTTTGCTTCTTTGTCTTGCCTACTTTGTTTTCCTGTATTGAAGCCATTATCTCGGCTGAGATGACATAGGATTAATAGCTAGAGTCCTTTTTGTTTTCAAATGAGAAATAATATTTTGTTATGCAGGGTTATCAAACACATCAGCTGATTTGATCTGGTATTTGTATGCAGATTTTGTCCTTGTGGATATTTTTTTTTGCTTATGTTTGATATATATTCCTTTTACTTTATGTACAAATTGTAAAAGTTGTTTTAGTGTGTTTGTTCCTTAACAAATTTGTTTAATGCATTTTATTCTATGTTTCAATTATTCTTAAAACCCCATATTTAAGATTTTATTTCAAATCCAATCTATATATGTATATATTCACATATATACAAATTCATACGACTTAATGTACTTTCTTTTTGAATCGGGGAAACTCGCTGCCATTTATAATAAATTTTACAATTTAAATTCAAAAATTCATTTAATTATCAATTTAAATTCATAAAAAATCTGGGGTCGTTACAGACTTCCCCCCTTAAAAAGAATTTCGTCCTCGAAATTCGCCAGAGAGAGATAACGGAGATAGATGAAAGATAGAGAAATATTCCTTCAGATCAAACTGGATATCGATTCTGGATTTGGCTCACCAAATCAGAATAGCAACAATAGCTACAAGAAATTACAATAGAATTTCAAATTTAGTTTTAGACGAAATCGTTTTATCGATTCACTTCAATTTATCCTTCATATTCTATAAATCAATTTAACTCAATTTAAATTTCCAATTTATTCATTAGAGTTTAAATCGAAAAGCCGATAAGAAACCGATGAAGATACGAAGTAAAAATTTCTTACAACGATACGTAGGGCCATCATCACACCGAAACTACTTCTTGCAGTTGTCACGAAGAAATCAAAAGAATTTGGAAACGAATCAAAGGAAATTGATAAGAAAGTTGTTTCCACTGTTGCAGGTTATTGACCATTTATAGTCGTATTTACCTGTCCCCTATCTCGTTCTCTTCTCGCACTCATACTCACTATCAGTGGATAGTAAGAGAATTTACTGAGGCATTCAAACGAATATCTTAAGGATATACTCATTCTAGGGATACTTCACCCTATCTCTAATGAGCTACTTAATGTGTTATACTCCTGAGCTAAAGTTTTACCTTAGCTCTGATACCAAAATGTGATGATACGGATTTTGCTCGCTCGAAAATCGACATCCATACTTCAAATCGTATTTGAATGTCGTAGATTCGACCGTTCAAAACCGATTCGCCGGAGCTTATAACAACATTAAGTAAAATAACACAGCGGAATAAAAGAATAATACATTGATATACGACACTGATACAACAGAGTGAAACAATGAATATCAATATACATCAGAGATACAAGAAAATAGCAGCGGAAAAGAAATATAGATAATGCCAGCAGCGGAACAAATAACTCTAAGATAGTCTTCAACGAAGAACTCCAGATCTGTAACTCCATCTCCAAGAACCAATCCAGTAATAGCTTGAACTCTCAATAACGATGCACAAAGATAAACAACACTGGTGCGAACCAAAGGCTGAACTAACTCCAGATAATCCACTATATCTAACTATCTGAAAAACCCAACTCTAGACTTCTCGTGTGGAAAATAATGAGCATCCAGAGTTTAGGAAAGGAACAATAAACTCCGGATCAGTCATGGGACTGGTGTGAGCAACAAAAACAGTTTATCTTTTAATTCAATCAATAAAAGATTTTAAAGTAAATTCGCAATGCTTTTTGAAAATGAAACTAACATAAGACCTCCCACACACACACAATGCAAACGCAGACTTGAAGGAGATTTCTTCTTATGATAGTCAAACATGCTTAATACGCAGAAAATTTCTTTGATATTATTATTATAAGTGCACGGTGCAGAAAACATTTCGAAAGTAGAATATAAATCTTAGCCAGCATAGGCATTCCGCACTTATGCCTACTATAGCTACTATGTTCAATAGCAGGTTACCGCCACATTCCATAGCAGGTAATACAAGTAAAACCGTACAAGGCTCGTATTGTTTCTTTGGATTTCCAACAAATGGTCAGGCCAAGGAACTTCCCATTGCCACATGGAAACGCCTCTGGAATGACGTCCCGAGAACCTAACCGGATCTCTACCAACACAAGGCCGGGTTACCCCTAACTGGGTAACTACTTACACGAGTATGCCACCTCCCGGTTGTAACAACCTTTAACCGGGGCCACAACATCAAATCACAAAACAAGATATATATAAGTTTGTGATATCCACATAAGTAAGTATCTGGGCTCCATACCATGATACCACTTCTATCCAGAAGGAGATGTACATACCCTAAAGGGGCGCTACCCCCTAATAACCTTGCTGCATCTTTCCTGTTTTGACCATTCCGGGGTGTGAGGCTCGATGAAGTCTCGTCCACAAAGCCACGCTTTATACAAAAGCTGCTTTGGGTCAACAAATGATCAAAGCAATGATCATCAAGATAAATGATCAAACAAATGATCATATCACAAATGATCAAACAATGATCATTTCACAGCAACACTTAGCATGTCACATTACCAAATTGGGAATATATCGCTGATAACCTTCAACTACATAACCTCTGAGCTCGTACGTCTCGGAGAAGGGTGTTAAGCTAAAAGAATAAATTCTCCGCCACCAGCAGAAATGTATTTGAAAGAAATCTGCTTTATATCTCAAAATGTAATGTCAGACACACAATCCATACAAGTCTGTTCCGGGCTCGAACAGAACCGAAGGCACTTCTTACGAAGCCCTTGCAAATCCGGGTATTCACAATCCCGATCGGATTTCCCATCACTTAGGAAATCTCTATACCGGCGCGACTCAGTGCAGAGACAATCGACGAGTTATCCTTTCGTTCTTGTGAATATCCGATCTTCATCACCGGTCTTCAAATGCTATCCATAACGACGTATCACATATTCGAAATGGGTTATACGACACAAAGGTCATTTCCCGGCTAAACCGAATAGTGAGCGCAATACTTAAAACATATGGATATGGGATTTCAATTAAGTCACAACTTAATAATTCAAAACTAACTTTCAAATGGTTTATCCAATTACCATTTCAAATCTTTTAAACAAAAGATTTATTTCGTAATGTTCACTTACTTTCATAAATATTCATTATCGGATTTCAAAACAATCCCGTTTCAAAAAGCTTAATTCATCAAATCTTTAAATTCAAAGATTTGTCTCATAGTTTTCAAATCGTTCCCAAACATTCATTTTCAAAATTTGTTTCCAAATATTCATTTATAACTTGGAAAACTATCTTAGTTTTAACTTGAAATCCCTTTCAATAAGATTTGAAACCAAAGCCTTTTATCCTTTAGAAATAACAGCTTTATTTTGGAAAAACCCGATTTCCTTTTTATAAGTTACAATCTTTAGGTTAATTCAATTTCCCAAAAACAATACTTAAAAGTGGTTTAACTCATATATATCCGATATAACATCTTTACTCCCTAATTTCAAATCATAGAATTCAATTTCAAATTTCGGATCTAAATTTAAATAAATTTATTTAATTTCCAAAACTTAATCAAGTAAATTAAAATAAATTTTAACTTGAAATTTCATTCCAAAAGTTTTTCACTCTTATTCCGATTCCATTTCCAAAACAATTGAATTTAAAAATTCAAACTCAAAACTATTTCAAAAAATCTGTGACTTAACCGATTTCCTCGTGAAATCCATATTGGTGTGTGTATAAGTGTGGTCCAGGGGTTTAACACAATAGTGCAACATCATTCAGTCATCACAAATCAAAACACAGAATATAGTTGATAAGCGATATAAACTATAACGCTTATCGTCCATTCACAGATTCAAAGATAATATGCAAATGTAAATGAATAACTTATACACAGCTCAATACTCAGAACAAAATATCACAAGTCAGATAGGACAATCAATTCAAGGCATCACATATAATATGATCATTCATAAGTAAGGTCAAGCATTCAATAAATATTTATAAGCAGGATTAATCAATTGTTTAATCCTAATTTAATTCAAGCTATTTCAAATTTAATTAATTACTTATGAATTCATTATCCAATTCTGATTTATTAGTTCCAAATCATTTGATATAAATTAATTTATCAAACACTTTAATTAATTAAATTATTCTTAATCAATCGTATTAATTAAATTTACTTTTGAACCAATTATATAATTAATTAACTTTTTAATTAATTATTTTAATAAATTTACTCTTTAATTACTTATCATTAAGTAATCATCTCATAATAACAAATCATTAATCACCAATTTATTTTTATCATTAATTAAATCAAAATATCCAAATTTAATTACAATTGGTAATTAACCCTTTAATTGCTTCCATTAAGTAATTAACAATTTACAATTGATTTAATTAATTAATCTAATTTGTTATCAAAATTTATCACATTTGATTTTGTTACTTAATAATTCATAGTTAATTATCCTCATTAACTAATAACATTTCTTAATTTACTTCTTAATTAATCTCTAATTATTTAATTAGTTAAGTTTTAAACTGTAACTTAATAAATCTTAATTACTTGATTTAAATAACCCTAATCATTTGTTTAAAAGACAACTCTTATTAAATTAATGAATCTTATTTACAAGTTAATTTAACTTAATTAATAATTAATCCTCAATTAATTATCCTTGATTACAATTTAATTTGACCTTAATTAATTTAACTCAAACCTTAATTTCTTGATTAAATAATTAAATCAATTATTCACTTAAACTAATTTAATGAGTGCATATCATTTTATCTTTACTAATTCAAATTTAAAACATTTTCTATCTTGATGTTTTAATTATCATCACAAAGCAAGTTTAAACAATTTGTTTTCAAATTTATATTTCGTAATTCATTTTAAACTTAAGGGTTAAAATGAGTAAATACCAAATTTTAACAAAGTTTTCCAAAAACCCCTTAAACTTCTTAATCTCAGGTTTTAAAGAAATTCAAACCATTTACTTTTGAACCGGATTTTAAAACTTGATTTTTTTGAATTGGGAACAAACAGTTTTCCCAAAGAAACCTGTAACAACTTTAATACCCGAGCCCCTCTTCTATTTGCTTCGAGCAAACATTCGAAACACACGTGAATTTCCCGAGTCTCTCCCCTGTCTTCACGCAACCCCTTTCCTCCCTGATCCTATCTTCTTCCCTCCTCTTTTTTTTCTCTTTAAAACTGTTAAGTAAAAAAAAACAATAAGACACGAAACAACTCACGCAAAACTCGAGTCAAGTCACGAAAATCCCGAGCTCCACTTCGATTCACTCACGCTAAAACTCGAGCAACGTCCCGAGTTCCTTCTTCTTCCCCAAAAAAATGCAACCCATAGCCAAAACCCAAACGTGCACGTGCACGTGTACACACGCCGTGGCCAGTTCCGATTATCGTCGCCGATGCCACCCAGTCACCCACGATCTGATCCATCGCCCCCAAGCGTTAAACCCCAACGTTGAACTCGAATTCGAAATCGAGTTCGAAATCTCGAACCTGGAAACACAACAACATTTCACCCCAACCCTGGAAAACTCTCATCCCCGCCGCCTCGTCCACCAGTGGCCATGAATTTCCATCCACGGCTTCACTTGACACCCCTCTATCAACCACCAACGTCCGGTTGCACTCGGTCGACCACAAAGGTCGAACGAATCAAATCAAGTCCCCACGTCCAAATTAGGTTTAGAAACTTTGAACCACGGCCATCGCCACCACCGAGGTCTGACCACCTCCCTGCTATTTTTCCCAGATGCTCCGCTCACTCCTCTACCACCCCAAAGAGCCACGACCTTCCCCTTCATCGAGATCACCAGCAAATGGTCGGAAGGCCATTTTCGTTCGACCCAACATTGCTCTTGAACCAGTCACTCAAAAATAATCAAACAAGTCTTAAAAATCCTATCTTCCCACGAGGATTCAAGCTATAAGCTTGAATCAAAAATTCATGATACTCGAAATTCCTAGAAACTAAGGTTTCTACTGAAATTTTTTAATTTTTCTCTCAATAAACATTTAAACTTTATGAAACCATTTTTAGATTTTAACTTATACCTAAATACAACTATATTGTTTTGAAATCAAAACCTGATATTAACTAGAAAGCAAGAAATTGAATTTTCTTATTGTTGTTCAACACCCTGTAAAGCAACAGAGAAGAAATGCCCACTAATACATGCATATACACAGAGCATCATTCAATATATGTATACTTAAGATTTAATGGTTGAGTGTTACTCACCTTCCAAATCATGTTTCTAAAGCTTTCCATTTGATGCTGAGACTTCTTTGCTTCCTGATGCCCAGGCCTTGCTTGCTTTGGTATCAATTCACCTCTACCAATCTATATGCTTGAGGTTTAAAATTTTGTTTGAGTTTAAATGTTTCTTACTTCAGTTTTTTTTCTTTCTCCTTTCTTAATTTTTCACAGGTGAACGAAATGGTGAGGGGAGATATGTATAAAAGGAAGCATGCAGCTTGAAGTTCTTTGCAAGTACAGGATGTATTATTTTTCTTTTTTCCAGAGATTTTCTTTGTACAATGATTTATACATTTTTTTATAAAAATGTGGACATGCGTACTTTCAATTGGGGGCTGAAGTATATTTGCATTAATTGCCTTGTACCATGCTCACATTTTTTTTTCTCTTGGGTTCGGCTGAAACTTTGTTTATGTTTGCTTCTTTGTCTTGCCTACTTTGTTTTCCTGTATTGAAGCCATTATCTCGGCTGAGATGACATTGCATTAATAGCTAGAATCCTTTTTGTTTTCAAATGAGAAATAATATTTTGTTATGCAGGGTTATCAAACACATCAGCTGATTTGATCTGGTATTTGTATGCAGATTTTGTCCTTGTGGATATTTTCTTTGCTTATGTTTGATATATATTCCTTTTACTTTATGTACAAATTGTAAAAGTTGTTTTAGTGTGTTTGTTCCTTAACAAATTTGTTTAATGCGTTTTATTCTATGTTTCAATTATTCTTAAAACCCCATATTTAAGATTTTATTTCAAATCCAATCTAAATATGTATATATTCACATATATACAAATTCATACGACTTAATATACTTTCTATTTGAATCGGGGAAACTCGCTGCCATTTATAATCAATTTTACAATTTAAATTCAAAAATTCATTTAATTATCAATTTAAATTCATAAAAAATTGGGGTCGTTACATTTGTTGTTAGCGATTGAAACCACTTAAATATTTCACTTTATATAAATTGTTAACCCTTTGGATTTTATAAGTGAAATGCAGGTTATGGAAGCAATTGCCACTGCTTTTGGTTCCATAAATTAAGCGTAAATTGCCCGACAAATAGGTATGTTTCGGATTTCGGTTTACAGCGCTATTTTAAATATATTTTATATATTTTCCCGGGTTGGGATATTATATTTTGGATAATATATGTAACGTAATTGTTACATTTTGATATTATATTTTCTCCCGAGCCCTCCATACAAAGGAGACTCTACCGAAATTTTTCGTTAAATTTTGGACTTAGAAATTATATTAAAATGTTTTTCCAAACTTTATTTATTCAAGTATAAAAAGATATAATGATTATAAAATGGGTATACTTTATTTAGAGTAATAAATTTTGTAAATTATTGTTTATAAGTTAATATTTTGAATAAGATGTATTATTTATTTAATTCTTTTTCTCCCTCTTTTTCCTTTTCAGGGACGAAAAGTTTTGAGTGGGGGAATGTGTAACGACCCATAAATTTCGACAATTAAAGTTGTTAATTAAATAGGATTTTGTAATTGAAATTTTGTAAAAATAAAAAAAGGTGATAAATTAGTATTGAAATGAAATCCAATTAAAGAAATAGTGGAAACCATTATAATTTGTTAATTAAATTTGATGTCTGAAATTAATACTGGAAGAAATAAATTGGAAATAGTACTAATGAAATAATAACTTAATTAAATTACAACTATATAAATGAAAGTAAAATTTTTAAGTGGATGTCAACATTGAATAAATAATTAAAATAAAATCTAAATACATGTTTGGGTTGAACCAATAATTGATGGATTAAATGGTAAGTAATTAGAATTTAATTCTATGAAATTTGGAAACTGAATGTAATGTAAAGTAATAAGGTTAGTGCAATACCCATTAATGAATGGAATGAAATGGGACTAATAAATGTATATTAGGTTATAAATTAATTTGAATGAAAAAAAACGTAAATATTGATTGATAAATAAATATACAAGTATATTAATGGTTATAATAGTGGGTAACTAGTAAATTCACTCATTTACCAATAAAGATAATTAGATGTGCTTTGATGATAATTAATAACATAATGGAAAAGAGTAAATGTATTCAGTAGAACATTAATTGCAATTGGATAGGGATTTTAAGTAACAATGTTAATGCAAGGTAAACAATGCTAAATTAAAGTCTGTTTAAATGGTAAATAATTATAATGTTGTTTTGATAATAAAACGTACTCTAAATTTATGAATATAGTAACCGAGGTGTAAATGAAAGCTTAATAGAAATGTTGGTTATTTTGTAAAGTAATTAATAGAATGTATAGTATTTAAAAACCTTAATTAACATGATCAATGGAAATAAATTACAACATTGTTTGGGAATGACTTTTACTTGGGAGAATGTGAAATGTAATACTGTAATAACCCGGAGTTTAGTAACAGTTAATTATTGTCAAATGACGATTATATTGGTCGTTAATTGCTAATCGGAATTTTAATAGGTTAAATTCGTTTGAAAATTTGGTTAAGTGTTTGTGGGCTTTAAATTTAATCTCAGCCCATGGGTTTTTCTTTGTTGCCAAATTACTTCGAGTCATACCCGTCCCCCTATTCATTTTTAATCATTGGAAACCCTAAATAAATCATACGAGAGAAGAAAAAATGGCGGCCTCAGAAATTTTCTTCGTTCGATTGGAAATGAGGGCTTTCGCTCCTCCGTTTCGAATTAGGGATTCGATTCGTGGTTTGCTTCGTTCTGGGTTGCTTGCCGATCAAATCTCGTGCTCATCAAAGCTAAGGTGAGTGAATATTTCACTCACATCTACTTCTATCTACTGCTTAGTTATAATCTGATGCTTTTGAATTCTTGTTCGTGTCCTTTTGATTTTTTTTAATTTAACACTGCTTCGATTCTGGCTTTGCTAGTCACCACTGTATTGACTTTTGACATGTTCGACTTCGATTTTGATTTCATGAAAGAAATTTGGCTTCGGCCTCCTTTTTCTTTGCGAACTCAACTTTGTTATGCTCTTGACCAATTGTTGTTTGTTTGAGGTGTACGTGCGCTGGGTTGTAGCTTCGAGCTCTGCATAGTACTTATGCGTTGAGTCTTGTTGCTGTGAGGTTTTGGTATGTTGGATTTTGGTTCACTGGCTTGTTTTTGATTTCTGATCTGAGCTTGTTAGCTCCTTTCTGCTGCATTTGTTAAAACATAACTTGAAGTATTTGTATTCTGTTGTCCTCTTGAAAACTGCTTCACTTGAAAACTTCTGCATTTTTGAAAATCATAACTTTGAAAGTCATCTTTGGTTTTATTAAACTGTTGACTAATCTGAACATTGAGTTTTGATTTCCACGATATATACAAACATATGTGTGTTGAGCTTTGTTGGTTTTGCTTGGTCTGGACTGAACTGGTGCCATGCTAACCTTGTTCTTTAACATGAACTAATGCTCCAAGTCCTTTGTATATCATATTACTACTTATGTTTCTCTTGTACATGCCTGATGCATTCACTGTTTTTGCTTGATGGACTGCTGTAACGACCCGATATTTTCAACCATTCGTATCCACACATGTAGGACTTAAATTGCTCAAAATACCGCGTTGTAAATAAAATTTGACAAATCTCAGAATATACAATAAATACATAATCACATATCACAGACACAGAGTATTTAAAAATGCAGCGGAAGTAAAAGAGATAGTAGTTCATGAAGCTACTATATATATAAGATACATCAAAGTTAAATAATATACAGTAGAAGAGTAACAAGATACATCAAGTACAAACCAAAATACATCACTGGAAACACTGGATACTAAAAACAAATAGATGGCTGGATCTTCAAGCAAAGCACCAACTCCAAAGGTGAGTCTTGAATGCTGAATCACTCAATCTGACTCGAGCGTAAAGCAAAACACAAAACACTCGAGTCAGGAAATAATACTTATGAACTTTAAATCAACTCAAGTGAACAGTAACAAAAATGCATCAGTAACTTAAAGGATGCTTGGGATCGCCCATCCTTTAAGGATCCGTTAAACTATTTACTATGTAGTAATATTGCGCTATTATAATAGTGTCTACAGTAAAATAAACATACTTTTAAATAGCGTCCCGGGCTACCCATATCACCCTTCACACATAATAGTCCCAGTAGTCCATCCAATATCATGCCATCTCCACTCCGGGTGACTGTCAGAGGATACCACACGGGCTACGGGAGAAAAACAAACTCATAGTAAAGACTCGGTATGGTAGGTGACACGGCACACAAGGAAATGCCAGGGTAGATATACCAATTACGCACACGGGCTGGTGGTAACGCAGCAGCCACATACGCCCACCTCGGAACACACTCCCAATCAAAATCGGAGGATGGCCATCTAATCAATCACCAGTAAGAGTATAGTATCGAAGGAATGTGTCCGACCAGAGGTGCTACCTCCTTTGGCCCGAGATCGCTCCTGTTTTAGCCACCTTATGCCAACTCACGGTAGTTGGGTCCATGTAATATACCTCAAGAACGTCGCCACCATCCTACTTTATTCTGGAATCTCCACCGCGTACACGGTTGTTAAAGTGGTTTTCGGAGTTGGCAGAGAGTATGACAACTTCCGATCCCGGTCTCTTTAACAACCAAACGTTATTATAACGCCGTGGTTATTTCAAAATAGTTTATATTTCAAAAGGATCAAATCATTTCATTTCAAACTATATTTCTTTCAAAATAGTTTATACTTGGAAACCATAAACCATTTTTATTTCAAAACTATTTATTCAATCAAAATAGTTTATACTTCGAAACCAAAAGCATTTCAAACATATATTCATTTCAAAATCATAATATTTTCAAAGTATAACTCTTTCGAAACCAAAATACTTGAAACAATTACACTTTGAAAATCATAACATTTCAAAATCATACATTTGAAATCATGGGATATTCATTTAATTCTTTACATTTTACAATTCATTCAATTTATCCCAAATTTTCAATTTCCAACTTAATTCAATTCAAACCATCAGTTTCAATTAAATTTCCCAATAACCATTTCAAATCATATCATTTTCAAATATAGATTTGATCTACAAATTAAACTATTCAATTTTTAATAAATTTCAAAGCTTTAATATCTCGCATTTCAAAACTAAATTTTATAATTTCATATATCTCAAATCTAGTTTCATTATAACTTAGTTTTGAAATATTCATTTCATAAATCCAATACTATTTAAATAAACTCAATTTACAATTAAACTAAACATCCTTTCATACCAATATAAACTTCAAATATTCATTTATCAAAAGTACATATCATTTTAATTCATATTCTTTATCAAAATAAAGATCAAATCATTTCCAAACCTTATTATCAAATCATTATTTGAATTCAAATTCAAATACTCAAATTTAAATATCATTTTTAAATCAAATAAGTCATTCATTTGTTATTTCAAGTATCATTACAAAATACATTCAAAATTCCATTCAAAATTCATTTATCTCATTACATTTCATTCCATTTAACACATAACCAAGTAAACCTTACTTAAATTCAAATTCAAATTTAAATTCCTTAAAAATTCAAATTTAAATATTAAAATATGTTCAAAACTTATTAAATTTCACAATTAATCAATTTCCAAAATTTAAATCATTTAACACTTTAAAATATAACTCAAACAGTGTTAAAACTATAACATTTCAAACATTGTCAAATTATAGCAACGACGGCATTTATAAAGTGCTATCGTAGCTTATAGCTTCCAAAAATGGTTTAGTTCAAGAATAACGGCATTTATAAAATGTCGTAATAGATATTTAGTTATTTCAAACATTGTTAGATTCAAAACAATAGCATTTAAAAATGCTGTCAAAAGACTACAACATATTGAAAATGCTATAAAATTCCAGATTTCATTTTAGCTTTTCAGAATAATAATAAACTCCAAATTTTTATTATAACTTAAAAATCATATTTCTAGACTTCAAAATTTCACATTTAAAATCATTTTAACATATGATTTAACACAATAAGATTTTTAAGATCAAATATTCAATTTTGCAAACTCCATTCATTTATTAAGTCAAAATTCACTGTTCATTAATTTATAAATTTAATAAACTTAAAATTTTACTTCAAATATCATTTCAAAACTTTAAATTTAATTTCCATTATTTATTCACATCTTAAAATAAAATTTAAAGTCAAACGTCACATTTACTCCAAATTTACATACTTGAATTCACTTAAATTCACAATTTCAAGATTTAATATTTAACTTTCTTAAAACCATAATATACATATTTTTAAATCAAAATTTCATACTTTTGAAAATACATATTTTTAAAAAAAACATTTAAAAATATACCACGGGGTCTGTGTATAATTTTCTAACCTAGGTCAAGTGATACGGATATATATCATTTCAATCCGTAATTTACAAAGAAAACCGGGTTTTATCATTTCAAACCCGCAATCCCAAGTCAAATAAAATACAATAAAAAATCGCTCAGGCCTATCATTTTAGCCCATAACGATTTTTCCCTATTCTAAAGTCCGTTCGGGTATGTATCATTTCAACCCATAGTGATTCTATTCTAACAGGGAACTTGCAGTGTGAATATATGCATAAACAATATAAACAATGTCAGTGTCACAATATAATGTCATATATCAGATGTCAGGTGATAATTAACAGTTTTAACATGATAATAACATTTCATAGCATATCATATGATCATCATTAACTTGCATAACATTTTATATTACTAAACACTTGTCATCAATTCACTATTTCATAAGTATAAATGTCAGAGTGAGAAAGATTCACCTTTTCAAGCTGAAGACCACTACAGCACACAAAACGATTCCAAGGGAACGACAAGCACGATATAGCACGACTAGTGATTCAATTGAGTGAAGAGAGCCAAGATGACCATCTTGTAACAATGCAATAGACACAAACAATATAACATATGAATTACTTAACACAAAACAACATTGAAATAAACGGAAATACAAAGCAACAAAGACAAGAATGATTAGACCTTGCTTTAATCATTCAAGAGCTCGACCAAGGGGCTCTTTTGCTCGGCCATAGCTGATGATATAGGCTCTGGTTTGGATCAGGTATGGCATCAAAAATGCATGTTAAAATGGAGATGAAATAGTTGATGATGGGTAGGAGTTGCAACATGGGAAAAATAAAGGGACAAGGCAAAGAGGAGTAGAGTTCTGGGCTCAACAAGGCTCGGCCTTGGATCAAGTGGGTGGTGGTCAGAATAGGAGGTGGTGGTTGCTGTGGCTGGTGATGGTGGAGAGGATGGTGGTGATGATGGGTGGTAGGGCCGAGCAAACAAGGTGGAAGAGGAAGGCAAAAACTTAGAAAAATAATGAAAAGAGAAAGGAGATGAAGCCATTATTTTTTTCTTTTTTTTTTCTTCATGAAGTAGTGATTTTTAGGGGATGAGAAGTCTTCCCTTTCATGTTAAAAATAAAGAAGAATACACGGCTGAAGAATGGAGTTAAGGCAGCCAATTGAAGAGATGTTGGTTGAGAAATGAAAAGACAGAATACAAAAAGGCTTAAGCAAATAAAGAGTCATAAACCTTTCAAATTTCCACCATTTCTTTTTAAAATTTAAATACATGTAAAATATGTATAAATACAGATAAAACATGAAAATATAGTAAATAAACAAAAATAAATAAATAAATATTAATTAAATATAATTAAATTAAGAAAATAACAAAGAAAAATGTAAATTAGGCTTGAAAATTTGAAAATAAATGAAATGAACTTTGGGAAAATTGTATGTACATGAAAAATATTTATAAATAAAGATAAAAACATAAAAATAAAATGCATACATAAAAATGAATAAATAAATTTTAATTAAATATAATTTAAATGAAGAAAATAGCAGAAAAATGGAAACTAACCTTTAAAAATAGAAAATAAATTCAATGAGCTTTGGAAAAATTCAAACATCACTTTAAAAATATTTAAAAGGTAAAAATATATGTAACATAACATATAATATAATTTAGAATAAGATATGAAAAATAAAAAAAATTATTTATATAATTTAAAATAAACAATATTGTTAAATAAAACAATTTACAACCAATTTTGTAAAAAGCATAACTTTCACAATATTATTCGGATTTCAACGAAACGAAAAGCATTGTTCTTGAAATTTTATTTACTTTCATAACAAAAGGTAAAATTAAAATTTTAAAACTTTTAAAATTTAAATTTAAAAGTCAAAGTTTGACCAGATTGACCAAAATTCACTTTTTCTGGAAATATTCAATATATGCATGATTGAAATTCTAATCCACATCAAAATCAACATTTATATTTCAATTAACAAAATATATTCATTTTAATAAATAAAATAAAGTTTTTAAATTAGGAATTTAAATTAAAATAATTAAAATATACAATTACAATAATCAGAAAATACAGGGTTGTTACACTCTCCCCCACTCAAAACTTTTCGTCCCCGAAAAGGAATGAGGTACGGGAAAGCACAGAAAAAGATAGAATGAAATAGTATTAAGACAAGATGACAAGAAGATTAAAATTATACCTGATAACAATGTGGAGATGATCTTTCCAAGATCTTCCAGAGTTCAAGAACACAAGCATGAAAAAAAATCTTTTAGAATCTGATTCACTCTTCCCGTTTGACCGACGGTCTGTGGATGGCAAGCAGTGCTTAGATTCAAAGATGAGTACCAAATATTATTAAAGATTATAGAAAGATTTCTAAACAGACCGGTATATGCAATAGCCTCCCATTCTGTAGCAAGATAAGGGAAATTAGGACAACCAAAAGATAGTTTGAAAAACAAAATAAAATAATAAATTTGAAACCATAAAATTTCAACTTAAACTGAAAATTAATTTTACATAAGTCAAATAAATCTTAAGCATCTCTAATTTCATTATCTTATCATCCAATTATCTTAAATTAACAAATCCCTAAAATCATGTATTTGAAAAATCTTTTATTATACTCAAAATGTGCCAAATAAAATTAAATTCTTCTTCACTACTAATTAAAATTAAATTTATCCCTCTCAATATATTTTATCACCTATGTTAAATATATTTACACTCATTGTAACTGCCTTAAATTGATTCTTAGTTCCTTTATCATCATTTTATATTGTAAATTATTCCATTACACTTTTTCTTTATTTACCTCTGTTAATCCTTTTATAACTAAAATTTAAGTATATAACATTTATAATAACCACTCAAATTTTATTTATAAAATCTTTTTTTTTATATTGTATATTATCCAATTACGTATTCAACTTCTGAAAATTAAGGTAAGTTATATTGGAATGAAATTGTGTATTATACAAATAAAACTTTCTAATTAAATTATTTCAAGCTTGAATATTAATTCGAATCTTGAAATTATACTTAGAAATTATCTTTGAAGAAAAAAATTTAGGAATTAAATTTCCGATAAATTTCAAACTATTTAGAGATAACTAAATGCACATATACTATATATATATATATATATTCAACTTTAAATCATATATCAGCATATGTTATGAATCCAGTCTTATTTTATAAATTCAAATCAATTAAATTTCCCAAAACAAAACTGTAGCAAGACTACAGAATGGTCTCTTCACTTCAAAACTTGAAAATGAACGTCGATGATGCTGCAGTCATCACCGAAGTTATTTTCCAGCGACAAAGAGAAGAGCACTAGTTTTAAACTTTAAAATTCGTTGGAAACAAATTTCTATTCGAAAATACATTAAATAGTACATTCTTTAAAACTTTAAACACAAGGTTTGGAACCATTGGAAATTTAATTCCCAAATTCTTGTTTAAATTCATTTTAAATTTCCAAATAAATTTATAACCATGTTCATAGTTCAATTAGATATATGAAACAATAGAAAATGATATATAAAACAAATATTATTTCTTAACAACCAATTCAAATAAAATCCATATAAAGATTTATAATATAGTTACAAAATTTATTTCACAAAATTTATTTCCTTACTAAATTTTAAAAACATATTGTGTCAGTTTGCTCTGTTCAAGTGTTTTGGAAATCTTATCGATAGCGTTGATCAAACGAATCGATTAGAAACCCAAATCAACATCAACAACTCAAACAACACAATATATAAAACATTTTAAATATTAGTTTACAAATACACTTCAAGAATAATTTGAAGATAAGTTGGAAGCAAAGATGAGATAATTAAATAACAGAATAGAAAGATGGATAAGCTTATATAAATCGCGGGCAACCTTAACCGGGTCAACCATGACTTAAAGAATAAGACCGATGTGGATTTCTTGGGTAAATCGACATTCGATCTCAAGATGTAGAGTTCGAAATTATAAGAGATACTAGCATCTAAACCGATGATATAGAATCTCTGGAGAATCGATGTTGTTGTAAAGGAGTTTTCCCCTTTACAAGTAAATTTGAGGTTGGCGAGACCGCCGACTCATTATGAAGATCTTTTGAAGTTGAGTTATGGGATACTCCAGAAACAAAAGAAGATAAATAGTGAGGGACACGAATGGATTTTGGAACCACAGGGAATGTTCCAAAATTCAAAGGAATCGAGTCAAAAAGGAAGAGGTTTAAACTCGAATGAAAGTGATTCTGTAAATACATTTACCCTATATACTGAGTTTTGCCTAGAGCTACCAAAGCACTGATACCAACTGTAACGACCCGATAATTTCAACCATTCGTATCCGCACATGTCGAACTTGAATTGCTCAAAATACCGCGTTGTAAATAAAATTTGGCAAATCTCAGAATATACAATAAATACATAATCACATATCACAGACACAGAGTATTTAAAAATGCAGCGGAAGTAAAAGAGATAGTAGTTCATGAAGCTACTATATATATAAGATACATCAGAGTTAAATAATATACAGTAGAAGAGTAACAAGATACATCAAGTACAAATCAAAATACATCACTGGAAATACTGGATACTAAAAACAAATAGATGGCTGGATCTTCAAGCAAAGCTCCAACTCCAAAGGCGAGTCTTGAATGCTGAATCACTCAATCTGACTCGAGCGTAAAGCAAAACACAAAACACTCGAGTCAGGAGATAAATACTTATGAACTGTAAATCAACTCAAGTGAACAGTAACAAAATGCATCAGTAACTTAAAGGATGCTTGGGATCGCCCATCCTTTAAGGATCCGTTAAACTATTTACTATGTAGTAATATTGCGCTATTATAATAGTGTCTACAGTAAAATAAACATACTTTTAAATAGCGTTCCGGGCTACCCATATCACCCTTCACACATAATAGTCCCAGTAGTCCATCCAATATCATGTCATCTCCACTCCGGGTGACTGTCAGAGGATACCACACGGGCTACGGGAGAAAAACAAACTCGTAGTAAAGGCTCGGTATGGTAGGTGACACGGCACACAAGGCAATGCCAGGGTAGATATACCAATTACGCACACGGGCTGGTGGTAACGCAGCAGCCACATACGCCCACCTCGGAACACACTCCCAATCAAAATCGGAGGATGGCCATCTAATCAATCACCAGTAAGAGTATAGTATCGAAGGAATGTGTCCGACCAGAGGTGCTACCTCCTTTGGCCCGAGATCGCTCCTGTTTTAGCCACCTTATGCCAACTCACGGGAGTTGGGTCCACGTAATATACCTCAAGAACGTCGCCACCATCCTACTTCATTCTGGAATCTCCACCGCGTACACGGTTGTTAAAGTGGTTTTCGGAGTTGGCAGAGAGTATGCCAACTTCCGATCCCGGTCTCTTTAACAACCAAACGTTATTATAACGCCGTGGTTATTTCAAAATAGTTTATATTTCAAAAGGATCAAATCATTTCATTTCAAACTATATTTCTTTCAAAATAGTTTATACTTCGAAACCATAAACCATTTTTATTTCAAAACTATTTATTCAATCAAAATAGTTTATACTTCGAAACCAAAAGCATTTCAAACATATATTCATTTCAAAATCATAATATTTTCAAAGTATAACTCTTTCGAAACCAAAATACTTGAAACAATTACACTTTGAAAATCATAACATTTCAAAATAATACATTTGAAATCATGGGATATTCATTTAATTCTTTACATTTTACAATTCATTCAATTTATCCCAAATTTTCAATTTCCAACTTAATTCAATTCAAACCATCAGTTTCAATTAAATTTCCCAATAACCATTTCAAATCATATCATTTTCAAATATAGATTTGATCCACAAATTAAACTATTCAATTTTTAATAAATTTCAAAGCTTTAATATCCCGCATTTCAAAACTAAATTTTATAATTTCATATATCTCAAATCTAGTTTCATTATTACTTAGTTTTGAAATATTCATTTCATAAATCCAATATTATTTAAATAAACTCAATTTACAATTAAATTAAACATCCTTTCATACCAATATAAACTTCAAATATTCATTTATCAAAAGTACATATCATTCTAATTCATATTCTTTATCAAAATAAAGATCAAATCATTTCCAAACCTTATTATCAAATCATTATTTGAATTCAAATTCAAATACTCAAATTTAAATATCATTTTTAAATCAAATAAGTCATTCATTTGTTATTTCAAGTATCATTACAAAATACATTAAAAATTCCATTCAAAATTCATTTATCTCATTACATTTCATTCCATTTAACACATAACCAAGTAAACCTTACTTAAATTCAAATTCAAATTTAAATTCCTTAAAAATTCAAATTCAAATATTAAAATATATTCAAAACTTCTTAAATTTCACAATTAATCAATTTCCAAAATTTAAATCATTTAACACTTTAAAATATAACTCAAACAGTGTTAAAACTATAACATTTCAAACATTGTCAAATTATAGCAACGACAGCATTTATAAAGTGCTATCGTAGCTTATAGCTTCCAAAAATGGTTTAGTTCGAGAATAACGGCATTTATAAAATGTCGTAATAGATATTTAGTTATTTCAAACATTGTTAAATTCAAAACAATAGCATTTAAAAATGCTGTCAAAAGACTACAACATTTTGAAAATGCTATAAAATTCCAGATTTCATTTTAGCTTTTCAAAATAATAATAAAACTCCAAATTTTTATTATAACGTAAAAATCATATTTCTAGACTTCAAAATTTCACATTTAAAATCATTTTAACATATGATTTAACACAATAAGATTTTTAAGATCAAATATTCAATTTTGCAAACTCCATTCACTTATTAAGTCAAAATTCACTGTTCATTAATTTATAAATTTAATAAACTTAAAATTTTACTTCAAATATCATTTCAAAACTTTAAATTTAATTTCCATTATTTATTCACATCTTAAAATAAAATTTAAAGTCAAACGTCACATTTACTCCAAATTTACATACTTGAATTCACTTAAATTCACAATTTCAAGATTTAATATTTAACTTTCTTAAAACCATAATATACATATTTTTAAATCAAAATTTCATACTTTTGAAAATACATATTTTAAAAAAAACATTTAAAAATATACCACGGGGTCTGTATATAATTTTCTAACCTAGGTCAAGTGATACGGATATATATCATTTCAATCCGTAATTTACAAAGAAAACCGGGTTTTATCATTTCAAACCCGCAATCCCAAGTCAAATAAAATACAATAAAAAATCGCTCAGGCCTATCATTTTAGCCCATAACGATTTTTCCCTATTCTAAAGTCCGTTCGGGTATGTATCATTTCAACCCATAGTGATTCTATTCTAACAGGGAACTTGTAGTGTGAATATATGCATAAACAATATAAACAATGTCATTGTCACAATATAATATCATATATCAGATGTCAGGTGATAATTAACAGTTTTAACATGATAATAACATGGTATAGCATATCATATGATCATCATTAACTTGCATAACATTTTATATTACTAAACACTTGTCATCAATTCACTATTTCATAAGTATAAATGTCAGAGTGAGAAAGATTCACCTTTTCAAGCTGAAGACCACTACGGCACACAAAACGATTCCAAGGGAACGACAAGCACGATATAGCATGACTAGTGATTCAATTGAGTGAAGAGAGCCAAGATGACCATCTTGTAACAATCCAATAGACACAAACAATATAACATATGAATTACTTAACACAAAACAACATTGAAATAAACGGAAATACAAAGCAATAAAGACAAGAATGATTAGACCTTGCTTTAATCATTCAAGAGCTCGACCAAGGGGCTCTTTTGCTCGGCCATAGCTGATGATATAGGCTCTGGTTTGGATCAGGTATGGCATCAAAAATGCATGTTAAAATGGAGATGAAATAGTTGATGATGGGTAGGAGTTGCAACATGGGAAAAATAAAGGGACAAGGCAAAGAGGAGTAGAGTTCTGGGCTCAACAAGGCTCGGCCTTGGATCAAGTGGGTGGTGGTTAGAATAGGAGGTGGTGGTTGCTGTGGCTGGTGATGGTGGAGAGGATGGTGGTGATGATGGGTGGTAGGGCCGAGCAAACAAGGTGGAAGAGGAAGGCAAAAACTTAGAAAAATAATGAAAAGAGAAAGGAGATGAAGCCATTATTTTTTTCTTTTTTTCTTCTTCATGAAGTCGTGATTTTTAGGGGATGAGAAGTCTTCCCTTTCACGTGAAAAAGAAAGAAGAATACACGGCTGAAGAATGGAGTTAAGGCAGCCAATTGAAGAGATGTTGGTTGAGAAATGAAAAGACAGAATACAAAAAGGCTTAAGCAAATAAAGAGTCATAAACCTTTCAAATTTCCACCATTTCTTTTTAAAATTTAAGTACATGTAAAATATGTATAAATACAGATAAAACACGAAAATATAGTAAATAAACAAAAATAAATAAATAAATATTAGTTAAATATAATTAAATTAAGAAAATAACAAAGAAAAATGTAAATTAGGCTTGAAAATTTGAAAATAAATGAAATGAACTTTGGGAAAATTGTATGTACATGAAAAATATTTATAAATAAAGATAAAAACATAAAAATAAAATGCATACATAAAAATGAATAAATAAATTTTAATTAAATATAATTTAAATGAAGAAAATAGCAGAAAAATGGAAACTAACCTTTAAAAAGAGAAAATAAATTCAATGAGCTTTGGAAAAATTCAAACATCACTTTAAAAATATTTAAAAGGTAAAAATATATGTAACATAACATATAATAGAATTTATAATAAGATATGACAAAAAAAAATTATTTATATAATTTAAAATAAACAATATTGTTAAATAAAACAATTTACAACCAATTTTGTAAAAAGCATAACTTTCACAATATTATTCGGATTTCAACGAAACGAAAAGCATTGTTCTTGAAATTTTATTTACTTTCATAACAAAAGGTAAAATTAAAATTTTAAAAGTTTTAAAATTTAAATTTAAAAGTCAAAGTTTGACCAGATTGACCAAAATTCACTTTTCTGGAAATATTCAATATATGCATGATTAAATTCTAATCCACATCAAAATCAACATTTATATTTCAATTAACAAAATATATTCATTTTAATAAATAAAATAAAGTTTTTAAATTAGGAATTTAAATTAAAATAATTAAAATATACAATTACAATAATCAGAAAATACAAGGTTGTTACAACTGCCTATGTGTACTGCCGTGTTTCTTGCACTAGTTTGTCTACATTTTGCTGAACCTGGTTCTTGTTTGTTTTGTTGGTTGCTTGGCCCTGAGTTGAATCCAGTCGATGATTCGGGTTTGACCTTGTGCCGTGTCCATTTTATTTGCTTGTCTACATATCTGGCTGCACTTGAGTATGAACTTGCACTTGAGTAGTTTCTTATACCAAACCCTATGATGCATGTATGTTCATCCATGTATATGCATCTCTTGGTCTTGTTATGCTGTGTGCTGTCTTCATGTACATGTATACGCTTGTTGTATATTTGAGCAATTGGGATGCATTGAGCTCGTGTGGTCTTCATTTATGTGCAGTTTACATTTATACTGCCTCTGATATTTTTGGCGCACAGACTTCATTTCATTGTTGTTGTGTATCACTGCATATATTGTCCACTTTTGCTCTTTGGTCTGCATATATGATGTGCTCATTGACCTGAGCGGTTGCATTTGTTATCCACTTGACTTGGTTATTTGTTCGAGACAGTTTGCATTTATATTGCCTCTGACCATTTGGGCATGCAAACATCTTTTCATGTTGTCCCTTACTATAACATGTTGCCACAGTATGAATTTCGGGCCTCGATTTTGTCATACACTGTATATACATGTGTAATTTCTTTGCTTACGTCTGCTCATCCCTGTCATCCTTGTTGTCATGGTAGCTGTGCCTGGTGGTATGTGCAGTCCCACATGAGTCATGTTGTCTGGTCTCCATGTAGCATGCATTGTTTATATTATTTCTCTGCTGCAGTTCGGTTTGCATCACCATTTGGGACAGTTACTTATCTGTTTCATGTAGTATTTGAATTTCCCTGACCACGCATGCTTGTATCCTCTTGTTGCTGACCTGATACTCTGACTGTTGACAGTGCAATTTATATTTGAGCCTTCATGCTCTGTTGGTTCAGGTTGCATAATCCATTCTGTTGTGTCTTCATGTTTGTACTAATGCCTTTGTGCACTTGCTCATTCAAGTTGAGTTGCTTTACCGTTGCATTGAGGCAGTTTGCATATGAATTAGCTGTCCACTTGATATGCATTTAGATTTGTTTTCTAATTTCACTTGAGTTGAATCCAACATGTAGCTTGGGTTTGACCTTGTGTTCGTTTGTGAATTTTCATTGTGTACATATCACCGTAGTGGCAAGGCAGTGCACGCAAGCGTGAATTGCAGCCACACGGTATTCGTTGGGTACATCATCACTGTAGTGGCAAGGCAGTGCACGCAAGCGTGAACTGCAGCCACACGGTATTGCTTTTATTTGTATTTCAATTACTTTTGATCCATTGATCTTTTGCGTATTTCATATGCCATATAGGCGAGGCAGTACACGTTAGCGTGTACTGCAACCAATTAGAACTGATGTTTTTAAGTGTTATTTCAATTGTTTGAATTGATTTAGTTTCATTTGATCATTTTGTTGTTATCTAATTATCTATTTGATAATTAGATTATGGGTTTCTAGTTATTTATTAATAATTAGATTTTGATGTTAATTGCCGATTAGGCAATTCTGATGTTTTTCTAAATTATCTTCATTAATAATCCTTTCATCTATCTTCGTTGATAATTTGAGTTTGCTGAATTGTTGTTTAACACTATACGTGTTATATTCACCGTTATTCGATTTTCTGATTAAAGGATCGGATAGGTGAATTTATTTTGACTGTCGCCTAATTGTTAATTAATTATTACTGCTTCTGTGCATTAATAACTGAGTTTGAATTAGACTGACCCGTGTATTATTTTATTTTGAATGTAATACTTGGGTCAGACTGAGTAATTACAGGTTGTAGATATCTTACTTTGAGTTGCTGCTTGGGCTATGAAGTATGTTCATATCTTTTGGAGTAGTCGACGTCATGTTTTGTAGTCAGTGTATTTGTATAGGATATTGTATATTCATGTATATTATTCACGATAATGTACTTGTATATATAACTTCCAGAGTCGACAGTTGTAGTTGTATCATATGTATTGTATCACATGTATATCAACTGACATCAGTTATATATATATATATATATATATGAGACTTTCTGTTATATCTGTGTTCCGCATTTACATTATCTGTGTTATTATTATATATATTGTCCTAAACTATTATGAACCATCGTAGTTCGTTTTATACTAGAATTGGGTATGTCGATGGGAGTAAACAAATAAGAGATGAAAAATAAAAATATTTACCACTCCTATCGAGATAACCAATACTAGTGTAAGGCCTAACTACGGATGGTCGCTCCTATCCAGCCTTATTCTTCATGATAACAGACAGTATTTCTTTTAATACTCTTTGTTATTGTGAGCATAGAGGTGGGGCGTCACAGTTGGTATCAGAGCTTGGGGTTTATGGACATAATATAAAACATAACTTAGATGGAACATGTGTTACAACTATTAGTCGATGTTTTATTGTGCTTTGAGTCAAAACTAAAGTTTTGAAAATATGTTGAAATTTTTAAATATCTTTATTTAAAAATAAAAGTGAATTTGTGTTTTGTTGATTTGTTTGATTTGTGTTCTGTTTACCAGAGTGCGCAGCGGAAACAGTGACTCTGTCTTCGCTGTGTACAGCTGATAATTAATTTGATTTAAAAATCAAAATATGAGAATGAATTTAATTTCATTAGGTTGTTAACCAGTGGATTTGATTTGTTGAAACTCCTTGTTGGTTTTCTTTGATGCTAATCACATATCTGATTAGATTTTTTCTGTTTTAAAATTATCTTCATTGAAGATAGTAGAGTAATTTCTTTGTTTATATTGTAGTGTGCGTGCAAATATAAATTGCACGTTACTGCATTGATTTTACGTTGAACCGATGCCTTGTTATGAAACGTATTTTGTTGCCGTTATTTTTATAATGGAATTTTTACATCGATGCTAAAATTTTGAAGCCCGGTGTTTTGTTGACATTTTAATGAATGAAAATTCACTGATATTATATTTTGATGCAAATTATTTAGATGAGATTTTGACGTTTAAAAATTACTGTCGCTTTGACTTCAGTATCCGTCATATTTTAAAGTGGATTTTCAAGCGGTTATCCCACAATGCTGATTTTGAGATCCGTTTCTACGGTGTTTTGAGAAGTACAATTTTCTTATTAAAATTGTCACTAATGTTGCTGTTTTATCACGGATTTGCAAATCGTTTTAAAAATAAAATTGTTTTTCAAAATTTTTATAGTTTGCGCTTTCAAAAGAATGAGGAAGTGATTTAAACGATTCAGCAAAATCGAGGACTATGACCCCTTTCTTTTACTGATTCGCTTAACTCTGGACTTGTTCGTTTGAGAATGTAAATTATTACTTTTATGAAATAAATGAAATTGTTTTCAGAAGTTTGCATTTTTCGTTTTCAAAAGAATGAGAAAGAGATTTAAACGTTTCAGCAAAATCGAGGACTATGACCCCTTTCTTTTACTGATTCGCTTAATTCCGGACTTATCCGTTTGAGAATGTGAAATGTTATTTTTGGGAATACACAATTTTGAAGTTTCAAGGAAACGATGAAGAGATTTAAACAATTTCGTAAAACACGTGGTTATGGGACATGTGCGTTTGCTATTTTGGTTAATTCCGGATTCGTTAATTGAAACATTTGTTGTTTGATGATCTTGATGATTTTACACGTTCAAGGAAACGATGAAGAGAATCAAACGATTTAGTAAAACACGTGGTATGGGACATGTGCGTTTGCTATTTCGGTTAATTCCGGACTCGTTAATTGAATATATGATGATTTTCGTGTGCTTTCGAGCCACTATGAAGACCTTCGGATCATATGTTGGACCTTCGGGTCAATACCAGTACCAGACCTTTGGGTCATATGTTGGACCTTCGGGTCATTTGTTAGGCGCCAAAATTATGTTGGGTACTTGGTAGGCTTCGGCCATATGTTGATGCACGTGCGGCGTAGCTAAAACTTGCCATATGATGGGATCGATCCAACCTTTTATGTTGATTTTTTAGATTATCTTAATTGATTTCTAGATATTTGTTGTTTCCAATTATCTGTAGGTAATTGGATATTTGTTGATATGAGTTCTGATTATCGTTTTTGATAATCGGATATTTGTTGATTTGATTATCGTTTTTGATAATCGAATATTTGTTGAATTGTTGATTTTTGATTATCGTTTTTGATAATCGAAAATTTGTTGATTTGATTATCGTTTTTGATAATCGAATATTTGTTGAATTGTTGATTTTTGATTATCGTTTTGATAATCGAAAATTAGTTCATTTGATTATCATTTTGGTAATTGGATATTTGTTGATATGAGTTCTGATTATCGTTTTTGATAATCGGATATTTGTTGATTTGATTATCGTTTTTGATAATCGAATATTTGTTGAATTGTTGATTTTTGATTATCGTTTTTGATAATCCAAAATTTGTTGATTTGATTATCGTTTTTGATAATTGAATATTTGTTGATTTGTTGATTTTTGATTATCGTTTTGATAATCGAAAATTTGTTGATTTGATTATCATTTTGGTAATTGGATATTTGTTGATATGTGTTCTGATTATCGTTTTTGATAATCGGATATTTGTTGATTTGATTATCGTTTTCGATAATCGAATATTTGTTGATTTGTTGATTTCTGATTATCGATTTTGATAATCGGATATTTGTTGATTTGATTATCGTTTTTGATAATCGAATATTTGTTGATTTGTTGAAATTTAATTATCGTTTTTGATAATTGAATATTTGATTGATTTGAGATTTAATTATCGCTTGAGATAATTAAATATTTGTTGATTTGAGATTTAATTATCGTTTTTGATAATTTAATATTTGATTGATTGGAGATTTAATTATCGCTTAAGATAATTAAATATTTGTTGATTTGAGATTTAATTATCGCTTGAGATAATTAAATAATTGTTGATTTGAGATTTAATTATCGTTTTTGATAATTGAATATTTGATTGATTTGAGATTTACTTATCGCTTAGATAATTAAATATTTGTTGATTTGAGATTTAATTATCGTTTTTGATAATTGAATATGTGTTGAATTGAGATTTCTGGTTGTCGTTTTTGATAATTAGACCTTTGTTGTTTTCTGATTATCTACTTGATAGTTAGATTTTGTTGAGAGTTTGTGAATTTCTTTTATTGAAATTAAAAGATTTCTTTGGCGTTTGTATTCCCGACTTTATTTTTCTAGCTTAACCAGTTTATGTTAGAAAAATAACTGTTATTGACGTCCATAATTATGAAAATTGCGGGGACGCAATTTTTATAAGGAGGGGAGTCTGTAACAACCCGGAGTTTAGTAACAGTTAATTATCGTCAAATGACGATTATATTGGTCGTTAATTGCTAATCGGAGTTTTAATAGGTTAAATTCGTTTGAAAATTTGGTTAAGTGTTTGTTGGGCTTTAAATTTAATCTCAGCCCATGGGTTTTTCTTTGTTGCCAAATTACTTCGAGTCATACCCGTCCCCCTATTCATTTTTAATCATCGGAAACCCTAAATAAATCATACCAGAGAAGAAAAAAAATGGCGGCCTTAGAAATTTTCTTCGTTCGATTGGAAATGAGGGCTTTCGCTCCTCCGTTTCAAATTAGGGATTCGATTCGTGGTTTGCTTCGTTCTGGGTTGCTTGCCGATCAAATCTCGTGCTCATCAAAGCTAAGGTGAGTGAATATTTCACTCACATCTACTTCTATCTACTGCTTAGTTATAATCTGATGCTTTTGAATTCTTGTTCGTGTCCTTTTGATTTTGTTTTAATTTAACACTGCTTCGATTCTGGCTTTGCTGGTCACCACTGTGTTGACTTTTGACTTGTTCGACTTCGATTTTGATTTCATGAAAGAAATTTGGCTTCGGCCTCCTTTTGCTTTGCGAACTCAACTTTGTTATGCTCTTGACCAATTGCTGTTTGTTTGAGGTGTACGTGTGCTGGGTTGTAGCTTCGAGCTCTGCATAGTACTTATGCGTTGAGTCTTGTTGCTGTGAGGTTTTGGTATGTTGGATTTTGGTTCACTGGCTTGTTTTTTATTTCTGATCTGAGCTTGTTAGCTCCTTTCTGCTGCATTTGTTAAAACATAACTTGAAGTATTTGTATTCTGCTGTCCTCTTGAAAACTGCTTCACTTGAAAACTTCTGCATTTTTGAAAATCATAACTTTGAAAGTGATCTTTGGTTTTATTAAACTGTTGACTAATCTGAACATTGAGTTTTGATTTCCACGATATATACAAACATATGTGTGTTGAGCTTTGTTGGTTTTTCTTGGTCTGGACTGAACTGGTACCATGCTAACCTTGTTCTTTAACATGAACTAATGCTCCAAGTCCTCTGTATATCATATTACTACTTATGTTTCTCTTGTACATGCCTGATGCATTCACTGTTTTTGCTTGATGGACTGCCTATGTGTACTGCCGTGTTTCTTGCACTAGCTTGTCTACATTTTGCTGAACCTGGTTCTTGTTTGTTTTGTTCGTTGATACCTGTTATATTTTCTATGTTCTATTGATGTTTGTTTAAATGGATGATGATTGCAATAAATTGGTTGATGATTGATATTGGATGAATGGATGATGTGTTCTATATAAACTGCAAGTTATTATGTTTTCTCATTTTATTCGGGATTGCGGTTTGAAATGATATACAACCGCATTTTTATATTTAAATTGCGGATTGAAATGATAAATATTCGTATCACTTGACCATAGGATAGAAAATTTTATACAGACACCATCGGTATATATATAATTATTTTGAAAATGATTTCTATGGTTTGGATAGGATACGGTTTAATGAATATTAAATTTTGATATTATATAAATATTATTTTATATATACATATATAGTTAAAATTTTGAATTTAAGCAATGGTAAAATCTGTTAAATAAAAATGAATAAGTTGGAAAAATGGAGTTTGATAATTTATATTATATGTTTTAGTACAGGTTTAAGATCTTGTGTATATATAGAGTTTAAATGATTTAAATCAATTAAGATTGGGAGTTAAATTGAAAATTTATTTGAAATAGAGCTAAATTAAGAATTTAACTTCATAAGTTGATGTAAAATTTATTAACTTGAAATTTTAAAAAGGTATGATATCTATAACTGAATTTTTATTCAAGATGAATTAAACGAATATGTCTAGCATAAATAAATTGAAGGAAATGATTAAGTTGTTAGTAATTGGAGTTTTATTTTAAATGATTTTTGATTTATTATGTAAACATTTCAAAAATTAAATAATAGGACAATGAATTGTTGAATATAAATTTACAACCTTAAGTTTTGAAATTGTTAAATACTCCAAGTTAGAAATATATTAAATTGAAGTGGTTTATTCAACTGAAAGTGAATTTAAAATTTATGGTTTAGACTAAAATTTTAAATGAATAAATTGTAAAGTCGGGAAATTATTTTATAAAGAAATTTTAAATTCAAACTGTTTTATTTTATATACTGTTGAATATTCAAACCATTTAAGTTTTGAAAGTTATGGTATTAAAACTATGGATTTCGAAGTATTATGTTGAAAGTTAAATTTCAAATATTTGATTTCGAGGTATTATAAATCTTAAAAGTGGCATGATTTCGGAAAAGAAATATATTTGAAATAAAATGATATCATATTTATTTGGGTTTTAAAAAGAAATGATATCGTATTTATGGGTTTTGAAATGGATAATTATATTCTGGTTTTGAAAGTATAATTATTTTTAAATGACCGCGGTGTTATAATAACGTTTGGTTGTTGAAGAGATCGGGATCGGAAGTTGTCATACTCTCTGCCAACTCCGAAAACCACTTTAACAACCATGTACGCGGTGGAGATTCTAGAATGAACTAGGTTGGTGGCGGTGTTTCCTTTAAGGTAAATACGTGGACCCGTCTCCCATGAGTTGGCATAAGGTGGCTAAAACAGGAGCGATTCTCGGGCCAAGGGGGTTAGCGCCCTTTATCGGACACTCCTCTTCGATACTATACTCTGACTTTGGATTGACTCGGTGGCCACCTTTACTTTTGATTTTATGGGGAGTTTGTTTGAGGTGGGCGGTAGCTGCGGCTATGCGTTACTACCAGCCCGAATGCGTAATTGGTATATCTACCCTGGAATTGCCTATTTGTATCGTGTCACCTACCCTATCGCGCCTTATACGATTTTGGTTTTGTACCATACCTATGGAGTGCCCTCTGACGACGCCCAGTACGGGGGAGACTACGGTACTGTATAGACTATGGGAATATATTATGTGTTAAGGTGGAAAATGTAAAGCCTTTACTCTATTTAAAAGTAAACTTATTTTACAATTAGACATTATTATAATAGCGAAATATACTACATAGTAAATAGTTTAACAGATCCTTAGGAGATGTAAATCCCGAGCATCTCTTGAGTTACTGCACTCATATTCATTTCTGTTAATTTAACTTACATAAGATCTTTTAGTTCTGACTCGAGTGTTTTGTCTTTTCAATTCGCTCGGGTCAGTCCGAGCGTTTCAGGATTTGAAGATTTTTCTAGAGGAAGAAGACAAAGATTTCATTACTATTATTATTATATATTATATGGTTCCACTACACCGTATTCCGCTGCATTAATATCATTGTATGTGATCTCTGATATTTATTGTATAAAGAAGAATCAAATGTTTGTAAACAGTTTTATGAACTGTATATTTATTATTATATTTTATCATTCCGCTGTGAGATTCTATTTTTGTTTTATTTCTTTCTTGTTTTTCTTATTTACCCCATAACAATCCGCCCTTCCGTATGATTTGAATTAGCACGTGCGTCGATTTAAATCGGGCGAAAAGGCGGGACATTACATCTGGTATCGGAGCTTGGGTTTAGCGATAAACCTTAGCTATGTGGGGTCTCACTCTTTACTAATAGGGTAGTAATACCCTATGTGAGTCGCTGAGTGTATATGTATGAGAGAGCGTACTTGTTAGTGTTATAAAAAGATTTTGATATTGGGTTAATTTGTTCCGTTTGATATTTATAAATTCTGGTTAGTGCATGGGACGCTGCGACATCAATAGGGATTTTAAACACTTAATAGGACAGACCGACATAATATTTGTTTTATATAGGTAAATGAAATAATTTTGCCTATTATATTTTCTATATATAAAATAAAATTTTCAAATGATATCTATATTTGGCTGCAATAGATTGGTTGTTAGGTAATAAAGTGTATAAATAATAATAGAAATAAGATTGAAAAATAAAATAAATGAAATTTGGGAAATTTAGAACTTAAGATCTGGGGTTTTGAGAATTATCCCGAATAAATTTTGGAATATAATAATATTGTTTATAAGTATTTTATGATATAAATATTTCAATATAATTCGGAATAATTGTTTTAAAGAAGATTTTGGAGAAAATAAGTTTTGCACTTTTCTCTCTGTCGCTGGAAAATGATTTCGGTGATGGCGGCCGCATCATCGACTTTCATTTTCGAGTTTCGAAGGGGAAGGCCACTGTAGTAGTTTTATTGCAGATTCATTTTTGAAAAAATATATATATATTCTGAATTGTTTTAAATATAATTAGAGGTAATAAGTTGTAATAATATATTTATCTATTATTTTAAAATAAATTGAAAATTTAACCCAGTATTAAATTCTTAAATTTCCATTAATTAATTTGTTTCAATTAGTGTAGTGAAATGAAAAGTAAGTAATTAATAATTGAAACCTCTAATTTAGGTAGAGATTTAATGCTAAGTTATAAAGGAAATAAAAGGAAGTTGAAATGGTAACTTATAAGACAAAAGGTAAAGATTTATTGAACAATGAATGAATTAAAAGAATTGAGGAAAACTTGTATAACTTTCAATTACATTCTTTGAGAGCATATATAGAACTTACCAAATATTAAAAGTTGAAATTTTAATAAGAGATTGTAATAGAATATTATACAAATAGAAATTTGAAATAATGAAAGTATTCAATGAAATCGCTATTAAATGCGAATTTAATGTTATAAACTTAAGTTAAAATTGAAATTTTACCAAGTAAATACAATTAAAGGTAAGTATGACAATAGATGATTATAAACTTAAGTAATTAAAGTGTAAATAGATGAGGTCATGCAATAATAAGTGAATGTAATATAATAAAGAGAAATTGTAAACTTAAGAAAAGGGGTTGAAGTTATTTCTAAATAAAATTGAAAGAAATAAATGAAATAAAATTAATAATAAGTTAATTTGATTTGTTAGTATGAATTGTTGGTTGTCGTGGTTTGTGGTTGTTGGGTAAGGAAACTTTAATTTTGTTGGGATGGATGAATAATCCATTGCATTTAATCTATGATTGTTGAGTAAATGATGCACTTGATGGTTTATTCTTCATTCCGTACAATTTAAAAGTTTTGAATCCGAACAACTATTTGTTTGGTTGATTGTATGGTTGCTTTGTATTTGTTGTGTATGCTGTTTGTTGAAATTGTTGGTTGTTGTATTCATTTGTTGTTAATGATTGAAACCACTTAAATATTTCACTTTATATAAATTGTTAACCCTTTGGATTTTATAAGTGAAATGCAGGTTATGGAAGCAATTGCCACTGCTTTTGGTTCCATAAATTAAGTGTAAATTGCCCGACAAATAGGTATGTTTCGGATTTCGGTTTATAGCGCTATTTTATATATTTTCACGGGTTGGGATATTATATTTTGGATAATATATGTAACGTAATTGTTACATTTTGATATTATATTTTCTCCCGAGCCCTACGTACAAAGGAGACTCTACCGAAATTTTTCGTAAAATTTTGGACTTAGAAATTATTTTAAAATGTTTTTCCAAACTTTATTTATTCAAGTATAAAAAGATATAATGATTATAAAATGGGTGTATTTTATTTAGAGTAATAAATTTTGTAAATTATTGTTTATAAGTTAATATTTTGAATAAGATGTATTGTTTATTTAATTCTTTTTCTCCCTCTTTTTCCTTTTCGGGGACGAAAAGTTTTGAGTGGGGGAAAGTTTAACGACCCGTAAATTTCGACAATTAAAGTTGTTAATTAAATAGGATTTTGTAATTGAAATTTTGTAAAAATAAAAAAAGGTGATAAATTAGTATTGAAATGAAATCCAATTGAAGAAATAGTGGAAACCATTATAATTTGTTAATTAAATTTCATGTGTGAAATTAATACTGGAAGAAATAAATTGGAAATAGTATTAATGAAATAATAAATTAATTAAATTACAACTATATAAATGAAAGTAAATTTTTTAAGCGGATGTCAACATTGAATAAATTAATTAAAATAAAATCTAAATACATGTTTGGGTTGAATCAATAATTGATGGATTAAATGGTAAGTAAGTAGAATTTAATTCTATGAAATTTGGAAACTGAATGTAATGTAAAGTAATAAGGTTAGTGCAATACCCATTAATGAATGGAATGAAATGGGACTAATAAATGTATATTAGGTTATAAATCAATTTGAATGAAAAAAAACGTAAATATTGATTGATAAATAAATATACAAGTATATTAATGGTTATAATAGTGGGTTACTAGTAAATTCACTCATTTACCAATAAAGATAATTAGATGTGCTTTGATGATAATTAATAACATAACGGAAAAGAGTAAATGTATTCAATAGAACATTAATTGCAATTGGATAGGGATTTTAAGTAACAATGTTAATGCAAGGTAAATAATGCTAAATTAAAGTCCATTTAAATGGTAAATAATTATAATGTTGTTTTGATAATAAATCGTACTCTAAATTTATGAATATAGTAACCGAGGTGTAAATGAAAGCTTAATATAAATGTTGGTTATTTTGTAAAGTAATTAATAGAATGTATAGTATTTAAAAACCTTAATTAACATGTTCAATGGAAATAAATTACAACATTGTTTGGGAATGACTTTTACTTGGGAGAATGTGAAATGTAATACTGTAATAACCCGGAGTTTAGTAACAGTTAATTATCGTCAAATGACGATTATATTGGTCGTTAATTTCTAATCGGAATTTTAATAGGTTAAATTCGTTTGAAAATTTGGTTAAGTGTTTGTGGGCTTTAAATTTAATCTCAGCCCATGGGTTTTTCTTTGTTGCCAAATTACTTCGAGTCATACCCATCCCCCTATTCATTTTTAATCATTGGAAACCCTAAATAAATCATACGAGAGAAGAAAAAATGGCGGCCTCAGAAATTTTCTTCGTTCGATTGGAAATGAGGGCTTTCGCTCCTCCATTTCGAATTAGGGATTCGATTCGTGGTTTGCTTCGTTCTGGGTTGCTTGCCGATCAAATCTCGTGCTCATCAAAGCTAAGGTGAGTGAATATTTCACTCACATCTACTTCTATCTACTGCTTAGTTATAATCTGATGCTTTTGAATTCTTGTTCGTGTCCTTTTGATTTTTTTTTTAATTTAACACTGCTTCGATTCTGGCTTTGCTGGTCACCACTGTATTGACTTTTGACATGTTCGACTTCGATTTTGATTTCCTGAAAGAAATTTGGCTTCGGCCTCCTTTTGCTTTGCGAACTCAACTTTGTTATGCTCTTGACCAATTGTTGTTTGTTTGAGGTGTACGTGTGCTGGGTTGTAACTTCGAGCTCTGCATAGTACTTATGCGTTGAGTCTTGTTGCTGTGAGGTTTTGGTATGTTGGATTTTGGTTCACTGGCTTGTTTTTGATTTCTGATCTGAGCTTGTTAGCTCCTTTCTGCTGCATTTGTTAAAACATAACTTGAAGTATTTGTATTCTGCTGTCCTCTTGAAAACTGCTTCACTTGAAAATTTCTGCATTTTTGAAAATCATAACTTTGAAAGTGATCTTTGGTTTTATTAAACTGTTGACTAATCTGAACATTGAGTTTTGATTTCCACGATATATACAAACATATGTGTGTTCAGCTTTGTTGGTTTTGCTTGGTCTGGACTGAACTGGTGCCATGCTAACCTTGTTCTTTAACATGAACTAATGCTCCAAGTCCTCTGTATATCATATTACTACTTATGTTTCTCTTGTACATGCCTGATGCATTCACTGTTTTTGCTTGATGGACTGCCTATGTGTACTGCCGTGTTTCTTGCACTAGCTTGTCTACATTTTGCTGAACCTGGTTCTTGTTTGTTTTGTTGGTTGCTTGGCCCTGAGTTGAATCCAGTCGATGATTCGGGTTTGACCTTGTTCCGTGTCCATTTTATTTGCTTGTCTACATATCTGGCTGCACTTGAGTATGAACTTGCACTTGAGTAGTTTCTTATACCAAACCCTATGATGCATGTATGTTCATTCATGTATATGCATCTCTTGGTCTTGTTATGTTGTCTGCTGTCTTCATGTACATGTATACGCTTGTTGTATATTTGAGCAATTGGGATGCATTGAGCTCGTGTGGTCTTCATTTATGTGCAGTTTACATTTATGCTGCCTCTGATATTTTTGGCACACAGACTTCATTTCATTGTTGTTGTGTATCACTGCATATATTGTCCACTTTTGCTCTTTGGTCTGCATATATGATGTGCTCATTGACCTGAGCGGTTGCATTTGTTATCCACTTGACTTGGTTATTTGTTCGAGACAGTTTGCATTTATATTGCCTCTGACCTTTTGGGCATGCAAACATCTTTTCATGTTGTCCCTTATTGTAACATGTTGCCACAGTATGAATTTAGGGCCTCGATTTTGTCATACACTGTATATACATGTGTAATTTCTTTGCTTACGTCTGCCCATCCCTGTCATCCTTGTTGTCATGGTAGCTGCGCCTGGTGGTATGTGCAGTCCCACATGAGTCATGTTGTCTGGTCTCTATGTAGCATGCATTGTTTATATTATTTCTCTGCTGCAGTTCGGTTTGCATCACCATTTGGGACAGTTACTTATCTGTTTCATGTAGTATTTGAATTTTCCTGACCACGCATGCTTGTATCCTCTTGTTGCTGACCTTATACTCTGACTGTTGAGGCAGTGCAATTTATATTTGAGCCTTCATGCTCTGTTGGTTCAGGTTGCATAATCCATTCTGTTTTGTCTTCATGTTTGTACTAATGCCTTTGTGCACTTGGTCATTCAAGTTGAGTTGCTTTACCGTTGCGTTGAGGCAGTTTGCATATGAATTAGCTGTCTTGACCACTTGATATGCATTTAGATTTGTTTTCTAATTTCACTTGAGTTGAATCCAACCTGTAGCTTGGGTTTGACCTTGTGTTCGTTTGTGAATTTTCATTGTGTACATATCACCGTAGTGGCAAGGCAGTGCACGCAAGCGTGAATTGCAGCCACACGGTATTCGTTGGGTACATCATCACTGTAGTGGTAAGGCAGTGCACGCAAGCGTGAACTGCAGCCACACGGTATTGCTTTTATTGATATTTCAATTACTTTTGATCCATTGATCTTTTGCGTATTTCATATGCCGTATAGGCGAGGCAGTACACGTTAGTGTGTACTGCAGCCAATTAGAACTGATGTTTTTAAGTGTTATTTCAGTTGTTTGAATTGATTTAGTTTCATTTGATCATTTTGTTGTTATCTAATTATCTATTTGATAATTAGATTATGAGTTTCTAATTATTCATTAATAATTAGATTTTGATGTTAATTGCCGATTAGGCAATTCTGATGTTTTTCTAAATTATCTTCATTAATAATCCTTTCATCTATCTTCGTTGATAATTTGAGTTTGCTGAATTGTTGTTTAACACTATACGTGTTATATTCACCGTTATTCGATTTTCTTGTTAAAGGATCGGATAGGTGAATTATTTTGACTGTCGCCTAATTGTTAATTAATTATTACTGCTTCTATGCATTAATAACTGAGTTTGAATTAGACTGACCCGTGTATTATTTTATTTTGAACGTAATACTTGGGTCAGACTGAGTATTTACAGGTTGTAGATATCTTACTTTGAGTTGCTGCTTGGGCTATGAAGTCTGTTCATATATTTTGGAGTAGTCATCGTCATGTTTTGTAGTCAGTGTATTTGTATAGGATATTGTATATTCTTGCATATTATTCACGATAATGTACTTGTATATATAACTTCCAGAGTCGACAGTTGTAGTTGTATCATATGTATTGTATCACATGTATATCAACTGACATCAGTTATATATATATATATATATATATATATATATGAGACTTTCTGTTATATCTGTGTTCCGCATTTACATTATCTGTGTTATTATTATATATATTGTCCTAAACTATTATGAACCATCGTAGTTCGTTTTATACTAGAATTGGGTATGTCGATGGGAGTAAACAAATAAGAGATGAAAAATAAAAATATTTACCACTCCTATCGAGATAACCAATACTAGTGTAAGGCCTAACTACGGATGGCCGCTCCTATCCAGCCTTATTCTTCGTGATAACAGACAGTATTTCTTTTAATACTCTTTGTTATTGTGAGCATAGAGGTGGGGCGTCACAGTTGGTATCAGAGCTTGGGGTTTATGGACATAATATAAAACATAACTTAGATGGAACATGTGTTACAACTATTAGTCGATGTGTTATTGTGCTTTGAGTCAAAACTAAAGTTTTGAAAATATGTTGAAATTTTTAAATATCTTTATTTAAAAATAAAATTGAATTTGTGTTTTGTTGATTTGTTTGATTTGTGTTCTGTTTACCAGAGTGCGCAGCGGAAACAGTGAGACTGTCTTCGCTGTGTACAGCTGATAATTAATTTGATTTAAAAATCAAAATATGAGAATGAATTTAATTTCATTAGGTTGTTAACCAGTGGATTTGATTTGTTGAAACTCCTTGTTGGTTTTCTTTGATGCTAATCACATATCTGATTAGATTTTTTCTGTTTTAAATTATCTTCATTGAAGATAGTAGAGTAATTTCTTTGTTTATATTGTAGTGTGCGTGCAAATATAAATTGCACGTTACTGCATTGATTTTACGTTGAACCGATGCTTGGTTATGAAACGTATTTTGTTGCCGTTATTTTTATAATGGAATTTTTACATCGATGCTAAAATTTTGAAGCCCGGTGTTTTGTTGACATTTTAATGAATGAAAATTCACTGATATTATATTCTGATGCAAATTGTTTAGATGAGATTTTGACGTTTAAAAATTACTGTCGCTTTGACTTCAGTATCCGTCATAAAATTTCTGGTCATGTAGTCTCAGAGAAAGGGTTGTCCCTAGATCCGGCTAAGATTAGGGCGGTAAATAATTGGAAGAAACCTGAGACAATGACTGAGATAAAGAGTTTTCTTGGATTATCTTGTTATTATCGGAGATTCATTAAGGATTTTTCATGGATTGCGGCACCGATGACTAAGCTAACTCAAAAGGATGTGAAGTTTGACTGGACTGATAGGTGTGAGGAAGCATTCCAAAAACTTAAACACATATTGACAAATGCACCTGTGTTAGTTGTTCCAAAAGGGAATCCGGATTTAGTGGTGTACATGGATGCATGTGGGACAGGTTAGGAGCTATGTCAATGCAAAGAGATAAAGTGATTGCCTAAGTTTCACTATAGCTTTGACCACATGAAATTAGATACCCAACTTATAATTTGGAATTAGCTGTAGTAATTTTTGCATTGAAGGTGTGGAAACATTACATTTTGGGAGAAAGATTCAAGTTGTATACGGATCATAAGTCGTCGAGATATTTATTTAAATATGAGACAGTGAAGATGGTTAAAGTATTTAGCCACTTATGACTTTGGAATTGAGTACATACCGGGAAATGGCAATAAGGTTGCAGATGCACTTAGAAAAAACATCTGAATGGAATATTGGAAATGATAGCAAAGTGGAAGGATTTACAAGAATTGACTAAATGCATAATAATGGAGATCTGAAACTAGTTCTAACAAGGAAAGTGTTATGTTGTCATGCTTAGAAGTTCGACCAGTGATGATCGAGAGGATTGCTTCCAAGCAAGGAGAAGATCCATAATTAGTTGAACGGATCAGAAAACTAGGGAATGGAAAAGAGAGCGATGACTTGAAAGATTAAAGTCTTTACCAGAATGGGTAGTTGAGGAAGAAAGCATGATTATATGTTTCGAATGTGGGAAACATTATGAAGAAAGTTCTTGGAGAATGCCATCGTTCAAAGTTCAATATTCATCTGGGAGGTACTAAGATATATCAAGACATGAAAAGAAGTTTCTTCTGGGAAGGTATGAAGAGAGATATAGGCTTATGGGTGAGGCAGTTTTTCAATTGTCAATAGGTAAAAGTTGAACATCAGAAACCAAGTGGGTTACTTCAGCCTTTGGATGTCCCATTTGGAAACGGGATTCTATATCAATGGATTTTATAGATGGGTTGCCAAGGTCAAATCAGGAAATGAAAGTATATGGGTCATACTGGACAGGTGACCAAGAGTGTCCATTTCATTCCAGTTAAGTCAACCAGGATGACACTATTTTAGCTAAATTATTCATGAAAAATATAGCTAGACTGCATGGAACTCCTAGTAGTATAGTAAGTGACAGAGATTCCTTATTCGCTGGCATGTTCTGGAAAATCTATAGGAGACTTTGGGTACCAAGCTCAAGATGAGTACCGCTTACCATCCCCAGACAGATGGGCAAACGGAGAGAGTTAACAAGTCTTAGAAGATTTGTTAAGATCTTGTGTGCTAGATTTTGGGGGATCAGGGGAAGACCACCTAAACATAGCCGAGTTTTCGTATAACAACGGTTATTAGACTAGTATAGGGATTGCACTGTTTGAAGCTTTGTATGGAAGGCCATGCGAATCTCCCATTTGTTGGTTAGAGACCGGGGATAGATATGTTCTTGATCCGGATTTGGTTAGAGAAGCTATAGAAAAGATAGAGTTAACTCGAGCTAGAATGAAGGAAGCTCGGACTAGGCATAAGATTTATGCTGATAGAAGATGGAAAGACTTAGAGTTCTCAGTCGGAGATCATGTTTTCATCAAGATATCACCGATGAAAGTTGTAATCCGATTTGGAAAATCAAGAAAACTGGCTTCGACATTCGTTGGACCAATTCTTATTACAAAAAGGAATGGGAAACTCATGTATAGATTAGAGTTATCAAACAGTTTGGCAGCAGTCCACAACGTTTTTCATGTTTCTCGTCTAAGGAAGTGTATTCGGGATTGAGAAACTACTATTACATCGACTATGTTAGATGATTTAGTAGTGGAACCAAATATGACAATAGTTAGAAAACCAGTTCCTATAGTCGCGAAGGATGAGAAGAGACAAAGGAACAAGACAGTCAGATTAGTCAAAGTCCAGTGGAGTGACAATGAGAGAGATTGTACTTGGAAAACTGAGAGCAGGATTAGAGACACTTATTCTGAGTTGTTTCATGGTATTTTTTACTTTTTTGTTTGATTGATATAGGTACCTTATCATAATTTCAAGGACGAAATTCTTCAAGGAGGGGAGTCTGTAATGACTCTAATTTTGAGTAACATTATTTAGGACATTTAATTAGATAAATTAAATGAAATAATGTAGATAGTCAAGGGATTGGGATTTATTAACTAATTAAGGTGGTCGTGCCTTAATGAATCATGCCAAAGAGAATTAAAATGGAGTAAGTAGGAGAAATATGATAAGGGTAAAAAGGAATAGGCTATGTTCTTAAACCCTAAACCCTTCTTACCTTCATTCCTTACTCAAGAAGAAGAAAAGATAAGATTCAAGTAGGAAGCTTAAGCAAATCAATCAAAGAGAAAATCTCAATCTTCTTAACAACAAGCTAAGGTAAATAATGATCTTACATCTCATTTTTATTGATTTTGATTTCTAGCTAGATCCGAGTTAATTTTGCAATAATTTCCATGATATGAATGTAAAAATGGATATATACGCTTGTTGATGATTTATGTTGCTTCATATAGGTTTTATGATAAGTTTAGATTTGAAAAACCTATTAGTTGACATCCAAATTACTTACGTTTTTAATTTGTTTTCAAAAACGTTGTTTATGAAGTGGATTTCAAGTTTCATAATTTTCTAAGTTATTGTGGATGTATTATGAATTTTCTAAGAAAGAAAATAGCTAAAATTAGGTTTAAAATATTATGGATATTAGATATTGCTTTTTGAAATTTAAATATGTTATAAAACATATTAGAATTGAATTATGGTAATTTTGGGGAATTTTCCTAAGTATTTTACTATAGTTTAAAATTATTTAACGTATGGGACTTGAATATTTTATATGTTTTATCAAGGAGAAGTGCTTGTTTGTTAAACGTTTTAATTTGATAATCTTTGAATTAGGCAGCACTTTTAAAGAGGATTTTCTATAAAGAAAGGATATACAATTGTATTTTGACGAATAATATAAGTTAGTTAAAAAAATTACTTTAAAAGACTATAAATCAGTTTTGCTTAAATATACTACTCGCCACTTGCTTCTACAAGCTTTTGACACCATACTTCCACTTATGACCCTTTTGAAACCAATACACATGGTATCAACCCTTTGGTACGTAGTGGATTAGAGCAGAGCGGAAGGAACCTTGTCGAACCAATGCTTTCGAACGGGTTTTATAACTGATCTTTTTTTAAAAAGAAGGAAGCTTTCGAACAAGTAGTCGTTTGCCTTTGTTTTAGAAAAGAGCTTTCAAAACGGGTGCAGCCTTTTGTTTTAAAAGAAGCTTTCAAAAGGATAGCTTTGAACCTATTCGAAACCATGATGTTGCATTCATACCTTTCGAACTAGTTGAGGCCGCTATTCTTTATAGCCTTTAAACAATGGTCTTGAAAGGGTGCTTTCGCCTCCTTACCCTGAAGCTGTGCTTTCGCCTCCTTACCTTGAAGATGCCTTCTCAATGCTTTCGAAAGGGTTGGTTTCGAATCCAACCTCTTTCTTTTACTTAGGACCAATGCTTTCGAAAGCAATGTTTTCGCCCTAATTCTTTATGATCCTTTGTTATACAAAAAGTTAAACCCAAAGGTTTTGAAAGGAATGATTTTAAATGGTTTTGAAGAAATCCACAAACTTTTACTTGAACCTAATACTTTCGAAAGGTATGTTTTAAGTGAATAATATCAATGCTTGCAAAAGATATATAATATGGTTTGGAAGGGGAGATCCCTAACAGTTTCGAAACATTTATTTTGAATTTTTAAATGGAGGGTTTCCAATGCTTTCGAAAGGCAAGTTTAAAATGGTTTTAAAATAGGATTTCTAAGGTTTTAATAAAGCTTTCGAAAGGGGTTTTCTCGATGATTTTGAAAGATATTGTTTAAAGTTCCCGAACAAGGGTTTCGAAGGTTTTAGCTTCGCTCCATGGCCTAAATTCTGCTAAGATATAATGTATTTTTAACTTGCTTGAAGGGATAGATAATCTCATTGATAAGGTTCCATCAACGTTGCTTTGTGTAAGGCATATATCATAGCATAAGTATTTCGAGTAAAACAAAAATATATGATTTCCTTATTTTATAAAGATATGATTTTAGAGGCAAATCATTTACGAAGATTGTTTACCAAGAAATGAAATTTTTAATTGGGTAGTTAACCCAAAGTATATAACAGGATACGAAATTTGAATAGGGAAGATAACCCTAAGTTTATGACTTGGATATTAGAAGACCGGATGGGACTGGTGTTGGGTCGCGCCCTATACTTTAGCTATTAGCCCCTAGCTAAAACAATTCCAAAATTCCAATGGGTGGGGCTTGCCATAGGAGGGACTAAACTGAGGTTACACTCAGAAGGGAATTTACAGAGTAAAGATAGGTTATTTTTGAGCAGTAAAACCATTAGGTTCAGTTGACCCTAAAAAAGAAAGTTAAAGGCGACTAGTCAAGTACTGCGTCTAACATAAGTTAGATTGTTGATTATGTCTGGTATGCCCGAGTCTTCTAATGGCTAATAGTTAGCCAAGTAAAATTGTAGTGTGGACCGATGGTCCATTGTTTCCCAATTTTGTGCATATATGTATTTTTTGCTATTGTCATAATTGGTTTGATTGCAGGATTTTGATTTCCAAAGGACTTGCTTTTAAAAGGATATTAGTGAGGGGAAACTCATTCGACTAAGTGGCATGGTCTCACTTAATATCAGTAAATCGAGATGTAATAGTATTATTCACACCAGGCTTTATGTATGACTCCAAGTTTGTGTTTCCCCATGAAATCTCGGATGCTCAAAATTTGATTTGAGTAGATTGAGAGTTAAGGAATTTTCAGGTTAAGTAGGTTGGACGAATAAGCTTTCGAAGATGTGTAAGTGGTAAAGCTAGCCATGTAGGAGCTATTTAGTATTATTTCCGCTATGATGTATCAAACTGATATGTCTATTTAGTGCTCTGATCATCTAAGGGGGCATCTTCATATGTCGCTCTTGGCGTAATTTGTAACAATTATATTTGATCAAAATCTAAGAATCATTCTGGGGTCATGTTCTAAATATGAAATATTGATTTGAAATGTAACTAGAAAAGCTGTTTGAAATTTGTGTTGATTTTATTTCATATTCATGTGCTTCCAATATTATGGATACCATAAACATTACCATATTTTGTCAATGGAAGTTTTTACGATGGATGACTGCAACATTTGTAGCACTTAGCTTCGGACTTCAAGATAGGGGATGTTACCTGAAAGGTCGGCATTAGCATTTTTCAAAAGGACTTATGCACGAGTACCTAAGAGATGTGGATTCGGCTTGAGTAATGAACACTCATGTGAAAGATGTTGAACGTTGCATCGCTATTAGAAAATGATGGAAAACAGAGTAGGGGCATAGCCATGGTAGTATAGCTAACCCAAGGGTATATAAACTCTATATCTAGAGATTCTTATCTATGTTAGCTAGCAGGAGTTAATGATATTCGGGTCACGTAGGACGTGGTCTAGTTATTGCTTCCCTTATTGGTATTTTATCAAGAGACATACGATGCTCAAAAGGTAGATTGTGACCCTTGTCTAAAGGTCCACCTCAATGTACAATGGGAACCTCCAACAGAACATCAATATAGGAACATTCCTTAGTGGTTTTAGATGTATTCTAATATTGTTGTGTTGTGAGATGCAAGCAACACAACTATTTTCATATTTATATTACACACCTTACACATTATCTATAATATCCCCTAATGTAGATATCATTTGTTCTTGGTCCTTTTGAGGGTATATCCCAATCTGGTGATTCGGTTGGTCTCAAAAGTTCTGTTATATGCTTACACGCATTTTCAAGTTCCTCATAGCAGATTTATATTTGGCACATGGTATTTGTTTACCCACAATTCATCGCTTAATCTTTTGGGTAGATTGAGGAAATAAAATTTTAGTTGGATGCCTAAAGCATATGGACACGAGCTAGATGCTTCCACTATCTATCTACCTATTTTTATTTCCCTTCACTATATGTATGTATATAATCAGCATTGTGAGGACAGACATTTATTCTAGGTGCTAGTACTTAGCCATTTTGTAGCTCTGAGATTATCATGTATGTTGGAATAACATTTTTTATTACACTTTCAGGATATTATATATTGTCCTTACGCATGTGAGATACTAATATTGTATTCTTCTTTCCTTTTCTATTTCATTTTCTCTTATTTTGCCCTATCTACCTATCTTCCTGGCACTTGGATGTTCAGAACACGAATGCTATGGATGTATTTAATGTCGACTTACGAGGGTCGAGAAGGCTGATCGTTACATCACCTTAGCTAGTGGTCTGAATGACTTAATTTATCGCTTGCACATCTTTTTGTAAAATCCAACTCTACTTATTATGAGCGGTACCTGGTGGTGGTGGTTATTTACACCAATTCTCTTTGCCAAAATTATATCACATTAGGACTTATGAAATTTAGCTTTTGTCAAAATTCCAACATTGTCCACAATCAACTTGGTAAGTGCAAACACAAAATCCATGGTTTAATAATAACAATTATTATTAACTGTGTTGCTCTGCCAGAGACCATGACTTTGAGTTAACTTAAGTTGACCCTTTGATACTAACCCTATATAACCGAGGAGACGATTCCCTCTTGAATAGTGTTAAACTTCCAAAATGCTTCCACTCGACCCAATTATAGTCATTTGATGGACGTCTTGCCATGATTTAACTATAATTAAATAGGAGTTTCCATATTGAAGCTCGACAATATTATCGAGTTAAGGGAATTATGTAAATTTATCACATCGATATTGTTTGCTTGTCCATAGTTATATTAATCAATAGAAAACTATCGAGTAGGTTATTCCATAGTTATCCAATTACTATCAGTATATAGCCCCTTGGTACCCCCAGAGCCATAAGTAATACATTGTCTAATGTTTGGAGAGCGTTACATGCTCTAGCTTCAATGGATGTATCAATATTTAGTCTCGATATATCTTTACTAGGAATATTAAAATGGTATGTTTATTTTATTATGATAAATGACTCATAGTTACAACATATTGTAACTACTATCACAAAACAAACCATTTATGGATTTTCTATATTAAATATACTTTTAACTGAATAAATAATAAATATAACACATTATGTCAAGTGTATAATAGAAAAAAACGACTTTTTTTGAATAAGATTGGTTACAAAGTTAGATATATGTAACAAATTATATAATTTCCCTTAGGGCATAACCAAACTCTATTGGTCTCCCACTTGCACTTGGGGCTACTTATGGTATTTTATTCCAACTTCATCAATCGATTTTCTTAAAAACAACCAAGTCAGTCCCTCGGTGTATGGGCGTGCTATTTTTTTTTAAATGTCTATTTTGTCAATATACTCTCTCTCTGATGCCGATAAATTATCTTTACCATGTGGAACTATTCAGAGTATGTCACTTGACTTCTAGTGAGCTCTAGTTTCTTTTATGAGTTGTATTGACACATAGTTATCATATAGCAATGTTTTGGGATTCTCGATATTTGAAATCACCCTTCGCTCGGTTATAAATTTATGCATATATTTATACTTCTTATGTTGTAGTAGCCTTTGGTTGAATCGGTTGTCTACTTATTGTCTGGAACAATTCCAACTTAAAGTTTTCAACTTAAGTCCAAACATGAATTTAGGATTGACGTACTATACATGATATCACTAATGGAGTTGGAGTTCATTATTTCTATAACTAGTTCTCTAGTATTTCATATATACTTGAGACACTCAAAATATAAAGTAATCTAAATTCAAATTTAATGCTTGTTCTATGTATCAGATTCATGGGGAAAGTGTGATAGATATCGAAGCCTCTCCATCGTCCATGTCAAAATCGGCCAAATCGACAATCATCAATAGTTTAGATATCTACCACTCCAGAGTATTCGATAACAACCACTTTGGTCATGTACTTAACCAATGGTTGAATACGAACCAAACTAAAACGTTTGGCATCTATCCCAAAATTCGAAGCTCGTCTCTAAATCCATCACCTATCTTCATATCAATCGGCATGCGCGATACTCTATGCATGAAATCATATCCTAAGGGATATATTCTAATACAATATCTCCTTCGAATGGTGTTTTCAACCAAAACAAACAAACTATCATACATATATCCAACAAGCATATAAACGCCCATATAGCCTACACATGTCTATAATAACGTAACGCAACCCATCCAAAGTAACAAATGTGGGATAAATATCAGCAATAGCCTAAATCTATCAATATCGTCAAAATAGTGCATCAAATGGGAAAATATGAAATTTAATTCAAAGCCTTTTTAAAACACTTTTAATTCTTTTCATAAAATAAGATATAAATTTAACTATTTAGAAACCAAATTTCAAAGTTTAAAAACATTTCAAAATGTCGTTTTAATACTATACTAACAATCTTAGTATGGTGAGAGACAATATCACACACCATAAAATAAATCTGATTAAACAATTTCCAAGTTGTAGAGCTCTCCATCATGGACGCAACGCAAGAAACGACGTCCAAAACGGGCCTCGTAAGCAAAAGATACGCATAATTTAAGATATTGACTTATTTAAACGATTAACTAACTTAATAAATTTATTAACTGAACTAATTGCCTCTAATAATCATCTTCCCCAAATTGACATTTATTGTACCTGTATGAAACATATCCAACCAATCCAAGACGTGCACTACCTCAACTCAAGCTACGGTCCACGAATCGATAAACAGACGATTGCTGCATGCTTCACTTCGCAAATGCTTCGTGAGGCATCGGACCTTGACATGACCACATGCCTCCCCTGAGATGCAACCTAGATGGGCCGTCCCTCCCCTCAAAGCGACGCGTTTTTCTTGGAGCCTTCGGACCCAATAAAACTAGGTGTAATCGTGTGCGCCGCAAAGAGAAGTTCAACGTTGCTAGTCTTGCTGCCTAACTCCGCTCCAATCGCTTGCCATATGGAACCCTAGTTTGTTGCATATGTACGACCATCACCTGTAACACTGCCACATAAGCCTATGGACGTGAAGATCTCCTCGATTCGAGTTGAATGGGCTTTGTTTCAGAATTTATCATGGTGTAAATCGAGATATTATGATTTTTGATCATAGAAGAAGGAGGCGACCATTATTTATTCAAAATGGACGGAATAATTGTTGGCCAATAGAATGAAGGGTTTTGGGTATTTTTAAAATAATATAATATTTCTTCTATTTGAATTACCAATTAAACTGGTCATGCGATTAGAGCTCGCAGAGCCAAACGGTGCATCCGATCGCTACAAAACTCGTCTGTATACATCACCACATTTTTTTCCGATCTTGATGGTATAAATTCCATCGCTATCCGAGACTACGTTGTAGGATGATATTTTGCGCTTTTAAACATTGGTTATTACCATACGATCATTCGATCTCCAAATATAATGATCCTTATACTCATTTTAATTCACAATGTCAACACGAACTCAACGGAAGTGGTCTTGAGTCCTAATTCGACCATATATGAATAATCGTATTTTTCGGACCGTCGATTAATTAACAGATTAATATTTAAATATATTATTTAGATATCCAATTATTAAAAATACGAGTCATTACATTCTTCCCTCCTTAAAAGGATTTCATCCTCGAAATCCTAAGGATGAAGCAACATAACCAACACCTCACATAAGCAACGATACAAGCAAAATCGTCACTTACCAACTCTCAACGACGATCACGAACAGCAATCACAATAGAGGGATGGACCGAAATCAGCGGGATTCATTATCCTCATCTCTATGTATAATAACCATCAAATTCAAAATAAATCTGGCTAAGCCAAACATCTATGCACTTATTTCCAAGAAAAAATCAACAGAAAAAAGTGCCAACTAACTAGTCAAATGAAAAGTCAACTAAATTTCCTACATTACCGACTCTCTCAACTATCAGCAACATGTATTGTCCTATACGTTGATTTTTCTCTCAATTTCATATTATTTCATGGAAACTTTCAACTGTACCCCCTTTGCGCGGCTAGGTTTAGGAAAAATCCCGACACAACATAAAAATGTATACATCTCATACCTGAGGCATCTCGTTTCTGAGGACAACTAAACATATATTCCAAATTTACACTACATATGTTACATACTTCTTTTATAGAAAGAGCATACCATTTAGATGCGAATATAAGTGGGTATGCACCCAAATAACCAACACTGGCTTCCATGTACTTGATCAAGTACTCAACAAAGAAGATTAAGCACAATAGCAACATCATCAAGTAAATAAGCATACTAAATCGTATATAAGGCAATCATCTCAAATAAACGTGCTATATCAAACCATAACTATCCCGCATGCCTAATAACCATATAAGCATATGCTATCCTATCAACTGCCAACCATCAAACATCAAATAAGCACATATAAGATCAAACATCAAAAAATAACATCCATGTCTATCCAAGCATGCATCTAGTATAAAACATCAAATATGATACATAATATGAAAGCTAACAATAAAATGAAAATCTCATCAAGTAAAGAGCTCCGATTAAGGGCCCTCATTCTCTTCCCGATCTCTCATATACTATAGCCTTCGCTTTCACTTAATGAACCTTTACTACTCCACCACCTTCCTCCTAACTTGTTTCGTATCACGTCTATCAGTACGAAAAGGCCTACAAGGTCTTGAAGTCCCTGGTTTAGCCTCGATATCATCTAATCAATTTTGTGCCAAATTCCAAATGCCTCTTATAAGTTCTCCCAAAACCTACTGGTCAACAATGGGTTTCAGCCACTTTCAATGCTCTTGGCACACGATGGAATCACACTATCCATTTCGCATATGACTCAACTAATTTGAATGTCATTCTAACGTAAAAAATATAAATCTAGCATTCTTCATCAATCAACCAACTGTGACTCAAATGCTATCATATTCTGTTCTCGGCCTTGGCATTTCATAAATGAAATCCATCCATATCTATTCCCATTTCCACTCGAGAACCTCAAGCAATTGTAGTAATAACCTGGCTTCTTTCATTCAGCCTTTACTAGCTGAAAATTCATTCATCTTGAATTGAATGCCCGTAGTCCTTCATCCATTCCCAATAAAATGTCTACCTCGTATCATGGTGCATTTTATTTTCATCGGGATATGTAGTCAATCTCAAATCAGAGAAATCTCATGGTGCATCGTCCCTCGACTCAACGACATTGGGAACAACAATATCTCATCCTTATGGATCCAACCGTCTCAGTCGAGTCCGCACTATATCACCTCCTTATCTTCGCCTCCTCAAGGCACCCTCGAAGTCTCACTTATATATGACTATTTCTGGAGTCTCATCCCATCATGTCCATTCCCGAAGTCTCACCCCACTATGATTGTCTCACAGTCCCACTTTAATTTGGCCTTCTCAAGGCAACCCCTTGAAGTCTTACCTCGGTATGACCATTTCAAGAGTCTTACCCATCGTGATTATCCTCGGAGCCTCACCTCGCTATGACTGTCTCACTGTCTCTCTTCCTTTTGGCCTTCTTAATGCAACCTCTAAAGTCTCACTTTGGTATGACCATTTATGGAGTCTTACCCCCATCATGATCATTCCCGAGGTCTCACCCCACTATGGTTATCTCACGGTCCCATATGGATACATAAGGATACATAACTCACTTAACAACAATATGTCATCCTTACGGAGCAAGCTGTCTCGACTGAGCCTGCACTATATCACCTCCTTATCTTGGCCTTCTTAAGGTACCCCTAAAGTCTCACTTAGGTATGACCATTTTCAGAGTCTCATCCCATCATGATAATTCCTGGAATCTCACCCACTGTGGCTGTCTCATAGTCCCTCTTCATTTTGGCCTTCTCAAGGAAATCTCCAAAATCTCACTTCGATATGACCATTTCAGGAGTCTCACCCCATCGTGATCATCCTTGGGGTCTCGCACCACTATGACTCTCTAACGGTCTCTCTTCATTTTGGCCACCTAAAGGCAAACCCCAAAGTCTACTTTAGTATGACCATTTTTGTAGTCTTACCCCATCATGATCATTCCCAGGGTGTCAACAAACTATGACTATCTCACAGTCCTTCTTGGACACATGATAACTCACTCAACAACCTCTCATATCAGTGGCATCTCATGCCACAATCAGATTTGGTGTTCTTTCGGATACCTATCTCATAGGTACTGCCACCTCAGGACAAGCCAGACTGCCTCATGGTCTTGAATACAAAGGTAAGCGTCCTCACATACCCCTGCCGCTAGGAACTACCATCATATTCAGAGTTATCAATAATGCCTTTGGCATCTGACTCGATCCTAAGCATCTCATACTCCCTTACATCGCTTCACTATTAGTTTTTTGTTTTCTTTAGGCATTATAGGCCTCAAAGGCATAACTACTGCTCTATTATCTCTAAACAGATTGATACGGAACTCTATCCTATATGTGGTAATCCGGCACCTCATCAAATGTGTTCGGACACTCTCTAGCTACAGGCACAAACGATAACTCATCATGTGGGATATCAAATAAATATAGAAAGTTAATCATCACCTCATCATCAGGTGGGAAGCCAACAATAACTTCCACTCACAGCTTGTTCCTATCGTCACCAACGACCTCCTATGATACACCACTATTCCATGCCCCTTCAGCCAGTCAATTCCTAGACTACAATATCGTACCTAATTATACCTAAAAGAAATAAATAACAACTAAATAAGAATTAATGACTTGATAAGGAAAAGTCTCAACAAACCATGTATAGGCTGGCTGAGCCCCTGACAAGGTTCGTCACAAATAAAAGGTTAATCAACAGTTTTGGGTCTCAATCCTAATATGTCTACAATTTAATAAATACGAAGGAATATGAAACCTCGACATTGGATAAAACACATATGAAACATCATAAATGGAAAGCACCCTAGATGGTAATGCCATTTCCCTTCTGTTTCATCAATAGAGCACTCGACGAAATCGGAATGGCATTCAACACATATAATTTCATTATTTCCCCCTACTCAACTTATTCAGGACAATTCTTCAACACTGGATATAGGTTCTCATATTATAAAGCCTTATCGGTTAACTTGTTGAAGCTCTTGTCACAATCGCTTCCTAAGATGACCACTCAATTCAATGATAGGTTCTTCATTCAATCTGAGTAGAGTATTAGTGGAAGATAAACCATACTTCAACAACACAGCGAATTTGATCACACACACCAACATAGCTATGTTGCCTTACTTCAAACCGATGAACTTTCTAAACAACATCACTTCTAAAAAGTCGAGATAAATTTCTTCGAAGCAAATTATGAACTAATCCTAAGTAAAATCGTCATCGAGAATCGAAGCTATAGGGACACTCTGCCAATTCATTGTCCATTCTCGAAGTCATCTAGAGGTCAACTTCTACCAAATTGGATAATCTAACTCCAAGTCATCGAAGATCCTTTCCTAAATATCCATCCCATCTTGCACCTTAATAGCCGACTCTATTTCAAGGAATGGTCTACCTCGTAGACTCACGTAGTCTTTATACAGCTCAACAAATTCAACTCTAGGTGTTAGCATTTGAGCACCAAAATCGTTTGGAGCAACTTAGGCATTCTATAAAATTATTCGCGTCATCTCTGCAAACGTATTCTTAAATCAGGATTAGTGGCCCTCGACCCTACCCACTCCTCTACTCCAGAGATGGAGTCGATAACATCATTTCTCGTCTTCCTGACCATTCATAGTCTATAATAAGGATGATCAATCTCTCATAAAGAAAACTGCATCAATAGTCCCTATGTGTGCAACACAACTTATATATTATATATACTACTATATAGTTTTGAAAGTCAAAATGTATATCAAATATACATTCTCTCGTATATAGATATACTCTAGATCCAGTCAACGATGACAACTCCTACTCTATCTCTACTGGAGCACCGTATCAACTCAGGTTAATTATGTACCCAAAGCTCTGATACCAAATGAGACGACGGCGCTACACCACCGATGCTCATATAATCGAATTGTGTGCTACTGGAGCATCCAACCGATGTCAGACAATTGTCAAGGGAAAGAAAAGAAACAAAGAAGAGGAAAGGAAAAGAAAGGAAGAGACTAGAAGAAAAGAGGAAGAAATAAAATATCACACAATCACATAACCTTTCGTATGTCTCACAGCGCATATGATAAAATATAATAGTCATCACAAATATAAAAAAGGCAAGATGGTAATAACTATATAAACCACATAATCAAAGTATACAGGCTCATACTGTTATACAAAGCAGTATTAGAGTTTATATAACTGATAAATAAACTCAAATGATAAACTTTCTCTAATAATGGTAAGTCAAACACTATCAATGCTCTGTACTATCACACAGTGAAATAAACAATAATAAGCCTCAAAATATAAGTACAGGGAAGCGTCACCTTCTGCTAGTTCATCTGCATAGCTCCAACTATCATTTACACCTGCTATCCAGTCTACTCATTGAAGAGTAACCGAGATAATAAGAAGCAAAGCATAAAACCTCAAGTCAGACTATAGTCAGGTATGAGTGATAAATAATCTCGAAACACTATAAAAATCGGTATAGTATATGGAATAGAGAGTATGAAAAATCGTACTTAACCAATCTCTGCATCCACGGTGTTAGCACATAACGCAATGTATATGATACTCTATATTATAGTCATCATGAGTCTACCATACATCAAATTACTAAATCTATCTAGATATCGACATCGGTAATATCTACATCATGTGATCTCCCTAAGGTGATAAAAAAATCAAACAAACATGGCACCTATCATCCATCCTCACACTCACTCACTCAGTGCGTTGGATATAAAACATTCGTATGACCCCATCATTAGTCCAAGGTCTACTCAACGTCTTCGTTTCTCAATACTCGAATCCATGCCACTTGGTGTGCTAGGAATGAGACTGCATACTCCATAATAGTCCAGGTTAAATGGATCTCATTAGATATACCATTGCTTCACGAATACACATCAAAAGCCACAAATATCAACGATCCCATTGCACACGTCATCCGTAGCAGAGCTCATCTTGAAATGGTTCTTACAACATCCGTATGAAGTCATCGCGTTTAGGAACTACTCTAGACAGCCATCATAAGTCTTATAGTGTTATCGTGCATCCCATAACCTTCCTCCGATAGTTCCATCGATCCAACCCGTTGCCACATACTCTGCACCCCGAAGTACGGTTATCCATCATCAGAGCCGTCACGTATCATCACCAAATCATCAACATTGAATTTCTAAGTCATCGCATTGAAGCATCACATTTTTGCTTCACCGCCAAAACCATTGGTCGAAGAGTTGTAACACCAAAATCGAACGTCGAACGAATGGACGAACCATCGCATCGTGCTCCTCGAACCCTCACCATCATCCATGTCAATATTGGCCGAATAGGCCATCATCAATAGTGGTATATATCGACCACTACAGAGTAGTTGATAACGACCACTTAGTCATGTACTTAACCAAAAATGGTTAAATGCAAACAAAACAAAAATATTCAGCATTTATCCCAAAATCCAAAGCACATCTCCAAATCCATCATCTATCTTTATATCAATCAACGTGCACAATACTCTATGGACAAAATCCTATCCTAAGGGATATATTATAATATTTTACCGCATTGAACGGCATTTTAAACCAAAACAACAAAACTAATGTGCATATTCCAACAAGCATATAGACGCCCATAATAGCCTATACACATCCATAATTACACAATGCAATCCATCCAAAGCAACCTATGTGAGATAAATACCTTTAGTAGCCTAAATCTATCAATATCATTAACATAGCGCGTCATATGGACAAAAAAGGATATTTAATTTAAAACCATTTAAAAACATTTTTAATTTTTTTTATAAAATAAAATATAGGATTAACTTTTAGAAATCACATTTTAAAATTAGAAAACATTTTAAAACCTCATTTTAATACTATACTAAAAATCATGGTATGGTAAGAGACAATATCACTTGCCTCAAACAAATTTGGCCCAACCATCGCCAAGTCGTAGAGCCCTTCAAGTGAGTGTAACGTAAGAAACGACGTCTAAAATGGACCTTTTATGCAAAAGATGTGCATAATTTAAGATACCGGATTGTATAAACGATTAATTAACTTAATAAATTTATTTGCCAAACTAATTACCTCTCATAGTCATCTTCTCCAAGTGGACATTTATTGTACATGCAAAAAACATATCTCGCCCATCCAAGATGTGCACATCGTCACCTCAACTCGAGCTACGTTCCACGAATCGACAAATGGAAGATTGCAGCGCACTCCACTTCGCAAATGCTTCGCGACGCATAGTACCTTGACACGACCGCATGCCTCCCTTGAGATGTAATCTGGACGAAATTACTCTTCCCTCTAAGCAATGTGTTTTCTTAATGCCTCCTTACTCAACGAAACTTGGTGCAACGGTGTGCCACACGAAAAGAAGTTCAAAGGCCCTGGTCTCACTGCCTAACTCCTCTCCAAACACTTGCCATATGGAACCCTAGTTTGTTGTCTATGTATGTCCATCACTTTGGAACACCGTCGCACATCACATCGAGCCCATTGATGCAAAGACCACCACGATATGAGTTTGGGCTAGGTTTTGGAATTTATAGTGGAGTAAATCGAGAGATTTTAATTATTGAATCATAGAAGGAGGAGGCGACCATTATCGATTGAAATTGGATGGAACGGTAGTAAGGGTTTTAGGTATTATTTAAATAATATAATATACCGTTTATTTGAATTCCCAATTAAAACGGTCGTGCGTTTCGAGCTCGCATGGTCAAACGGTGCGTCTACTTGCCACGAACCTCATTTGCATACATTACCTCATTTTTGGGGTCCCGTTGGTATACATTTCATCGCTATCCGTGATTGCACACAAGGATGATAATTTCATGCATTTCGAGACCGTTTTGACCATCGAATCATACGGTCCTCAAATATAGTGATCCTTATACACATTTAATTTTGCAACGTCGATGCGAACTCAATGAAAGAGGTCTCTAGTTCTAATTCACTCGTATCCAAAAGTATTTAGGACCATAAATTAATTAATGATTTAATATTTAAATCAATTATTTAAATATCTAATCATTAAAAATAAAGATCGTTACATTCCTTCGCTATGAAGTTGGTATTTCAAAACCAATAGTTATTTTTTCTATAATCGAACAGGCATACATAAAATTCTATGAATTGCAGTACATAAAACTGACTTGGTTTTAGTGTATGATAATTATGTTCAAAACATGGACTGGCTATCCAATGACAATTGTTCCCAAACTCTTTTATGGTAATTCATACAAGAACTCTCATATACAATTATTACATGTATTCTTTCAGTCACAAAATCTGCTAACTTTTTGGCCTATGAAATGTTGGGGTTTCACATAAACCCTCATCTTATATGATTTTGAATTAGAGATGAAATTAATTTTAATCTTACGTAATAATATGCCTTTTCGATCCTCCAAAGTCGACACTAATACATCCATGGTATTCACCCATCGAGCATCCAAGTGCTCAAAAGATAGATCATTAGGAAAAGAGAAAAGATGAAGGAAAATAGAACCTCACAAAAATGTGACAAGTAATATATAATACTGAACAAGTCTTTGCAAAAGAAAGGGACTTTAATGTACATACATTTTTGTGCCATAAATGGTCACAAACACCCAGTTGTATGTGAAAGAGCTAATTTCCAAAAATAATATCCAAATAGAAAGATAAGCATGCAGATCATAGAATAAATAGCAGAAAAAGTAAAGGAGCACACGAGTTTAATAGTGGTTCAGCAAATTCCGACCTATGTCCACTCAAATAATCTTTTATTTGTATTGTAAGATTACAAACATAGTTGTTTTTTCCTTATAAAATTAATGGAGGAAGATATAAGAAGTGATGAAGGAGAGCTAGTCGAAAAGCCTTTGTAATGAGCCAAGTCCACTGTATTTATAGGTGAAGAAGTATATGGATCAGGCTGAAATTCTGGTAGAAGAACCTCCAGGCTCATACGACTCGGCCCACAAAATTTGGGATCGATCGGACATCAAAAATAATTTAAGCCAACCATTCCATACTATCTCCAATGGGGCTGTATCGTTCTTATCGGGTCCCCTATGTCTTTAGTCCATGTTCTCAAAGTTTCACACCATTTCGACTTAACGTTTGGGTGATATCGATCAATCTTTGCTATTTGGACTAGAAATTGGATCGTCGACGATCATTTCATGCTTCATTCAGTTGATTTGCAATCGGTCATATGGGTTTCCCATGATGTATGCTATTTGCTCTCCAAATTTCATGCAATTCCAACGTATAGTTTGTGAGATATCACATTTTCCATAAAACTACGGATCGTCATGCTGATTTTGTACGATCGTTATAGAACGATCGGTATGTTTTTCCAAGGTTTGTGAATTTTGATGTGTGATCGATTTAGGGACTCCTTTCTTCGATATATAGATGTCCCAAAATTTCATGGATAATGGAGTTGCAGATCTTGAGTTACAGACCGATCATCGTCGAAAATCGCCAAAACGGTCATGGAAAAACCCACTTCAGGGTTGACTCGAAGCGAGACCCAAATACTCACCCTTATGACTTAGAGCAAACACTAAAGACAATGGCCCAGGGTTAGACTTTGGTAAAGTCGAAATTTTCCCCAAGCAAACGTGATTCTGACTCTAAGCACGAAAAATGATCGAGGCCGATCGTTTTTCTACAAGCATCGATCGTTCTGACTCCAAGCACAAAAATAATCAGGGACGTCATTTTTCTCCAAGCACCGATCTTTTTGACTCCAAGCATGAAAGATGATTGGAGCTGATCGTTTTTCTCAAAGCACCAATCGTTCTAACTCTAGGTGGACTTCAAGCAATCATGTTTCCGACACCAAGCACGATCCAACACTTCAAATTCATGCAACTCTAATTGAACCGTGTGCTGACTCCAAGCAAGAAATAAAGTTTCCAAGTCTGACTCTAAGCGAATTACAACTAATCCGTTTATACTGATCCATCTTCTTCTACCTATAACTCGAGCATATGAACTTTGATCCGCTTGAAATTTTGAAATGTAGCCTCATGTGGCCTTCCATTTCAATTCGTATTGATTGCACCTTGACTGCGACTCCATCCGAATACGCCCATCAGTTGTCCATAGTCCCAAATATCATAAATTTCTGACCCTAATAACCGCCTCTCCAGCCTTCCTGCCTTAACGATCACAGAAGCCATTTAGTCAACTTTTATGATGTATTGCATGGTCAAAAGGCGATACAACATTTGCCTCCCAAAACATGCCTTGCAGTAAGAAGGCGTGTTTTGAATTGCCTTAAGTCTAATGTTTGAAACCCATTGATGACCTATGAAAAAATCTGTGATCTTGCTTGATCGTTAGTTATGGCCATTTGGGACCGTTAATCAAATTCGTAATCGTCCCAGGCTGATGACAATCACAGGAGATCAAGTGTCTACTCAAGGCGAAATGTGATCATTCGAGATCGAATGCCTATTTGAGGCGAAATGTGATCGTTCAAGATCGAGTGCCTGTTCGAGGCACCATGTGATCGTTCGAGATCGAGTGCCTATTCGAGGCGAAATGCATTCGTTCGAGATCGAATGCCTGTTTGAGGAGAAATGCGATCGTTCGAGATCGAGTGCCTATTCGAGGCGTAATGTGATCAATTGAGATCGAGTGCCTGTTCGAGGAAAAATGTGATCATTCGAGATGGAGTGCCTATTCAAGGTGAAATGTGATCGTTCGAGATCTAGTGTCCTTCAAGGCAAAATGTGAACATTCAAGATAGAGTGCCATTCAAGACAAAATGTAACCATTCGAGATTGAGCATCGTTCGAGATGAAATGTGATCATTCGAGATTGAGGGCCAATCGAGACAAAATGTGATCTTTCATGATCGAGTGTCGTTCGAAACGAAATGTGATCTTTCAAGATCGAGTGTCGTTCCAGGCGAAATGTGATTGTTGTAGATCGAATGCCATTCGAGGTGAAATGTGATTGTCTGGATGGGACTCAAAATCATTAATGTTAGATTTCACATTCGAGTGAGTTTTGTAATCAAAATATTCAACTAATAAAATTAAGTCCAAGTACTAAAAGAAAAACAAAAACAAAAATTTAACACTACAATGAATGCCTCTCTTGGTGCGACGGTTTATCGTCATATGAGCATGCCTAGGGACAAAGCTCACGATCTCATGCATGTGTAAGTGACTTAACCATTTTATTGTGGATTTTATTACTTATTCCTTGCTATCTCGATCAATTGACGACAAGTTGATGCCTCGATCCAAGGTAGTTCTCGTTCGATGTGGATGATGGCTGCTCCTATTTCACCACCGTTGCCCGAGTTCTTATGTATTGTGACAGCCTGCCGTTCTGAACATGTTCCTCAATCTCATCCTTTAAGTACCTGCTGTCTTATGTACTATGCCCTTCCTGCTCATGGAACAGATAATATTTTTTTGATTTGTTTTCATTATTTGTCGGCTCTCTCCTCATTGGCATTCGATAGTGGACTGCCCCTAGTATATAGATATATATGTTCCAACATCTCAGTTAATTCCGTTTAAGAATTTAATCTCAGTTCCATTCATTGTCACTTCGATCCATCAAAGCCATCCTCTACTTTCTGCTTTCCTTTATCCTTGTTTGAACCTTCCTCTGGTGGGTCTCTACCTTTAACCGCATAAACTTCCACTTCCTTTCTTCCCTGTCTATCAGCTTTCACATCTTCCTATCGCAGAAACCTTTTTGCTTCATGATAAAATTCCCTGAGATCCCTAGTGGATTCCATTCTAATGATATATTGAAATATTTGCAATCCTTGATACTGCTGCCATCAAAACCATTAACGGATCTGATCGATCCACCGAAGCTACTACCCCACTGAGCCTGGTTATGAAATCCCTGAGTGATTCTCCTTTCCACTGCTACATCGATGTTAAAGTCATCCACTCTTGGGTTTCGTGATAGGACCCGAAATTGCCTCATAAACCTTTCAATCAATTTTGTCCATGCGCTAATAGAGTCACTTTCCAACTGTCTGAACCATAGTGCAACTGTATTTGGTATGTACAAGGGGAAGCACCATGCCATGACTTCCTCTAATGCCCCCAGTACATCCATGCATCCATGCATCTTGTCTGATGAATGGTGGGATCCGTTTTTCATCATATGTCTCAAGCACTTATAGTTTAAACTTCAGCGGATTCCTAGCTTGCCTGATATTCGGAGCGAAGGGACTCCTATTTACCAACCCCTTCTCATAGCCTGTCTGATCATTTCCACCAATCTGTCATCGTCATCCAGTGGTAGTCTTCGATCATTACCTCCAACCTGCCCCGGAGTCCACGGGGGAACCCTGAAATCTTCTCTTTTAGACGAGCATTCATATTACGATCAACGCCAAACTACGTAGCACCGCCTGATATCCTACCTGGGATCGATCCAACGTGACTCGGGGTCATGCCCCCAAGTATGGATTGATTGGCCTCGACCACTCTAGAATGATCAGCCCCGATCATTCTTTGTTGATCAGGGACCACTGCAGACTATTCCGCTCCATCCTGCTTCCTTTAGCTTCGTTTCCGTGGTCCTGATTCTAATTTTCCTCAGCTCCTGCTGCTCCAACTCCGTAATCCATATTTACAGTGTTTCCTACTACTCCATTTCCTTGGTTTTGCACTCCAGCTTATCCAATCTGTGAGAGTAGATCCTGCATCATCTCCTCCTATCACTTTAGCATCCTCTCCTTCATGACATCCATCATTGTTCCCTTTTCATCTCTAATGATGTAGATAGATGTCTAATTTTCTCCAGCTCTAGAAGAAGAAGCCTATTGGCTCCTTCTGTGATGATTCCTGTCCGCTAATGGTCTCCTTGTTGATTACCTAGTTATTGCTTCTTAGATTCATGTATCCAAGCTTTCAAATCCAAGATCCTAGTTTCCAAATCGCTGGTGCAATTCTTTCCCAGTAAAAGCACCAAAATATGCGCCAAAAATTGTTATAAACACCTAGTTGTATGTGAAAGCACCAATTTCCAAAATAATATCCAAAGAGAAAGATAAGCACGCAGATCATGGAAAAATAACAGAAAAAGTAAAGGAACACACATTTTTATAATGGTTCGGCAAACTCTAGTCTACATCCACTTCAATAATCTTTTATTTATACTATAAGATTACAATTACATTTATTTTTTCCTTAGAGAATTAACAGAGGAAGAGATAAGAAGTGATAAAGGAAAGCCAGCCAAAAAGTCATTTGCAAAGAGCCAAGTCCGCTGTATTTATGGGTGAAGGCATGCATGGATCAGGATGAAATTTTGGCAAAAGAACCTCTTGGCCCTTACGACCTGACTTATAAAGTTTGGGATCAATTGAACACCGAAAATAATTTAGGCCAATCATTCCATACTAACTCCAAAGGGGCTACGATCGTTTTTATAGGGTCCTCCATGCCTTTAGTCCATGTTTCCAAAGTTTCATGCCATTCTTACTTACCGTTTGTGAGATATTGATCGATCTTCGCTGTTTTGAATAGAAATTAGATCATAGGTTACCGTTCCATGCTTCATCCAATTGAGTTGAGATCGACCAAGTGGGTTCCCCATGATATAAGTTATTTTCTCTCCAAATTTTGTGCAATTCCGACATACCATTGTGAGATGTAGCATTTTCAGTAAAACTGTGGATCATTATGCTTATTTTGTACGATCATTATGGAACAATTGGTATGTTTTTCCAACATTTGTGAATTTTGATGTGCGATCAATTTTGGGACATCTTTCTTCAATATATTGACGTGCGATCGACTTGAAATTTCAAATGTAGCCTTATGGGACCTTCCTTGTCACTTCATATTAGTTGCACCTTGATTGGAACCTGGTCCGAATCCACCCAACTGTTGTCCATAGTTCTAAATATCATCGATTTATGAGCCTAATAACAGCCTCTCCGGGATTCCTGCCTTGATGATCATAGAAGCCATTTAGCCAACTTTTATGATATACGACCTGGTTAAAAGGCGATATAATAATACATAAATCAGAGTACAACACTAACCCATCATCAGCTTGGATAGTTATAACAACCTGTTCTTACAATTTCTGAATACTGTAATAAAAAACAAATAATGGAAGATTTAAGAAAAATAGAAGTACATTTTAGAGGCATCCAGCTCGTCTTCTGAAAGCTCCAAAGTGTCCAGCTAAATCTAGAAAACATGTTTGGGCCAACCCAAGCATTATGAGAAAAATAACGCCCGGGTCAGCTTGGTAAAAACAGCGTGAGAAACATAATCAAATGGATTGCTTAATGTTATAAAAACCTTTCAAAGTATAGGTTTCCCTAAGACCACACCGTACATAAATACGGATAGGTTTTTACCTTATGATAACGAAACTATTTTTATCATAAAATTTAGTGATATTATAGTTATATCTAAGGGTTGAAAATACATATATAAAATAGCTGACATGCTTGCATCTCACATTTCAACATTGTTGGACATAACTAAGTCTGTATGGCGCTTATTGGAGAGTGGATTCCACATAATGACCAGGTATTGTGGTACCACCTACCACGGTAAACTTCTAGAAAATGTACCGACATCGAAATTATTGACCCCTTCCAATACAAGGCCCACCTAACTCTTACTGGATAGTACCGAATACGTTATCAACCCAGTTTCTTTGCAACCTTTTTTTGAGAGCTCTCATGCACAACCAAATCCATAAATATGTATGTTTGTATCTAGAAGGACGTTGACATACCCTAATGGGTGTGACCCACTTAGTTCTGTTGCATCTCCCATGACATTAGTCCCTGGTTGATAAGGTCTAAGGCAACGTTTTACCTTTTATATAGCAATCTCACTTGGAATGCTAACACTTCTCTCTAGACAGCAATGTGGCATCAACATTCGTCCATACAAGTTGTTCAGGATATAAATAAACTGAAGGGGATACTTCTACTACGTGCATTTTAAATCACCCTCGGGATTAGTGGCAAGCAGCCCTTGCACTTTAAGATCCCACTTCGATCCCATCGTTTTTAAGATGTCTTCAATTCGAATGCTTGAGTTGGATCAAAGTGATTTTCAAATAATTTATACTATCTGATCTCGATCTCTTCGAACCATCATTCGATAGTTTTAGGTAAACTGAACCCTGGTTCTTTCGAAAATAACTAGACAAATGTATAAGAGTGATGTAATAAACCAATTTTTTTTGTACAATTTAAGTGGCTAATAAACCACAAATGACACACGTAAACTGAATGAAAAGGCAGATAGTTTGGGGGAAATAAAGAATAAAGAAGACAAGAATAAAAATAACAATAGAGCTAAATGAATGATCTATAGTATACAACAAATCTTTACACAAAAAAATATAATATATGTATATACAGACATCAATCAGAGTATATTAACATACTCCAGCCAGAAAGTTATAATAACATGTCCACGCAATTACTAATAAATGCAGCAATGAATGCAACGGAAAAATAACCATATACGTAAATACGTTACTGGGCCTTCAGTTAATCTCCTAAAGCTCCAAAAACATCCAACTAAACCCGAAAATATGCTCGATCTGACCCGAGCATTATAGGAAAACCGTATTTGGGTTAGTCTGGTAAAATTAGCATAAGAAACTCAAATCACAAGGAATTTTATTCGTTATATCTTGTAAAATCCTTTAAAATCAAAGGTATCTCATAAGACCACGCCGCACATAAACACGGATGGGTTTTTACCTTACAATAACTAAAACCTTTTATATAAGAAAATCCTATGATATTATAATAATGTCTAAGGGTGAAAATAATAATAATCAAGTATTTGTGATGCTTATAAGTGTACATCACAACAATACTAGGTATATAACCAAAAACCGATAAGGCGCGTTTGCTAATTGTGTAGAATTTCCATGGAGGTGCCCTTAGTACTTCAAGAACATTCCTCCTAAACAAGGATTAGAGATATCCTTCCAAAGCAACATACATCCCTAGTGATGTACCCAAGAAACACACACCTCGTCTCGCTAAAATCGAGTGCATTGCCCCCAGACATGCATAACAACTGTAGGTAACGTCTAGATGCAGCCGACTACACCCTATGGGTTTGCCAACCCTACTGGACATACCTCATATCTCTGGTTTTAGTCATTACCACTGATGAGGCTACATATATCCGGCATTCTACCACATACACCGCCATCAAAACAAATCACGGAATCCCACATGGATCCACATACCCCAACAAGTCTCAGAATCACATATGGATTTCCACATCTCAATAAATCATGAAACTCCTATATAGAACCGTATATGGTTTCGGAGTAGTTACGGGTTTCAAGTCATCTCTTACGAGTACACTCTATTGCTTCCCTAGCACTCCAAAAACCAATTGTCATTTTTTCAAAATATTCAATATTAGTTCTTTAGGAAAAAAATCGGATAATACATAAGAACGGGAATCACCCTCTAACCGTTTAAGTGGAAATATCTTCTTATCATTTTTCCTAGAAGAACAAAACGAATTTATACGTATAGCATAGCACCACTGACGGTAACTGTACCATATAATTTGGGTCTTTCTCCTAGACATTTCTATAGTTAAAATTCTTCAGTGTTAAGTAGGGAATATTTCCGTACCACCAAAATTAAAAAGGATTGCATATTTAGGCCAAGATTTTATAGTCAACTATTTAACTATCAAATAAACAAACATTCCAAATAGAGATTACATTTCCTATGGGAATTACTAAGCCTCATTTAATCACATTTCCATTAATTAAAATCTCTTCCAAAATAATTAACAAAATATTCATATACTTATCTCATCGGATTAAGTATATTCACAAACCATTTCTTTTAAAAATACTTGAAAGCGTTTAAAAATAGATATAGAAAGCACCATTAAATATCGACCATGGAATGCAACTTACATAATGCTTACGTCGTTGTCGCAGCGAAAACACCGTAAACTGTACGCTATCACTGCCCCTCGAATTACGCCATAAAAATCAATCATTTCTTTCCAAAATCTCTTTATTTTGCAAATATTTCCAAAACTATTTATAAAGTTTCTTTACAAATCTCCAATCTAATTATAAAATATTCTTTAAAAATCACAAAACCCCATTTATAAAACTTCTTCTTTTCAGATCTTTAAAACACATTTATAAATTCTATTAAATATCTAGAACCATTTATAAAACTCTTCCCATATTTAAACAAGCTTATTTAATAAACTCTTTAAGTAAGTAAGGTTCCCTTAACAAAGGATAAATTATTTAAATAACTTTAAATAATATGTAATTATTTAAAAATTCTTATATTTCACTTTAATTAAATCTCATTTAAAATAATAACTTTAAAATCTCATTAATAATATGTTAAATTAATTTTAAGCACTATCATTGTATTAATAAGTTAATTTCAAAACAATATTAATATAATAATTAATTAACTTTAAAACCTTATTAGTACAATTAGCTTTTAACTAATATTAATATGATAATCAATTTACCTCCAATACAATTAAATAACTTTGATTAAAAATTAAAGTATAGTTAAATAACTTTAAATAAATAATAAATAAAAATGATTTAAAATATAAATTAAATAACTTCTAAAATAATAAATAAATGTTCTTAAATAACTTTTAAGAGTTAGATTAATAAAGTTATTAAACTTTAAGTCATTTTTCAAATTGACTATCAATTACCTTTAAAACATTATAAATAAATAGTTGTTACCTTTTTTATTTTATTACTAAATAATAATTATCTTTAAAACCTTATAATAGATGATAATTATTCTTTTTTTAGCAAAGGCTAGCGGGGTTGACAGGGCCCCTGCTTGATTTTATTGCAAACAATAATAAAATAAAAATCCTCAAAACAAACTTCAAGCATTAAAACACACAAGGAAATATAGGGAAAAGAGAAAACAAGCACATTGGAAATATAAGGAAGGTAGACGAGATAAAGGACACAGACAAAATATTAGGAAAAACAAAATTATCTCTAAGCAGGTGCCAAAGCATTGAAGAAAATAGGCAACCTAAGCATAGTTTCCAGCATTTCTGTTTTCAAAACTTTCATGAGAACTTCACCATCTCTTATTTTCTTTTCAAAGCAAATAAGATTCCTTTCATGCCATACCAAAGACAAGTATTTCTTAATACATAGTGTAATGAGTCGAGATTTACTTGTTTGCCATCTTGTTGATTTGTAGATCAAGTTCAGATCAATATTAGATTGTGGAGACAACATGCTGCTACCATCTAATAACATCATTCGTCTCTATAACGTAAGATTAACATCACAACCAAAAAGGTGTGATCATAGGTCTCGATACTATTAGAACAGAAAAAGCATAATACTCCAAGATTGAGACCCACTCTCAGCAAAACATTTCTAGTAAGCAAGGCATGGTGTAAGACCTTCCATAGCATCAATTTACCTTTGGGAGTGGTATTAGCATTCTAGATGATCTTCATCCACTTGCACTGAGGTAAAATATCATGCCCGGACAGCAAACCATATACAAAAGAGACGAAGTGTTGTATTTCCTTCCAAACCACCTGGTCGGTATTTATAGTTGAAATACAGCTATCCTGAAGCTGAACCCAAGCAGCTCTGATAATCTGGTTTGAAATGTAAGGAAGCTGAAGGTGGCCATGAAGAATATAATCAGAAGCCCTTGCTTCCCAAGGTATTCTAGTTTGTACGATTTGTTGATGGTTCAAAAGGCTGGAAAGAATCATTCCAGGAGCTACCCAAGGTTCATGCCATAACTTGACTTCAGTAGAAATTGCCATTCTGATGACAATCAAAGGGAGAAAGTAGATCTCAACCTAAGCAACCTTCTCCAAGTCCAACTACAGAGTTGTGGAACTTACATATTTCAGAAGTCCTTCCTGCCTATTTTGTGATTCCACACCCAGTTCACCCCTACACTGCCCTACCTAGATAAGACTGAGTTGAAGGAGAGCTAAAAGCTACAACATTCCAGTTAAATACGTTAATAACTCCTAACGCTCCTTTGTACCTAGGCAAATCAAACAATGAGAAAGAGCAAGGCGGAAGCTTCTTCTTATGGATAGATCCACACCAGTAGAACCTCATCATTGTACTTCTAATCATTTTCAATAGTTTAGTTGGCAAGATAAAGGCTTTAACCCAATAGACAACCATGGATAAGTTTACTGCTTCGATAAGAATGAGATAGCCAGCCTGTGATAAAAATTGTTGTCCCAACTATCCAACGATGATGTGATTCTATTATATAGGGGAAGGCAGTCAGCTAAAGTTAATCTTGAAGAAATGAGAGGAAGTCCCAAATATGTCATATATGAGTCCATCAGTTGGTGACCAGAAGCAGCTAGCAGAAGCGTATAATGTTGAATATCGGTGCCGGAGAAAGTAATGCTCGATTTGGTATAGTTAAGTTTAAGACTTGTCATTAATATGAAGGATGTCAAGGTGGATAAAATACACTGGATGAATGAGAGGTGAGGTTTAGTGAATATCATGATGTCATCAGCAAATATTAGGGTAGAAATGTTATGCAATCTACACTTCGGATTACAGGCTATCTGGTTCGCACTGAACTTTAGAGAGACAAATCTAGCGAGCACCTCCACCACAAGAATAAATATGTAGGAAGAGATAGGATCACCTTGTCAAATCCCTTGCTTGTTTTTGAAATATCCAACATACCGACCATTCAAAATAAGGGAGAAGCTAAGAGATGAGATACACTCACACCCATCCAACATAAGGTTTAGGAAATCTCCTTAAGGCCATGATGTATATTATAGAAGTCCAGTGAATAGAGTCGCACTCCTTCATAACGTCAAGCTTCATCATGGTAGCAGGGGATGCAATAGCTCAACCATACCCATTGAGGAGCTCCTGAGCAAGTAGGACATTGCCTAAAATGTACCTATTTGGCAAGAAAGCCACTTGATTCTGGGAATGATGTCAGGTAGAACTCAATCTAGTCTAGTTGTAAGAATTTTAGATATACACTTATATACTACACTACAGCAGGAGATCTGTTTGTAAGAGGTCATAGAGTTGGCTTCATGAGTCTTTGGGATTAATATTAGGTTAGTTGCATTAACTTCGAAGAGTAGAGTGCATTTGTCAAAAAAATTATGTACTGCCTTGTAAAAAATCAACTTGAATTATATCCCAGGTTATCATCAAGAAATGCACATTAAATCCATCTAGGCCTCCAGACGACTTCTTATTCACTGCGAATAAGGGTTTGTTAATCTCGTCATCAATTACTTTATCAACCAACAATGTAGACTGATCAGTGGTGCGCACGAGAAGGGGTAATTCATCAAGCATGTTGAGGTCAGGAGTGAAATTGGATGAGTTTCCAAGTAAATCAGTGTAATAACTGAGGAAAACAGCGTCAACCTAATCAAGAGTGGAGAAGAGAGATCCATCATGTCCACGAATCGTACAAATGTTTTCTCCAGCTTGTTTTACATTGATCGAAGCATGAAAGTAAGCAGTGTTGCAGTCTCCATACTGGATCCACTTATTGTGCAACTGTTGTTCTTTCATACTGCTTCACTATTAAGAGCTTGATTGAGTGATGTATACAGCTTTCCTTCCTCTTCAGCTGCTTGAATGTCATCAGGGTTGTTATTCATGTGATCTTGTGCTATTTTGAGTTTTTCTTTCAGTAAGGCAGATTGCTTTGTTCCATCTCCATACAGTTTGTAGGCCCAAGATCTCAGAGCCTTTTTAACAAGTTTTAGCTTCCTGCACAATTTAAACAAAGGGTTATCAAAACAATTAGTAGACCTGGCAGAGTTTACAATTATTTTATATTCAAGGAAGAGAGTCCAAGCATTGCAGAATATAAAGCTTCGTTTCTCCTTGACCTGGGAAGAACCACAAGAAAGAATTAATGGAGAATGGTCAGACATAATAGGATGAGGGATGTCAATGGATAGATTGGGCCATAAAGAAAGGGATTTGAGATTACAGAAAGCACGATAAATGGTTGAGAATGTTCTCGCACCACTCTACTTCTACTATTCCACGTGAATTTAGCCCCAGAAGTTTGTATTTTGATAAGGTGTGAATCAGTGGTAGCAAAGTTGAGAGGTTGGATGTGCTTAGGCAATAGAGGATGGCCACCATGCTTGTCATCCAGATGAAGGCAGCAGTTGAAGTCACCCATGATGAGCTAAGGATGAGTTTCTTGATAAAAATTAGGGATAATATTTAGAAAGTTTTGCTTGGATTCAGACGAATTATCAATATAGACAATAGAAGATAAAAGGATGAAGTAGGCTGCAAACTTATTAATGAATTGTCTGGACGAAAGGATAGAAGTTATTATGTAGAATTTATGATCATATAAGACCATAATCCTTCCATATTCTGCATCACAAAGGTTATGAAGCAGCTTCTAGGAAGGGTTAATAAAATTTGCGGCTCGATTAGTTAAAGGTAGATTTAATTTTGTTTCAAGAATGGCAAAGATTTTCAATTCATGGGATTTTGTAAGGTTCTTACTTGTACAAGCTTTAAATGACTATGAGCTCCTCTTATGTTCCATACTCCAATGTTTTGTATCATCGTAAACTAGAGTGATTAATGGATGGTATTTTTCTTGCCCCTGGTTGCAGGATATTGAGAGTTCGAAATGGCAGCCTTGGACTTGTTATTTTTGAATGTGGACCTATGAATTGTTCCAGTAGTGCCATGGCAGTTGTTAGCTTACAATTGATTAATAGGACATACCCATCTAGGGATACTGGAACTGTTGACACAAGGGAACAAAGGAGAGAGAGAGAGGAAGGGGTTGAAGAAGGCAGAGAAGAGGAGGAAATAATTGGTTCGGGATGTTAGAAGGAAAAGAGGATTGATTTGCAGATTGATCATGCATGGAGAGAACTAGCTGAAACAGTTGCATTTGAAGTTCCATACAAAAGTTAGTTTATGTTCTTTGTTAGTGGTTTGTTTGAAGCCTCTATTTTGCAGTAGAAAAGGTTGTTGCTGATGAGAAATAGTGTAGCTACTGTTCGGATCATGGCCACTTTCTATGTGCATGTGCACAAGCATATTTATGTGCATTATTCTACTCAAAACTAGATTATCACTGCTAGCCCCTGTTACTTCGGAGACAACCATGGGAAGAATGCAGCTTGCTTCGGGAAAATTTCCTAAATCATCAGCTGAGTTAACAAGCACAAGCAAGGGAAAATACGAATTAACCAAAATTGTACACAAGGGAGCTTCATCATTTGCTTCAAGACCAGGAATGGGATTTTCAGTGTTTGCTATAAGACACTCTCCCTCCTCAGCATCATTAGCATTTTCACAGTTAATATCATGAGCTTCTATCCCTAACTCTTCAAGATCACTATCATCATCGTTCTACAAAGCATGGAACTTATTCAAGGTACAGTAAACCCCACCAGTATTACTGGTAATAGGATCTTGGTCAGTTTTAGGATTTTGTTTATTTTCTTTATCCACAATTACATCAGAAATATTCAAGGCTACTACATCAGCACAATTTTGCTCATTAACTTTATTTTCATTTGAGTACTTCGTTTATTTTTGATTTTATTATGAGTGACTTTCTTCCACACTTGTTTCATTTTCTGGGCCCTGGTTAAGACCTCATTCGAACTTTTACCTCCTTCCTCCCATTCCATTGGAACAGTACCACCTGGTGCCTCCACTCTATTTTCACAATGAGCTATGTTACTATTTGCACCATAATTGATCACAAATCCCAGATGTAGTGAAAACACTAGAGTTTATACACAAATCCTCAATATCTCAACACGAGTCTCAGATCCAATAATGTAGGAAATAATAATGAAGAAATAGAAAAATTAATATCAAAGAAAGTAAGAGAAGATACAAGGTTTGTAGTGGTTCGGTTATTTTTGGCATGTCCACTTTGAATTAATCCTTTTACTCCTTTTTGTATTGAGATTACAATTATAAGCCTTAGAACATCAACGAAAAAAATAGCAGAGTTCTGATGTAAAGAGCAGAAGAGATCCCCCTTTTAGTTGCCATAGAACCACTATTTATAGATGTAAATCCGAAAATATTATCCCCAAAACATGGAATACCTTTTCTCTTGCGCAAATGGGCCCGCCAGATCGATTCAGGGTGATTTTGGTTCGATCCATGTACAATTTGTATCTATCCAAAAATGGTCCAATCGAGTTGAGATCAATCAAGAACATTTTTGAGTGCATAAGGAAGCTCCTGTTAAAATTTCGTAGCGTTTAAATCCATGGTTTGATAATTATGATTGATCCAAGTTTGATATTGTTGGTGGGATGAAGGCTTCGTATCCATCAAGCAGTTCGTATCCTTCTATTCGCCTCCATCAATTCCTATCCACCATACTCTGTTAGTATCCATCTGGATCCATTGTCTTATGTCCATCACTTCGTACTGATCCCTGAATATCCACTGCTCTTCGCATCCACCCCTTCTTCGTATCCATCCCTTCTTCGTATCCATCAACCCATTCCCTTTTTCGTATCGATCAACCACTATCATCTTCGTATCGATCCCGTGCTCTTCATGTTGTCTTGTTCATATCGATCTCAAGTGTAGCATTTCATATCGATCAAGAAAGTGACCGATACACACTGTGACCGATCCAAAATAAAGTGCCAAGTTCATTTCCCTTATCCATATCCATATCGATCGTTATGATACCATAGATCCAAAGTAAATTGCTGAGTCCATTTTTGATCGATATGAACTGCATTGATATGAAAGTATTGATATGAGACCGTTCCTCTCCAACATTGATCCATTCATATCCCGATCATACGAACTCCGTTTGACCTGAAATTTAAAATGTAGCTTCTCCAAGCCTTGTTCATAGTTCCTTATCGATCCCGTCTTGATTGGAGCTCGGTCATACTTTGACCGTATCGATCATAGCCATGTTTTCCTATCAATCTCTAATCCCTATATTCATTCGTTTTAGCCAATTTTATAGATATCTCGGCATTGGCCAAAACGCGGGGTAACATTTGCCCCCCAAAACATGCCTTGTGGTAGAAGGCATGTTTTGAATAGCTTTAAATTCGTCATTCGAAGTCCACATTCCATCCATAGCCATACCATCCGATCCATAATCCAATCTATTACCAAATCATCCTATCAAAGTGTCGTAGCCATATCCTCATCCAAATCCACAACTGCTCCTAGTCGATGTCTGATTCCAAATCCAGTAACAAAATCTTTAGCTAATTCCATAGCCATCCAAACCCGTCAACCGAGTTTTAACCCATCTATATCCAATAACCAATAATCAAATCCATGACCTCTCCGGATCAATATCCAAATCCGAGACCACTTCGAGCCCTTAGCTGAATTCGGGACCATTCCAGGTCCATACCCAGATCTATTTATAGCCGATATCTAAATCCATAACCTCTCTAGGTTCTTGCCAGGCGCAACCCACACTCGACGATCTGCATTAAGCAATGCCTTGGTATTCTTGGTTCAGTGTCCTTGAACGCTAAGTAATGTCATGGCTTAGATCCTAAGCCGAATCTTGGTCGCTCCACACCCTTGCCGAGTATAGTCCATACCCGACGACCTGAAATAGTAACCGATAGATAATGTTGGGCCTAAGTCCTAGCCTGAATCCGGATCTCTCTGGACCTTTGTCGAGCGTAGTCCATACTAGATAACCTAAAGAAGCTGATTCACCACGTTCGGATGAAGCGACTTATCCCTTGCCAGGCATAATCCATACCCGACGACCATTTACCAAAAACCAGATAGAAATCAAATCAAAATCCAGTCTGAAATCCAAATTAAATCAAAAGACCAAAAATCCATACAAGAAATCCAAACTAATATCGAAAGTGGAAAACAAGCATCCAAACCAAAGTCCAAACCGGAAAACAAACAAAACCACGAGTTCAAACCAAACTCCGAAACCAAACCAAAAAAAGCAAATGTCCTAACAAAAAAAAGAAAAAGCAGATTTCACAAACTGGAGCGTCGCGGTTTATCATCATCTCAGAGCATGCTAGGGGATATCTTCATCCCCGTACATGAGTAAGTGATTTGACGGTTTGACCAGAGTTTGCTGCTTATTCCATATCATCCCTGTCAGTCGATAACCAATCGATTATCATTCCTGGGCCATGTTCCATCATCGTTTGAGGTAGACGATGGCTACTCCTATTCCACCGTCGCATTCCGAGCCCTGACATATTGTCGCAGCTGACCATTCCTTATATGCTCCTCAATCATATCCTTTAGATGCCTGCAACTGTTGGTATCATGCCCATCCAGGTCATGAAAGAGAAAATGCCTTCCCGATGGCCTCTCGCGTTCCGAGGTTTCCCTCTTTACCGGTCTTCGATAAGGAAGGTGATCCCGAGTTTACATGAATACCCGCTCTAAGATTTCATTCAATCCTGTGTAAGTGGAGAATTTTGGCTCTCCCCAATATTTCCTTGCCTTGCCAGAGTTGTCATCCAACCTCTTCTTTCCTTTATTCTTAACCTTACCCGAGCTTTTGCCATATGGTTCTCCATCCTTAACCACATTTACTTCCTTTACTTTCAAATCCAGACTCGCATCCTCCTGTCGAAGAAATCTTTCTGCCTCATGAAAGAATTCCCCGAGATTCATTAGTCGTATTAATGATACTTTGAAATTCAAATTATCCCTAACTCCTGACACTGCCGCTATTAGAACCATTGATGGATCTGACCGATCCATCGAAGAAACCGCCGCATTGAACCATGTTAAGAATGCCTTGAGCGATTCCCCTGTTCTTTGTTTTACTAATGTCAGTGTCATCTCATTCTTCGGCCTTTTGACATGAACCCGAAACTGCTTCAAAAACAATCCACCAATTTTGTCCATGTTCTAATAGGTCTATCTTCTAACTGCTTGAACCACATAGCAACTATATCCATCAAGTATAGAGGGAAACACCGGGCCACAACTTCATTCGATGCCCCCAGCACTTCCATGTGTATCATGTACCTTATCAAGTGATCGGTAGGAACAACCCTGCCATTGTACACCTCCAAAGTAGGTAGCTTGAACTCTGATGGATTCCTAGCCATTTTGATACCATGGGTAAATGGAATCCTGGTTTCTCCTTCCAGATCTCTGTTTTCTAATCCTCCATAAATAGTTCACCTGATAATCTCAGTTAATCCGGTGTTGTCCACCAAGTGCTGCACCCCGAGTCCCCGAGGGAATTCTGGTACATACTCTTCACCACATAATCTTGTGCTCCTGTCGACATCCTATTGTGTGGTGTAACCTAGAATTCCTCCATAAATTGGTCTATCATTACTTGATGGTGTGCCCTCGAGTCTTGATCCATCCAAATTGGTAACTGTGAGATGATTGGGAGCTGCACCTTATTGAGCTGCTCCATCTGATTACCAGTTGAGTCCTTCTGTTCTAGCTTCGTGGATCTGAACTCCTGTAGCTCCAGCTATTCCTGCCTCTCTAAACTGTGTGAGAAGGTTCTGCATCATTTTCTCCTGCCTTTTCAATAACTCTTCCTGCATAGCTCTCATCATCATCTCATCTCTGGTGATGGAAACTATGGCCTAATTTGCTCCTGAGGAAGCCAACTAACTCCTTCGTGCTGACTCCTTTCCTCTTTTGTCTCCGTGTTGATTGCTTTGTCATGGTTTCTTTTAGATCTGATCCTTTAGCTTTCCAAATCTGAACTCCAAATCCGGTATAGCGGGTGCTACTCTCTCTCAGTGAAAGCACCTAAGTGTTTGCATCAAAATTGGTCACAAACCTAAGATGTAGCGCACCAGTGTTTATACACAAATCCTCAATATCTTAACATAGATCTCAGATCAAGATAATATAGAGAATAAAAATAAAGAAATAGCAAAACTAATAGCAAAGTAAGTAAGAGAAGACACAAGGTTTATAGTGGTTCGGCTATCTCTGGCCTACGTCCACTTTGAATCAATCTTTTTACTTCTTTTTGTATTAAGATTACAGTTACAAGCCTTTGAACATCAATGAACAAAATAGCAGAGTTTTGGTGTAAAGAGCAGATGAGATCCCCCTTTTAGTTTCCACAAGACCGCTATTTATGGATATAGATCCGAAAATATCCTCCCAAAACGTAGAATACCTTTTCTCTTGCGTAGGTGGGCCCGCCAAATCGATCCAGGGTGATTTTAGATCGATCCATATAAAATTCGTATCGATCCGAAAATGGTCCAATCAAGTTGAGATCGATCACGAACATTCTTGAGTGTATAAGGAGCTCCTGTGAAAATTTTGTATCATTTGGATCCATGATTTGAGAGTTATGTTCGATCCAAATTTGAGATTGTTGGTAGGCTAAAGGCTTCGTATCCATCAAGCAGTTCGTATCTTTCTATTCGCCTCCATCAATTCGTATCCACCACTACGCTATTCGTATCCATCTGGTTCCATTGCCTTATGTCCATCACTTCGTACTGATCCCTGAATATCCACTACTCTGCATATCCATCCCTTCTTCATATCCATCAACCCATTCCCTTTTTCGTATCGATCAGCCATTGTCCTCTTCGTATCGATCCCTTGCTCTTCATGCTGCTTTATTCGCATCGATCCGAAGTGTAGCATTTCGTATTGATCAAGAAAGTGACTGATACACACCATGACCGATCCAAAGTAAAGTGCCAAGTGCATTTTCCTTATCCATTTCCATATCGATCGATACGATACCATCGATCCAAAGTAAATTACTGAGTCCATTCTTGGTCGATACGAACTGCATCGATATGAAAGTATCGATACGAGACCGTTCCTCTCCAGCATTGATCCATCCATATCCCGAGCATACGAACTCCGTTTTACCTGAAATTTGAAATGTAGCTTCTCCAAGCCTTGTTAATTGTTCCCTATCGATCCCATATTGATTGGAGCTCGGTCAAATTTTGACGGTATCGATCAAAGTTGTGTTTTCCTATCGGTCTCTAATCTCCATAGCCATCCGTTTTAGCCAATTTTGTTGATATCTCAGCCTTGGCCAAAAGGCGGGGTAACAGTTACAAGTAAGATCGGTGTGTCCAAACTTAGAGCATGACATGCAAATTTCTGGTTTCCAAAGATAGCTAACTTGCACCAGCTGATCAATACCATCTAGCAACTTCACAGGAAACTCATCCACTAGCTCCTGATCAGGCTTCACCTTAACCAGACATTTTGAAAATGTTATCCTCTCAAGCCATTCAGTAGATTGATCTATGCTTAAAAGAATTTCATATTCTAGATGCTAACCAGTTTATGCCATAGTGCGACCAGGCATAAAGAGGTATGTTGCTAAGCTTTATCCATATAGACACTGATCTGATAGTGCCACAACTATTACTCATGGTTGCATCCCATGGCTTCATAATGAAAAGCTTGTTTTTCATAACTATCGGGTCAGCCTCATCTATCCTATGATGGTCATCATCTGAGGAGAATTTAAAGAGGTAGAGAAAACAATCTAACTTAACTGAAACTTCACCCTTAATTTCCACACTCTTTTCAAGTGAAAAACAACTGATGTGTAAGGCAGTGGTTTATCAAGGAAGAAACTAACTAGGAAATCCTTCCACACTTCATTACTAGCCTTGATGATGTAAGACATTGGCACAAGCACATCGTCGGAGAAGTTCAGAGGAATTTCATGAGGACAATAGCTTCCAGCGTTACGAGGCCTTGACTTGAAAAGAGAAGTCCAAGGCAAAGAGTTGTAGGTATAAAAAGGAAGAGGAAGCAAGGAAGACTGCATGAAAGGCATAGAAAGCGGAGAAGCGTCAAGCGCAGGAGGTACAGGCTTGGGAGATATGGTCAGAGGAATAGTGGGAGGGGATGAGTTGAAAGTGGATGGGTCGAAGCATGGTGAGTGACAGGAAGGACAGGAAGAAGGGACAGGGGAGTAGTCCCATGGAATGAAGAAGAGAAGCTTTTTTGTAATTTTTGTTAAAATTACTCTCAGATCAATAATTAATTTTTCAAATTTCATAGAGGCATAACGATCACCATAATGCTTAAGCAGGGTACCATATTATTCAATTTCACTTTCCAAGTTAATAAATGATATTTATATAATCAACGGCAATGTAAATAAATTCAATACTTAACCATCATTGGTTAACATATCGCTTACTCAAAGTGGCATATCAATTAATGATTTATATTCAGATGTCCAAATCTACAAAATAGCAGAATGAGGATTTATTCTGCTAATTAAATAATTAATTATTTTAATTAGAGAAACGGTGATTATTCTGCTAAATAGATGTGCAAATTACCCTATTCAATTTACTTCACCAGTACGGTGTTTATTTGCCGAATAGGTAACACTATCTAAGTGAAATTAATTAAAGTACATTATTACCCAACTTAACATAATTATTATCATGCAGCATTAATTTGTCGCCAAATTATGCCACACCAAAAAAAAGAACAACGTATGTCAATATGTTATGCATGTTAATACGAACCCCATGCAAAAATCCGTGTGTCAAACGGATTTAAAACGGGTAAGCAATACATTTTTCAAGTTAACATACTTAACTAATATAAATCAAAACAATTGAAAAAAATATGCTCCTAGCCAACCAAGGACCCAAAGCCAAAACGCATGCATGAAACAACACCTCCCATCCACGTTCTCATGACTTTACAAGCTCCCTCATCAATTTCAAACCAAGGCCCAAGCTTCCAAGCCCAACCAAAACATGGAGTAGCACATAAATCTTCTCCTCCCTCTATATGCGATTGCACACATTAACTCCTACCTTCAGCTGCAATAGCCTACCCCATACCTCATGCCTGCTACTCCATTTCTCACGCCTGCTACTCCAAGTCTCACGCCTGCACCTTTCTCCTAAACAAGCCATCGCGCTAAAACCCAAGCCTACAAACACCTCCCCCTTTACTCTAAAATGCACGCCTATACGTCATATTTCCCATGCAACTACTTGCAAAGCCTATCACCCGACGTGCATGCTACAGAAGCTTCTTCATCACATGAATGTGTAAGTGCACAAATATATATATATATATATATATATATATATATATATATATATATATATATATTACTTCCATTGCTTCACGTCAGCACTTACGGCCACCATGACTTCTAGAAGCCACCATTTCGAGTGCAACAAAAACGGAAAGTGTGGATATCCTCACCCTTTATAACTTACATGGTGACGACCGTTGCTAATTCTTGATGTATAAAAAGTTATCGGGATTACGAATGAAAGAGGACATTTGTATTTGAAATGATAGAAAACGAAAATATGTTCCATGTTTGCAAAACTGAAAAATGAAAAGTGTGCACCTTTTGCAATGTGCATTGTGAATTGGTCCATGCTCTCTTTTATTATGAAATTCCAACAAACACAGTTATTATGTCCACCCAAACATGTCAAAAGTAGGCAAGAAGTACATCATTTGCAGATAATTTGTGTGCCTGTGTTTTTTAAAGTTTAAGTAATAAACGGTTTTGGGGTACTTCGCTGCAACCCGTTCACATACGAGCCGTGAAGGACGGAAATAAAAATACGTTCATGCATAATAGTGTGACATAATCATAAAACAGTAATAAAATAGACAAATTATATTATACTTTGAAGTGTCAAAAGTGTCTACGTTTGCCGTAAAATACGTCAAAAGAAAATTTAGTTATTTTTTAAATTAAAAATTATGGAAAAATCCAATAAATTAAATTAGAAATATGTCATTGAAAATCAAACGGTTATTTGAAACATGGATTTTTATTATATTTTAAATAGAACCCCAAATCAAATATTTAAAACTAATTAAATATTTCAAGATTCAAGTGATAAAATTTTGAGTCGTTACACTTTTTTCCTCTTTAAAAGAATTTCATCTTTGAAATTTCACCACATGAACATCCAGTATTACTCATAAGCCCGCATGATGTTCACAGATCATTCACACACAGAATCTAATTCAATCACCACTCAAATACATAATTTCACTTCCAGACTACCATCGCTCATCTGATTTACTAGTACGGACTTCGATCAAACTCCTTGATTAGGAACCTCTACTCCTCTTACATAGCCATAACGATAGAAAACTTTGGTTCCATATTAAGAACTCTCATCAGGTTTTCACCGTCAAAAAAATCGAGTGATAGATCCTTATTCAGAATGACATGAAACAACTCTAGTCACGTACTCGAATCTTGGATTGGTAACTATGTAAGAAAGGGAATGATCTACGTTCAACCTACGTACTTATCTAGAGATTCTTACCAACCCAATTACATTTAGTCCTCTCAAATTTAAATTTCACAAAATTCCAATGTAGATTCAACCTTTTAAAATGACACAAGTTTAGTTATGAAATCCTTTTCATAAAATCATTTCAATTTATTAATTTTCACAATACTCTCCTACACCTAAAAGTATATACGAAACACCAGATTTTAAATTCTATTCAGATGTAGGCCTAAAATAATTTGGGTGTTAAAACCGAGTCACCAATACAAGCTCTTTACCCATCCGGTGTGGTAAGCAGATAAGAAGAGTAGGACTCTAGTATCTAAACTCTATCCTAGAATTAACTTTTCTTTAGACATTCAGAGGTAAAAATGTTATTTATCCGGTCAATAACATCAAGTACTTTTTAACTTCCCAAATGTTAAAACTAAAAGGCGTGGTTTAATAAAACAAAGTTTGTTAAACCTTCTTAAAAATTTGACCCACTTAAAACTTAATTAATTAACCCATTTTGAATCAGGAAACCTTTATATTTTGGAAACTTAAGAGTCAAATACCAGGATATTTATTTCAAAACTTCAAAATGATACTGTATATATTTATCCATAATATATATATATATATATATATAGCCCGAGTAATCCCACAATGAAACCAAGGAACTGGGTACTATCAAATAGTATTATATATTTCTTTACCAAGAAGGATAATACTTAAGAGAAGTGTTTGCCTTCGAACACATCCCCTGCCCATTTTTAGTTATTTTCGAGCCACTCGCACTAGTTACTTTAAAAATACTTTTTTTTTCTTTTCAAACCCCTTCTTTGAAACTATATCATAAATATATTTCCAACTAAATACCTTCAACGAAATATCTAATTCCAATTGGCTTTGGATTCGTATGGGTTTGGACTCTTTCTGATCTTATAGTGACAAAAAGAATAATTTACTAAGTGCATAACACCATTAGCTTAAGCAAACATCTGATTGTCACTTCGAATATTATTCGAATTATCACAAAACAAATCGGGACTCATTCTCGGAACAAATCCAAAGAAAATATACCTTAAAATTTTCTTCTCAAAAGTATCTATACTAAAAATATTTTAACTAAACCCTTGCTACTATTTCCAAAAATATTTATACCTTAAAACCCTCCCAAGTAAAACTATTATTTCTTTTTCATACATCATTTGAAATAATAATATACATCTTTCCTTTTGTATACTAAATCATGCTTTTGAGATTTAATCAAAATCTGTTTCTTTTTTACCCAAACAGATTTATAACAAAATTTCATTTTTAAAATACCTATATTTGTAAACTATCATCAAATACTATTATTATTTCCTGCTTAAAACTTTGGAAACCATTTTCCACAAGCACCAGGATTTAAGTTCTCAAATTCCTTTTATTTATAAAACATATTTTTTTATTAAACAACACTACTCCCTTTAAAGGAAATTATTTGTCAAATTTTTATTTTGAAAATATTCTAGCTTCCTTATATAAATCATTTTCAAAATATTTTCTTCATAATATTCAACGTTTCTTTTAATAAAATAACATTTATTAAAACCCAATTTTATCGAATTAACTTTTACATAAAATCATTTCATTCCAAAATGTTCAAATTTTCTTTTAAATAAACAACACTTAGGAATCAAATTTTAACCCAGCATTATCAACAAACACCTTATATTCAAATTTTGAAACTTAATTCACAAGATATTCGTTTCAATGTTCCCAAATTCCAATCTACCCAATCGAGGTTTCGAAAAGGAAGATTCCAGATAGATCAACAAATAATAGTCAATTCCCAGAACTATGGGAGCAAGACTGATCAAAATTCTAAATGATAATGATGGAATATTATCCTTCCTAACAAACAAATGCATCCAAAAAAACTATATTTTTGAAGAAAAAAATTATTTTATATATAAAATATAATTCTAGGTAAAATTATTTCATTTACCCATTTTAAAACAATATTGTGTCAATTGGTCTTGTCCGAGTGTTTAGGAAATTCCTATCAATAACTTTGGCCAAACGCATCGACCAGGATTCTTAAGCCACTCAACAGATAAAACAACGCTACATAAAACATTTTTTATATCACTGACAATACGCACTCTTATATATACACACACACTCAGACTCATCCTAGGGTCTTACTTACACAATCTCAAATGAGTCAACCCTTCCAAAGCCGAAGTGTTCGCTCAACCTTAGCTCTAATACTACGTCGTAACAACCCACTTTTACCTTACAGTTTAACGGCCAATAAACCGTACATGTCCCACTCAAATTGAAAGGAAATGAGGCTAGTTAAGGAAAAAGAAAGAAGGAAAAAGGCAAGAAGAAAAATAAAAACATAGAATCTCACAACGGAACGAATGGTCTATAAATATAACAAATCTTTATACAAAATCAAACTGTAAAATATGTATATACAGACATCAATCAGAGTATACTAACCTTTTTCAGCCCAAATGGTTATAACAACATATCCTCACAGTTGCTGATAAATACAACACTGAATGCAATGGAAAATTAACCTTATATGTGAATACTTTTCTGGGCCTCCAGCTATTCTACTAAGGCTCTAATAAATCCAACTAAACTTGGAAATACGCTTAGTCTGACCCAGGCAATATAGGAAAACAATGCTCGTACCAGTCTGGTAAAATCAACGTAAGAAACTCAAATTACAAGGAATTTTGTTTACTATAGCTTGTAAAATTCTTTAAAATCAAGGGTATCCGATATGATCACGCCGCACATAAACATTGGCAGGTTTTTACCTCACGATAACCAAAACCTTTTATATCATAAGATCCCGTGATATTACAATAATGTCTAAGGATGAAAATAATAATAATCAAGTAGCTGTGACACTTGTGAGTGTACATCATAACAATACTAAGTATATAATCAAAAAACGATAAGGCGCGTTAACTAACTATGTAGGATTTCCATGGAGGTGCCTCAGTTCTTCGACAACGGTCCTCCTACACAAGGATCAGAGATATCTTTTCAAAGTAGCATACATCCCTAGTGATGTACCATAGGAAAAATACAGCTAGTCTCGCTAAGACCGAGAGTATCGCCTGATGCAGGCATAATAACTATAGTTAACTTCTAGGTGGATTCGACTATACTATGGTTTTTCAACCTTACTAACCATGCCTCATATCTCTAGTTTTGTCATTACCGCTAATGAAGCTACGTACGACATTTCAGCTCATGCACCGCCATTAAAACAGATCATGGAATCCCATATGGATACCCATACCCCAACAGGTCTTATAATCACATATGAATTTCCCACATCTCAATAAATCATGAAATTCCTCCATAGAACCGTATATGGTTTCGGAGTAGTTATGCGTTTAGAGTCATCTCTTATGAGTACACTCTTCCACTTTACAGGCACTTCAAAAACCAATTGTTGATTTTTCGGAACGCTCAATATTCATTTTTTAGGAAATAATTGGACAATACATAAGAGCGAAGATCACCCCCTTACCATTAAAGTGGATGGATCTCCTTATCATTTTTCCTAGAAGAGCAAAACGAGTTTTTGTGTACAATATAGCACCGCTGACGATAACTGTACCATATAATTTTCATGTTTCTCGTAGATATTTCTAGAGTTAATATCATTTGGTGTTAAGTAGGGAATGTTTCTTTACAACCAAAATTAAGAAGGAATACATATTTAAGCCAAGATTTGATAGTTGGTTATTTAACTATCAAATAAACTAACATTCCAAACAGAGATTACATTTCCTATGGGAATCATTAAGCCTCATTTAATTACATTTCCATTAATTAAAATCTCTTCCGGAATGTTTATCAAAATATTCATATACTCACCTCATCGGAATAAGTATATTCACAAACCATTTCTTTCAAAAATACTTGAATGTTTCAAAAATAGATATGGAAAGCACCATTCAATATCGACCATGAATCTTAGCTTATACAATGGTTATGTCACTACCCCTTCAAAAACATCGTAAGCTATAGCTAATCACAGCCCCTCGAATTACACCATGAAAATCAACTATATTATTATCTAATTTAACGCAATTATTATCATGCAGCATTAATTTATCACTAAGTTATGATATACCAAAAAGAACAACTACTTATGCCAGTGCGTTGTGCTCGTCAATACGAACCCAATGAAAAAATCCGCATGTTAAATGTATTTAAAATGGTTAAGCAATACATTTTCTAAGTTAAGGTACCTGACTAATATAAATAAAAACAATTTAAAAAAAAAAATATGTTCCTCACCAATCAAGGAACCAAAGCCAAAACGCATGCAACAGCACCTCCCATTCATGTTTTCATGATTTTACAGGCTTCCTCATCAATTTCAAACTAAGGCCCAAGCTTCCATGCCCAACCAAAACACAGTCTAGCACATAAATCTTCTCTTCCCTCTAAATGTGATTGCACACATTAACTCCCGCTTTGAGCAGCCATAGCCTACCTCATGCCTTACGCTTGCTACTCCATGTCCCATGCCTGCACCTTTCACCTAAACACAGCCCATCACCCAACATGCATGCAACAGAAGCTCCTCCATCACATGAATGTGTAAATGCACAAATATACGTATCTTAATTTACTTCCATTGCTTCACATCAGCACTTACGGCCATCACGACTTCTACAAGCCACCATTTCAAGTGCAAGTAAAAAGGAAAGTGTAGATTTCCTCACCCTCTACAACTTTTATGTTGACGACCTTTGAGAATTCTTGACGTATAGAAGGTTATTGGGATTATTAATAGAAGTGGACATTAGTATTTGAAATGTCAAAGTACGAAAATATGTTCCATGCTTGCAAAAATGAAAAATGAAAAGTGTACACCTTTGGAAACGTGCGTGTGAATTGGTCCATGTTCTCTTTTATTATGAAATTCCAACAAACACAATTATTATGTCTACCCAAACGGGTCAAAATTTGGTAAGAAGTACATCATTTGCAAGGAATTTGTGTGCCCATGTTTTCTAAAAGTTTAAATAGTAAAAGATTTGGGGTACTTCGCTACACCATATCCCATTCGCATACGAACTGCGAATGATGGAAATAAAAATACGGTCGCTTACAACAATGCGACACGATCTCAAAATAACGATAAAATACACAAGTTATCTTATTCTGTGAAGCGTCAAAATGCCCACGTTTGCCGTAAAATACATCAAACGAAAATTTACTTATTTTCCAAATTAAAAATCATGGAAAAATCCAATAAATTAAATTAAAAGTACATATTGAAAATCAAGCAGTTATTTGGAACATAGATTTTTATTATATTTTAAACAGAACCCCATGTTGAAAATTTAAAACTAATTAAATATTCCAAAAATCAGGTGATGAAATTCCGGGTCGTTACAACTAGAGATCGTCTCCTAATCGTTTGAGAGGACGGAACTCCTTATCATTTGTCCTAAGAGAATAAAAGGAGACTTATACGTACAATACAGCATCATCAAAGATGACCATGCAATACATATAACTCACGTGTTTCTCCTAAATATTTCCAAAGTTATATTTGGGTCCACATTTGATAATTAGTTATTTAACTACCAAATAAACAAACAATCAAACATAGATTTAATTTCTAATAGGATCCCCTATGTTTATAAATTAATCTTCCCATAAGTCAAATCCTTTCCAAATCTTTGATTTAAAATACCTTTACAAAAGATATTTTCACAAACCTCTTATACTCCTTTCATTACATAGAAAACATCTATATAATTATGTTATCACTATAAGTATATTCGAAACTCTTATCTCAACGGTATAAGTATAGTAACAAAACTTGAGGGAGATTTCCTCTTTGCCAAAATCATATCTAAATGGATCGAAACAAATAGTATTTAAAATATTTTTTACTATAAACAAAACCACTATCCTTCGGCATTAAGTATAGAAAGAATGTTTCCATACCACAACAATTAAGAAGAATAAATGGTCAAAATGAATCTCCTTCCTTTATAAATTCCCTTTTTATAAGCCGATTTCATATTTACAAATACTTTTATAAATTTCCAAATTAATTTTTAAAACTTCTTTATAAAATTCCTTATAAAAATCCTTTACAAATATCATTTGTAAATCTCCTCTAAAATAATCCCTTTTTAAGTAAATCCCTTTTTATAATTAAATGGCTACTTATAACTACTTTATTAAATAAATTAATTACCTTTAAATATCATAAATAGATAGCTGAGTAACTTTAAAACTCCTTAATAAAATAATTTATCAACCTAACCCATCATTAATTAACTCAAGTAATTAACTTAAAATAATATTAATAATATAATTACGTAACCTTAAATAATGTTAAAATTATAATAACTTAAAATATGATTAATAACCTAATTGAATAACGTTAAACATCTTTATTAAAATAATTTATTTTAAAACATCATTTATAAATACTTAACCTCAAATTGTTATACAATTTAAGTTATTTAAACACATAACTTTACAAATATGAAAGGAGGCTTAATGACCAAATAGTACTTAATCAAGTTCCCATTACTCAACGACATTAAAGTCGCAACGTAAGTCTTTATATAATAATAGATATGTAAATGAATTCCATATGAACAATCGACAGATAACGCATCGATAATCGACTGTCATAAAAAAAGTCCAAAACTAACATAATAGTAGAACGATGTTATATTCTGCTAACTGAATGTCCAATATAATCAACTCAGCTTAAATATAGTAGAACGGTGTTCTGTTCTGCTACTAGGATGTCAGTGATTAATTTATAATTACTAAACAACGTAATCATACATAGCCCATTTAATTTGCCATAAATTCACACTACAACAAACCGGTCAAATGATTACATAAGTGGGTTCTACACGTCAACATGAATCCATCATCTGAAACCACCTAACAAACGGGGTCAGGACGAGGAAATATAGTCTTTCTAAGTTTAGGTGTTTAAAAGGTATTTTAATATATTAATCAATACCAAATAGGCCAAGGCCTAACATACTAAACTAAGACCCAAACCCCTACTCGTCTCCCTCCCATGCGAACATAAAAAAACACAGGAAAATCACCAGGTTTAGAACCTAGCACCACTTCCTTGTGCACGAACGTGCACACCAGCTACTCGCCATCGGCCACCACCCAACCGATGACACCACACGCACCTCTCCCTGGCCTCCACCTCTGACCCATCACCTTCCACATCGACGCACCCTAGCTCAAAATGGACATCCATGGTCGAACACGACAATGCCTGGAACATACGCAACCACAAAAACGGCATCAGCCCAACGCCTATGCCACCATCATCCATTATCACCACTACCAGCCAAACCCCTAACCTCTCCTCCAACTCTAGCTCCAACCCCACCATGCTTGGAGCTTCCATAAGCCATCGCGATCCACTCAAAGCCAAACACCTAAAAATTCCTTGAAACCTTAAACCTTGCTCGACCGAGCACCATAGGCCACTGCCTCCTTTGCGACTGCCACCTTAGCTCCATTAAGTTCCCAAGGCAGCTCCACTACACCCCCAAGCCGCTCTACCTCTAACCGCATGGCCTCATGACCAACTCCTTGAAATTTGGGTTTTCACCGAAATCGGATCAACTCAACACCACACTCAAGATACACGGCATAAAATTAAGAATCTAGGCTTAAAAGTCATGATTTCCATAGACGAACCCATTGATAAATTTCGTTTATCGATTTACGATGATCGAAACACGATTAAAATCACCCACTTACCGAAATACATAGCTCTCTCCTAACCTACCAATGGAAAACCCAAAACTATTTTAAACAAAACTAGACTCGAAGATGGACAACTCTCTAGTTGACGATTTAAGCTAAAATTGAAAGGATTAGGAGATACGGATTTTTCAAAGCAAGATGAACATGGTTTATAACTAAAGTTAGAGAGCAGGCACTTGTTACAGTCATACACACGCATGCATGCACAATCAAAAGCATAGATTAAGCGGTAAATGATTTCAAGAAAATGGGATACAGATTTTTCAAAGCAATATGAACATGGTTTATAACTAAAGTTAGAGAGCAGGCACTTGTTACAGTCATACACACGCACGCACACACAATCAAAAGCATAGATTAAGCGGTAAATGATTTCAAGAAAATGATAACATGGAAATCAACAAGATCTAACTAAGTTTAGTAAATAACTTTACATACTAATTATTTTCTTAAGAAAATAGCTCACCTTCCACATGTTTTTGATTGTAAAGTCAAGTTCAAGCTCTAAGAATTTTTTCTTTTAATTTTTTATCTTAAAGAAGTGATTTTGAAAAACTTAGAGAAAATATCAAGTATGAAAAATGAAGATGAAGGATATGAGAGTATATACAAAAATAGAGAAGGCAAGTTTCAATTTGACCCTTAAATCAAATTTCAAACCTTACCATCATTTCAATTCTTATCAAGCTACATAACCTTAGAAATATGTTGGAAAAAAGAGTGCCTTCTGTACCTTAATCCACTTACATACTTAAGGAATCATTATGCATGTTAACTCACTTCACATCCATCTTTTCCAATTTTAAAATTAAATAATACTTTTTTCATTTTAAATCACTTTTTATTATATAACTGTGTTTATATACTACCAAATAAAATCTTCGAAATATGTAAATATTGTCTTAGTTTATACAAAGTTATTACAGCTTTAAAATAACTTCTCATTCGTCCGAGAAACGAGTTCCGGTCATATTTCTAGTTTTTCGACAAACTATTTAATTACGTAAATCAAATTTAAAACAACTTTTCCATCGTTATTTATTAATTAAACAAGGGTTATTTGACCATTAATAATAACTAACTAAATATTTAAATTATATAAAATATTCACAAATCAAAGTAATAAAATCTTAGGTCATTACATTCTTCCTCTCTTAAAATAATTTCGTCCTCGAAATTTCATTTCAACAAGAAAGAGAACCAGTTAGTAACAAACTTAACTGTTTTACTTCCATAATTATTTCCGGAAACATTTTTATAACTCCCTACTTAAGTTTGCAAACTTGTATAATACCCTACTATATCTTGAGAGCATGTACAACTATCTGGTTCAAACTTTGCCCATTTGAATTCATTAAGTAAACTCAAAATCCAAATACCCAATTTTACCCCAAAATCCTTTTTTTGAAATAAACTATATATTCAGCTAAAGAAAATACATATATATAGCTCGAGTAACCCAAAATGATACTAAGGAACTTGGTACTACCAAATAGTATCATACATTCCCTGACCAAGAAGGATAATACTTAAGAGAAGTGCTTACCATCCGAACACCCCTCTTTCCCATTTTTAGCTATTTTCGAGCCACTCAAACTAGTTAACATAAAAATGCTCCTCTTATTCCAAAATCCCCTTTCTGAAATAATAATTTACATATTTTCAAACAAATAGATTTTAACAAAATCAATTGCCAGCCTACTTTAGATTCGTTCAGATTTGAATTTGTTTTGATTGTACAATGATAAAAAGAATAATTTACTAAGTGCGCTACAACATCCGCCTAAGCAAACATCCAATCGTTACTTTGAAGATTAATTCAATTATCACAAAATGAATTGAGACTCATTCCCCGAACCAATCCAAAGAAAATGCATCTTTACAAAATTTCCATTCCTAAATTTTTTTTAAACTTAAACAAAATTACTTTCAAGTATTACCATTATTATTTTTCCCAAAATCTTAAAAACCATTTTCCAAAAGCATCAGGATTTAAATCCTCAAATTATTTTATTTATAAAACCTCTTTTTATAAACCAAATTTATATAAAATTACTTCTTTATACAAAATCATTTCTCAAATATTTATTCCTAAAATATTCTAACTTTCTAATAACCATCTTATTAAAATCCAATTTTATCCAACATTAAGATCGAACGCCTTAAAGTTAAATTGTAAAACTTAATTCACAAGGTGTTCGTTTAATGTTTCACCCAATTTATATTTACCCAACCCATATTTACAGAAGGAAATTTTCTTATAAAACACTCAACAATAGTCAATGCTCTAATTATACTATTTTTGAAAATCATTCTTTTGTATATATATATATTCCTAGATAAAATTATTTCATTTGCCCATTTTAAAAAATACTGTGTTGGTTGGCCTTATTCAAGTGTTTAGGAATTCCTATTGATGACATGGGCCAGACGCATCGACTACAATTCATAAACCACTCAACCGATCAATCAATACAATACAAAACATTTGTATATCACCAAAAAATACGTGCTCTTATATATATACACGCTCAGACTCATTCTAGAGTGCCACTAACCTTATCTCTAGTGAGTTTACCCCACGGTGCCAAGGTTCTCGCTTGACGTTCAGCTTTGATACCAACTATAATAACCTACGTCTTTGACCTTCAAAAGTCAATACTAATATATCCATGGTATTCACGTGCCGAGCATCCAACTGCTGGAAAGACAGATCATTGGGAAATCAGAAAAGAAGAAGGAATCCAGATTCTCACAAAAACGTAATGAGTAATATATAATACTAAACGAGTCTTTACAAAAGAAAGAGACTTTAATATACATACATAAATTAGAGTATAACACTAACCTATCATCGGTCTGGACAGTTATAACAACCTGTCCGTATAATTTTGGATACCTTAACAAAAAAATAGTTGGAGATTTAAGAAAAATATGGAAGTACATCTTGGAGGCATCCAGTCGTCTGTTGGAAAGTGTCCAGCTAAATCTGGAAAACATGCTCATGATAACCCGAGCATTATGAGAAAAATAACGCTCGGGTCGCTCTGGTAAAACCAGCGTAGGACATACAATCAAATGGATTACTTAATATTATTAAAACCTTTCAAAATAAAGGTATCTTGTAAGACCACGTAGCACATAAACACGAACGGTTTTTACCTTACGATAACCAAACCATTTTTATTATAAAATCCAATGACATTATATAATGTCTAGGGGTTGAAAATAAATAGATAAAATAGCTGAAATGCTTGCATCTCACATTTCAACATAGTTGGACACAACTAAGTTTATACGACGCTTGGAGAATGGGTTCCATATAATGATAAGGCACTGGGGTAAACCTACCACAGTAAACCTCTAGAAAATGTATTGAGGATGAACCTATCGACCCCTGTCAACTTAAGACTGGCCTACTCCTTACTGGATAATACCGAATATGTTGTCACTCCGGCTGCTTTGCACCTTTTCCTAAGAGCTCTCATGCACAAGCAAATCCATAAATATGTAAATATATATCTAGAAGGGTGACGACATACCCTAACGGGTATGACCCACTTAGCCCTATTGGATCTCCCTTGATTTTAGTCATTCCCGATTAATGGGGCTTGAGGCAACGTTTTACCTTTTATATAGCAATCCCACTCTGAATGCTAACACTGCCTTCTAGGCAGCAATGCAGTGTAAGCATTCGTCCATATAAGTTGTTAAGGATATGAACAAACCAAAGGCACTACTTCTACTACATCCATTTTGAAATCACACACATGAATAGTAGTAAGTAGCCCTTGCACTTCAAGAGCTCCGTCTTTGAACCTGTCATCTTTAAGATGTCTTCAATTCGAATGCATTAGTTGGATCGAAGTGGTTTTCGTATAATTCATACCATCTGATCCCAGTCTCTTCGAACCAGTATTTTATAGTTTTCGGTGAAATCAACCTCGGTTTTTTGAAAATAACCAAACAAATATATAAGATTAGAGATCATCTCCTAACCGTTCGAGTGGACGGGTGTTCTTATCATTTGTTCTAGGAGAAAAAAACGAGATTTATACACACAGTACAACATCATCGAAGATGAATGTGTCATATAATTCACGTGTTTCTCCTTGATATTTCTAGAGTTATATTTCGATCCAGATTTGATAGTCTTTTATTTAACTATCAAACTAACAAATAAATAAACATAGCTAATTTCCAATGGGATCTACTAAGCTTTTATAAATTAATCTTCCTATAAATCAATTCACTTTCCAAATCTTTGATTTAAAATACCTTTAAAAAAATATTTTCATAAACCCTTATACTCCTTTCATTACTTAGAAATCATTTAAATACTTATCTCATCGGTATAAGTATATTCCAAACCATTATATTTTCAACACTTAGAATATCCATATACTTATCTCAACGGTATAAGTCTAGTAACGAAACTTGAGAGAGATTTCCTCTTTTCCAAAATCAGATTTAAATAGGTCAAAACAAATATTATTTAAAATATTTCTTGCTATAAACCAAACCACCATCCTTCGGTGTTAAGTATGGAAAGAGTGTTTCCATATCACAACAATTAAGAAGGACAAACGGTCAAAACGAATCTAATTCCTTTATAAATTCCCTTTTTATCAGCCCATTTCACGCTTATAAATAATTTTATAAATTTCCAAATTAATTTATAAAACTTCTTTATAAAAATTATTTATAGAATTCCTTATAAAAATCCTTTACAAATATCATTTGTAAATCTCTTTTAAATAAACCTTTTTTTTAGGAAATCCTTTTTTATAATTAACTGGTTATTTATAACTTTATTAAATAAATTAGTTACCTTTAAATATCATAAATAGATTGTTGATTAACTTTAAAACATCCTCAATAAAATAATTTATTAACCTAACCCATCATTAATTAAATCAAGTAATTAACTTAAAATAATATTAATAATATAATTATGTAACCTTAAATAATGTTAATAATATAATCGCTTAAAATATGATTAATAATATAATTGAATAAAGTTAAACATCTTTATTAAAATAACATATTTTAAAATATCATTTATAAATAGTTAACCTCAAATTGTTATATAATTTAAGTTATTTAAACTCATAACTTTACAAATACGAAAAGAGGCTTAGCGACTAAACAGTACTTAATCAAGTTCCCATTGCCCAATGACATCAAAGTCGCAATGTAAGTATTTACATAATAAAAGATATGTAAGTAAATTCCATCTGATCAGTCAATAGATAACACGTCGATATAAGTCGACTGTCATAAAAAAAGGTCCAAAACTAACACAATTGATGCCCAATATAATCAACTCAACTTAAATATAGCAAAATGGCATTTTATTATGCTAACAGGATGTCGGTGATTAATTTATAATTACTAAATAATGTAATCATACATAGCCTGTTTGTTTAACATAAATTCACACTACAATAAACTGGTCAAGTGATTACATAAGTGGATTCTACAGGTCAATATGTATCCATCATCGAAAACCGCATGACAAACAGGACCCGGACGAGGAATATAGTCATTCTAAGTTTAGGTGTTTAAAACTTTTCTTCTAATATGTAAGCCAAGGCCCAACATAGTAAACCAAGCCTTAACCCATACTCTTCTCCCTCCCATACGAACATAAGAAAAAAAACGCAAGCAAATCACCGGATTTAAAACCTAGCACCACTTCCCTATGCATGAACGTGCACACGAGCTACTCGCCTTCGGCCACCACCTAACCGATGCCAATACACGCGCCCTGGCCTTCACCTCCGACCCATCGCCTTCCCCATCGATCCACCCTAGCTTGAAATGGCCATTCATGGCCGAACCCGACAATGCATGTAACATACGCGACCACAGAAGCGCCTCAACTCAACACCCATGCCACTATCATCCATCATCACTACTACCAACCGAACCCCTAACTTCTTCTCCAACTCCAGCTCCGACCCTACCATACTTAGAGCTTCAACGAGCCATCACGATCCACTCAAAGTCGAACACCTAAAAACTCCTCAAAACCATAAACGTTGCTCGACCGAGCACCATAAGGCATCGCCTCCTTTGCGACTTCTACCTTAACTCCACTACGCCCTCGGTCAGCTCTACCTCTAACCACTCAACCTCAAGCCGAACAACTCATCGAAATTTGGGTTTTCACCCAAATTGGATCAACTTAACACCACACTCAAGATACATAGCATAAAATCAGGAATCTGGGCTTAAAAATCATGATTTCCATAGACAAACCCACTGGTCAACTCCGACATTGTTTCACGATGGTCGAAACACGACAAAAATCACCAACTTACTGAAATACACAGCTCTCTCCCAACCTACTCAATGGAAAAACCCAAAACTAAAAAAAACTAGATTCAAAGACATTCTCTAGTTGACGGTTTAAGCTAAACGTGAAAGGATTAGGAGATACAGATTTTTGAAAGCAAGATGAACATGGTTTGTAACTAAAGTCAGACAGCAGGCACTTGCTACAGTAACACATACACATATTCAAAAGCATAGATCAAGTAGTAAATGATTTCAACAAAATGCTAACATGGAAATCAACAAGATCTAACTAAGTCTAGTAAATAATTTTACATACTAATTATTTTATCAAGATTATAAATCAAGTTGAAATAGCTCTCCTTCCACATGTTTTTGATTGTAAATCCAAGTTCAAGCTCTAAAATTTTGATCTTTGAATTTGCTATCTTAAAGAAGTGATTTTGTAAAACTTAGAGAAAATATCAAGCATGAAAAATGAAGATGAAGGGTAACATAGAATATATAAAAACAGAGAAGGCAACTTTCAATTTTACCCTTAGATTAAATTTCAAACCCTACCATCATTTAAATTCTTATCAAGGTACAAAACCTTAGTAATACATTGGATAAAAGAGGATCTTATGTACCCTAATCCATTTACGCACTTAAATAATCATCATGCATGTTAACTCACTTCACGTCCATCTTTTCTTATTTTGAAATTAAATAATTTTTATTTTAGATCTCTTATTATTATATAACTTTGTTTATATACTACCAAAAATTTTGAAAATATGTAAGTGTTGTTTTAGTTTACACAAAGTTATTACAACTTTAAAATAATTAATATAATTTTAAATTTTAATTTAATATAATAAATATACTTTTAAGATAACATATATATAGACTTTTATAATAACTTTAAAAGATAAAAGATTTTCGAATTTTGTAAATGGTTTTATATGGATTTTATAAAGGGTTTTGTAAGGATTTTATAATGGATTTTATAAAAAGAAATTTCAAAATAGATTTTTTTTTACAAAGGATTTTATAATGGATTTTTCTTAAAGGGATTTATAAAAGTATTTAAAGGATTTATAAATGGGCTTTATAAAGGAATTGGTATAAAGGGATTTGGAAGCATTTTTAAGGAATTTGTGTAGAAGATTATGAAAAGAAGAAGAGATGTAAACTGCTTTAGAATTATAAATAGCTTCATAAATGCTTTTCAAACATATAAATAGTTTATAAATGGTTTAGAAGAGATTTATAAATTATTTTCAAAATTGATTGAAAGAATCTTCCTTGGTATTTATGAATATATTTATACTTTTGGAATGAGTATATGAATATCTTGATATGAATGTATAAATTGTTTCAGGATTTATTACTATAAATGTTTAATAAAATGGCCACAGGGTAAAAAAATATAATGATTTGCTATTAAACAGACCAAGGTCGGATACTGTCATACTCTTTACCAATTCCGAAACCACTTTAATAACAGTGCACATGGTGGAGAATCCAGAATGAAGTAGGATGGTTTGGCGAACGCTTCTGGTATGAGATAAGAACACATACCTGTCCTCCTCATGTCAGCTTGATATGACTAAAACAGGAGCTATACCGGGCCTAGTGAGGTCGCTCTTCCAATCGAGCACATTTTTTTTTGATACCATATCTATTACTTTATGATTGATTTGGTGGCCACCTTCTATTTGATTATAGGAGTGTGTTCCAAGGTGGACGGTAGTAGCTGCTATGCGTTACCACCAGTCCGGGAATGCAAAACGGCAGAATCCTACCATGGGCATTGCCTCTCGTGCCTTATTGTATGCCTTATCGAGCCCACTACGATTTTGGTTTGTGTCGTAGCTATGGAGTGCTCCTTGATAGCCTACCAGTCTGGTGGAGTTTACATTACTGTATAGACTACATCATTTATAAAATGTATTAAAGGCGATATGGGTAACACCTTAACGCTATTTTCAATATTATACTTTACTGATAGATACTACATATATAACGTATATTACTACATATAAATAGTTTAACGGGTCCTTAGGAGATGGAAATCCCGAACATCTCTTAAGTTATTACATGCATGTTATACACTGGATAGAAGATGTAATATCTCGTAAACATCTCTGGCCGTTGCACTCATATTTATTTGCTGCTGATTTAACTTACATAAGAACTTTTAGTTCCGACTTGAGTGTTTTTTCTTTCATTACGTTCAGGATGACCTGAGTTTTTCAGTGTTGAAGACCTTATTTTTGAAGGACGAAGATAGAGTTTAGTATTATACTATTATTATTATTCCATTGTATCATGTTGTTCCGCTACATTATTTATATATACCTATTGTATGTATAACTCTAATTTGTATTGCAAAGGTGTAATCAAATGTTATTTGTAAAACAACTTCATGAACTGTTTATTTGATTATTATATTTTGTCATTCCGCTATGAGATTTTATGTTTTGTTTTTCTTCATTTTCTCTTATTGTCTTATTTACCCCATTAATAATCCTCCATTCTGAATGGTTTGAGTTGACATGTGTGGTTTATTGACGATTTGAATTGTCCAAAAAGATGGGTATTGCACTATAGACCTCCAATAGCAATATATCTTTGAACTCTTTGAGGAATAGGATAAAATCAAAAAGAGAATGACAATCAAGTACAAATTCTCCGATCTTGTGTGGTTTGCAAATCCTTGAAGAATTAGAGTGAAAGAGTATGGATTTGAAAAGAGAGTGGAAACATATTTAATGTATCTTTCTCACAAAAGTATGAAAATGAAAGAGTAAGAGAAAATGAGAATGTTGTGTTTAAATTTCGTTTTCCAGAGCCAGTATATAATAGTTGAAAGAGATATATCTACTGGTGAAGGGTGGGGGGAAATCTCTTCATTTAAATTTTAGAAAATAGAAAAACAGTCGATATGTCGACATAAAAGGGGGAGATATTCAACATATATGTGGATATGTCGACTAATTAGGGGGATATGTCGATATACATTTGTTGATTTTCATATTTCAAAGTACTTAATATTTTATGGATATTTTGTGACTCGATTAAGGTTAATAATTAATATCTTCAAGTATAATTTCTATGGGGTCTTTACCAAAGATTATAAGATTCAAAAAACTACTCATCACTTAAAATATTTCTGTCATTACAACGTTTTTGTTTCATTTTTGTTCAACCAGTTTTGTTCTTCCATTTTTTCTAATTAATCTTCACATATATAATTCATTTGCTTCCAATGATTTTTTTGTCTTTGTAAAATGTCTCCATAATATATCTGAAAGTACTGCACAACTTGAAGATATATTGTAGTAATGTTTATATGGTTTTTCATCAAAATCAATACTTAGGGTATTAATACTACATAAATCAGCCACATTGATATTTTCTGTTTGACCATAGTTATATTAATTAACAGGAAACTATCAAGTTGATCGCTCTATATTTCTGCAATAACCATCAGTACGTAACCTTTAAGTGCTCCTAGCAGTCATGAGTAATACACTATCCAACATTTGGAGAGCATTATATACTTTAGTCTCAATGGATACATCGATATTCAGTCTCGATGCATCTTGACCAGGAACATTTAGAATGTTGTGTTTTATAATATTGTGATACAATACTCATGATTACAAAAATTTGTGATTACTATCACAAACATATCATTTATGGATTTTATGTTAAATATATTTTAATCAAGCATTTAATTATCTATAACATACTATAAAAAAAAAAATAGAAAGAAAAACACCTTCATTACGAACAAGAATTGATTATGTAGGATCAATTTTGCCCTAGAGGGGGGGTGAATATGGTGATACTATTAATTACAAAAAATTAATGCGGAAATATATAAAATAATTGCAGCGCAGATAGTAGCAGAATAATAAAAGCAAAAATAGAACAACACAGATTTACCCAGCTTCGATAAAACCCTGCCTACATGCTGCCCTAAAGGTTTTTGCTAGAAATTAAGTAGTCAGACGCTGACTTGTTTTTACTATCTTCGTTCCATACTTGGAGTCTTCACTTGATTGTTGTATAACTACACCTCTTTTTGCCTTTTTCGTTCTTTCATTTTTGCTGGCAGTTTTTATTCGAACTGCCACCTGCTTTGTTACTTCGACTTGCAACATTTAATCACCTGATTGATTTTTATCTATAAACTCTATTTCATGTTGTACTGGCCTGTTGTGGACTTGAAGTTGTACATTAGAGTCTGGTCTAGCTTCTTGTTTGGTTTGAGTTTTTTTCCTCTTGAATGCTTTGAGTTGTTTCCAGGCAAACTGATGCATGCTCATGTTGCCATGTTCACCCGATCCAAGCTTGTACCGTTTCATGTTTCACTCTTCATGGTTGTCTTGATCATTGCATCACGTGCTTGGTTCTCTAGTCTGTATATATGTATATTAGTGTGTTCATGTATATTGATGTATATCTGTCCAGTTACTTCGAGTTAAACTTAAGTCTGTCCTTATTTAAGTTTGATTGCATTGTTTGCTTCGACTGGTCTAGTCTTGGTGGCAATCCTCTGAATTGTTGTCTTGATAGTTCTGGTTCATCTTAGTTTATGAATTTGTTGAATCTTCATTATTCTTCATATGTATTCATGTATATTTTGAGTCTTGGAAGTATTTTCTACTAGCTTCATTTCCAGTTGCAATTTGTTGAGCACCATGTATATACATATATATGCGTGTGTATAAGCGTTGTGCATTTTCATTTATCTACCTTGCTTGGACATTCATGTTATGGTAATCATGTTACTTTGAAACTGTACATCTCATTGGACTTGTATTCTTGAATCTAGTATGGTTGCAGGTTTGGGTTTCCAGTTTCCTCTGAAGCTTTCATTCATGTTAATTCTTTTGTGTTATCCTTGCTGAAATGCACTGAATCATTGCACTGATATACGTGTATATATGTTACTGTTTTGGTCTCTGGTTCACTTTGAACTTCTGATCTGGTTCATTTTCATTTTGACCTTTGTATTTTTGATCATGTTGAACTTATGTTAATTTGGGACTTCATATATACATCATTTTGTTGCAGTCTTCTCTATTGTATATCGTCATACTTTTTGAAACCGCTCTGCTCAGTTTGTCCACTACTTCATTAAGTTCATTTCTCTGATCATGTATATGACTTGTGTACTTGTCCCTGGTGCAATTTTGATATTTTTGTTCATTTTATTCTTTTGACTACTGGTTTCATGTGCATTTTCATATTACTTTGACTCCACTGTCGAGTCTGTTCTCAATTGTACACATTTGTGCACTTGTTAGCATGGTATGGTTTTGGCTTCTTGTTGCATGAGAACTTATACTCGATAATTTTGTGATGTTTTTGTAATGCACTTGTGTTGAATCCAGCTTATGGCTCGGGTTTGACCTTGTACTATTGTCATGTCTTTATTTGTATTGCACTTGAGTTGAACCTAGCTTTTGGTTGTGTTTGACCTTGTGCTCACATGTTCCTTAAGTTTTATCAAGTGTATATCGGTGTGCACGGTCTTATGGCATGTACAGTAATACACTATGCATGTCACAAGTTGTTCGTGTAAGATGAATTCAAAAATAAATATAATGACGAACAACCCAAATAACTGAGGCATATAATGTTTCAAAAACACATTTTATTTTACACTGCAAAAATATATTTTTTCAATTTTACTGCGTCGGTATTTATTTTGCAGATAACTCAAGTGTTGGATTCAAGCTGGAAGAGAGCTGAAGATCAAATATGAGTGAATGAGCGATATGTATTAAGGTGCACATTGTAAATTGAAAATTGTGTTGTCAAAATTGTATTGTAATTGAGATTGTATATATATATGTGTGTGTATGTATATATATATATATGTGTGTGTGTGTGTGTGTGTGTGTGTGTGTGTGTGTGTGTGTATAGTGAGAGCTCAAATTTGTACTATTCAAAATTGTAATAAAATATTTGTTTAAATATAAATTCTGTGTTATTTATTTTATTCGATTAAATTCTGTGTTATTTATTTTATTCAATAAATATTTATTTAATTGTGTGAAAATAAAATAGTATACCAACAAATACATTTAAATGAATATATATATATATATATATGTTTATTATCATCAAACAAAAATCATATACTTGCATATTCAAAAGATTACAATGTTAATTAGTCTACAATAAATTAAAAAATTGCCCCAATGGTATACCCCTCACTTTATCAATCTTCCACATGCACTTAGGGCCAATTATGAAACCTCAATCCTATTCATTCAATCAACTTCTCGAGAGTCGACCAAACCAGACCCTTAGTGAATGGATCTGCTATGTTGTCCATGTTATCTACCCTTTGTATCATAACTTTTTTCTTCTTAAATTTTTTGCAATCAGATGGAACTTTCGAAGAATATGTTGTGACTTCTGGTGTACTATAGGCTCCTTTGCGATCTTCGTTGTTGCATTATTATCACAAAACAATGCTATAGGATTCTCGGTATCGAGAATCACTCCAAGCTCACTCAAAAACTTGCGCATCCAAACTGCCTATTTAGGTGCTTCATAGAGGACGATGTACTCGGCCTCCATCATGGAATCATCTATTATTTCTTGGTTAGAGCTTTTCCAACTAACAGCTCCCTATTAAGCATAAAGCAATAACCAGACGCCAATTTGCTATCATTTGTATCACTTTGAAAGCTTGAAATACGTATACCCCTTCATATGGAAGCCTCCATTCCTATATATTAGGAATAAGTCTCGAGTACTTCTTAAATACTTCAGTATACATTTTACGGTCGTCCAATGTTTTTCTTCAAAATTAAACTAATATCGGCTTACGCAACCTAATATGTATGTCACATCCTGTAGGATAGAGTAACATACCTTTGAGGGAGATGGATGGAGTATTTAAAATATTTTGTAGATAAACAGATAAAGTAGTGCGGAAACGTAAATGCAAAAAATAAAGAACACAAGATATATCAAGTTTTGGTCTAATGCCTACTACTGTCCTTAAAGCTATTGCAAGAGTTAAATATTGAAACACTTACAAACAATAAACTTGCAGATACTGCTAACAAATATTCAAACTCCATGTCAAATTATAAAGTTCAAAACAAAGAAAATAAAACATCGTCAAAACACGATTAAAAGGTCAAAAATGACTCCCTCTGAAGGGTATCACGTGCACAAGCCACTTTAGCCCCAACAAACCAAACAACCCCACCCCCCCCACACCCCCCCCCCCCCGGTCTTTATATTTTTGATTTCCTTCTCCCCGAAAGCTTCCACCAAAAAAATTATGCAGTTCCAAGCTTTGTCCAGAACCACGAATTAACGTCGCTGCCTGAGTATCGCCACATGGAGAATTAACGTGTTTGGGTAAGTTTGCCGCTGCTTGGAGTAATCTGCACTGCCGCCGCCTTTTGAGAAGTTATCGTCAAATCTGGTGAACGAGTTCAATGCTGCGGTTGAGAAGTAATCGCCAAGATCTTGAGTTTGAAGCTGCCCGAGAATTGAGATCTAGGTTCAACGCTGAAGGATGTGGATGGTGCTCGCGTTGTTCTGAGAGGAGATGTCGTGCTGCCATTTTGGCAATCATATCGCCTCGGACGTCATCTGAAAATTTGCTTCATGGTTAAGTGATGTTGCCTTGGTAGCAGAATTTGTTTGTTGCATTGAAGTTGCCTGGTATCTACCTTGCTGTCTGACTTGAGATCTGAATACGATCAATGGCCTGCCGACGTTGAAGCTTGAACTGAAATTATGTTGTTTAGATGAACTTGAGTTGATGGTCGAAAAATTGTGTTGCTGTTTGTTGTAACTACAGACTGTTGTAGACTTGTCGCCGAGAACTTATGAGATGTTGAATTGATGTAGAGGATGATATGTTTGATCGCAGGTGTAAATTTGATGTGAGATAATCAAATGATGGTATTAAGCTTGCGAGCTTGTGATCGGATAACAAATTGTTGGATAATGAATTGAAAAGCTTGGTTGAATGAAAACTTTGTTTATATCCAACAAGCAATAATCTGTTATATCAAGAAAACTCAAAACTATATGGTACTTGTATTTCACATATGCATTAAGACTGTGCGGTGCACAAGAATCTCTCCTTGATTTGGTTTCCCTTTGTGATTGATTGTGTGTAATGTTATTTGATGATTTGCCTTCAATGCATTTGCTTCAAAATCTTTGTTTGTACACAACAATGTTTGAGTATGGAAAGATATCTCAATTTAATTTGAATCTCCATGACCAAAATCTCTCATAAATCTCTCGTGCCTTTCAAACTCCATTCCAAATCTCCAACTGAAATCAGAAGTCAGCAAATATACAATTCTCACAAACACAATATATATAACATATATTTATTATTATTATTATAAGGAAATTTATTGCTATATTTGACAATGTTTCCTTCTTGATAATAGTAATAAATATATATTATTGTACAAATAAAAATATGTGCGTTTGAAATGTAATATGTGTAAACTAGGCATATGAGATATAGCGAATAATTAGAACAGAGTTGTCCTTTGATGATTTATAAACTGTAACACAGTCTGAAAACAAAATAAAAACATGTTTGTTATCATTAAACAAGACGTATATTGTACACTCTCCCACTTTTAATGATAACAAACAGCATATTAAGATTTGATAAGTGTAATGAGTGTTGAGGCTGTACTCAATATCATAAGACCAAAATCATAGCACAATTATTTCAGTATGTATAACATGCTCCCCTTATTGATATGCTCCCTCAACATATGTGGCATATGTGTTCGTGAATAAAATATTAAACCAATAATATTTCTTTTAATATTAATAATGAATTCATAATGTTACCAAATCTTAACCGATATCTTCCCATTTTGTTTTCATCAAAAGTATAAATATCAAATTAACACGATGAAAAAGTGATACTGAATGATTAGACTTGACAATAAATATATAATGAAAAACCCACAGATCACAGTAATTATATTGATCAAAGTCACATCCCGTGAGTGGAAAGAGGCGACAAAAAAATGTAGTTATATGTAATGGGATTCAAATGACATAGCCCATAAAATGTTACGTAATTAAATGGTTTATATTATGAAATCAAATTAGAATAACTTATCCCTAACTCCTCGTAAAGGAGATCAAGAACTGCCATCCATGTATTGCCGCGATGTCTCTTAGATTAAGATGGACGTTACTTGATGAGTACTGACACACCTATTTAAAGGCATGTTGGGGATTAAGGATGACGTTACCTCGTATATTCAATTTTTCTCTTCTTCTCATAGGCTTTCAACAACCAAATTTAGGTATTTCAATTTAGCTAACTCATATAAGAACAATAATAACAGTGAAAAGAAAGAAACTAAGGTGAGTTGATAGAATATGATCATCAAATGGTAGATTCGGAGATGATGTGGAATACGCAATATTCAAAAATAGAAACTATAACGTATGCTTGATCAAAAATATCATACGTCATTATTTAATCAAGTACAAAATGCAATAACCTTAATCATCTATGTAATCAATATAAATACTTTTGAAAATCACATAAGAAAATTCAATTGATTGTGATATGATTTTAAAAGTAAATCCTTTGTAAATACTTTAAAAATATTGTCAGTTTTGTATTTTATCCGTGAACATGCAATATGAATTTGCTTTTAGAGTTATTTATGTAAAGAGGAGCACACGGTCTAAGGGTATGCACATTAATATATTAGAACAAAAATCAAATGTTCAGTCTTAGAAAATTTCATCACAAAGTTAAAGAAAAATGTGTCAAATGTAAAATGTTAAAGCACTTCTCACAACAAGTTTCATATCAACATTTTCAAGTCAAAGAATTCTCGATTCAAGGCTCTCATATCAAAACAAGTTTTTCATCAAGAATTTATGACAAAGATCTAGCCAAAAAATCCCATTTCAAAATATTGACATCATTGATAAATATGGAGAGCAAAGTAAAAAAAAACCTAAGAAAAAAAGCATATTTTTTTATTTGTTAAATTTTTTTAAAAACAAAAAAATAAGAAGGAAACAACAAAACATGTTTTTGGATATTTTTTTTGAAATACAAAATAAAATGCAAACTCTCCATATGTACAAAAATAATTGTGTGAAATATCATTCAATCTGTATAACATATGAGCTATCAAACTAATGGAATCACAAAGGTTAGAAGTCATACCAGATGTTCTGACAAGAAATTAAAAATTACGATTTCAGCATACCACTTGTTATCCACGCTGTCAACGGTGGTGAACAATGATATCTCATACACTGGTTTATATTTGACTTCATGAGCGCTCATCATCAATGTCAAGCGAAAATCAAGAATCATCAAACAAATGTACCACGTACTCCGTAATTTCAAACAAATTTGACTCCAACGTTTGAATTTCTCACTAAGATCATCTTTGAAGTTGCATTTGTATTTATCATTTTCATCCAAAGTTAGTGGATCTCCACTTCATTTTCCTTGGCTAAGGGACATTATAATTATCGCTCATTAAATGTGTAGAACAACTCGAAATCTACCTCCATCATAGTTGCTCTTTAGCCCGTCAACATATTATACATTGGAAGGAAAAGAAGGCCTAGAAAACTTCGTAGGTCTATTAACATTTGCGACACAAGAGCTTAGTAATCCAAAATTATCAAGGAAGCCTTTAGGAATCCAATTTTATCTAACATCTTTGCGTTTGTTCCTATCCCAACTAAAATTATCAAGGGTGCCTTTAGAAACCCAAATTTGTCTAACATTTTTATGCTTGTTCCCAAACCAACATTCTCAATACTATATCCAATTTTACCACAACATAGGCATTTTGGAAATATGCCTCAACCTCGTGCATTATCAATCATGTTTTTCCTATTGTGTTGTGATTTACCAAAACCAAGTCCTTTTTTATCATTCGTTTACAGTTTATTTTCCAAAAGCATATTCAATGACCTTTCACCTCTAAAAAATTTATTAACAGTTGAATCAAGAGTTTGGACTTTGAATTTAAGTGACTTGTTCTTTTCTACAAGCATGGGACATCTGTTAATGAAATTTTCCCTCTTTGCGTCATCATCTTTCTTTCAAATCAATATCTCATCTTTGAGTGTTCCAAGGTTTGTCTTACATTCATCCAACTCCTTTTTAAAAGATTGATAGCTTCCGCACTCAAATTTTCAAGCTTCTTTAATTTTTTTTCAAGTTTGGTTTCCATTTATGCGAAGTAGCTCAGCTTTTTCAGATTTCAATTTTTTGTTCTTAAGATTGAGATAATCAATTGTTCCAGTTAGTTCATAACACATTAAGAGCAAATTTTGATAAATATAATTTGATAAATCGCTAGAGTCAACGTCACTATCAATATGAGTTGAATGTCCCATCAAACATAGATTATCTTTCGCTTCATCACTATCAGTGCACTCTTATCCTTCTTCATTGTCCCAAGTTGCAGCGAAGGTCCTTCTTTCTTGTTCTTTACTTTCTCACCTTGAATCATGGATAGTTAGTTTTGATATGACCAGACTTTCTGCACTTGTAACAAATGATTTCTTCATCCAAACTTTCTGAGCTTTTGGACTGAGTTGACTTAACACCTTTCCACTTTGCTGTAAATTTGGAATTTCTTCTAAACAAATTTTTCAAACCTCTTATCAACCTTGCCAACTCAGTAATAGGATTGTTCTCATCGTCATTGTTAAGAGTGTTGTTGGGTGCAATTGATTTCTTCTGGGAATCTGAACTGTCACGGTCATCCCTAGCTTTAAGTTCCATTTCATAGGTCATCAGATTTCCAATCAGTTCCACCATGCTTTGTTTGTTCAGATGTTTGGATTCTTGTATAGCAGTCACCATTGCCTCAAAATTCTTTAGAAGAATTCTCAGAATTTTTCGAAGCAACTCAACTACAGTGGACACCTTGCCCAAAGCTCTGTAATAGTATACCGATACTGAAAAACGTCTATATGTCTCTTTCATACTTTTGTCCTTTAAAATCACGAAATTCTCATATTCCTTGTTGAGTAGGGCAAGACGTGATTCCTTAACTTGAGATGTACCTTCATATGTAACTACTAAATATGCCAAGTTTCCTGTGCAGTCAAACAATGTGAAATTTGATTAATTTTAGCCTTATCAAGAGAACAAATAAGAGATTTCGTAGCTTTAGCATTTAATGAAAGCAATATCTTATCAGTTATATCCCATTTGTCTTTGGGCTTAGGGAATTATACATCATTGATTGTTATTGTGGGTGGAGTGTACCCTGCCTCTACTATATCCCAAACATCATAGTCAATAGAAATCGAATACAATTTCATCTTAGGCTTTCAGTAAGTATAATCAATCCCACTAAACATAAGTGATTTAGCTATTGACTGATCCTTAGAAAAAGCATTATTATAAACAAACATGACTCTAGAGTAAACCTAGCACCTAGGCTTTAATACCACTTGTAATATCAAGTAATATACCCTAGAGGAGGTGAATAAAGTATTTAAATATTTTGCAGAAAATAGATAAAGTAGTGCGAAAACGTAAATGCAGAAAATAAGGAACACAAGATATACCCAACTTCAGTCTAATGTCTACTGCTGCCCCCAAAGCTATTACTAGAGTTAAATATTCAAATGATTACAAACAGTAAGCTCATAGACACTGCTAACTAATATTCTTACTCTATGTCTAATAACTCTGCCTTAACTCAATTCCCTGAAATAAGAATCCTTGAACTACAGGCGTAGCTCCAAAAACAAATTATAAAGTTATAAAAAAGAAAATAAAACAACAACCAACACAATTAAAATTTCAAAAATTCCATACTGAACCTTTCTAGTATGGTGTCTATGTATATGGATTGAGATAATCCCAACGGCCTCTTACATCTATCTTTATTGATCTTTATACCAAGTATATAGGCTACTTCTCTCAGATCCTTCATGGAGATATTTTTGGAAAGCCTAGCTTGCACTAATTACAACAGCAAGTGTCATTGCCAATCAACAATAGATAATCGACATAAAGTACTAAGAATACAATAGCATTGCCCTGTTTCTTTTTGTATGCACATTCTTCCTTTATGCTTTAATAAAAACCCAACTGTTTGATTACTTTATCAAAAGACATATTCCAACTCCTTGAAGCTTGTTCAAGTCCATAAATAGACTTTAACAATTTTCAACCTTGCCCTCACTGCCCATTGGCAACAAAACCCTCGGACTATGGCATATACATGGTTTCTTCTAAAGAACCGTTTAAAAAAGCCATCTTTGCATCCGTTTGCCATATTTCTTAGTCATACAATGCAACAATGGCTAGCATAGTCCAAATGGACTTAATCATAGCTACGGGCGAGAAGGTCTCCTCATAATCAAAACCTTGAATTTGATTGTAACGATCTGCCTTTATGATACCAAAAGATGACACCTAATACATCCTCGGTATTCGCGTACCGATCATTTAAGTGCTCGAAAGATAGGTCATTTGGGTTAAGAAAGAAAAGATAGAACATAATCTCACATCGTGATGAGAAATACACAATATACACAAGATCCTTACAAAAAGAGAACATCTTTAGTATACACAACATCAGAGAACACTAACATAATATCGATCTGGACAGTTATAATAGCTCGTCCTTACAATTAGAGAAACATGGCGGAAGACCTTAAGATACACGAATACGTCTTGGAGATTCCAGCTCGTCTCCTGAAAGCTTCAAAATGTCCTGCTAAATCTAAAAAATATGTTTGGACTGACCCAAGCATTAAAAGAAAATAACACCCGGATCAGTCTGGTAAACCAGCATGAAAAGCTAAATCAGATCATATTGGTTTCTGTATTTGAAAACCTTTCCAAAATAAAAGGCATCTCGTAAGACCATACCACACATTAATATGGACGGGTTTTTACCTTATGATAACCAAAATATTTTTTTATAGAGAAATGTGTGTACATGATAACAATAATAAGTATACAATCAAAAACCGAAGACGCTTATTGGAGAATATAATGCCAACAATAGCAAGGTAAGGGACTACCTCTCGAAAGCGGTACATCTCTAGATAAAATGTACTATGAGATCGAAAACCTTTCGACCTTTGTATGATAAGATCAGCCAACTCCTGACTGGATAATACTGAATATGATCACCCCTAGGTTGTGGTCAACAACCAAAAATGACCCCGAAGCATACATAGAGATAACAACTCTAGATAAGGGATGATCATATCCTAATGGGAGTGACCCACATAGCCTTGCGGCCTACTCTGTTTTAATCATTCCCGAGTTATGAGGCTTGAGAGCCTACACACTTACCATTTCCTTATTGCAAACCATCTTGGAATGCTAACATTGCCCTCCAAGCAGAAATGCAATGCCAACATTCATCCGTATAAGTTCATTCTAGGTCTTAATGAAACCAAAGGCACTTCAAGGAGCACCGTCTTCAATCATCATCAAGTTATCTTCCATTCGAACGCATATGTTGGTTTGAAGTGGTTTTTGGGTAATAAATCCGATCCCGGTCACTTTGAACCAACAACGATAATTTTCAATTAACACATTCTCAATTCTTTTGGAAGTATGCAACAAGTATTCGAGTCCTTACCAGGGAACGAGAATATACAACCATACTTTCTGAGTCAAAACTAGACAAGATTTGATAGTTGGTTATTTAACTATCAAATAATCAAACAACAATAATTTAGAGATTTGATAACCTATAGCAACCACTAAGCTTCATTAAATAAATCTTTCATCTATTAAATCTCATTTCAGAATACTTAATAAAATAATCATATACTTATACCACCAGCATAAGTATATTTTCAAAATATTTGTGAAAGATTTCTTATTTCAAAATCATATAAAAATGATCAAAACAAATGTTATTTAAATTAGAGATAAAAATAACCTCAAACACTATTCCTTCGGTGTTAAACATGGAACGAAATTTCAACACCACCATAATTAAGACAATTAGTTAAGGAAAATCTAAATCTCAAATTCTTTTATAAATTTTCTTCAATAAATCAATTTATTAAATCTTCATCATTTATGAAATCTCTTTCACTTGAATTCCAAATCAATTTATAAAACACTTTATAACTATCTAATTTTATTTACAAAACTTTTTTATAAATATCAAAACCATTTATATAACTCTATATAAATCTCCAGAATCATTTGTAAAACTTCTTTTATAAATGTCCATAACCATTTATAAAACTTCTTCGTAAATATTCATAATCATTTATAAAACTCTTTTTCAAATTTCAAGACCTCTTTTCAATTTATAAAACTTCTTTTATAAACTTTCCTTATTTAAAACAAAGCTTATTAAATAAAATTTTAAATCAATAAAGTTCCTTTGATAAAACCAATTATTTAAAACTATTAGAAATAAACAAGTTATTAATTTTAAAACATTCTCCATTTAATTTTATCTTTCCAGATTAACAAAATAATGATTTTAAACAATCATTTAAAAATATATTAAATTACTTCAAAACCCGTTAAATAAAATAATTGCTAAATTATCCTTTAAATATCTTAAAATGGAGTAAGCTTTAAACCGTTAGCAAAAGGATAAAATGAAGTATTTGATTTCATAAAAATTAAAAAGAGGCTTAGTGACCATAATCGTTCTCATTAACTGAGTTTAACTTTCCAAGTTGTATCATGGGTATTTACATAACAATCAGATATGTAAAAGGAACTAATTAATAAAAACAAATCAACATATAGGTAAATGTCCAAGTTACCAAAATAGCATAACTGAGTTTTTATTCTGCTTAAATAGAGATCAACATAATCTATTGGGTAAATTATGGCAGAATTGTGAATTATTCAACCCAAAGATGTCAAATACAGTTTAATTAGTAGAACGGTGATTAATCTCCTAAACAGATGTTATCGGATTTCATGTACAATTGAGGTTACTTAACGGTAATCGACAAAGAAATCCCTTGGTCTTTAAAACATTCTTTAAAGGAATAGTTACTTTAAAACAAAAACGATTTTCAAGAATAAAGTGATTTGAAACTATAAAACCTTTGTTTAATAATTAAATAAAATTTAACTCTTAATTTAATAATAATTAGACCTTTAATCAATAATTAAACCATAATTAACTTTCAAATCGATAATTAAATAATAATTATCCTTTAAGGAAATAATTGAATAATAGTTAATCTTTAAATAAATAACTAAACCATAATTAATATTTAATTAATAATTAATAATAATTTAAACCTTCACTAATAATTAATCGGTCTTAATCAAATATTAATTAAATATTAACTTAATCAGTAATTAATTAAAATAAACCTTTTCATAATTATTAAAATAATAATTAAGAAATAATTAATCCTTTAATAAATTATTGATTAATAATTAATCTTAAATTAACTAACTGATTATAATTAGCATAATTATTTAACACTTAAGTTTTAATTACCTTTGTTAACTAATTATTAAGTATTAATTACCTTAATTAATTAATTAATTAATTAATCATTAAATAAATAAATAATTAAATAATAATTAATTAATTAATTAATTACTTTTTATTACTTAATATATATTTTGACCTTTTTAAAAAGGTACATAAATGAAAATAAATTTAGATTTCAAAAAGAGTCTGTTTTTACGAACTACACTTATAACGACTTTTGCTATATGACCCATAATTTTCAAAACTTGTTTAATATATAAAATGACTTTAAATTTATCGGCTTTCATTTACTAAACACTTTTATAACCTAATATAAGACTTTGAAAAATAAAAGTAAGATTTTTAGAACTTTATAAAACCAATTCTAAAAAAGTAAAGTTACCAAGGATTTCAAGCCGTGATTAACCACTTTAAACACTAACTTTCTTAGCTTAGCACATCCTAAGCAAGATCACAAACTTATTTTCATGATCATACTTATAATCATATCATCACAACATCCAATAAGTCAAGATTCTAGCTTTCAAACCTTACTAACATTTAACTTACATTTTCAAGTTAATTCTACATCACATCCAAGCATACACACACACATACATGCACATCAACACCATAACCAACAAGTCAAGCAATGATTTTTACAAAAATGTATACACCAAAATTAAAGTTAGTAACTTTAAGTATAAGGGTTAGTTTTCTCACCTAAATGCTAATTGAACTCTTACTAACTCCACTCGAACTTCACTAAAACTTGAAAATGACCTTAGCTTCTTGCTTTGCTTATAGAAAAAGAAGACTTTTGTGGCCTTAAGGGTTTAAGTGGGTTCGGCCAAGGCATGTATGGTTCGGCCATGTTCAAGAAAAGGGAGGCGAGGACTTGTATTGAGAAGGAGAAGGTGTAAGGTAGAAAGGATTTTTAAAATGTCTTAAAGGACTTAGGGTAGAAAAGAGAAATTTCTAAATGAGAATTTTTAATTAAGAAGCCAGGAAAGCTTTACAGAACTTAGGGGAAACTTTACAAAGTATAAATTAAATTCAAAAGTGAAACAGATATTTGGAATTTGGTATTATATAAATTGCACTTACTAAATTACCATAAAAGCCTCATGTACTCTATCCTCCACAAATGTTATGCCATGTCACCATGCTTTGTCCCCCTCTTCTTCATTTTTTAGAAAATTATGTCCCCTCCACCTAATCTTTTCCAATATGCATTAATACATGGTGTACTTATGTTTTTACTAATGTCATTTCCTGTTTCACTTCACTTTTCACTTCTTTTAATTTTATTTTAACCCTTACATACTTAAGTATAAATAAATATGTATATGTACTATAATATATATACAATCTCATTTGTAAATGAATGTGATCTATATTAAATATTTCACAGTATTTTCAACAACTTTTAGCCAATGAAAAATATAAAATTCAGAAAACGAATTACGGTCACATTTCTTATTTCTCTTCGAACTAATTATTTTTTAAAACAAATTTTGAAAACTATTTCACCATAATTATTTATTATTTAAAAGATTTTTATTTTAGTTATGAAACCTATTATTTGAATATTTAAAACTAATTAAATATTTACAAATTCAAGAAGTGAAATTTCATATCATTACACTCTTTCCCTTAAAAGAATTTCGACCCCGTAATTTTACCGCAACCTAACCCAAAAAACCAACTATCCCAAGCATATCTAACACTATTCAACATCCATATGATGTACATAGATTATACCTATGCAAAATCTGATTTGACCATTCACTTGAATATATAGCTTTAGTTTCGAACTAGTAACGCTCACTTGTCTTCCTTGTGCGAACTCTGATCAAGCTTCTTAATCAAAAACCTCTGTTCTCCTTACATATTCATATACCACAATAGAAAAAAAATTGTTCCACATTAAGAACCCTCACCAAGTGTTCATCATAAAAAAAGAGCGATAAATCCTTATTCCAACTGTGTGGAACACCCCAACTCATGTACTCAAATCTTGGATCGAGAATGATGTGAAAAGGAAGGATGATCTATGTACATCTTACGTACTTATCTTATTGGTTCTTATTTACCCAAATACCTTTATACTTTTCTAAAAATATTTATGATAACATTTCACAAAACTCCAATTTTAGATTCAACATTTTTAAATGATATAACTTTATTTATGAAACCTTTTCATAAAATCAGTTTAATTTATTAATTTGTATACTACTCTCCTACATCCTTAGAGTATATAAAAAAACATCTTATTTTTAATTCTAACCACTTTTAACGATTCAAATGAAGGCCTAAAATAATTTGGATGTTAAAACTGAGTCGACCAATTCAATCTCTTTACCCATTTGGTTTGCTAAGTAGCTAAGAAGATATGATCATAGTATCCAAACTCTGCCCTAGAGTCTACTTTTTATTAGACATTTCTAGGGTAAAAATATTTACTAACCAGCCAATAACATCAAATAAATTTTCACTTCCTAGATGTTAAAATAAAAGGACACGGTTTAATAAAACAAAGTTAATTAAACCTCCTTATTAAATTTAATCCAATTAAAAACTTTATTTATTAACTCACCTTCTTAAACAAAATACCTTTTTATTTTGAAAACTTAAGAGCACAATACCCAGGTTTTATTCAAGAAACTTTTGAAATGATACTTAATTCTTAACCCATAGAAAATATACAGATAGCCTGAGTAATTCCAAAATGATATCAAGGAACTGGGTACTACCAAATAGTATCATATATTCCCTTACTAAGAAGGGTAATACTCAAGAGAAGCGTTTCTCATCCAAACACATCCCTTTCTCACTTTTAGTAATTTTCGAGCTACTCGAACTAGTTAATCATAAAAATAATTCTTCTTTTCAAATCCCTTTTTGAAACAATACTATATATATATACGTGTATATATATATATATATATATATATATATATATATATATATGTTTCCAACTAAATAGTTTTTAACAAATCTAACTTGCTTTGGATTCATTCGTATTCAAACTCGTATCGATCATACAACGACAAAGAGAATAATTTACTAAGTGCATTATCATATATGCCTAAGTAAACATCTGATTGTCATTTAAAAGATCATTCTGATCATCACAAAACAGATCGAGACTCATTCCCTGAATTGTCCAAGGACAAATCTTACTCTCAAATGCCTTTTTCAAAGTATTTATACCTTAAAGTATTTCAAGTAAAATTATCACTATTTTTCCAAACCTTAAAAATCATTTTCGAAAAGCACTGGAATGTAAGTCCTCAAAAATTATTTTTAGTTACAAAACACATTTTATAAAGCTTTATAAAATCAACTTCAAAATATTTATTTTCAAAATATTATGATTTATTTTAATAAATAACATTTGTTAAAATCAAATTTTAACCCAACATTTCATTTAATGCCTTATAGTCAACCTGTAAAACTTAATTCACAAGATGTTCATTTCAATGTTTTCCCAAATTCCTACTTTCCCAACGTATGATTTAAAAAGAAAGGATTGTAGAGGAATCTACAAATCCATGGCCAATGCTCAACATTGGGTGAGCATGACTAATTAAGCACAAAACGATAATAATTGAATTTTGTTATTTCCTAACAACAAACACACCCTAAATAACTATATCCATAAAAATCCCTTTATATCCAAAAATATAAAATGTTGGTAAAATTATTTCATTTACCAATTTTAAATCAATATTATGTCTGTTTTCTTTTTCAAGTGTTTTGGAACCCTATCGACACTGTGCCATCCCATGTATTGACCAGAGTTCTTATGCCACTTAACAGATAAATCAACACAATGTAAAATATTTTTATATCGCTAACAAATATATGCTCTTATATATAATACACTCAAACTCATCCTAGGGTCTCACTTACCCTATCACAAATGAGTTTACCCCACCAAGGTCTAGTGTTCATTCAACCTAAGCTCGGATACCATATGTAACGATCTGTCTTTCTTACACCTAAAGACGACACTTAATACATCCTCGGTATTCGTTTGTCGATTACTTAAGTGTCCGAAAGACAGGTCATTTGGGGTGAAGAAAGAAAAGACTGAATAGAATCTCACATTGTGACGAGAAATATATAATATACACAAGATCTTTATAAAAAGAAAAAATCTTTATTATACATAACATTAGAGAACGCTAACCTAATATCATCCTGGATAGTTATAACAATCTGTCCTTACAATTACTGATTTATACAGACATGAACAAAACAAAAATAACAGAAGACTTTAAGATAGTAAATATATTTTGGAGAATCCAGCTCGTCTCCTAAAAGCTCCAAAGTATCCAGCTAAACCTGAAAAATATGCTAGGGCGGACCCAAGTATTAAAAGAAAATAACATCCAGATCAGTCTGGTAAACCAGTGCGAGAAAACTAAATCAAATCATATTTATTTCTGCATTTGAAAACCTTTTTAAAATAAAAAGTATCTCTTAAGACCATGCCGCATATAAACACAAATGAGTTTTTACCTTACGATAACCAAAACATTTTATATTATAAAATCCAGTGATATTATAATAATGCCTAGGGTTTAAAGTATTTGATAACCAAGTAGCTGTGATGTGTGTACATTACAACAACAATAAGTATACAATCAAAAGCCGAAGGCACTTATTGGGGAATGGATTTTCAATAATAGCAAGGTAAGAGACTACCTTCCGAAAGCAGTACATCTCTAGATAAAATGTACTTTGAGATTGAAAGCCATTCGACATTGGCATGGCAAGACCGACCTACCCCTGATTGGATAGTACCAAATATGATCACCCTTAGGTTGTAATCAAAAATAAAAAATGGTCCAAAAGCATACATAGAGATATCGACTCTAGATAAGGGATGATCATATCCTAATGGGAGCGACCAACATAACCATACGGCCTACCATATTTTAGCCATTCCCATGTTGTGAGGTTTAAGAGGCTACACTCTTACCAATTCCTTATAGCACACTATCTTGGAATGCTAACACTACACTCCAGAAAAAAATGCAATGCCAACATTCATTTATACAAATTCATTCCGGTTCTGAACAAAACCAAAGGCACTTCAAGAAGCACCATCTTCAGTCATCATTAAGTTGTCTTCCATTCGAACGTACATGTTGGTTCAAAGTGGTTTTTGGATAATATATGTGATCCTTGTCTCTCCATACGAACAATAATAATTTCCGGTTGGTTCATTCTCGATTCTTTTGGAAATATGCAACAAGTATTCAAGACCTCACTGGGGAACTTGAGTATACAATCATACTTCCTGAGTCAAAACTGGCTAAGTTTGAAAGTTGGTTATTTAACTATCAAATAGTCAAACAACAACAATACAGAGATTTAATTACCCATAGCAACCACTAAGCCTCATTTATATAAATCTTCCATTTATTAAATCTCATTTAGGAATACTTATTAAAATATTCATATACTTATCCCACCGGAATATGTCTATTCACAATACATTTTTGAAAGTTTTCTTATTTCAAAATCGTGTAAAAAGATCAAAATAAATGTTATTTAAATTAGAGATAAGAATAACCCCAAACATTATTCCTTCGGTATTAAGCATGGAACAAAAGTTCCAAACCACCATAATTAAGAGGGTTAGCTAAGGGAAATCCAAACTCAAATTCTATTATAAATTTTCTTCAATAAATTTTTTAATCAATCTCTTTCATTTACGAAATCTCCTTTACTTGAGTTCCAAATCCATTTATAAAACACATTTTAAATCTCCAATTTTATTTATAAAACTCTTTTCTAAATATCAAAACCATTTATATAACTCTTTATAAATCTCCAAAATCATTTATAAAACTTCTTTTATAAATATCCAAAACCATTTATAAAACTTCTTTATAAATGTTCAAAATCGTTTATAAAACTCTTTCCAAATTCAAGACCTCTTTTCAATTTATAAAGCTCCTTTTTTAACCTTTCCTTATTTAAAACAAAACTTCTTAAATAAACTTTTAAATCAATAAATTTCCTTTGATAAAAACAGTTATTTAAAACCCTCGAAATAAACAAGTTATTATTTAAAACATTCTCCATTTAATTTCATCTTTAAACCACATTAACAAACTAATGATTTTAAACAAATATTAAATTACTTCAAAACACCTATAAATAAAGTAACTGCTAAATTATCCGTTAAATATCTTAAAATGGAATAAGCTTTAAATCATTATCAAAAAGATAAAATGAAGTATTTGATTCATAAAATCAGAAAGAGGCCTAGTGACCATAGTGGTTCTCATTCGATGAGTTTAACTTCCCATGTTTTCATGAGTATTTACATACCAATCAGGTATGTAAAATGAATCAATCAATAAAAACCTATCAACATATAGGTAAATGTCCAAGTTACAAAAATAGCAAAACTGGGTTTTTATTCTGCTTAAATAGAAACCAACATAATCTATTAGGTAAATTATAACAGAACTGTAATTTACTCTACCAACAAATGTCAAATACAATTTCATTAGTTGAAAGGTGATTTATTTTGCTAAACAGATATCATCGGGTTTCATATTCAATTGGGATCACTTAAGGGTAATTGACAAAGAAATCCTTTAATATTTAAAACATTTTTTAAAGGAATAGTTACTTTAGAACAAAACCGATTTTCAGGGATAAAGTGATTTAAAACTTTAAACTTTTATTAAATAATTAAATAACATTTAAACTCTAATTTAATAGTAAATTAGGCCTTTAATCGATAATTAAACTGTAATTAACTTTTAAATAGATAATTAGACAATAATTATCCTTGAAGGAAATAATTAAATAATAGTCAATCTTTAAGAAGATAATTAAACTATAATTAATCTTTAACTAATAATTAAATAACAATTTAAACTTTCATTAACAATTAATCAATCATAATCAAGTCTTAATTAAATCTTAACTTATTTAGTAATTAAGTGAACATTTAAACCTTTTCTTAATTATTAAAATAAACGTTAACCTTTAAAATAATAATTGATCCTTTATAAAATTATTACTTAATAATTAATCTTAAATTAATTAACTAGTTATATTAACTTACTTAATTAAAACTTAAGTACTAATTACCTTTGTCAACTAATGATTAAGTATTAATTACCTTAATTAATTAGTCATTAAATAAAGAAATAAAAAAAAATTAAATAATTACTTTTCATTACTTTATATATGTTTTGAAAACTCTTTTCAGAAATATACTTAAGTGAAACAAATTTAGATTTCAAAAAGTGTCTATTTTACGAACTACACTTATAGAGACTATCACTATATGGTCCGTAATTTTGAAAACTAGGTTAATATATCAAATGACTTTAAATTTCTTAGCTTTCATATACTAAACACTTTTATAACCTAATATAAGACTTTGTAAAACAAATGTAAGATTTTTAAAAGTTTAGTTACCAAAGGATTTCGAAGTCCCAACTAACCACTTTAAACACTAACTTTCTTAGCTTAGCGCATCCTAAGCAAGATCACAAACTTATATTCATAAACACACTATAATCATGTAATCACAACGTCTTCTAGCTTTCAAACCTTATTAACATTTAACTTACATTTTCAAGTTAATACCACATCACATCCAAGCATATGTGTATACATACACATCAACACCATAACCAACAAATCAAGCAATGATTGTTACAACAATGTATACATCAACATTAAAGTTAGTAATTTTTAGTATAAGGGTCAGTTTTCTCACATAAATGCTAACCAAATCCTTATTAACTCCACTCAAACTTCACTAAAACTTGAAAAAGACTTTAGCTCCTGGCTGTTCTTATGGAAAAAGAAGATTTTGGTGGCCTCAAGGCCTTAAGTGGGTTTGACAAGGCATGTACGGTTTGGCCATGTTTAAGAAAATGGAGGTGAGGGCTTGTTTTGAGAAGGAGAAGGTGTAAGGTAGAAAGGAGGCCTTTTTTAAAATGATTTTAATGGACTTAAGGTAGAAAAGAAAAGATTTTAACTTAGAAATTTTTTCGTAAGAAACCATGAAAGCATTATGGAACTTGGAGGAAACTTTACAAAGTGTAAATGAAATTGAAAAATGAAAGAAATATTAGGAATTTGGTTTTATATAAATTGCACATAGTAAATTACTATAATAGCCACATGTACTATACCCTCAACAAATGCCTTGCTTGATCACCATGCTTTGTCCCCATCCCCCTCACATTTTCAAAAATTATGTCCCATCCACCTCATCTTTTCCGACATGCAATTAATTCAAGGTGCACTTATGTTTTTACTAATGTCATTTCATGTTTCACTTCACTTTTTACTTCTTTTAATTTTATTTTAAACATTACATGCTTAAGTATAAATACATATGTATATATACAATAATATATGTACTATCTCATTTGTAAATGAATGTGAATATTTATATTAAAGAGTTCTCAATATTTCCAACAACTTTTAGCCAATGAAAAGTCAAAAATTCGGAAAATGAATTCCGGTCATATTTTTTATTTCTCTTCGAACTAATTATTTTTGTAAATAAATTTTGAAAACTATTTCACCATCATTACTTATTATCTAAAAGAGAGCTATTTTAATCATAAAATCTGTTATTTGAATATTTAAAATTAATTGAATATTCACAAATTCAAGTAGTGAAATTTTGGGTCGTTACGTTGATGAAATCATTTCGAAATTAGCCTGGCTTTATAGGCCTCTAATTCTCCATCTACATTTAGATTTTTCTTAAAAATCCATTTGCCGCCTTTGGGTTTTATTCCTTCGGGTATGTTCGAAAAAGTTCAAATTTTATTTTCGTACATGGAATCCATCTCGAATTTCATGGCTCCAAGCAAGAGTGCAGAGTCTTTGCTCTACAGTGCTTAATGGAAAGATAAAGGAGTGTCAACATCTAAGAAACAATCCTCCTTCTCGCCATCCATAAGAAAACCATAGTGTTTGTAACACCCTGTAATTTGGCGTTAGTTATTTAATTATTTAATTAATTAGGCTTCAAAAATGGAATTTGTGCAAACAATGTAATTTGACCATGAAACTTGCACGATTACGTTCGTAGTGAAATTCTAAGTAACTTTCATAGTTGGAGTTTTGCGATCGAAACCCAAATGAAGAAATTATGGATAAAAAACAAATTCAAAATGATAAGAAGAAATTAACGTTTTAATATGAATTACCCAGTCCTATAGGCCGACCCATCATTGGGGACAGTCAAATGGTCGACCGATGACCGGTGACAATATGCTATCCATGAATACGCTTAATTCTAAGGTAGTAGTCATAGTTGGTATTCTTATCCTATTATTGTTTCCGTTGTTAGTTTAGATTTCTATCCATCTCTGATAATCCTCATGCTTATTTGCAAGTACCAAATCCATCGATCTATCCTTTGATGGACTTGGATTTCAATTTTCGGCGAAATTTGGGCTCATTAAGGTACATGTTGTTATAGTATTTCTTTAGTGTGCGAAATTTCTTATTAGACCTTCTAATAGGTTGCATGTTTTTGTACTCGAGTGAACTTGGTTCTCCTACTATTTCAGTCTCAATGGTAGTCTATCAGATCTCTCCAAGTCTGCAACTTCATCGTTAATTTTTTTGACAAAAGTTCTTTTTTATAACGACGGCGGTGTTGGGAATAACCTTCAAGTAATCAGGATAATTACTTTTCCAGTGATCTTTCTTGTGGCAGTGGTGAAATTCACCATTGTCATCAGTCTTCTTACTTTTCTTTTTCATACCTTCTCTTTTCCACTTCATTGAACCCTTCGAAGATGATGCACTACCCTTTACAACAAGTATAGCCCCTTGATCCTTAAATTATGACTCGGTCGACCTCAACGTATTGAGGAGTTCCACGAGATTCACATTCAATTGGTTCATATTATAATTCAATATTAATAGTTCATATTGAGGAGTAAGTGGACCAAGGATCAAATCTACTTGCAATTCTTTGCTTATTTGTACGTCTAGTAATGAAAGCCTATCGATATAGCCCTTCATCATTAGCACGTAATCGTCCACTCTCTATCCTTTGGTCATTTTATTATTGAACAATTTCTTCGTAAGCTTGTACCTTACGGAATGTGGCTGTTCACCAAAAAGAGCCTTGAGACTATCCAATATCTCATGGACAGATATGTTTCCGTGTTTCCTCTGCAACATCTTGTCTAACGTAGATAGCATGAAAACTTAGGTAATCTTTAGGCCTGACACCCATTTTTCATAAGCAAGTTGTAGTTCGAGTTCTTTATCATCGATGGCTTGTTCTTTAGGTTCGCATGTAATAGTAGTCCAAAGGTGCTCATAAGTCAACACTATTTTGATTGCTCTTAACCAATCGAAATAGCTAAGTTCGATAAGGTTGTCGTTTTCAGAAAACAGTTTCAGAGTTATTAGTTTCTGCAAGTTTAAGTGGTAGATTATTTGTAAAAATTATAGTAGGTGTTCTTACAATATTAGTAAGGTTAAATTTTATGTTTCATTTTACTAATAAGCTCTCAGTAGTCTTTTATGTTTGGCCAAACCTTAAGCTAAAACATAAAAGTCTTTCAACTTCACTAGTAGGTGTTATGACTCGTTTTTCTTGAGATTTTGACCTTAAGGAAAGCTCAACAAATCATACCCTCACATATGATAAATAACTCCTTATCCGTTGTATCATATACAACTCCTAACTCGTGTTACTTTGTCCTAATCTCGCCTTATCTTGAGGAAAGATTAACAAATAAAGCATGATTATTCACTTGGACCTACCATTTTGCGATGACCTAAGTATAATGCATATAAATTGAGGAAAGCTCAACAAATTTGTGCAGTTATCTTACCTCATCTATTCAATATATTAACAGTACTACATATAACATCCGTAACTTGAGGATAGCTCAATAACTGAAGAATATGCAAGTAATCTATTAATATATAAGTAGTAGAGAACAACATTATATTGAAGATTCATAATCCACGGTATATTATGTTAAGTGATATCGACTTATGGAATAATGTACTTATTATAAAATATCTCATGATTCAAGTGTCGGACACATCGGAAATCATAGTATATGTACATTTACATATGTATTATTCCTTAAGTCTATTTATGTTTCTTTAATGCTCCAACTTTAGTTTATACGTTCATATTATATAAGTTTTATTACTAAATAACTTTTATATTTTATATTACTTATATAATAGTCTTATGTATAACATTATATTAATAAATCTTATTTAATTAATTTTAATTAGTTAACATTCTAGTTAATTTTATATTAAATTAATATAACATTTGTATTTAATATTTATTATATACTATAACATTTATAGTATAACACATATATCGTATAATTGTTAATATTATTTAATTAATTAACCTTTTAATTAATTAATTAATTTAATTATATTAATTTCAAAATTTATTTCATATACGTACATGTATACTTATGTCATTTTAAACATTTTAAAATAACATAACATATATCATAATATATAATACATGTATACATTTATTAATTAACTTATTTTATTAATTTATTTTATTTATCTTATTAATAAATTTTGAAAATTAATTTATATTATTTTCAAACATTTTGAAAAATCTTATTATATTATGACTATTGTAACATGTATACACTTTATTTTAATTTAACTTTTAAATTTAAAATCTTATATTTTTAATAGTTAAATAGTTTTGAAAATTAGCCCAAGGCCCAATTCAGATTGAGCCTCTTTTAATAGGGATAACCTTTGGGTCACATATCTGTTCGGACCAGGCTAGTAACTAGGTAGGGTAGAGTACTTGATTACTCAAACTCAATCTTAGACACTATCTTTCGAGACACTCTACCATCTGGGTTGTAAGCTTAATAGTTAATCCTAACATAACTAATTTAGACCGCATAGACTATTGGGCTCTGATACCATTGTTGAAACATGGTCATCCCGTATTGGAAGTTATAGGTGAATTTCAATTTTTTTACACTACTGGATCTTTATTAGGTCTTTGAAGTCTAGTTTATTTAGAACATTTTTAAATTTTATTAAAATAAAATCTTTTATTTTATTTTAATTTAAAAAATGATGTAGTATTTTTTTAATTTATGTTTTTTTTGAAATGGTACTTTATATACAACAAATCATTGGGACAATATATCCCATGTCAGTAAACGTTCGAAAGCAAGTTTTGAACTTGTGACCTCTTGCACCAAAGCCGAATCAATTAACCACTTGGACAATGATGCTTGTCTTTTTTTAATTTATGTTATGTTATACATACATATAGACGTGTATCATACATACATATATATATGTGTGTGCATGTGTAACATATCAATCCATGTAAGCTATAACATACCCGTGCACAAATGTTGGGATTTAGATCGTGACACGTTAACTCATCTAAGTGCAAATATATTGTCCAAATGCATGTTTGTACACTTTTGTTTACATGTATAAAATATTTAAAATATAAATATAATCTTTAATTAATATATATATATATATATTATACATAATTATGAAATATTAACAATATATTATATTTATAATTATGTGAATATATATTTAGTGCACTTATAAATATTAGGGCTGTCAATGAGTACCCGAAAAATCCGAAATCCGTCCGTATCCGTATCCGAAATATGAAAAATTATCCGATATCCGAAAACGAATACGGATACGGTTATGGCCATATCCGTGTCCGATAATTATCCGTTCGGTTTTTATCAAGATTTTTTTTTTTATATATTTTAGTACATAAAATGACTGTCTTTTAATATTATATCCCAATAAAAAAATTAATATGTATATAAAAATCAAGTTTTACTACTTAAAGTTATTTTTCTTAGTGTATTTATTATTTCTATATATTTAGTATAAAAACGAATTTATAATAAATCAAAATTTTCTATTTATTTGTTTAGATTTATCGGTTGTGAACGGATCGAAAAATATCCGATAAATATCCGATATCCGTCCGCATCCGCGGATACGGATATCCGATATCCGAAAATGATTTCGGATACGGATACGGATATAGCACTATCCGTATCCGGAAGTATCCGTTTACAGGCCTAATAAATATATCAAGTAAAACAATATATATTCATATGCAAATAAAATAATTAGAGAGGAAATCTCTTGTAGAGAGGAACTCTCTTTTACAAAAGAACTCCATAACAATAATTAGAAGGACGTGACTCTACCTTTTCAACTCTGTATGCTACGTTTTCAATGGTTACGTTAGAAAGAAAGGGCATCTACGTATTTTGGATTCCCAAATACTACATCCACATTAAGGCAGGAATGCTTTCTTTACAATTTTCTAAAGCAATTATATGAGATCCGGTTAAGATGAAGACAACATTTAGGAATGGATCTGAGATTAGGGCTTCAGAGAAGGCTAACGGTGATGGTAAGATTACGGTCTGTCACCATGATTTAGATTGGCAATATGGTATTTCAGATCTCATAATGCCCATTAAGGCTCGAGGCCAGTACTTAATTGATACGGCTATTCAACCATGCCTCGTTTTCTCCCCTTTCCACTAAATCATTCGCTTTTCACTAGTCGAATCTAGAAGCACTTGATTAGGTTCCATGAATGTACAGGAAGGTGATGGTTGCATAGTGCTACTTTGAGAAGAAAATAATCATGTGAGTTGACATGTGAGAAGCAGCATTTCACGTGAAGCAGTTTTCACAGAGATGTTTCTTGGAATGGATACCCTTTGCAAAACGAAGAAAGCCTGTGTGTTTCAAGACGTTGATGAGGAACCATTCTACATCATGAACGGAAAGTTTCAAACTGCTGCAATGTGGGAACATTTGTACTATCAGTACTTGCGAGCGGATATGCACTCATTTCTTAGAAGCTTCAGTAGACGTGTCAAAATTTGACCCAACTCATTACCCTACTTATAAATGGTTTGGGTCATATTATTAAATGGGTTATGAGTTGGGTTGAACCATTTTTAAAAGGGTTGTAAATGGGTAACCCATTTACCCATTTATTAAAAACATTAAATTTTAATATAAATTTGAAAAATAAGAATTTTGAACCTACATTATAATTTTTCATAGAGACTGACAGTTGTACATAATAGATAATAGACTACCGCATCCCCATATTTGAACTCCGCCTAGTGTAGAAACCGTTATTTTTTTTGTTTAGACTACAACAACTTTTTCATTCTAATTCGGAATCAAGCGAGACTTCGACCGATCAATTCGAACCTAAATTACGGACAGTATGAAACACTCTGATACTTCATCGTGTAAACGCGCCTGTATTTCTCCAAGGGGATTGACAGTTGTACTTAGAGAATAATAGGCTACCACATCTGCATATTGAACTCCGCCTAATGTAAAAGCCGCTATTTTTTGTTCGAACTGCGATAACTCCTTCGTTCTAACTCAGAATCAAGCGAGACTTCGACCGATTAACTTTCACCTAAATTACGGACAATATGGAATAGTCGTATACTTCATCATGTGAACGCACATTGTAGTTCTCCTAGGAGACTGACAGTTGTACTTAGAAAATAAAAGCTACAACATCTGCATATTGAACTCCGCATAGTGTAGAAGCCGCTATTTTCTTGTTTGGGATGCAATAACTTCTTCATTCTAACATGGAACCAAGCGAGACTTCGACCGATTAACTTCCAACTAAATTACAGACAGTATGGAACACTCAGATATTTCATCGTGTGAACGCACACCGCAGTTCTCCAAGGGGACTAATAGTTGTACTTAGAAAATAACAGGCTATCACATCTGCATATTGCACTCCACCTAGTGCAGAAGCCGCTATTTTTTTGTTCCGACTGCAATAACTCCTTCATTCTACCTCAGAATCAGGCGGGACATCGATCGATTAACTACCACCTAAATTACGGATAGTATGGAATACTCGGATACTTTATCGTGTGAACGCACACTGTAATTCTCTAAGAGGACTGACAGCTGTACTTAGAAAATGATAAGTTACGGCATCTCCATATTTGAATTTTGATGAAAATTAGAATTAAAATTTTAAATTTTTGTCGGATCGCAAAACATAAAAATTAGAATTATTTTATATTTATTTGTTTTTTATTAGTCAAATTAAATATATATCGTTAAATGGGTTAAATGGATAACCCGCTCATTAAGTGAGTTGGGTCATAAATGAGTTTGGTCATAAATGGATAAAAGAGAATGAGCCGTAAATTGGTCGGGTCAAACTCGACCCAACCCATTTTGACAAAACCCAACCCGTTTAACAGGCCTAAGTTTTAGTTAATATGAGTGGGTTTTAGTTTAATTGCTCTACATAGTTACATGCATTAGTAGATGAAATACCTTAACGTCAATTGAGGAGTATGTAGTGATCTGATTTGAATTGTAATATATCTCTTTAGTAGCAATAAAGGAACCCATTTTCAAAAGAAAATTATATATATATATAATTAGTTACTTATTTATAAATGTATAATAATATATTAAAATAAAGATTAATACTTAAAAATACATAAAAATATTTTTTTAACAAAAATATATTTAACTAGTCTTACATACGACTTAGAACATTTATTTAAAAATTTTAAAAATTATTTTAATTAATTTCCATATGGTTTTAATTTAAATATTAATATAAAATAATTTTGAGATATAATTTTGACATTCAAATTTCCATTAAAATTCCTACTAATATTTTGCACATTGAAAATTTATTTCATAACCTTATGACTTAAAATTAATTTTAAAACAAATTATTTAATTTTTGGCTTTTATTAAAAATATTTTAAATAATAAAAAATGGTTTTTTTTCAAACATATAATATAATTTTATAAAATGTGTAACATAAATTTTTTATTTTCTATATTAATATATTTAATTAAATGGTTTAAATAATATTTAAATAATAATAAATAAATAAATAAATAGAATATTCTTATTACTATTGAATATATTATATCTAGAAAATTTTATATATAAATTATATAACCATATTTATGTAAAGTATGATGAAGTGATTAAACTATAAAATATATATTTACATATATATGTGTGTGTGTGTGTGTGTGTGTGTGTGTGTGTGTGTGTGTGTGTGTGTGTGTGTTCGTATATTATTAAATTAAGTAAATAAATAAATGTGTTTTATTTTTGAGCTATACCATTATAGCTATGCACATAACAAATTTTATTTTTTAAAAGTATATACATATATATTACCAAACTAATTTGTGACAATATAATTATGCATCTGAATCGTCACCTAACTAACAATAATATATACACACAAACATACATACATATACATACATACATATATTAAACATTAAATCTAAGCATTAATGATCATTTTTTAGTTAGAAATGCGTCTTACTTCTGATGCCTTGAAGTACACCTTGAAATGATGAAGTATGCTCCTTGAAATGATTTTCGATCCAAAAGTGTGCTAGCCCTTGAACCGTCGACTACCAGCTATCGAATAGTAGTTGAATTTATTTGGTTTGAGCTTAGGAAATTAAAGGAATGGGAAGGGGAGTTTAGCCAGCAACGTATGAAGATGGAGGCACTAAAAGATCAATATCGAATGAAGGTAGAGATGCTTAAATAGAAGAAGAAAGAAGAGAATTTGGGATCTCATCTTTTACTCAATCTCCCTTCATCTTAATCATCCATTATCAAGCCTCTCTAGCCCATATTGTGGCCACCTATTACCTCATGTTTTTGCCAAAATAACTAGCCCCCATCATGGGATTTAAACCTATTTAGAGCCCAAACAAAATATTATGTAATTAAATCTAATTTAACGCTTATTAATGTCGTATATCGTTTATTATACTTATATTTGTTATAAATATATTTAATAATATTTATTCATTAAATAAAAAAAATTATAATTAATATTTCATGGGTATTAATTAATTTATATCAATTACAAATTAATTAAATCGTTTGGCCAAAGGAGAATTCATCGTTTTAGTTGTGTGACTCGTCAGGCGTAAATTTGGTCAGCGGTTAATATCGAACTATTCAAATATTAACTTCACATATCAGTTAGTAGGTAGTGTGATATTTTGGTCAAATTTATCGCTTAGTTGGTTTTGGTAAAATCTAAATCTAATTTTACCATGTTAAGTGTTACCCGACCGTGACATTTTGTTTACACTAATTCTCTTCATCAAAACTATATCATTTTGGTGTTGTGGAATTTGCTAATGGTCAAACTTCTAGTATCATCCATATTCAAATCTATAGTCCAAATACAAAATCCTTGGTTAAATAATAACATTTATTATTAATCGAACTACTTTGGCAAGAGATTTTAACTATGAGTTGTATACTAACCCTTAATAACCGAGGAGGCGAATAATGTCTTGAATAGTCCTTTACTTCCAATACTTCCATTCGACCAAACTATAGTCACTCGATGGATATAATGCCATGTTATGACTATAATCAAAGCAGAGCTTTTATATTGAAGATCAACAGTATTCTTAAGTCGAAAGAACTGTGTAAATCAGTCAGATCGATATTTTCCGTTTGATAGTTATATTAACCAATAGAAAATTATCGAGAGAGTCGTCCCATGGTTATCTAATAACTATCAGTACGTTAGGTGTCGCTAGTAGTTATGAGTAATACATTGTCCAACGTTTGGAGAGCATTTCGTACTCTAGTCTCAACGAATACATCGATATCTAATCTCAATGCATCTTGACTAGAAACATTTAAAATGATGTATTTTATAATATTGTGAGACAATATTCATGATTACAACTATTTATAATTACTATCATAAACACGTCATTTATGGATTTTTTTTTATTAAATATATTTTAATTAAGCATTTAGTAATTTATTACACATTATAGCAACTATATAACAGAAAGAAAAACACCTTCATTATGAACGAGAATTGAGTACAGAGTTAATTAATTTACATTAAATTATACAATGGCCCATAGGGCATGCCGCTTACTCTTAATTGGATACTTTGAATTTTTAAACAATTTCATATTAGAGAAGACTATTCGCCATTAGAGGGAGACTAAGGGTTTTGGGATTAAGAAATAAAAATGAAGATAGTGCTGATGGCTAGGTTCCATAGCTTCATTTAGACAGTCGTTTAGCTAGGTTATGTGTTATGTATCTAATTTGCCCGAAACAGTTACGTACATTGTTTATAACTTTAAAATCTCTATCTTCCAAACCATTACCCCAAAATTAACAAATTTATAGTCGAAGATGATCAGCTAAAAAAACTTTGCAAGGGCCATAAATATAATACCCAAATCACCTTTTATATAAAAATCCATTTAATTAATTTAAAAGTAATAATGTTAAATTTGTGGGTCATTGCGATATATTCATCGAAAAGACATGACTCGATGACTGTATGGAAGCAAAGTATTTGGATTCTTAGAAAAATACGGCGTTCCTTGAAAATTGCTCGAGTAATGGAAGTGTCTATATAGACCTAGATTTGGTCACTTACCTCGGTTCAAAGCATGATTTATGTTTACATAAGCATATTTCGGGGGCACATTTTATCTAATATTTTTTAGCCAATGAAATTTTGACTGATTTGATAACTAAATGATGGAAGAATGGATTCCATACTAAAAAATGACCAAGTATGAGGAGCAAAAAAAGAAGAGGATGCAAAAGTTTGCTAACTACATGGATTTGTACTTATCCATGGATGGATCGGTACCGATCCATCAAATTGACCACTTCCCCCCATCTCTCCCCAACTCTTGGCTATGGTAAAGATATCGAGATGAGGAAGAAAATAGAGAAATTTGGCTAAGTCTATGGATTGGCGCTGATCCATCGATTCCCTCCATGAAGTTAGTTTTCTTATTGAACACAAGCCTAGAAGCATTAAAAGAAGACTGAATCATGGAATAAAGCATCTCGACTTAAGGAAAATACGAAAAAACACAAGTAATTGGCCAAAGCCACGGATCAATGTTGATCCATATATAGATCAATGCCGATCCTTAGAGATCTCAGGATTTTTTCTATTTTCTCTCTTAATATTTTTGATCTACTATTTGACGATTCATTGAGCGATCTAACGACTCAAAATCCAACCACAACCTATTTTAGTTGTAATAGGAGGCTATCAAATACAGAAAGAGAACTTTAGATCTTTGCTTCACTACACCAGAAAAGACTTTTGGTAGTGTTGAAAAAACGCTACCATAACTTATGGTAGCGTTTTAGAGAACGCTGCTATACGACATGCAACTAAAAGTCTAAAACTTTTTGTTGCGTTGTAGTAAACGCTACCAAAAGTCACTTTTAAATGCAACTATAGGTACTTTCTGTAGGATTTAAAAAACGCTACCAAAAGTCACTTTTAAATGCAGCTATAGGTTTTTTCTGTAGGGTTAAAAAATGCTACCATAAGTCTTCATTTTTTTGTTGCATTTTTTGTTTATATGCTTTTTTTGATTTTCAGTAGCGTTTTTAAAATGCAACTGTATAACATTTACATTAGTTTACATTTGTTTCTGTAGCATTTCTGAAACTCTACTAAAAGTTATTGGTTGTTTGGTAGCATATTTTAAATGCTACTATTTACGGTTGATGGTTTATACCATTTCCAGCAATCGCTTATATACTATTCATATCAAAACGAACGATCAATCGCATAATTTTCATATATTCAAACAAACAATTAAATCACATAATTAGCATATACAAACAATCAATCATATGATCATCATATCCAAATAATTGCAAAAACATGCTAATCTCACAATCAAATATAATATCCATAATCAATTCGATAATAGTTTTTCAACAAAATAAGTCACATACTACAAGCATTCACAGACAAATTTCCATAAATGGTACTAACAAAATACGACAACATATATAACAATTAAATTCATGTTCGTTGCTTGATTACCAATAGTTCTTTGTTGTCGACAGTCTTCGCTTCGAAATAGCTAATTACCTGCAAACGAGTTTAACAATCAACAATATATATATATATATATGTATATATATATATATATATGTGTATATATATATGTATATATATGTATATACGTATATATGAAAATCATGTAATCTATAACTCGATATTCTATTTTATAAAACTTGTTAATTTTAACAAAACTTAGTTAATTTTTATTAACTCAATTAACTTGGTTAATTATTATTATTATTATTATTATTATTATTATTATTAAAACTTAGTTAACTTAATTGTATTACTATTATTAATATTATAAACTTAGTTAATTTTTATAAACTTAGTTAATTCTTCATCATCGTCATTGTTATTACTTAAAACTTTTTTAATTAGTTATTATTATTATTTATAAAATTTAGTTAGCTTAAACTTATTTAATTTTATAAAACTTATTTAATTTTAACAAAACTTAGTTAATTTTTATTAACTTGGTTAACTTAGTTAATTTTTTTTAATTATTATTATTATCATTATATACTTAGTTAATTCGTTATCATCGTCTTTATTTATAAAACTTTGTTAAACTAGTTATATTATTACTATTAATAAAATTTAGTTAACTTAAACTTAGTTAATTTTATAAAACTTGTTTAATTTTAATAATTAATTTTTATTAAATTAGTTAACTTAATTGACTTATTATTACTATTATTATTATTAAAACTCAGTTCGCTTAATTATATTACTATTATTGATTAACTTAGTGGAATGATCAAATTATTTCCACTAGTTGTGCATGTTAGATTCCTTAATTTACATGCACAACTAAGTTAATAATTATTAATTATCTCAGCAAGTAAATCATTAATCAAGCTAAGTTAAGGATATGAATGTGCACTTATTACCTGGAAAAGCTTTATAGATCTCTTTGGAAAATTTGCTATCAACCCCAACCACTCGACCAAAGACTTGACACCTTCAATATGATCAGCAACTCTTCCATAATGACTTTAGCAACTGCATTAGAATCGACTTCCAGACCCGTCTACAAAAATATAGTGGTGACCAAAACCATGCATATCAAAAACTAATAGCTAAATAAATAGAATTCAAAAATTAATAAACATTGACTAATTCAATTGTAACTTGCTAATATTCAATTTGAATCTATTTAAACACCTCGGTGTATGAAGTTTCAGTTGTAGATTGAAGTTGACCGGGTTAATTTTTTCCGGTACCACCAGCATATAGTAATGCTATTTTAAACAAAATAAAAGACGATGACAACCAATCCTAAGTTCCCAAATGTAAAGTAGTACTGGAAAATATAACTGAATTTTCAAAATATAATATGACATGCATCGGTTAAAAAGATTCACTACAGGTTCAAACAAATAATGTACAACTAAACAGTTATATAAGCAAGGTAAAATAGCTAAATATTCATGTACCTGGCTGAAACTAATATCAGGATTCAACCCTGATATTTTTCTATTTTCCATCTTTCGGACATAGTCACCAGTCATTGCATATCAACCCCACCTTCTACCACTTGACAACAAATTTCTGTGCACTTGACTAACATTGCATATCCACCGACCAACATTGCACATTTCTTTGCACATTTCAGTTCTGTTATAACATCAACTGGAACTACATCCACAACACTCATATTACAACAACCTTTATGAACATACAAACATTTCTCATACAAAAACGATTTCCATCCACAAAACCATCATTTCTCAAACCATATTCATATTACAGCATTCACAAACATAACACCTCCACTGCCCGAGCCATTCAAAACTGTCACAATACACATTTCCATCCAAAAAATGACCTCAGCGCACATTTCCATCCAAAAACCAACACTTCATATACAACAACCTCCCCTTAGCAATCAACTTGGTAAAACTTCAAAATTCACAGCATAACAGCAGCAACTCCTTCAGTTCAATCCACATACAAACCTCTGACCATCAGCAAACACCTCTGTCCATTATAACCAACAACTCCCCAGTCCAATTGTTTTAACCATCACCATCTAACAGCTACAACATAAGCACCACAGCCATCATTTCACACCTCTTCCTTCAACACAGTCATCTCCCACATCATTTAACTGTCTGCCTCTTCTTGCAAAACTTCGTACTTCACTATTCATCTCTGATCATAGCAGTGCACATTCCTATACTTATTGCACTACCCTATACTTACAGCAACAGTGTCTCTCCTTGCCAACCTACTACCTGCCACAACAACATTCATTACTTCATCACATGCACATAAACACATACATACATACCATTTCATACTTCATTCCATCACTGTTTTGTGTTTTACTTCCTACATATAACTAGCACTGATACAGCAAACCACCCATTTCACCTGCATCTGCTCCCCCTCTTCGCTTCCTTCTATCTACTACCTTTGCTCCTTGCACCTACAGTAGCTACCTAGTACTCACCAGCATTTGCACTTCAGAAACAAATGCTTACCACTGTCACTGCTTACACTATCTCAATTCGACCTCAACTAGAACAATAGCTAAACTAATCTCCTAGTCATCACTCAACTAGCCGTGACAATTCTGATTCAGATTCCATTTGTTTATTTACAAAAATATTTGTATTTCATTTTCTTTACATTCTCCAATTTCTATGTTACATTGCATTAAGTTTACATGACCTTCATCGTTTGACACTCACTTTCTCAACACTTGCTGCAACTCTCGTATCAACTCTCATATCAACCCTCATTACAACTCTCATATCAGTTCTCAAATGGATTTTTCTGATCCCTGTAGTTAAAGAGAGAACATTTCAAGAGAAATACAATATAGTTAACTATCTAGTATGTTCCTACAAACAATTTTTACCCAAAGCTGGAATTCATCCATGTATGATTGCTGAGATGGCGCTATAACATACAAATTCACATTTCTAGTGGAAAGAAAAATCACCACTTCACTTGAAGTTAAATATAGGTAGTTCTGAACTCATTCCACTGTCATACCAAATATATAGCTCATAGCACAGTAAATATACAGCTCATACCAATTATATCGTTATTATTTGAATAAAAACATAGCAGCCATGTAGAACCTACCGCTATGACTCTGTTAACTTAACAACAACCATATATAAAAATTTATCATTAATCAGTTGTAAAAATTCTCATTAGGACTTCGTAGTGCAAAAGCACCTTTCAAAGATATGCGCAGTTATACTTTATCAAATGGAGTTGAACAAAACCTCATGTAATCTGTACACTAAACTTTGCAATAATTAGACTTTGTACAAATTTAAGGCAATGAAGGGTAATATTTACTTTAGCAATCTTATCAATAGGTGGGAGGAAAATGAATGCTTATCTAAAATGAAACTAGAAAGTGACGTTCTGTACCAAATTACAAAAAATAAAACCCAAATTTTTTTTATACACGCACAATGTTTTAAAAGATTGTCTATTGTGTTAGTTCAACCATTAAACAAATTAAAAACATTCAGGTTAACAATATTATGAGATAAAATGATCTGAATGTAAACATCTAATGCAATTTTTTCCCCCAAAATATCTCAGATTTTAACTGTTCCATTAATATCTTTAAAGATCTAAAAAACATAACTTTGCTGTATTTTGAACTATTGTGGAAGAAGAAAATTTATAAAAACTTGGATTGGATGATGCTTACATGATTGATGTTGATCCATTAATATTCACATATCCATAGATTGTGCAAATAAAGATCTGCATCGGTAAGTACAATGTCAATATACATGCTCAAATTATGTAAAACTTCTCTAACAATGGTGATAGGACACATTCAAAACATTACATCAATTCACTAATCGTATAAGTAAGCTTGAATTCATATACCTTGTCATCAATTTCATCAAACCTTCCTTGTCGGTTATGCCTTTACATCTTTCCACCACCTCAATGAGCTACCAGCATAAATGCTAATGCCACAAACTGGTTAGATTTTTCCTCCTGTACCATTTAAACACTTTCATTCAGACCAAGCCTAAGTATTGTCACTAATACCTACAAACTGCGAGAAAAAAGTTATTGTCATCCACATTACTCCTCCTCATATCGTTGCACACTACCATCTTCCAACAGTAACCATACAACCACATCACCTTACTGCTGCTACTTACTCAACACTACAACATCTTATAACAGCCACTCAAACACTCATACTGATCGAGAGAATAAAGCATTGTGATTCTAGAGAAATTTTATGAAGCGATTTTGGTAAATGGAATTTAAAAAATGTGATTGATAATTTGCTCATTCTCACATTGATTTAATCGTTCCTTTTCAATCTAACTGGGTAGAGATCATGGAGTGAAAACTTAACAAGCAAAGACTACACTGTATAAGTATAAAAAAGGTTGAGTTTGATCGACAGAAATGATGTGAATTAAATAGCATAGATACTAATTTGAGGCTAAATTATAGCGGATTACAACTAGAAATAACTTAGACATAGAAAAGTGGAACCTTGAGTCTCCAGAACCATCCCAAGGGTAATTTGCAACAAGTGCACCCTGTAATACCAAAAGAATGTTATATGAGTTAAATGAGGTTGTAAAATAAAATAAAATTGAAAAGGAAAAAAAATGCACATATGATTCTACAAGCATCTGAACAGGAACAATCGCAGTTTATGCAATTACATCAAACAACAAAAACAAAAAGCATGATATGTTATTGCATATCATACGTAAATCTACAAGTGCATAGAAAGCAGTTCCATGGAGCATAAGGCTGAGATTCAAAAAGAAAAGAGTGGATAAGCAAAAAAAACAGTAATATTCCAATAGGAATGTCAATAAGGAAACCTTCAGATATATTGTTACCATGCTGCATCAATTTTCACTGATGCATGGAAATGATGAATCTAAGATAATGCATTAGAGAATTTAAGGAATGTTGAACATGCAAGTATCTTATCTAAGTCCATTTATTTGATAGCCTATTAACATATCAAACCTCCCCATGTGCACCATCACTTGCCTTACTAACTTACAGCTAAACTGCATAATTCACTGAACATCAAATACCTCCTCACCTAACAGTTCAATTTCCCCCTTCTGACATCCAAATGCCATCAACTCAAACTCCATTACCCACTGCAGTCTCACCGCCTCACCTAATCGCTACCATCGAAGCCGATGTTCCAGCCCAACCACCAGACCACAACAAACTTTCTAATAAAAACAAACTCCTTCATCGAAACCCAATCAAACAAGTCAAACACCTCGAACCCTCACCACAACCCCATCGAACACCTCACAACCAAATCTCTATTTCACCAACCACTCCAATCACCCAAAAATACACGCCTTCAATCCATCACCAACACGCAAAATCAATTGCTCGCTTCCACAACCGCTACTCCAGTCCGAACTCACAGAACCATCATCACATCTTCGAATAACCTCCTCCTGTATTTCAATCACTACCACAACCAAGTCGCCGTGACCCCCACGGCCTCGACCGTGACTTCACTGCATTCCACCAACCACCACGACTCCAAATCCCTAACCTCCTCTTATATCATCCATTCACTATTACTGCTGCTAGCCTACTGCCATACTCCGTCCAACTTCCAATCTGCCACTCTTCCAAACTGCTAATTGCCGCTCAACAACATCAAGTTCCTTGCTGCCCACAAAACTGTCAACATATCACAACTTGATCACATAACCACTTCACATACCATAACACTACCCTATCACTTCCACAGACCAACCAGTAGCTACTCCAAACATCCTCTTCCCCCTTCCTTGAAGCACCGCAGTCCACAACCAACCAGAGACCATCTCTTTAAAAAAGATAAAAAAAACTGCTACTTTCTGTAGACACTCGACCTCCAACCGCCTTCGACATCCAGCCTTCAATCATCAACGCCACCTCCTACAACCCGAAACCAAACTGCATATCACCTCAGCAACCTCACGGAACCCAAATCACCATCTCCAATCACCATACTACTGCATCTCACCAGCTATCACAAACTGACATCTGACAATCCCCATACCACAAACAGCCACAACACAAAACCACTCTGACTGTAGTCATTTCCATACCACAGTCTCCTTCCCACTACTGCAAGTTCACTACCGAAACAACATACCATCAACCTACACCATAGCCTACACTGCTAGTTTTCCACTGGTCAGACATACATCTCCACTACCCACAAACAGCCTACCAACTATGAATATCCTTCACCAGCAACCTTGAGCCATCACCTGACATCGCGTCTCCCCCCCACAATCGACACAAACTGCTTCGACATACATTACCAACTTCCGACGACCAAATCCCCAAATCGGCCTCCGATCCTACCAAACCAGTCGCAACCAACCTCATCCACAATCTACCCAAAACTCTTCAATCGCCTGAGCAACGACCTATAAGTCCAGTCGCGATTTCCAGTCATTTCTTCTTCTACTACTTTTTTCCTTTTCTATAATCGTCTGTTTTATTTGCGTAGATGAAAGAAAGATGGGATTGAGAAATTAAAAGTCGTGTATTCTATTCTGAAGTAAATGGAGATACGCGATATGGAAGGAAACGAAAATGGATTTAGGGTTTTGCGGGAGGAGAAGTAAGTGGGGAAACACGATAGGGAGGGAAATGAAAATTGATTTTGGGTTTTGCAGGTGGAGAAGGAAATGGAGAAATGTGATATGGAGGGAAACAAAAATAGATCGAAAAAATTGGAATTTTTTCCCACCGAATACAAGCAAGAGAGGTACTAGTAGCGTTTTAATCAAATAAAATAGTGAAAATAAAAAGATCCAAATACCATTAGTTGCACTTAACTCACAAACGCTACTAATATATGCCACCAAAAGTAGTTTTTCTTGTTGTGCTTATTCACACTTAGGGGAAACTATACCATTATCGTTCTAGAATTGAATCTCAAGTTGTACTTGTATTTTCAGTGGATCAAGTGTTAATTAAGCAAGAAAGTGTTATCAAAGTGGACATAGGCATAGCAAAAAATCACTATAAAATTGTTACCTTCTTTAATTTTCATACTTTTGTTCTTCTGTTTACATTTTTCTTACCGATTTGACATTCATAGATACAATTCTATGACATAAGATTATAATCTCTAAAAAAAATTCATTTTGGAGCGTTAGACCAATTTTTTGGTTAACACTCTTTCTTCTTAGGTTCATACACATTATTGTGCCATAAACTCTGTCTTTTCATCTTCAAATTCTTAAGCCGCATTATTTAATTTTAAGACCATGAAGGAAAATTCATATTAATCTTAATTTGCTTGGCCTTTATCAAAATCTAAAGTAGACAAAAAGACATAGATATTAATTTTTTTTCCTTCTTTTCAAGATTCTAATGATGTTATTAGAGGATATTTAGATCTTTTATTTTGAATGAATATCATATTAAGGTATGAAAATTTTCATTCGATTAAATTATGATTTTATTTTATTTCAAATGCAATCAATATTGATGCATATAATTTCAAACTAGAGATAAAAAGGAAGTCATGATTTTTTATTTGAGGTAAGTCTTAGAGATTCTAAAATGGTAGAGGGTTATAATTAGTGTATAGAGTTATAACTATATATTAAAATGATTATAGTTTTGGTGATATCTAAAAAATCCTTTCTTACGTCATTTCTTTTATTTTTACAGCACAACGTGTCAATAAAAATTGGTTTGGTAAAAAGTTTAAATTCCGTAGTTGAATTAAAATAATAGGTGCCCCTTTATCTAAGAGAAAAAGAAAGAATCCATATTTTATTCTTATTCGTATTTGTTGATATTACTTTTTAGCATATGATTTGATAAGGTTCGTCTAATTATAATATGAATCATATTTGACTTAATTGTATGAATCCTATTTGACTCAACTAGGCATAATCTATTATATTTGAGCTAAAATTCATTTATCGTGTAAGCTAGTAGTAATTTAAATTCAGTAGAACTGAATTTACAACATAAATGCAATTGATAAATACATTAACAAACATAATTAGTACAGTAACAATTGAGGTATTTTATATCAAAAAGAGTGATTTTTCACCGCCAAACTACATCAACTAAAATTTAATTAAAGCGGTTTATTCAATCTAGCATGATCAGGTAGCGATTCAAGCAATCTAGTAGTCAATTCAAAAATTTAGATGCCACAAACAACTAGATCTATTGGGGGTAAATATTCATATCTTATTTTTAATATGTCACCATTCTTGATATATATTGTATCACCAAACACAAATTTATGTGATTTTTCGATTATTGAAATTTGATTATAACCTTTTGATTATGTTTTAAATTGTAAACTACTACAATTACAAATAGATAAAGCATATACATATATTCTATTAATATTTGAATTTGATCATAATTTTTATGCAAGATTAGATTCTAATTTATTTTATTTAAAATTAGCTTAAAATAAAATTAAATAATGGTTAAATTAATTTACATACGTATATATTTAATATATACATAAATTTATATATATATTTAATAGTATGTCTTTTTATGTTATGTTACAATTAATATTATTATTATATGTATACATACGTACATGCATAGATATATGTATGGGTGTGTATGTGTTTAGATTAAAAATATTTGACCTTAAAATTTACTTCCTTTCTCTATTTAGAGTTCCTCTATTGTTTGGTATAGAGGCGACAAGGGTCGAAATTGAATGTGGATATCAATATGAAACTCTTAATTATTGAAAAACCTTAATTGTAACATTTTTAAAAAGTGATTTAGTTTATAAATATTTTGGGAATTTTCAAATCTAAGGAATTTAATTCTAAATAATTTCGTTTATGGATATCTATGGAATTATATTTCTCATTTCCTTTTAGAGATTAAATCTTGTTTTTGTTAGGAATTTGTAAGAGAGTAAAATGGTACATACTTTCCGTTTTCTCTTCAAATATATTCCAAAGATATCTAATTTAGTCATATATCTTTATTTTTAAAACTACATACTTAAATAAATATATGGCAATACATAATATATATACATATATATATGTCTAAACTATATGTATATGTTACTATTACTATGTACCTATAAACTATATACATGCGTTATAGTATATTTAAACAAATGTATGTACTTAGCCATTTATATTCTTGATATTCGTATGATTTATCATATGTATATGTAAGTATAATTTATATGTACATAAAATATATAAAAATCTCAATCTCTATATGTGTGCGCACACGCACACATATGTTTATACATCATTATACTATCATGTTAGTGTATGAATATTAGGTATATTCAGTATAATAATTAAATAAACCTAATTAATGTGATTAATTAAATTAATTCAAAATGTTTTAAAATAAATGATATTTTTGATGAAAGAGTGATCCTCAACTTGAGGAGAGAACTCATTATTATTAATATTATATATGTGTTTGTGTATATGTATATAAAGTTTATAAAAGACATCAGCCAGTCTGATAAGTGACCATATATAATGAGTCAAGGTAATAATAAGACTAGGATCATCACATGGATGATCGATAAAGTATATAAGCAACAATGTTAGCTACATAAAAAGCAATTTGCGATTAGGTAGCATCGAAAGAGATATAAGCCTGAACCAAAGTATGTAAGTAGTCTGTAGTGGTGAGATAATTGATCAGAAAGGCATTAAGCATAGACTAAGCAGTGCGCTACTGACTCTGAGCTGAACCTGAGAAGAAAGTAGGGAATTCTCTGAAATCTGAAATGCTCTGTAGTAATAAATGAGGTGTGCATGCCAAAATCAGATGTAATAGAGAGGCCCTAAGAAGAACAGGAAGACAATCAACTCTCCACAAATCTCTCGGATGGTTATTAAGTAGGAGGAGGGGAGGTACGTAATATGGAGGAGTGGTATGCATAATCTGATCGATGTGGGATCTCCGGTCTGAATGGCATCTACAGTCCCTTGTCCAAAAAGAATTATTCTAGGTAATAAAACATAAATTGTGGTTGGGTTTGTGTACGCATTTTTGAACAGACATTGGTTCCTATCATTACAAAGACCCCGACAAGTAATAGAAATAATGGATCTAGAAATTTTCTGTACAAATGATCGAAGTTAAATCTAAATCGGTCCAGTAATCGTATGAGGAAGGGATAGTAGTATTAACATCTTGGTCAAAATATCGATTAAATTTATTGCTATATGTTGAGTGAAGTGGCATTCGAAGAATAATTGTAGGGAGGTTTCCGGTGCCTAGTTGTAGAAACAACAAAGGTTATTGTAAGGATTGTATATAAGTTTAATATAAAGCTTAGCAACGGCATTTAATTTTTCATGCAATGCAATCCATGTAAGAATTTTAACTTTAGATGGTGCGTTAATTTTCTAAAAAAGTTTAAAATACCATTGGTCTGATTTTCCAGAAAAAGGTAAAAACCTTTACCTAGACTAAAAGTGTATTTTTTCGTTTTATCGATAAACCAAGTAGCCATGTTGGTCGTTCATATTAATACTGTCGATCATATTAATAAGTCTAAGGAATCGCCTAAGCACATCCTATTAAATTTGGTTAAAAGAGATATTCCAACTAAAAGAATCATGTGGTCTAAAGACGTCCATGATAAGATCTTTCTTATTGCTCAATGCTGAAATTCATGTTTCAATGCGATCGGGGAAGTCTGAGATTATTCCAGAAGATTATTTTGTTTCATGAGTGTATTTTTTCCCAAAAGAAGGACAATAGCGATGTGGTGTTATATAAATTTTTAGAACCATTTAAATAAAAGTTGCTAATTGTTTCTTTCCTTATATTGCACCATCGTCTAGAAATTTCCAAAGACATTTACTTAAAAGAAAATTGTAAAGGATTTCAAAATTAGTGATGCCTATATTGCCCTGGGGTTTAGGCTTACACACTAGATCCCAATTAACAAAGAATTTTAAGTCTGAGCATTTAGAGCTGTTTTTCAATAAAATGGTTCTTCTAGTAGTGTCATTTTTGTTAATCACCTGGTTAGGTAAATGATAGTAGGAGAGCTAACAGATTGGAATTGTTGACAAAACTGAGTTAATGAGAACTATATTATGCCCACCCTCTAAAGGGGGTTAGCTTTCCAAGAAGGCAATCTTTGACTAACTTTATCAATGACAATATTCCAATCTTCTCTTCCAGTTTTCGTTTGTCTTAATGGAATACCTAAATAGTTTAAAAGGTAATCCATGGTTTTACGTTGTGTGTATTAGCCACCTCATTCGCTGCGGTTGTAATGTTGCTAAGGACAAAAATTAAAATTTTATGAAAATTAATTTTAAGTCCCGAGAGCTGTTCAAAGTTATATAAAATTAGTTTTAGTGAAGCGATATAATGATGTAGGTAAGAGCAAAATAAATGGGTGTTGTCTGCATATTGCAGAGTAAAGACTCCATTGGAAGTAACGCCACTTTCCGTTCTAGGTAAAATGTTATTGTATAGCGCTAGAAGTAAAGGATACTAAATCGACCCAACTAAGACGAGCAATCTCATACTAAGTTGCACAGGCACGTCCCACTGTCGTAAACATACCCCATTTGTGCAACCACTAGCAATCGTCGTCAAGCCGTGCTACCCTCATCGTTGTTGTGCTTCGTATTTGCCTCTAAATCCAGGCAAGTGCTTATATGTGCTAGAAGTAAAGGTTGGAAGGTCGTGTTCAGGAGCTATGATTGTAACGACCCACTATTTTGGACCACTCAAATCGATAATAAAACCATACATGTCCAACTTGAATAATTCAAAATACCGAATTGTTAATTAAAATTTGGCAAAACTCAGCATATATAGTAAATAAATCAACCACAGAATCACAGATACAGAGTAATATAAAATAATGCAGCAGAATAGATAAATAGTAGTTCATGAAGCTACTATACAAATACCAGAGTTAGAAATAAAAATACAACAGAATATCTCAAATACAGTGAAGCCTCCAGTACGAACAAATGACCTCTCCGAATGAATCAACTGAAAGAGCTGAAAGCTGAATCAATAGTTGGATCCTCAAACGAAGCTCCAAACTCCAAAGGCGAGTCTCAAATGTTGTATCGCTTAGTCTGACCCGAGCGTAAAGCAAAAACACAAAACACTCGAGTCAGGATTAACATTCTTATATCAATAAATCCAACTCAAGTGAAATATCAATTGAAATACAAAAAACTTAAGGATGTTTGAGATAACCATCCTCTAAGGGTCCATGGAACTATCTACAAGGTAGAAATATACACTATAACACTGTGGTCATTCAGTTTTATTTAGACTTCAAATCAAAACATCATTTCCCTTTCAAATATATCTATTTTCCAAGATAGTGAGTGTGTGTGTATATATATTAAATAATTTATAAAGTAAAGTATTTGAAATTTCCTCAACTACACAAATTGATTCTAATCAACTCAAGTTCCAAATTCCCATTTATTCAAAGCTCAATTTATTAATTCAATTTAGCTCCCAATAACCATTAAACTTTTGCTATATTCAAAGCTTTAATATTCAATATTTTAAAGTTAAATCTAACAGTTTCATATAGATCTTGATTTAGCTTCATCATTATTATTTTGTCAGGAAATATCCACTTAACAAGTTCAATATCATTTAAATAGCCTTAGATTTCATTTTACAGAATATTTCCTTAAATTCATTTAAACTTAAAATATCTATTTAATCCCTTTTACCAAAACCAAGTTATAAAATCATATCTTAAATCCCGAATTCAATAGTTTCAAATCGATTTAATTGAATATAATTCTTAATTAAATACCATTTTCAACTAATTTAACTTTATCTTCTCAACTCCATCTTATTCAAAATTCTACCAAATCTAATTTGAAATATAAATGTAAACGAATCCTTAAACATATTATATGTATTAAATCAATCTCAATTAGATTAAATATTATTATTAAGTCTATACATAAAATTTTCATTTTTATACATATAATATTCTAAGAACCAGTCTTTATTAAAACTATATTTTTATTCCCAAACCATAGAAATTATTTTCAAAACATTTATATATATATGGACCAACGACGTCTGTATATAATTTCCTACGCTATGGTCAAGGAATACAGATATTTATCATTTCAATCCGAAATTTAAATATACGGGTAGATATCACTTCGACCCGCAATCCCAAATTCAATTTAATTGAAAATCGCTTGGGTTTATCATTTCAACCCATAACGGAATTCTCCTATCCAAAAGTCCGTTCTGGTATGTATCATTTCAACCCATTGTGAATTCTAAACTACAGAGAACTTGCAGAGTGATAACAGATAATACAATAAAATAACAGGCATATATCATCAATAAAAATATAATATAAACAACAGGACATGGTGTCATATCCCACATATGAACAGTTACAGAAAATAGCATATATAAACAATTTAAATGACTACAGCATCATATTTCAATTGTCGTTTCAATTGAAATCAAATTTAATAAAATACAAGAACGTTAATCGTGAGTGGTTTCTCACCTTTCGATGCTAGAGAAGAACAATAATGAGGTCAGTTATGGACCCCAATACGAACTTTGAAGCAAAGCAAAATTGGCATGAATTTGATGACAAAGCTGATAGATAGAAATCGATGATATAAACAGAGTATATATTATATGTGTTATTTAAATTACCTTAAAATCCCAATAAATTTAATTTAAGACGGATATTCAAATAAAATATTCACATTGTTTGAAACTGATATTAAATTTAAGATACATATTAAAACAAAACATCATCGTATTATTGAAAAATCAAGACTTAAATTTAAACACATAAACGTTTTTCCTCTTAAATCAATATTACATTTAAACACACACAAAAAATAAAATATAGGCATAATATATATAAAAATCATCACTTATTTAAAACATGCATTTTAAAATAACATATTTATATATAGTTTACTCAAAATTCAAAGCATATACTGAGAAAATCAATCTATATATATAGACCATACATTATGAAAGCACTACAGAAAAGAGATTGTATATATGTGTGTATATATACACACACACACACACACACACACACACACACTAGAATCGAGATGAAAATTATACATTTAAATTTTTAGTTTTACAACATAAATCACTAATGCTTTTACAACACTCAGCTGCCATACTAATATATGTTATATTCGAACAGGAATAAAAATCTAATTATATTTCCAAAATACGTATATTACTTATATTTTATAATAAAAAATAAGATATAAGACTAACGTATATATACGTCTCTGAAAAGCTTGGCTTAAAATTCACATAAGCATTAAACATAAAAAATATGTAGATATAGTTTTATTCTAAAATATCAATTAAATGGAGACTGTTATAATGTGAAAATTTGTGAACGCGAGTTGAAATATAAAGATGGATTTGTCAAATATATTGGAAGCAGAGGACAGGGAGGGGAGAAGCAAAGCATGGGAAAAAAAATATAAAATTAAAAGAAGAAAATGGAGGCCATACCTTCAGAGCTCACGCATGCAAGAAGAAATGAAGAAAATGCTGAGACGCAATTGAAAACTATTTGTGTACGAGGCTTATATTTATACACGATTGCATTGATTGAGGTGAGAGAATATAGGGATGAAATAAATTTAAATCAATTATACACGATTGCATTGATTGAGGTGAAAGAATACAGGCAAGAAAGATTTGAGCGAATATTTATTGATTGCGTGAATTTAGCAAAAGGAAACTGTAAGAAATCTTTGGCAAACATTTTGTACACGTTTAAAATTTATTAGGAAGTAAATGTGTTGATTAAAACGCAAGAAATATTTATAAAATGGGAAGGTGGTGAAAATTATTTGCGTACAAGGTTGAGTATTTAAATGAAACTAGTATCGATTGCTTAGAGAAACGGCAGGAAATAATTTCTGTTAAGAGGAATTTGCGCGTGATATTTGATTTAGGAGATAATTGCGTTGGATAGATTAAATAAAGAAACGTACTAATTAATGGTATAGGAACGTTAAGGAAATAAAAGAATTTCGTTTGAATGGTAAGGAAAATCAAAGATTTTGTTCCTATTAATTGCAAAGGAGTAAATGGAAAAGAAGAGACACTTATACACGTGAATTTCAAACAATCTTGAAACGGTTTTTGAACTTCTAAAGAGAAATAAATTTGCTTGAAACTGCTACGCGAATTTTTATTCCTATTATAAAAATGAAGAAAAAGGGAAGCATAGAAATTTACACGTAACTTATCAAAACTAGATTTAAAAGAAATTGAACATCTAGGGAAATGATTTCTTTCCCACTTGGAATGCAAGGCTACAGATAAATTCATTATTTAACATCAAAATAAATATTATTTCCAATTGAAACCGTATTAACTTTTAAATCATTAAATTAACATATATAGAATAATAACAACTATCTACTGCTTTATAGTAAAAAAAATGTAAATTCACAGAATACAACCTGTTACTTTTATTTCAAAATATCTTTCTTATAATTTATTATATTTGGAAAACATTTTGAAATAATTTTTCTCTTTTAAAACTTATAAATAAAATATTATTATGTTAACTATCAAATTAAATGTTCATTTTAATACATTCTCTTTCCTTAATGGAAAGATATCAAAAAATACAAATATTAATTTCGTATTAAAATCAAATAAAAATCTAATTCAACCATTTCTTATTATTAACAATAAATCAAACATTATTTAATAATTTCACATAACTCAACATAGCCATTAGTTACCAATTTTAGTTCATTTGTTAGAGGTTAACTTATTTGAATTACAACAATACAATTAAACTATTGTTTCCTCTTTAATTTTATTCAATAGATCAATATTTACAATTAACAATTATTATTAAATTCTTAACATTGTTGTTTTTAATTCAAATTGTAAATCTCATATAAACTATTATTATTCCCATCATTTTTGTTTCTACCAAATTTTATTCAATATTTTAAAAAAATTAGAATTTTAAATTGGTCTAAAATTTCGGATCGTTACCCATTACCCTTTTTTTTTCCAGATCTGAACTGCGTTGCAAAAATGAAGATGGGAAAAGATTTTGAAACGGTGAGGAAATCAAAGATTTTTATTCCTATTAAATACGGAGACACAAATGAAAGTGGAAAGTTTACATGTGAATTGGAGGCAGGGTTTTAATTCTTTTTTTTTAAAATGCACGTGCTGATTTGATTTTTCAACAGCGAAGATATGAAATCAAAGAGTGTGTACAATAGATGTAAAAATTAAAACGAACATACGCCCAAATTAATTAACAAGTAACGTAATCTAAACTTATATGTTTTCTTATTTATTCACTACTTATATTTAATTATACGTAATCCAAACATTAAATTTTTATTTCAAAATATTATTATTTTAAATTTTTTCAAAAATTCAATTAAATACGTTATTAAAACCGTTTAAAAATTTATGGGTCGTTACAATGATTCTGGTAATAGTCCGGTTACAACTCGTCTATTTTTTTGAAAATTGGTACTTTATTGCTATAACATTATATACTTCGATGATATGCATTAGCAAAACCTTACAACCTCCTAATTTAAATGGATATCTTGCAAGAAAAAATAGCACATATTATCTTCATATATTAACTTACAAAATAAGCATGTCTACACACCAGATAGGTGATTGTTTAGACCAAGGAAAAATCACCCGTACTGATTGAAGCTAGAACATGCCGCCCAAAAAATAGAAACCAACGGTACATAAAAAAAGATATGCGAGAAGGACGGGTGGACCACTTGTTACCCGATGCCACTAAGGGGTTTTATATATTTAAATTACAATATGAAAGTAATCCCACCTAATTGTCGTTAATCTGATATCTCCAAGGGGTTTATCAAATATCACCTTCTTATCTACGATAGTAATTCCCACGAAACCATTGCATATTAGTGTCACAAACATTTCATAACATATTTAAATATGTGGTGGTTGCAGAGCCTACCTTTGAAAAAATAAAATAACAGGATGTGGCGACGGCAGAGGATGTGCCTTTGCAAAAATAAAATAACAATATGCGACGGTGGCAGAACCGGCCTGTGCAAAAATAAATAAATAAATTAATAAATAAATAATAAAATAAAAATAAAGTGGTGGTGGTAGAGTCTACATTTACAAAGTAACATAATGTCATAAATAATAGCTTAACTAAAAAAGAGGGGACATAGCCCTTTCTACGCAATTCTGTGAATTATACTTTAGTTTCAATTATGCCGATGATTTTATACTTTAATTTACGTAGAAAAATAAAATAAAGAAAGAAGTTAAGCAGTAGAGATGAGAGAAGTTTAGTTGCAGAATGATGTTTCTGCTTAATCTTTGGGTGGAGTGTTTTAATGGGGGGAAAGGAAGACGAAGATGGAAGTTTATTCTTTACTTAAGATGACATTAGTCGTTTCATCTAGTATAATAATATATTTGCAAGATATAACATCACTTGTTATGATTTCCTCATTTCTGTGAATATTGGTATATTTTGGTTTACTTGCTCATAAGATGATTTCGAGTCCCCAGCATGACCTTTGAAATATATGTATTTTGAGGCAAGGCTATGTTATTAATAACCCTTCTTACATGTACGGGCATGAGACTTGTTAATTTGTGTGTGTTCGGTCCCTTCTAAAACATGAGTCGAGTCATTCATCAATATATAGCTAAATGTGTTCATCCTGTTAGCAATTCAGTCATTTGTTAATATAATGTGATCTGGGTGCTCTTCGTCCTTCATCGTTATATTTACATGCGCTTTCATAAACTAGGTGTATTTTCAAGCTACATATTTACGTATATAGACAATTCTTAAACTACGTATATTTATATATATAGAGAGACAATTCTTAAACCTGCATTCTTAAGCTATATGTATTTACATGCTCATTCTTAGCTGCATTTTACACAAAAACTAAGCCTCTGACATATTTGATCCTATTTCTTTATGATTTGTTAAGTGAATGATTTTGTTTTAATAAATATATTGAATATAATGCTAGTCAATTGATTATATAGACTTATCAAGATTTAAATACAGAAATTTTCTTTTTGAAATTAAACCACTTCACTTTCTATGAAAACATGGTGAACTCAGCCGTTTTCACTCCCGCCTTTTGATCTATGTATCATAGATTCAAAACGTAAAACTTAGATCTCGTTTGGTTTGTCAATTTTAGTCTTATGTTTTTATCCAAATAAAAAATTGCACGATGCATACACATTTTAGAAAAAAATCAAATCTTAAAAAATAAACTTAACATGCAAAACGAAAAACATATTTATTTTGTTTTTCGTATTTTAAGAAATAACAAAAGCACATAAAACAGTTCATGCTCTCGATGTCCCTCGTTTTTAAGATTTTCAATACCCATGTTTCTTGAAGCTGACAGTTCATTCTAATCCTTTCATTTATACTCCAAGCACTAAATCCACAAAGGTGCTCGGTACTAGCGCCTTCCTTCGGGTGCCATGGCTCTCGTTGACCATGGTAAGAAGGATGAGCTACCAGATTGGAATTAGGAGACTTCAGGCCCATCCGAGCTTGGGGCTTCGGAGCATAACTTCCATCCTCTCCGTCGTCCTCCTCCGTCCTTCCATCGCCTGCGTGGTTCTTCCATTATTAACATAATGATTTAAATTTTTAAATATTTTCCACCGCTCTCTTCATATTTTGCAATGGATTCTGAAGGCGTAAAATGCAAAACTCGAAATGAAACCAAACGGACTTTAATATTCCATTTTATTTGTCGTTTTTTATTTTTAATTTATGTCTAAACAAAAATAGGCACCGTATAAGTAATTTTGAAAATCAAAGAATAGAGTTAACATAAAAAATAAAAAATAAAACCATAAACAGAAAAATAGGCAAATGGAAAAAGTTGCAAAAAAATTCATTTTTAAGACAAAAAGTTTGTTTTTTAGTGTGAAAAACGTTTGTTCATGTAAACAGAAATGATAGTTACAACTATCATTCTGTGATTTACACTAAAATATGTTCTTGAGCCTAAAAAACCAAATTTTTTGTAATTGAAATTAAGTTTTTCTCCAACTTATTCCCTAAGCCTAAAAAATCCAACAATAAAATAAAATAGTTTATCCCATCCATTCCTTTATCGCACAATACAAGTTCTAAATATTATCATTTTCTTTTTACTTTGAAAATTTATCATATTTTAATATTCAGTGTACATGATTTTGTTCTGTGAAGGTTCAGCTTCTCTATTTGGGTACTAAGAAAATCAAGTTTATAGACGCTGAAGTTTTAAAATATAGAAACTTCACCAAATGATGGTTATAAAATACAACTCAGCTAGTGAGTCCACTAAAGGAGTTGAATAAAAGATTCCCTGTCCAAAATGGAGGCTGTCCATTCGTTATTGCATTGTCTGCATCCCAATAATATCCAATTTTAAACTTTCATTTTGATACTTCGGTTGTTTCTATTTCTATTTTTATTTTATTTTTGTGGAATAAAAAACGTGATGATTAAACACTGACGTTTGTATTTCGATTTTATCAACAAAGTTGCTGAGTTGTATAACCTACTTACAAAATACAGTCTGATACCATGTGTATTTCAACGAATTAAAACTAAACATTAATTTAGTTGTAATATTTTTGTATAAACAATAATTGAATTTTTTTCCTACTTACTTTTATAGTCACCCCAACGAATAATTAATTTACCATTATATTTTTATTATTTTATCCATTAACAACAATTATGCATTATATCATGTGAATATTAGACTCAGATCCTTAAAATCAAACTTAATACACGAAAACACCTTTAAAAAAAAGATTGTAAATTAAGTTACTGGATAACTACATAAATTTATGCAATTATTCAGTGAATAATTGAAGACATTTATGCAATTATATTCAGAAATTGCTTAAATGTCTGTAATTATTCAGTGAATAACTATGAAAATTTTTGCAATTATTAAATTTCAGTAAATTTTTTGATGAATAATTGCGGAAATTTGAATAATTGTGGAAATGACTGTAATTTTTGAATATAATTGTATAAATGTCCTTAATTATTCACTGAATAATTGCATAAATGTTTGCAATTATTCAGTAACTTATTTTTACGGATCTAATTTACATTTTTTTGGGCAATAATGTTTGATATATTTTGAAACTTGAAAAGTGAGCCAAACTGTCCTTTATATTATATATTAAGAACATTTATTATGTCTACTGATTCGAAATTAGTAATTTCTAATAGGTAGACGATGCAAGTATGTCATATATGTAAAATTTGGTGGAAATCTAATCGTTCTAGATATTACAAATAGAGTTGGTCAAAAATGAAAATGCAAAGCTATTGTTACTATTACTATGTTGTGTTGTTAAGGACATCCAGTTTTTCTTTTCCTAATACCGTCGGAAAAAAATAATAAACGCAATAAATTTTGTGTGCTTCGTAATACAAAATAATTTCACACGGCAATAAAACATCACGACAGTTCGTTTTGCACGGCAAGCAACAGCTAATCAACACTATTTACCATGGCCATCGACTACCAAACTGTCGGAGTATATCCTTCCAAGCTGATTTTACCCAACAACACAGATGACGAACAATAAGATCAAATATAGAATGGCGAAACAATCAAATAAAATTATTGAAGTTCTTCTCCTTTAAAAAAATTGAAAATTACCAATTAATTATTAATGAAAGGGAAGCGTACCAAAATTTAAAGCGGTTCCACTGTCAATGTGAAATTGTACGTCTACTAAGTAGAGAAGAATTTATTAATAATTTGATAGAGAAGAATTACAAAGATTAGTGCAAATTATTTCTATTACATATGTTCATTTATATATAGACCTTGGAAATAGGGATTGAACTTTATCCCGCAACGTGGCACTAAATAAAATATCAAAACCCAATATTGTATCACATTTCTCAACACAAACTACCATTGTTTGATGATTAATCGTCGTAGAAAATGATGTTGATCTGCGGTTGTTCACCATATAAAAATAAATCGAAAATGATGTTTTTGGTAGCCCCTTAAAAATCTGCTAACAGAAAAAGTTTATTATAAAAATTTATTATATTTTTTAACAATGGTATCAGAAAGTGGAAAATAAGATGGCATTAGCAACAAACTTATTATATATATAGGTATATGATGGATTTTAACCCCAAGTAACTAGAATCGATACAAGAAATTAAAAATATACTTCGGACCATTTTCTCATAAACTTAATCTTAGATTAAGAGCACCGTAGTAGCATTTTAGATAATTGAAGAAACTCTTCCTCTTTTTTTATTTGATTCTCCACGTTGCAATAGTTTCGATATGTACGCGAGGAATTAAATAAAAAGGGAGTTTCTGCTGTTTTATTGTTTGAACGTATGTTCTTAAACGGTTTTTTAAAAATTGTTTATGTTCTAAATGGTTTTCAAACTCATATGACTTTGAACACCGTTTAGAAAATTTTCTTTTTGTATAAAAAAGACGGGCATTTCCTCCCCATCGTTGTTGGAATACCTTCCCTCGTTGAAGTTGGGAGAAATTCATGTTTTTCTTCCCTCTCCTCCTCCTAAAAGTCCTACCCTCGTGAAGATGCTCTAACGACCCTCCTCGTCCTGAAACGTCAGTGATAAGCGACAAAATCGGTGATAAACAGTCACCACAGTCACATCCACAAATGGAAGTGTATAAAAATAACGTCTAAAAATGGTCTCCTACCTTTTGCAAGAAACACATGCACAAAACCCACAATACAGTCCAAATACAATCATAGTCCATTTTATATTCCCAAACCCAAAAATCCCCTAAATTATTTAAAACATCTCAAAAAACATCCCTCCCTCCATTATTTAAAACCTCAAAAACCCACTACTCTTTCCACCTAAACACCACTCCACATTAATTTTTTTTTTTGAAAACTTACTTGGAAGCTCTTTTGCATAAACTCTGCAAACTCCTCCCCTTGCAAAATGAAAACTCCTCTCCTTCCTTCATCTCCTCCAAGGGAAGGTGGCTCCTCCGTCACCAGTGCTGTCTTCAACCTCTCCACCACCATCATCGGCTGCGGGATTATGTCTCTTCCCGCCACTTTAAGAATCCTCGGCATTTGCCCCGCTTTCCTCTTAATCGCTTTCATGGCTTTCTTATGCGACCGATCCTCCTCATTCATGTTGAGGTACACGTCCTACGGTGCTTCTTCCACCTACTCCGAACTCATGGGTCAGTCCTTCGGCCAAATTGGATCCTTCTTGCCCCAGCTGTGCATCATGTTCAGCAACTTTGGCGGCCTTGTCATCTATTTAATGATCATCGGTCAGTCCTTTCCATTTTTCTTTCTTCCCAAGTTCAAATTTCGTTTTCCTAATCGGGTTTCGGGTATTAACAGGGGATGTAATATCGGGCAACAGGTCAGAAGGTGGGTCTGCAGGCATTCTAGCAGAGTGGTTTGGAGAACAATGGTGGAATGCGCGTGCCGTAGCCTTGCTCTTCATGCTAGTTCTTGTTCTCTTCCCTCTTGTTCTTTTTAAACGTATTGGTGAGGTTCTATATATATGCAGTTTTTCTCTTTCTTTCCGCTGTGCATATAATTACATGTAAATATGACTTATTGAGTCAATGCAGATTCATTGAAATACACATCTGCAATATCAGTCCTCCTTGCAGTAGTATTTGTCCTGATAAGCTCAGCAATGGCTCTCTACGCGCTACACCAAGGCACAGTGAAGACGCCAAGGCTGTTCCCAGACTTCACCCAAGAGTCATTTTTCAATCTCTTCACCGCAGTACCTGTAATCGTGGTCGCCTTCGCTTTCCACTACAACAGTAAGTCTTCACAAAACTGTTATTTATCTTACCATCCCATGTGCCAGATGATGGAAACCCATGTTCCGTTTATTTCACATGTGCAGTTCACCCCATACGAGCAGAGTTGTCGCTCGCATCCGACATGAAATCCGCAGTCAGAACGTCACTCGTCCTCTGCGCCACGATCTACTCCACAGTTGGATTATCTGGGTACCTACTCTTCGGCGACTCCACGATGTGCGACGTCCTATCGAACTTCGATCGTGAAAGCTCAACCTTCGGGTATGGATCCTTACTGAACGACATAGTGAGGCTAAGCTATGCGCTGCATTTGGTACTTGTGTTCCCTCTTCTTAACTTTTCCTTGCGGCTCAACGTGGATGAGGTGTTGTTTCCAAAAAGGAAGTCAATTGTTACAGATAACGTGAGATTCGTGATGGTTACAGCGGTGTTGATGTTTCTAGTGTATACAGCGACAATTGCAATTCCAAAATATTTGGGTGCTGTTTCAATTTGTTGGGAGCACAGCTTCGGTGAGCATGTCTTTGATTTTTCCAGGAGCGATCGTGTTAAAGGATGTGTATGGAATAGCAGGCAAAAAGGATAAGGTGTTGGCCGGAGGCATGATAGCTTTGGCTGTAGTTACCAGTACTGTTGCTATTGCTACTAATGTTAATGGGTATTTTGGTAATCCCACAATACAAGGAACGTAGGAGAAGAACCTTAATATCAGTCTACGTTGTATTCAATCCTCGCCTAAGATTTTGAATTTGTATATACCAATCATTATTCCGTTTCCATAAGAAAGAAGACACATAAGGCGAACTAACTATTTAAACTGAAATAAAATAACAAAAACTAAATTATATAACTACTGCTAAACAAATCATACTTGTCCTCGAACGCAGTAAAATAACCAAGATGGACGTTGTTTATTAAGATCGGATACATGTTAAACCAGCATAATTAAACAAATATGTTTATACAAATATTAAGTTAGTGTATTCGGTATTCTTTGAAGAAAAGAAGGAATAGTGTAGTTGGATGAGCAGATTAGAAATATACCGAACAACCATAATCAACTTAATTCATAACAGTTGATGAACTGCTACGCTAAGTCAATAAGTGCAACCTGCAGCATAAATGAATACAATGTTATAAAATACTAGCTGCTGCATACTAGTAAATTCCATTTTCCCTAACCAAATATCCTTGCTTACACCACAACAAAATTGGCTCTTTTGACCTAGGATTATATGGTAAAATTTTAGTTTAATTTATGCTTCTGACTCAAAGATAACAAGAGGCTAATAATTCCATGAATATACCGTTGACTGTTTACATGAAAATTTTCCAACTGCCTCTAGTGAATATAATGCCATTGTACAAAGACTTAGTTCCCATAAACCATTGGTTTTAGTCTTGTTAAGATGCCTGTGCTTTCCCACTCCATAGTGCATATCACATCCTGAGATAATTGTGTTCGGCAAGTTTATAACTTAATGTTTTGAAATAAAATTTATACAAGTGCATGCAAAATTGTACAGAACGAGAAGATAAAAGATGAAGCTAGATACCATCACTTATATATTGCAACCTACAGATGGATTTTAAGGATCAATGTCAAAAGCATTGATTGCACAATGTTCTTCCAGCAGCACAATTGGTTCTTGACCTGGGATGAAGTAATACGTGATTTCATAAAATTTCTGATTCAATGTATGAGTTTCTTTTTCATTTATTTCCTGCAACGCAATCTCGAATCAAGTTAACAGATGCATGTATGTTTCTGTGGATGCAAACTTCTTATAATTTACCTCAACACTGAATCTATTTGTTAATACCCAGTCACATATATATGTACAAAACTGAAACTAACAGTTATTTACCTTGTCCTAAGACAGCAAGGACACATCTTCTGAGCACATCATAACTGACAATAAGTGTCACGGCACGCGCTTTGCGGGTGAATTATTTTCCTTATAAATTTTATGTGTAAATCGGCAAAAAAAATGATTTTTTATTTTTAAGTGATATTAAGAATTGTGTATTTATAAAGAAGTATTCTAAATTTATGAAGCAAGTTTAATTTTAGATACTATTTTTAGAAGTGTTTTGAATTCATATTCATTGTTAGATCCTATTTTTAGGTGCGTTTGAATTTGTAAAAGAAGTTTAAAATTAGATTCTATTTTTAAGTTATTAAGATTTGCTAAGATATAGATGGGCATTTTTGGTAGTTCACGTTGATACCAAAAAAGTGTGACACCAAAGCTATTACAACTATTATTAAAGATATTTATTGAGGAAATTGTAGAAGATAAAGCATGACTATCATACTTAATTTCCCAAACTTCACTTTCCAAAGGTGATCGACCAGCCTTAGATAGCAGATTGGCTGCTTTTGCCATCGAATATCCCAAGCAAATATTGTGCCAAATGAGCCTCCTACCTTCAAATATTTATATGACTTAGTTAACTATGACCGGTACATCATATGTGTAGCACATGAGTTTGCAATGAACTAATCAATTATTAAATTATGAAGCAAATTAATAGTCAAACCGACCATTAGGGAGGTTTGCTTACTGTTACTGGTCAAAATCAATTTTTCTGAAGCCAAAAAAACGTGAATCTTGTCTCATCGCAGTTTCCCTAAAAACGTGGATCTTGTTTCATCGCGGTTTCCCTGAACTTCCTCATTTTACTTCACGCATCAAAGATTCCAAATTCAAATCTATTATGATTTTCAAATTCTAAAATTTCAATTTCAAATCGACAATTTTGAATGCTTTGATTAATATTTAAATTTGAAATTCATATTTTCAGATCCAAATCTCAATTTATTCTTTTCCAACATATTATCACTTAATGTTTAAGTAATATTAATAAAAAATTTAAATGTATATTCCTTATCAAAGTTATACAATCGAACGGTCGGTTTCTCCACCGTTGTGCGGTTATACTAGTAATGATTCAATGTTATAGCAAAGGGGTTCAACCAAGAATTGAAATGGTTTTACATGGGGTCAAAGTCAAACTACAGCCGACCTGGAGATGAAGACGAAGTGTGCATAGTGTAACTATATAAAGTGCATCATTGTTGACGCAACATGGGTCGATAGGACAATTGGTATACCAAAAAAGAGCGTCAACTTCCGCATTTCTTTTTTTACCTTGAATCAAAACTTTACTTTTGAGGCATGAAAAACCGTTGCTTAATCTTTTAACGTTCCTGCAGCCTATGTATTCTCCTGTATCCATATGTTGAACTTTGGGGACATGAATCAGTAAGGTCTCACATATTCTCTCATCTACATCATTATAAGCCCACTGCATATTCTAACGAAGATATACAGATCAAACTCTCATAAAAACCTTCATATAATCACACGACAATATATTCCATTTGTTCTGTTGTTCAATGAGAAATACCCTACTTTCAGATGATTTACCAATTTGAGGATTCATTGATAAACTATACAAGACACGTAAGAGGATTCCAAGCTGTGATGTTATTTTATTTAAGTTAGTCTTTTGTTATTGTAGTTAAATTTGTGTTAATTTGAGCGGAAGCGAATTATTTGATCAGCATCTAATGTTGTCTATTTGAATATCAATGAAACTTAAAAAAAAATCAATTATGCACTCTCAAAGAAACAATAGCGGAAATAAGAGACACAGAAGATTTAACGTGGTTCGGATATGAATATCCTACGTCCACGGAGACCCAACAACTTCTTTTATTTAACTGAAGAAAAGAGTACCAAAGAGATAGAAGAATAATGGTGGATGCTCTCGCACACTCATTTACATATGAAGATGAAATTCCTTCATTTAAATAGACTTGATAATGAAGAATTGCTAGGAGATTAAGAAAATCAACTTTCTGATTACCCAAATATCTTTTCAAATTGCATGATTTGATTTTAGTACAAATGGATAGAGTATCTTGGTTTACATATATTTCCTTTGATTGATTGATTCTCCATGCCTAATCATTTATTTATTCATATAATAAATGCATTGACTAATTAATTTATCGGCTAATTAATTAGTCCCCTTCCATTTACAAGCCAAATTAATTAATTGATTGAACCAATTAACCAACTTCTTTCCTCCTCAACAAATATATGAATCATCCAAATTTAACATTTCATCTTGATTCAAATTTAACAATCTCTCTTTATCACCTTATCATCAAGCAATCAACATAAAAGTTGTTGGGTCAGTGCCCCATGGCGCTCAAGTAACAGGAATCAAACTGATCAAGTTTGAGCAATGCTCAAACTTGTTTGGAAGTGACTTTGTCATCATATCTGAAGGATTATCCAAAGTACTCACCTTCAACAATTTCATCTTGCTTCGTTCTTCCGCAAGCATAAGAAAGAAACCTCTAATATCAATGTCCCTTGTCTGTGAACTATAAGCTTGATTCTGTATAAGATGAATCGCACTCTGATTGTCTGTAAATAACCCTATTGTCCGCTGCACCATTGAAAGATCATCCAACAACTGAAGTAAGTATAATCCTTCCTTTGTTGCTTCCACAATCGATATCAACTTTGCTTTGCTAGTCAATAAAGCTACGATAGATTGCAACTTTGATCTCCATGAAATTGAGCATATGCCAAGTGTAAAAACATAGTCTGACACTGACTTCCTAGCATCTCTATCCCTAACATAATCAGAATCACAGCATCCTCTAAGAAAGATGTCACCATCCACTCCACCATATAACAAGCCCGCCGAAGAAGTGACTCGAAGATATCTAAGATTCCACTTCACAGTTTTCCAATACTCTTTGCCCAGGTTAGACATATATCGATTCACAACACGCAATGCATGGGCCAAACCTGGTCTTGTGCACACCATCACATACATAAGACTACCAAGACACTAGAATAAGGTATATCAGTCATATACATCTTGTCTTCTTTCGATGAAGGAGATAAGTCTTTTGACAACTTAAAATGAGAGCCTAATGTAGTGCCAACCGGTTTGGCTTTCTCCATTCCAAATCGAGTGAGGATCTTCTCGATGTACTACGCTTGAGTGAGCCTTAACTCTCTCCGCTTCCTATTCCTGCTTATCTCTATACCTAATATTCTTTGTGCCTTTCCCAAATTCTTCATATTAAACTCTATACTGAGCTCCGCTTTCAACTTCTTAATTTTGACCATACTTCGAGACGCAATCAACATATTATCAACATATAACAACAAATAAATCATATCATCATCACATCTCCTGAAATAAACATACTGGTCTTTGAAACTTCTGGAGTAACCTTGTGAAAGAATAAACTTATCAAACCTCTTATACTATAGTCTAGGAGACTGCTTCAGTCCATATAGAGATTTGTTGAGTTTGTAAACATAATATGGTCTGCTACTACCAATGAACCGTTCCGCCTGCTTTAAATAAATCTCCCCATCCAGATCACCATGCAAGAATACAGTTTTGATATGTAGTTCGTGATAATCTGGATTTTTGGATATCTGTTAATTGGCAATTAATAGGGTTAAATTTATTAAAATATTAATTTGTAAAATTAAACATAAAATTCTAATAAATGTCTGGATATCCCAGAATTTTAGGCAAATAAATAATGTAATAATCTTCATTTACAATTTAGAATTTATTCTTTTCCTAAGCAAATACAATAAGTATTAATTTGAATATATATATACACACACACACAAAAGTAGTTTTTAAAAGAGAATATGGATTTGAAATTTAAATAAACATCTTAAAAATAATTTGGATTTAAAAATAATATGTATATATGATTTTATTATTATAAGACTAGTTTTATATCATTTTCTTAAAAGGGTTTTATAAAGGGTATATTAAACTTGTATAATTATTTTAAGTGTATAATTGGGATATTATATCATTTTCTTTTAAAATTAAATAAGGAGAAATTTAAATAAAGACATGAATAAATATAAAACTAAATTTAAAATATAATATAAATATGTATTAAAAACATATTAATACATGGAATTACAAATGTAAGAAATATGTATACATAACTACAAATGTAAGCCTAAAAATATATCTAATGACAAGTGTAATTTTAACAAGTGTCCTTAATTTCATTTTTATTTTTTTAAATATAATTAATAAAAGGTAGAATATGTTATATAATCCTCTCCATCCCTCTCTCTCATTTCTTTTATCAGTTCATTTTCTAAAGCAAAACAAAGAAAAACAAATCAAAGAAGGAAAAAAAACTATAACCTAAAACGAGTTTTCATTTTCTTCTCAATTTGGAAAGGAAATAAAATCAAAACGATTAGTGCAAACTTGATCAAGCAAAGCAAGGATTAATTCTTCAAACTCATTCAAGATCAACTATGGAGATCCAGAATTAAAATCAAGGAAGCCTGTTCCTCTGTTATTCTCAAAAACAGGTGAGTAAAACTTTAAAATATTTAAGATTAAACCCATCATGATTACTTGTGGAACGATAAATAAAGATAGAAATATGGTTTGTATAGATTTATAAAAGTATTTTGCCTGTACAATGTAATTGCTGATGATCAACCGCATGCCTGTGTAAATATATATATAGCCTCTGTTCTTGGTTTACGGTCTCAAAATTCAATTCAAAAATCAATTTCCTTAGCTTCAATGTCTTTCAAAACATGATCATTAAAAGGAAACTGATTGTATTAACCAAATCTTGTTTTTAAAAATGCTTACAAGTATAATTTGTAGGTAATTAACCAGGAAATAGAAATTTACAATGGAAAAATCAATTCAAGTCAAAATTTGATTATTGAATTTTCAAGTCCTGACTATATAATTGGATTCATGATTTAGAATCATGATTTTTTTATATAGAATTACAGATTTTTAAGTATATGTGTGAGGAGATTTCGCGAGATGAACGGTTTTTGGTTGTATGGGAAATTCTAGCGATCGACGAGGGGGTGTGACTCGAGGTCATGGCTTCATGGATCAAGGAGCGTAGGAAAAATAATTGGAAAATTTCTGGAACGTCGTGGTGGTGCGGCGAGTCTAAACTAGGGTTTAAGACTGAAGTTTGGTTGATGTTGAATTTCAGGCGATTGTGTCATCATTGTTGCATCGGTCATGGTCGAGATGGGTGGAATAAGAGCTTAAGTCGATGGCGAAGCACTAGACGGGGTGTCGAGATTTCTGGTGATCGGTGGTGGCATCGCATGGGAAGTTTTTGGTGATGTATCGTTCCAGGTTGAGTTCAAATATGTTCAATTTTGATCAACGGGGTAGATCGGGATTTGGGGTGGTCGATCGGGTCGAGTTGGTCGTTGTCGACTTTCGGAGGGTTTCAGTGAAGATCGTGTTGAATATGCGATTATATGATTTTTGTTTGATGATAATAAACATATATATATATATTCATTTAAATGTATTTTCTAATGTACTATTTCATTTTTCATAGATTAAATAAATATTTGCTGAATAAAATAAATAACACAAAATTTGAATTCAAGCAGAAATTTTATTCAAACAAATATTTATTATAATTTTTGAATAGTACAAATTTTAAGCTCTCACTATATACAATTTCAATTACAATACAATTCACATTTACATTGCACCTCACTACATATCGCTCGTTCACTCAACTCGTATTGATCTTCAACTTCATTCCAATGTGAATCCAACATATGAGTAATCTGCAAAAATATATATTGACGCAGTAAAATTGAAAATGAAATATTTTTGCAGTATAAAATAAAATGTGGATTTTGAAAATAATATTTGCCTCAACTATTTGGGTTGTTCGTCATCATTTAATTTTGAATCCATCATACACGAACAGCTTATGTCATACACAGTAAATCACTGGATATGCCACAAGGCCGTGCACACCAATATATACACTTGATAAAATTATAGGGACAGGTGAGCACAGGTCGAACCCAAAACGCTGGGTTCAACTCAAGTGCAATAAAAATAATGTCACAATATCAGCACAAGGTCAAACCTGAGCTCCAAGCTGGATTCAACTCAGGTGCACTACAAAATATCACAAAACTGTTAAGGATTCAAATGCAACCAAGGCAGAATGAAGGCAAATATTCTAAGTTTACTTTTAAATCAAAATCAAAGATGACTAGTTCATGGAAAAGTCTCGACCAAAATTCAAAATGTACTCAATACATCTATAAGTGCACCAAGGCAGTTGTACGTAATAAAAGTGTAGCCTCAACATGAAGTTTAATAGTGATGAAGCATGGTCCAACCAGACTAATATGGCAACATGGCAACAAAGGTCTGGCAACAAATGAAATATATGCACCAACATTTCAATCACAAACCAAATCATATCACAAAACCAAACTCCAAAAGATACAACAGTTATGCAACTGTGAAACTGGATAGTGCCATCAGGAATGAACACAAATGGCCAGAGGGACTAATATGCCAGAGAAAAGAAGATCACATTTGAACATAACATCAACAATGCAAACAAGTCACAAGGGTCAAGCTAATGATACATGTACAAGACTCAAGACTGCAACACTACGATAAATTCATATGAACTCCACCATGAACTAGTAGGAAACAAAAAAGGCAGTGCAACAGGACACTAGGCTAGCATGAATAAGATAACAGCTACAATATATGGTAATGGTCAGGCAATATGCATACAACCATCAGGTTAGAGAAAGCAAATGCACCAATACTAAGTAGAGGAATACTTCAACTTAAATGCATAACATGTATACATGAAGGCTAGAGTGTGCAATATACAAGACTAAAAGAACAAAGCATCCACTACTAGAACTCAATGAACCAACACAAGCATATATACACACACACATACATATGCATGTGTATACATGATGAAGGTTACGGATTCAAGTTCGAATGCACAGAGAAAACTACAACAGACAGTGTAATTCAAGTTACATGTTGAAATGCAGCAACCAAGACAGCTGCAAAAATATTTACAAAACAGTAACTAGTGATAGTGACCAAGTGCAAATGTAACAGGGATAACTGTAGTAACAGCATAACAAACTAACCAAGTCAGGTTTAAATGCCGGAAGCAAATATCTTCACAAAAACAAGCAGGAAGTTTCAAAAATGCCAAAGTCATTGTTTTCTCACGGTAGGTAATATGAGAAACACGAGTTAACAAAAATCAATATCAAATTTGAAAGTCACCTGCAGTTCAAATTGAAGTGACCAAATCAGATATATCACAATTCAAATGGTACAAGTAAAATGACCAGAAACAATATCATTGCCGAAGTCAACATCGAACCAAGTCGGAAACCAATAGTAGCAAGTTCAACCACGAAGGTCAGTGTAACAACCCTGGATTTTGGCCCCGTTTATTTTAATAAATATTTAATCTAATTAAATAAAAGTGAACTGGTCATATTAAAATGAATATGATTCTGGAAATAACTATCATTTGTTCATATGGATTGGTATTTTAAAAAGGGAATTGATTTGAAAATTTGAAATAAAAATCTCTTAATAATATTTACGATAAAATTTATCTTATATAATTTAATTAAAATACTTTACTTTGTTTGCATTAGTAAATATACATATAGATAATAATGTTTGAAATTCTAAAATAAAGTTTCTTAACAATATTATTAGTAAAATTACCTTCTATAATTAAATTAGAATGTTTTACATTGCTAACATTTGATAAATAAATACATATGGATGATAGTGTTTAAAATAAGATCAAAGTCTAAAAATATGAAATATAAAATAATCAAAATATAAAATATAAATATAAATAAATAAGTAAACTCATGAATCTAAGTTTAATATTGATTGTCAAATACAAAATATTGATAGTAAAGTACAAATAGGAATAAATATAAATATAAGCAAGTAAACTATATTGAAAATAACTTAAACATTGAAAGTTAGAATGAAAATAAAAGAAAAACAAAGATTAAATAATTTTGTTAAACATACAACATAACTTTAAAAATAAGTAAGCAAAATAAAATGAAAACCCGACACATATGAGTGTAAACTATTCAAACTAGAAGTGAATAAAACATACAATTAGAAGTTAAACAAGGCCAAGTGTATAAACTACAACCTGAAACTATACATATTCATAAACTAACAAAACAACTTATCTCTATTCTAAAGACCAAAGTCAAAGTATAAAAGAAGAAAAAAATAGCATAAATCAATACCTGACAGAAGTGCATGTGAATCAACTATTTGGACTAAAAGTAATAAGGAAATGCTTACATACAAAATAAGGCTTCATTTGCAAGCCAAGTGATTGCCTGCAAATACATGTCTACATACAAATATTCATCCACAGCAAACATAATTATTCTATGTAAACATCTTTAGAAACCCAAGTACTAAATGCTATCAACTCAGCCTACCATTTGGTCTATGCAAATACTTACAAATCCATGCATTTAGACACTAAATCTGTCAAAAAAAAAATAAAAAAAAATAAAGATAATGCATGGCTAGTTAATACCTACCTTAAGCTTCCTGTTCTTTTCTTATATATATATATATATATATATATATATATATATATATATATATATATATATATGATTCCATCTGAACCATTTGGGGTCGTTCAACAAAACATACAAGAGAAAAAAACATTTTCAACTGCAGTTCAAAACAGATTCAAATTAACAGTTTCAAGACTTCAGATTCTAAGGCAGTGAAGGGTCTTTGGTCAGGGTTTATGCTAGGTGAGTAAACTAAATTTTTAAAAGTTTTAAGCTAATTTAAATAGTTCAAACTCATTTGATAAACTGATTTACATATGTTTCAGTTTGCATATGTTTGAGATGCCCTGTGTTTTCTGTAATTTGGTGCTGGTTTCATATTTGAATCAATAACTCAAGATATTATTATTTAATCATTGATAAACTTTGATTCCTCAACAAACAAGATGCAAAACTTAAACTAAGATTTTTAAAGGGTGATTACAATCATTTTCATCAAGTACTTCACTGCAATATTGATGTACAGGTAAATTAAGCGATCATTGATAATATTCGAATGTTGGAAAATGTTGATTCAAGATTGTATATTGAATCTATACTGCAAATCATAATTTTTACAACAAAAATCAAGATTTATAGGTTGATATTTAAATAGTAGTTTGTAAATAGACAAAAATTGAATTTTTGCAAATTCCTAGTTATTGATTCAATTTAAATTGTTGAAATTTGTTTTGGAGGTAGTTCGAACATACAAGATGTTGGGAAAAATACTGAATAATTTTTTAGATTCCAGAATTTGTCGAACGAAGGCAAATTAGGGCTTGAGTTCTAGTTTTTTTTCATGTCTATAACATAGTGGTGTTCGGACTCTTCGCGTGATCGAGTTGATCACGATTCTGTGGGGTGTTAGGGGAGGATGTGGACGAGGCATTGGTGAAGTATCTTGGCCTCCGATGGTCAGTGATGGTGGGGGCGAAGCATTTTATCAGGGTAGTTCGAGCTTTTGTTCGAGCTTCAGGCGATATTTTTGAATTCGATCGGTTTGTGGTGATTCGGTTTTTGTTTTCGTGCCTACGTGTAAATCGCGACTTGTTGACTGAGGCGAGGTTCGCCAGTGCTCTGGCGCCGCCGTGTGCACGTGTACGGCACGAAGGCAGTGTCAGTGACGTGATCAGGATTTGTCGCGAGTCAATACTCGGTTTGCTTGATGTTAGCTTCGGGTTTGTTTTTTGCTGTGCTCGTGTGAGTTATTGGTGTTTTTATTCTTAGTTTAAAGTTTAACATACCAAAAAAAAAGAGAGAAAAAGGGAGGAGAAGAAGTTATGTGCAAGGGAGTCTCGGGATGATCGCGTGAGGAACTCGAAGTAACACCCGAGTATAATGCAAGGGAGGTCTCCAGTTTGGTCAAACTGCAGTATTACAGTGATGTAGAAGTTGAGTAATTTTTTTTTACAAATTTGTTTAAACATTTTGAGCTTAGAAATGTTTAAAGTCTAAGCTAAGAATTTGTTCAATTTTTAATTATCTTAGTCAAAATCTTAACGATGGTCTTAAACACTTAAATTATTTTAATTAAGAGTTAATTTAGGATAAGTGTAAAGTTAATTAACTCGTATGTTTTAAAATTTAAAGAGGACTTTTAAGGGTTAACTACCCTGAGTAATTAAAATTTAATGAATTATTTCTAGAAAGTAATTAAGAATAACTACTTTATAATTGTAATTAAGGATGGATAAACTAGTGGTTAAATGATGAAGTAAATTATAATTAACTACTTAAGTTAATTAATGAATGATTAATAGTTAATTAATCAAATAATTTAATTATGAATTAATAAGTAATTTAATTAAGAATTAAGGACTTAAAATTGATTAATTAAGTAATTAGTAGTTAAATAATTAAGTTTCATTAATTAATAATTAAAGTTATTAATTAATGAATAAGGAATAGTGATTAAAGTTAAACAACTTAATTTTAAAGTAACTAATTAAATAGATGAATAAATAATTAATTGAATAATTAAGATTTAATAGTTGATTAAGAAATCATTAATTAGATAATTTGAAATGAAATAGGTAATTAATTATTAATTAATGATTAATCAAACAGAGTTAAGTGGTTAACTCTCAGGTAATTAATTCTACATCGAATTAATTACAAATAAGACATAAAGATGATTGCTTGCGGACAGTTATGTTGAATATCTGATTGTGATATTTATTTGATATTCTGTGATGCTCTGCGATATGCTGTGTTATATCTATGATGCTTGTATATGTTTTATCTGGGATAAATGCTATGTTAATTCAATATGTTGAATTTAAACCATTTAAGTTAATTAGAAAACTTGGCCTTTAAAATGGCATTTGGATTTCGATGAGACCGGGATCGGGTATCCAATTGATATTCCGAAAACCACATCGATCCAATTTAAACGTTAGGTCGTGAATTCTGAAATGAAGATCGAGATGGTGTTTTCAGAATGCAAGTGTTATCGTCGTTGACTCTGAGGGTGATTCCAAAATGAGTGTGACGAGATAATGCCTTCGGTTTCGTTCGAACCCGGAACGAACTTGTATGGATTGAATGCTTTCAGCACATCGTCAGGTGGACGATGAGCATTCTAAGAGATTTGTTCTGTAAAGGTAATCGCAGCCTCAAACCTTATCAACTGGGAATGGCTAAAACAGGGGAGATGCAGCAAGGTTCGGTGGGTCATGCCCAAGCAGGACAAGATATTCCCCTGCCTAGATGTCCCTTTTTATTTCGGCTGTGTGGGCGGTTGCTAGCTACAACCGCGAGGTTTATCTTGTTCGGAACTTTTCAGTAAGGAATGGTTCCGGCCTTGTGTTGTAGGGGGTCGGGAGTGATCCTCGGTACGGTGATCTAGGCCCCGTACTGTGACGGGCGGTACCCCAGTATCCCTGCCATTGTTGGAAATCCATTTTCCCTACGAGACCCTACGGTTTTGATTTGTATTTCCCACTTTTGTGGCTAGTAGCTGGAATTTAATCATGTAACAATTTCGGCTATTTTCTATTTACTTGAAAACCCTAGACACTATTGTAATACCACTGGAGCAAAAACTTACCCGTATTTATTTGTGGGGAGTGTTACGTGATACCTTTATTTTCAAATATTTTTCAAAGTTAAACAATTTAAACCGTTTACTCATACCAGACCCATGTCTGACCCGGAGTTTATATTTTGTTTTTCATAAACTCTTGGGTACTCAAATTTTTACGAGTAGCCAAGTGATAGGTTCTTGGACTTTGATTTCTGGAGGAGCTTGGAGCAGGAGTTTCCAGACGTATGTAGCTATCTATCTAGTTCCGCTGTGTTTGTTGATGTATACTGTATCTATGATGTGTGTAGTAACAGATACATGTATGATTGTCGTATGTATTGATATTGTATAACTCTAATAGATGTAAAACTATGAAATAGTTATGTGATATATTATATTTTGTTCCGTTCCGCTGTGAGATTCTGATGTTGTTATTCTTTCTTTCTCTTTCTTTTCTATTTCTATCCCTTTCTTTTCTTAATGATGATACGTCTTTCTGGTAGTAGAAGGGCGGGTCGTCACAGTTGGTATCAGAGCATAGGTTGGTGATAACCTTGGCTCTGGTAGAAATTACTCATAGAATAGAGTCTGTAGTACTCTAAAATGAGATTGAGTGTATTAATAGATATGAGCGCGTATTTGTTAGTGAATATAAAGTTGTTTTTATATTGTGTCGACTTATTTGTTGAGTGTTTATGGATTCTGGTCGATGTGTGGGACGCCATTTCATTGATAGGGATTTCTGAACTCTTAAACAAGGTTGACTGACACAGTATTGTTTTTAAAGTAGGGTAAATAAAATAATTTTACCCAAAATTATATTTTGACATAAAAGAAATATTTTTCTAAAATTATTATATATACTTGGATGTTTGATTGTTGATATTATAATTGAATAATTTTTTTTTAAGTTTGAGTGGTTTATAACCAAATTGTCTAAGTATGATTTTAATAAAAGGGAATATAACTAAAACTTGATTAAACTAGAATTTAAGTCCCGAAAATTTGAAAGGTGTTTAAATGAATTTAAACAAAAGGATTTGGGTATCTAAAATCTTGGGAATGTTTGAAATGTTTTCCAAAGATTTGAAGGCAGTAATGGAGTATTATTTTGGAAAATATTGTTGAATGGAAATTGTTTTGGGAGGAAATTGTGGAAGTAAGGAAGCACTGAACTCACTTCAGTCGCTGGAAGATAGTCCTGATGATGATGGCCACATCATCAGTATTCATTTTCGAATTTCTAAAGTGATGGATTGCTACCAGGATAGTTGGTCATGATATTGTTCGGGCTTGTTGGGTATACAAGTTGTTTTAGAAATTTCAAAGGGAAAATTGTTTTGGTTGGGATTTGAAAATTTGATTTGACATACCAAGTGGGCATGTGTAGATATCATTTCAAAACGGTTTTGGAAATGAAAACTGGGCAATTGAATTCTAAGAAATTCTATTTAGATAATGTGAAAGTTTAAATGGATCAACTATTGAATTTATGAAGTAAAGTTAATATTAGTAAGAAGAAATTGGGAATTTTAACCCGAAAATTAAAATTTAACTTAAGTAAATGAAAATGAAGAAAATATATTTGAGTTTAACCTGAGATAAGTTAAATAAAATTGAAGTTGAAATTAAATTTAAATTGAATTAAATTGAATTAAATTGGAAGGTAAAATGATTGTAATGGTGAAATGAAAATTATACCTTAGAATAATAAGTGTTATATATATATATATATAATCTGAAATTTTAGTTATAAGATGAAATGACTCAAATGAGTAATATAAACTTTTAAGTAAATAAATAAGTTTGTAACTCATATAGTGAGTAATAAAATTTAAAAGAATGGTAAATAGCTAGATTTAACTGAAGTTGAGTTGAAATAAAATTGAATTTAAATGAATTCAATCGAGTTATAGATAATATTGAATGGAATGAAATTCTTAAGTAAATAAGTAAGTATTGAATTAAATTAAAATAGAATTGGAGTGAGTTGTAAACAAATCTAACTCAAGCATAAATTGAATGACCTTATTATAAATAAATTCAATAATGAATTGTTAATGTAAATTAAAATTTAAGAATGGATAAAAGAATAAACTAAAGGATAAATTTGTAAATAGTTGGAATTTGAATAAAGGAAAAATCAAATCAAAGATTTAAATGGAAATTAGTGGAATGGAATAAACTTAAGTTATTTGGTGGAACAGTTTGAAGTAAATAAATAACTTAAGTAAATTGTGAGATGGTTAATTCAAAATATTGGTTGTCGAGTTTAATAAAATGGTTTGGAATCAAACATTTTGAAATGAAAGATAATGCAATGAAAAGATTGTGAATAAATTAATTGGGATGGAATCAAGTGTAAATTGAGTTGGAATCAATTTAATATTGTTATAAAGCTTAAGTAATTATTTATTCACAATGATATTGTCGAATTGCATATGAAAGTGGGTCGTTCGAAGTAAACGTGATTAGATAAAATTCTATGAATTATTAGAAGCAAAATAGGATGATTTTAAAATTATTTGGAATGAATATGAGTTTGTTTTGTGTAAATGAATTATATATAAGCAAGTAAGTTATAAATCTCTTTAACTGAAGGAAATGATTTGAGAATTGGATGGAAGTAATTGTAATAAGTGTCGAAACTATACATACGTGCTTATGGAAATATGTAATGCTAAACAAATGGAGACTCTGCCAAAACTTTTCAAAAATTTTGGGAACCAGAAAAAAAAAGAAATTAAAACTTTAGGAACAAACCGATTTCAAATTGGAGATTTAAATAAACTAGTGGATGAAACCAAATTTAAAAATAATGATAAAAATCAGTTATAAACGGAAGATAGTCAATAAAATTAAATATTCAAAGTTGAAGAAAAATAGAATTCACATGGAATTAGAAATTCAAATTTGAAATAAGAAGGTATAAAGGTTAAAGTGGTAGAGTAATAATGTGAGAGATATATAACGCTTATATTAAACTTAGGAAATGAACGGTGAAATTCTTAAGTAAATTTGATATTGAGAAAATTATTCCAAGTGGATAGAAATCAAAATAATGTGAATAAAAGAAATTGATATAGTTGATAATCAATGAACATAAATACGTAGGATATACGTATATTATTTTATTCGCATGACAATTTGATCCAGATTCGAGCACAGAATTTCGAAATAGTTTATCGATCCGAGTTAGGATTTTTCACCCGATTTTCGACGACGAACCATGGACATGGATTTTGATTGATTTTGGAAATTCTTTATCATAGTTATGGCTATGCAAGGAGAATGACAGTTTCTGATCAAGAAACCAGTTCCAAGTCTGCACTAGGAAGTTGGGTGGACGATACTAGTTCGGAAGTGAAATTGTGTGATCGAGCGAGCGATCAAATTTGATATTACGTACGAAAGTATATGTACATCGTACGGGCTTGATTGAATAGATATTGAAATTCTGTAAAGAAGTCGATAAAATTTGGAAAGAGTTGGTACTGTAGCTTTCAGAATTGAATTGCCAGAGTGGATATCTGGAATTCATTGTGTATTCCTTATATCCCATCTTAGAAATTTGTTCATGATTCATCATTAGTTGTTAAACCAGTAATTCATGTGGAAGTTGAATCAAATTTGACTGTGGTCGGGAATCCAGTTCGGATTGTTGATCATCGAGAGACAACTCTGGATAGTTTTGGGAAAACTTATCCGGATTCATGTTCAGATAGCTAGTGTTGTTTGTTAGGATAGACTGTTTGGTTGTTTGTTAATGTATGAATGATATATATGTTTGAATGGTCGGTATAACAACTTTTGAAATTATCTTTGTTTTAAATTTCGGGGACGAAATTCTTTTAAGGGGGGAGGAATGTAACGACCCTGGATTTTGGCCCCGTTTATTTTAATAAACATTTAATCCAATTAAATAAAAGTGAACTGGTCATATTAAAATGAATATGATTTTGGAAATAACTGTCATTTGTTCATATGGATTGGTATTTTAAAAGGGAATTGATTTGAAATTTGAAATAAAAATCTCTTAATAATATTTACGATAAAATTTATCTTATATAATTTAATTAAAATACTTTACTTTGTTTGCATTAGTAAATATACATATAGATAATAATGTTTGAAATTCTAAAATAAAATTTCTTAACAATATTATTAATAAAATTACCTTCTATAATTAAATTAGAATGTTTTACATTGCTAACATTTGATAAATAAATACATATGGATGATAGTGTTTAAAATAAGATTAAAGTCTAAAAATATGAAATATAAAATAATCAAAATATAAAATATAAATAAATAAGTAAACTCATGAATCTAATTTTAATATTGATTGTCAAATACAAAATATTGATAGTAAAGTACAAATAGGAATAAATATAAATATAAGCAAGTAAACTATATTGAAAATAACTTAAACATTGAAATTAGAATGAAAATAAAAGAAAAACAAAGATTAAATAATTTTGTTAAACATACAACATAACTTTAAAAATAAGTAAGCAAAATAAAATGAAAACCCGACACATATGAGTGTAAACTATTCAAACTAGAAGTGAATAAAACATACAATTAGAAGTTAAACAAGGCCAAGTGTATAAACTACAACCTGAAACTATACATATTCATAAACTAACAAAACAACTTATCTTTATTCTAAAGACCAAAGTCAAAGTATAAAAGAAGAAAATAGCATAAATCAATACCTGACAGAAGTGCATGTGAACCAACTATTTGGACTAAAAGTAATAAGGAAATGCTTACATACAAAATAAGGCTTCATTTTCAAGCCAAGTAATTGCCTGCAAATACATGTCTACATACAAATATTCATCCACAGCAAACATAATTATTCTATGTAAACATCTTTAGAAACCCAAGTACTAAATGCTATCAACTCAGCCTACCATTTGGTCTATGCAAATACTTACAAATCCATGCATTTAGACACTAAATCTATCAAAAAAAAAAATGTAAATAAAAATAAAGATAATGCTTGGCTAGTTAATACCTACCTTAAGCTTCATGTTCTTTTCTTATATATATACGATTCCATCTGAACCATTTGGGGTCGTTCAGCAAAACATACAAGAGGAAAAAAAACAGTTTCAACCGCAGTTCAAAACAGATTCAAATTAACAGTTTCAAGACTTCAGATTCTAAGGCAGTGAAGGGTCTTTGGTCAGGGTTTATGCGAGGTGAGTAAACTAAATTTTTAAAAGTTTTAAGCTAATTTAAATAGTTCAAACTCATTTGATAAACTGATTTATATATGTTTCAGTTTGCATATGTTTGAGACGCTCTATGTTTTCTGTAATTTGGTACAGGTTTCATATTTGAATCAATAACTCAAGATATTCTTATTTAATCATTGATAAACTTTGATTCCTCAACAAACAAGATGCAAAACTTAAACTAAGATTTTTAAAGGGTGATTACAATCATTTTCATCAAGTACTTCACTGCAATATTGATGTACAGGTAAATTAAGTGATCATTGATAATATTCGAATGTTGCAAAATGTTGATTCAAGATTGTATATTGAATCTATACTGCAAATCATAATTTTTGCAACAAAAATCAAGATTTATAGATTGATATTTAAATAGCAGTTTGTAAATAGACAAAAATTGAATTTTTGCAAACTCCTAGTTATTGATTCAATTTAAATTGTTGAAATTTGTTTTGGAGGTAGTTCGAACATACAAGATGTTCGGAAAAATACTGAATAATTTTTCGGATTCCAGAATTTGTCGAACGAAGGCAAATTAGGGCTTGAGTTCTATTTTCATGTCTATAACATAGTGGTGTTCGGCCTCTTCGCGTGATCGAGTTGATCGCGATTCGGGGGTTTGTTAGGGGACGATGTGGACGAGGCATTGGTGAAGTATCTTGGCCTCTGATGGTCAGTGATGGTGGGGGCGAAGCATTTTATTAGGGTAATTCGAGCTTTTGTTCGAGCTTCATGCGATATTTTTGAATTCGATCGGTTTGTGGTGATTCGGTTTTTTTTTCGTGCCTACGTGTAAATCGCGACTTGTTGTGTGAGGCGAGGTTCGCCAGTGCTCTGGCGCCGCCGTGTGCACGTGTACGGCACGAAGGCAGTGTCAGTGACGTGATTAGGATTTGTCACGAGTCAATACTCGGTTTGCTTGATGTTAGCTTCGGGTTTGTTTTGTGCTGTGCTCGTGTGAGCTAATGATGTTTTTATTCTTAGTTTAATGTTTAACATACTGTAAAAAAAAGAGAGAAAAAGGCGGGAGAAGAAGTTATGCTCAGGGGAGTCTCGGGATGATCGCGTGAGGAACTCGAAGTAACACACGAGTATAATGCAAGGGAGGTCTCGAGTTTGGTCAAACCGCAGTATTGCAGTGATGTAGAAGTTGAGTAATTTTTTTTTACAAATTTGTTTAAACATTTTGAGCTTAGAAATGTTTAAAGGCTAAGCTAAGAATTTGTTCAAGTTTTAATTATCTTAGTCGAAAGCTTAACGATGGTCTTAAACATTTAAATTATTTTAATTAAGAGTTAATTTAGGATAAGTGTAAAGTTAATTAACTCGTAAGTTTTAAAATTTAAAGAGGACTTTTAAGGGTTAACTACCCTGAGTAATTAAAATTTAATGAATTATTTCTAGAAAGTAATTAAGAATAACTACTTTATAATTGTCATAAAGGATGGATAAACTGGTGGTTAAATGATGAAGTAAATTATAATTAACTACTTAAGTTAATTAATGAACGATTAATAGTTAATTAATCAAATAATTTAATTATGAATTAATAAGTAATTTAATTAAGAATTAAGGATTAAAAATTGATTAGTTAAGTAATTAGTAGTTAAATAATTAAGTTTCATTAATTAATAATTAAAGTTATTAATTAATGAATAAGGAATAGTAATAAAAGTTAAACAACTTGATTTTAAAGTAGTTAATTAAATAGAAGAATAAATAATTAATTGAATAATTAAGATTTAATAGTTGATTAAGAAATCATTAATTAGATAATTTGTAGTGAAATAGGTAATTAATTATTAATTAATGATCAATCAAACAGAGTTAAGTGGTTAACTCTCAGGTAATTAATTCTACATTGAATTAATTACAAATAAGACTTAAAGATGATTGCTTGCGGATTGTTATGTTGAATATCTGATTGTGATATTTATTTGATATTCTGTGATGCTATGTGATATGCTGTGTTATATCTATGATGCTTGTATATGTTTTATCTGGGATAAATGCTATGTTAATTCAGTATGTTGAATTTAAACCGTTTAAGTTAATTAGACAACTTGGCCTTTAAAATGGCGTTTGGATACCGGGATCGGGTATCCAATTGATATTCCGAAAACCACATCGATCCAATTTAAACTTTAGGTCGTGAATTCTGAAATGAAGATCGAGATGGTGTTTTCAGAATGCAAGGGTTATCGTCGTTGACTCTGAGGGTGATTGCAAAATGAGTGTGATGAGATAATGCCTTCGGTTTCGTTCGAACCCGGAACGAACTTGTATGGATTGAATGCTTTCAGCACATCGTCAGGTGGACGATGAGCATTCTAAGAGATTTGTTCTGTAATGGTAATCGCAGCCTCAAGCCCCATCAACCGGGAATGGATAAAACATGGGAGATGCAACAAGGTTAGGTGGGTCATGCCCAAGAAGGACAAGATATTCCCCTGTCTAGATGTCCCTTTTTATTTCGGCTGTGTCGGCGGTTGCTAGCTACAACCGCAGGGTTTATCTTGTTCGGGACTGTTCAGTAAGGAATACTTCCATCCTTGTGTTGTAGGGGGTCGGGAGTGATCCTCGGTACGGTGATATAGGCTTCGTACTGTGACGGGCGGTACCCCAGTAGCCCTGCCATTGTTGGAAATCCATTTTCCCTATGAGACCCTACGGTTTTGATTTGTATTACCCACTTTTGTGGCTAGTAGCTGGAATTTAATCATGTAACAATTTCGGCTATTTTCTATTTACTTGAAAACCCTAAACACTATTATAATATCACTGGATTTCCTATGAAATGTTTTTGTTAGCGTAAGGTAAAAACTTACCCGTATTTATTTGTGGGGAGTCTTACGTGATACCTTTATTTTCAAATGTTTTTCAAAGTTAAACAATTTAAACCGTTTACTCATACCAGACCCATGTCTGACACGGAGTTTATATTTTGTTTTTCATAAACTCTTGGGTACTCAAATTTTTACGAGTAGCCAAGTGATAGGTTTTTGGACTTTGATTTCTGGAGGAGCTTGGAGCAGGAGTTTCCAGACGTATGTAGCTATCTATCTAGTTCCCCTGTGTTTGTTGATGTATACTGTATCTCTGATGTATGTAGTAATAGATATATGTATGATTGTCATATGTATTGATATTGTATAACTCTGACAGATGTAAAACTATGAAATAGTTATGTGATATATTATATTTTGTTCCGTTCCGCTGTGAGATTCTGATGTTGTTATTCTTTCTTTCTCTTTCTTTTCTATTTCTATCCCTTTCTTTTCTTAATGATGATACGTCTTTCTGGTAGTAGAAGGGCGGGTTGTCACAATCAGAAATCATCACATAAACAATATCATAAGCCGAAGTTAAAAAGAACAAAATCGAATAGTTCAAATTCGAAACCGTGGTGGCCAAGTAAATTGACCAAGCCAAGAATCAAAACCGTGAGTATCAAGCAACAAAATTATATGAATTAAAGAAGTCAGATAAATCACCATCAATCAAGAATAATCAAATGGCCGAAGAAAAATTCAAACAAATATATACGAATGAAAATCAAGGGGTTCGAACGCTATATGTAAACCCAATAATCATCGGCTACAAACACAATAGAGTTTAAGCAAGCATAACAGTAAAGCAAAAGGAATAAATCACATACCAAATCATCGAACTCGATCGAGAAGGAGCAGCCATGTGCAAAGTGAAAAATACAATTGATCGTCAAGCAATCACGAGAACAACCCACCTGATCAAACTAATTAAAGTCGGCTTCTTCGATTTTATACGAAGCCTTAATTTTCTAGCAAAGGAAAAAGGAATGGTCGACATTATTTTACAGAGAAAATAGAAAAAGAAAAAAGTGGGCTGGCATAAATTAAAGAGGGAGAAATCTTTGGGCCGGTTAAGCTAATAAAGGATTTTTGTTTTATAAAATTAGGGTTTTGTTTTTTAAGTGTTTTTAAATTATCGTCTTTTGTATTTTCTTTTGAAAATTGTGTAATTACTAGTCGTGTGACTAGGGGACAAACTATATGGCGTAGTTTGAGAATTCGCAACTCAGTGCCTGAGTTGTGGTAGAGTTTTGAGCATAGAGTTAGGTTAGTCAGTAGTGGGTGTCGTGAGTTTACGAGTGTAAGCGTGTGACTACTTAATTTCTAGTAGAAACCTTGGGGGCAGCACGTAGGCAGGGTTTTGCCGAAGCTGGGTAAATTCTGTGTCGTTCTATTTCTGCACTTATTATTCTGCTATTATCTGTGCTGCTATAATTTTGATATATCTGTGTTGAAATAATTTTATAAGCTTTCGCAACAATTTTTATAATTAACAGCATCACCCTATTCACCCCCCTCTAGGGTGAAATCGATCCTACAAGTGATATCAGAGCTAGGAATAGAAGTCAACTTTTTTTTTTAAATTCGTTTTTCAAAAATCAAATTTTAAAATATTTGGATTTTTAAAATGGCTTCTTTTAATAATGCTTTTGCTGAGGGTCAGTCCATAGTTAGACCACCAATGTTCAATGGTGAATACGCCTACTGGAAAAATAGAATGAAATTTTTTCTGAAAACCATTTACGCTTGGAATGTTGTTGAGACAGGTTATAGAGCACCAACTGTAATTGTAGATAATGAGGAAATAGAGAAACCAAAGGATCAATGGACAAAACTAGAAAATAAATTACAAAATGCTAATGCTAAAGCTATGAATTCTATTATCTGTTCATTGGATCAATTTGAATTTAATCGTATCTCACATTGTCTAACTGCGTAGGAAATATGGCACACACTAGAAGTGACTCACGAAGGAACATCTCAAGTCAAAGAATCTCGCCTTGCCATGCTGAGCAGCGCATACGAGAACTTCACAACGACGAAGGAAGAAAATGTCAAAGAGATGTATGGATGAATTTCCAATATCGTATACAAATCAAAAGCTCTCGGAAAATCATACACAGAGTTGGAGATAGTTCGAAAAATCCTCAGAGTCCTTCCACGAAGTTTTGAAGCCAAAGTGACTTCCATTCAAGAATCAAAAGATTTAAAATAGATGAAAGTTGAAGAACTTATCGGAAATCTCACCACTTATGAGCTAGAAATGAAATTTAAGGAAGAGCGTGAAGGAGGTGACACTCGAAAAAAATCAATAGCTCTTAAAGGAACAACAGAAAGTGATGGCGATGATGATGATGATGGAGCAGCAGAATTGGAGCTGATAATAAAGAAATTTAAAAGGTGGAATTACAAATACGGAAATCCAGCTCGAAATCAAAAATTGAAAAGCAGAATAGCCAAAGCACTAGACTACTCAAAAGAACATAAAATCATCTGTCACAAGTGTAATCAACCCGGACACATCAAGCCCAATTGTCCTCAAAATCGACGTGACTTTGAAAAGAAATCAAAAAGGAGAAGTTTTGCAGCCACATGGAATACAAGTGATGAAGATAATCAAAGTACTAGTAGTGAGAGTAAGAAAGCAGATATGTGCCTTCAGGGTAATATAACTGATAGCGACGATGACGAGCCAAGCGAGGTATCAAAACTCAATCACTCACTCAGAATTACTTATATATTTCCACGAAGTAAATGGCTATTTTGAACGACTTAGGGAGAAGTATGCCAAACTTGAATCACAAAAAGACACTTTGATAGAATTAAATAAACAACTTGACCAATTAGTTAAAACCTATCAAAGTAGGATCCCTAAGTGTGATAAGTGTCCAACATTTGAAGAAAAAATTAAAAAATCAGAAATTAATATAAAATCACTTGAAAATGAAATTCTGATTTTGAAAGAGAGTGAAAATACTAGGAGAGAGAACTCTATTAAAAAGTGCACACAATTATTGAACGAAAATGTATCTCTCAAAACACAAGTCCAACAACTGTCAACAACTTTAGATAAATTTTCAAAAAGTGAAAAATCGTTGAATATGCTATTAGGAAAGCAAATTGTTAATACAGTTAGACAAGGACTCGGATATAACCAATCTGAAAATGTTAAAAAAAAATTAATCAAGTCAATTCTATGTGGACAATTTGTAGAAAATATGGACACAATCACAATAATTGTTGGTATAGACCCAAACACGTGAAAGCTATACCAATTTGGGTTCCAAAATGCACAAATATAAAATCTCTCAAAGTTAAACAAATCTGGGTGCCAAAAGGAACATATATAAATAGTTTTGGGTGTCCACAAAATTATCTTTCAAAATATTCTGCCACTAACAATCATGGACCTATAAAACAAATAGGTCACAAAAATCTTTTATCATGTAGGAGTGGTGGCAAGCTAAGAAACAACAACAGTGTTATCTGGATTCTGGCTGTTCCAAAAACACAACGGATGATAAAGCAAAGTTCCTTTGCCTAGTACTAAGGTGACAGAGTCACAATGGACAACAACGAAAAATATCGTAAAGGTAAAACAGGTAATGGTATATTTATTTGAACGATATATTAAATGTGATAATCTGCACCATAATCTGAGTTAAATCAGCCAATAATGTGATGATGAAATAATGATGGTCTTGATTCTGACTTATTCAAAATTGTTGGCCAATTATATTCTTATGCCAAGAACACTATAGAAATCTGTAGAGTCTTTGAATTACTTCATATATATTAGTTTGGATTAATAATAGTGTTTTACATTTGGTTATTTTACGGCTAATTCTATATTCACGGTTTTTGATGATTTACAGGGTTTCAATTCAAATTCAAGAAAATGTCATTTAAAAAGCTGTTAAAATTGTTGAGAATTTTTTGTTGCACACTTCATGGTCTGGACTATCAAATTCAACTAATGATAATTTTGAGTGAAAAAGAAACTCAGATGGAGATTACACTGGTAATCTAGTTGATAGAAAAATTACTAGTTGAACTTAATTTTTGTTGAGACATTTAGTAATTGCATCGTTTTTCAAAGAAAATATCTGTATATTTTTCATTTCAAATAATTTTCAAATAGCAGAAACTTTTCTCATATAACCCCTTCGAGAAAATCATTTTTGACCATGTTTTCAGATCAGTCATTTTAAAAAATTGATTTTATAATTATTTTTTTTGAATTTGATTTTAAATGACTATTTTGACTAATCTGACTCCCTAATAATTATCGCAAAGATAAATAGTGATTGAAAAAGTGATGAGTGTTGATGTTTATCATATATTATGACTCGAGACGGTATAATTAGTAAATTTCTATAGAAATTTAAACAAGAGTTATAAAACTTTTTGTTGGTAAAAATTCCATGACCATCTCTATTTCTATCATATTTCTAACGACCATCACTCATCAAAATTCTATATAGTTTGTCAATATGTGGTACTTTAAATAGGAATCATCCGTTTTTCATTTTACATTTTTTAATAAAATAAATAATAATAAAAATAAAATAAAATAAAAATAAAATTCAACGTATTCACTCTCATTTAAAAGTCCTCACGGTTATGCATGGGCGAATTACTTGGAATTTGTTACGTGCTTCCGTGCTCATTTAAAAGTCCTTACGGTTATGCGTGTATGGAACACATATCAAAATTGATTTTTTTTAATAATAAACAAGTTGATTCTAATCCCATTTAAAAGTCCTCACGGTTATGCGTGGTTAGAAGATACTTGAATTCATTTTTTTAAAATAAAATTGGAATAATACTAATCTCATTTAAAAGTCCTAACGGTCGTGCATGGTTGGTAGATATTCAAATTCCTGATATAAATATACCACAAATAGACACAACTGTATGGTTTTATATGATGACATCATTCCCATCATTCTAAAAGTGGAATATGCGCCTAACAAAGTATTTATGATTTTTGTTTGATTTTTTTATTGAAATTAAATATTTATATTCAATTGAGTTTTAATGTTGGATCAATATCTATCACTTTATCTCCATTTTTCTAACACTGTTACTCTTTTGCTGATAACAAAAGGGGGAGAGAAAAGTTAAGATTTTGTCAAATAAAATCAGGCAAAGGTCAAATATTTTCTATTTGCATATAGGATCATTTGCATATTTTTAATGGTATGCATATATGAAGGGGGAGTTTTGTGTAGAGAGGAAGCATTTAAGTAGGGGGAGCAATTAGAGTATATCAATGATCAAATACATTTAACATATTCAAAATCTTAAATATATGTTTGTTATCATCAAAAGGGGGAGATTGTTGAATTTGCGATTATATGATTTTTGTTTGATAATAATAAACATATATATATATATATGTTTATTTAAATGTATTTTCTAATGTACTATTTTATTTTTCATAGATTAAATAAATATTTGCTGAATAAAATAAATAACGCAGAATTTGAATTCAAACAGAAATTTTATTCAAACAAATATTTATTGCAATTTTTGAATAGTACAAACTTCAAGCTCTCACTATATACAATTTCAATTATAATACAATTCACATTTACATTGCACCTCACTACATATCACTCATTCACTCAACTCGTACTGATCTTAAACTTCATTCCAATGTGAATCCAGCATCTGAGTAATCTGCAAAAAAATATACATTGACGCAGTAAAATTGAAAAGGAAATATTTTTGCAGTATAAAATAAAATGTGGATTTTGAAAATAATATTTGCCTCAATTATTTGGGTTGTTCGTCATCATTAAATTTTGAATCCATCATACACGAACAGCTTGTGACATACACTGTGTATCACTGGATATGCCACAAGGCCGTGCACACCAATATATACACTTGATAAATTACAGGGACATGTGAGCATAGGTCAAACGCAAAACGCCGGGTTCAATTCAAGTGCAATAAAATAATGTCACATTATCAGCACAAGGTCAAACCCAAGCTGCAAGCTGGATTCAACTCAGGTGCACTACAAAATATCACAAAACTGTCAAGCACAAGAATTCAAATGCAACCAAGGCAGAATGAAGGAAAATATTCTGAGTTTACTTTTAAGTCAAAATCAATGATGACTAGTTCATGGAAAAGTCTCGACCAAAATTCAAAATGTACTCAATACATCTATAAGTGCACCAGGGCAGTTGTACGTAAGCAAGTGCAGCCTCAACATGAAGTTTAACAGTGATGAAGCATGGTCCAACTAGACTAATATGGCAACACAGCAACAAAGGTCTGGCAACAAATGAAATATATGCACCAGCATTTCAATCACAAACCAAATCATATCAAAAAACCAAACTCCAAAAGATACAACAGTTATGCAACTGTGAAACGGGACAGTGCCATCAGGAATGAACACAAATGGCCAGAGGGACTAATATTCCAGATAAAAGAAGATCACATTTGAACATAGCATCAATAATGCAAACAAGTCACAAGGGTCAAGATAATGATACATGTACAAGACTCAAGACTGCAACACTACAATAAATTCAAATGAACTTCACCATGAACTAGCAGGAAACAAAAAAGGCAGTGCAACAGGACACTAGGCTAGCATGAATAAGATAACATCTACAATACATGGAAATGGTCAGACAATATGCATACAACCATCAGGTTAGAGCAAGCAAGTGCACCAATACTAAACAGAGGAATACTTCAACTTAAATGCACAGCAAGTATACATGGAGGCCAGAGTATGCAATATACAAGACAACAAGAACAAAGCATGCACTACCAGAACTCAATGAACCAACACAAGCATATACACACACACATACATATGCATGTGTATATATGATCAAAGTTACAGATTCAAGTTCGAATGCACAGAGCAAACTACAACAGACAGTGTAATTCAAGTTACATGTTGAAATGCAGCAACCAAGACAAGTGCAGAAATATTTACAAAACTGTAACCAGTGACAGTGTCCAAGTGCAAATGAAACAGGGATAACTGTAGTAACAACATAACAAACTAACCAAGTCAGGTTTAAATGCCGGAAGCAAATATCTTCACAAAAACAAGCATGAAGTTTCAAAAATGCCAAAGTCATTGTTTTCTCACAGTAGTTAATATGAGAAACACGAGTTAACAAAAATCAATATCAAATTTGAAAGTCACCTGCAATTCAAATTGAAGTGACCAAAATCAGATATATCACAATTCAAATGGTACAAGTAAATTGACCAGAAACAATATCAGTGCCGAAGTCAACATCGAACCAAGTCAGAAACCAACAGTAGCAAGTTCAACCACGAAGGCCAGAAATCATCACATAAACAATATCACAAGGCGAAGTCAAAAAGAACGAAATCGAACAGTTCAAATTCGAAACCGTGGTGGCCAATTAAATTGACCAAGCCAAGAATCAACACCGTGAGTATCAAGCAACGAATTTTATGAATTGAAGAAGTCAGATAAATCACCATCATTCAAGAATAATCAAATGGCCGACGATAAATTCAAGCAAATATATGCGAACGAAAATCAAGGGGTTCGAACCCTATATGAAAACCCAATCATCATTGGCTACAAATGCAATCGAGTTCAAGCAAGCATAACAGTAAAGCAAAAAGAATAAATCACATACCAAATCACCGAACTCGATCGAGAAGGAGCAGCCGTGTGCAAAGTGAAAAATACAGTCGATCGTCAAGCAATCACGAGAACAACCCACCTGATCGAACTAATTAAAGTCGGCTTCTTCGATTTTATACGAAGCCCTAATTTGCAAGCAAAGGAAAAAGGAACTGTAACGTCCCGCCTTTTCGCACGCTTTAAACTGACACACATGCCAATTCAAACCATACGGAAGGGCAGATTGTTATGGGATAAATAAGAAAAAAAACAAGAAAGAAATAAAAGAAGAAAACAGAATCTCACAGCGGAAGGATAAAATATAATAATCAATATATAGTTCATGAAACTATTTACAAAACATTGCATCTTCTTTATATAATAAATATCAGAGTTCATATACCAATAATATTAATGCAGCGGAATTAAATAGTGCAGTGGAATAATAGTAGATAATAGTAATACAAATCTTCGTCTTCATCATCCAGAGCTAAAACTTCAAATCCTGAAACGCTCGGACTGACCCGAGCGAATTGAAAAGACAAAACACTCGAGTCAGAACTAAAAGATCTTATGTGAGTTAAATTAACAGAAATAAATATGAGTGCAGTAACTCAAGAGATGCTCGGGATTTACATCTCCTAAGGATCCGTTAAACTATTTACTATGTAGTATATTGCGCTATTATAATAGTGTCTATTTGTAAAATAAACTTACTTTTAAATAGCGTTAAGGCTTTACATTTTCCACCTTAACACAGTTATATATTCCCATAGTCTATACAGTACCGTAATCTCCCCCGTACTGGGCGTCGTCAGAGGGCACTCCATTGGTATGGTACAAAACCAAAATCGTATAAGGCGCGCTAGGGTAGGTGACACGGCACAACTAGGCAATGCCAGGGTAGATATACGAATTACGCTTCCGGGCCGATGGAAACGCGCAGCGCGCAGCTGCCGCCCACCTCGGACAAACTCCCCACATCAAAGAAATCAAAAGTGAAGGTGGCCACCGAATAAAATCCAAAGTCATAGTATAGTATCGAAGGGAAGTGCCCGATCAGAGGTGCTACCTCATTAACCCGTCGATCGCTCCTGTTTTAGCCACCTTATGCCAACTCACGGGAGTTGGGTCCACGTACTTACCTTACAGGAAATGCCGCCACCAACCTACTTCATTCTGGAATCTCCACCGCGTACACGGTTAGTCAAAGTGGTTTTCGGTGTTGGCAGAGAGTATGACAACTTCCGATCCCGGTCTCTTCAACAACCAAACGTTATTATAACACCGCGGTCCTTTAAAATAATTTATACTTTCAAAACCAGAATTAAACATCTATTTCAAAATCATATAAATACGATATCATTTATATTTTTAAAACCCAAAATCAATACGACATCATTTAGACCCAAACCAATATAATGTCATTTTTATTTTCCAATATACATTCTTTTCCAAAATCATAGGGTTTCAAAGTAAATTATTTAGAAATCAAACTCTTGAATATAATATTTTCAAATTATACTACCTTAAAAATCATAACCTTGAAACAAGTTTCCATCTCTTAAATGGTTAAATATTAAATTACTTTTATAAAACAAAATAGCTTCTTTACATTTCACAAATCAATTCCAAATATCGATTTAAACTTCCAAATACCATTCTTAATTCTTATGTTTAAAAGCTTTAAATATTTCACCATTTCAAAAACAAACTCATTTGACAAACCCGTATATATCAAATTCAATTACTTATTATTTAGACTTGAAATGTTTACTTAATGAATTCAATATAATTTAAGAAAACCTTTAACTTCACATAACTGGAAAATCTTTCAATTTATTATATATTCATTTAAATCAACTTGATATTCATTTAAATCACTCTACACAAAATCAAGTTATAAAAATCATATCCTTTAGAAATTCTAACTTTTTATTTAATTCCAATTTAACTTAATATTCATCTTCCAACCTTATTCTCATTTAAGTCAATAGAACTTTCAGAAATTAAATTTTAAATAAATGCTTAATCGTATTTGATCTAAAAAAAATCAACTTTATTTTATACTTCAAATCAAATTTATACAAAGTTTAAAAATCGGAAATTACTATATATATAAATAACCTTTATCAAGAACCAAATCAATATCCCATAAACCATATATATAGCTTTGCAAAACCATAGAAAATCATTTCAAAATATTTATATATATATATATATATGTATACCGCGGTGCCTGTATATAATTTTCTACCCTATGGTCAAGTGATATGGATGTTTATCATTTCAATCCGCAATTTAAAATAAAATGCGGTTGTATATCATTTCAAACCGCAATCCCGAATGAAATGAAAATGCATGATAACTTGCAGTTTACATAAGATAGAACACATCATCCATTCAACCAATATCAAACATCAACCAATTTATTTCAATCATCATCAATTTATTTCAATCATCATCAATTTAACAAACATCAATATATGACATATACAATATAACATGAAATAAAAGACAGTTATTAACTAACAGTTTATATTCAAAATAAATTTATTAACTGTTTAGCTATTAGTTTATATGCAAATAAATAAATTTTTACTGTCAATTTATATGCAATAATCAAATTAATTAACAGTTATATTAAATAAATGCGTTTGAACAGAAATAATGAATAAAACATGCCAGACAGTCATAAATAAATTTCTACTCTTATCTAAAGTCAAATTAACAAACATAAGAAATTTTAGAAATTGTGAGTGGGTTAAAACACTCACCTTTTGAATTTAAATTGGATTTAAATCCAATTTAAACTCAAAAATTCGACGGTCTCCAAATCTTTCCAAACTAGCGTCAACAGATCTGGAAATTTATTACGATCCTAGCAAAAAAAAATTCGCGTAAATCGGAGGTCGTATGAGAAAGTTATATGCATTAATGGTGATTGAAATTTCAAAAAAAAAGAAAAAAGAAATTATATATCACATCATATATTTCATTTAACTTGCAATGGAATTTTTAGTATTGCGTACCTTTTTGCTTAGCTAGATTTGGATCTGGAACTACTTTATCATTTTGTTTTGTTTCCTTGGTATCTTAATATATTTTTTATTTTATTTTTATAGAAAGTTTTGAAGAGAAGATTATATAAATATGGATTTGAAGCAAAAGGCATGGAAAGAAGATAAGGTTTAAAAGAGAAAAAAATTTAAAGAAGAAGAAGAACAACAACAAAAAAAAGAAAAGGAAACTTTGATAAAGAAGAATATTTGAAGAATAAGAAGAAGAAAGTGGAAAAAAAAACTTTGGAAAAAAAAGAGAAAGGAGATTTGAAGAAGAAACATGAAAAAAGGAAGAAGGAAGGTGAAGAGTGACAAAAATGAAGCTATAGAAAATGAAATTTTTAAAAAATGAAATGAAGCTACAAGAACGAGGAATGAAACTAGTGAAAAGCTAAATATAAACAAAGTAGGAATTGAAATAAAGTAAAATATGAACAACCCAATAAAAATGGTAGATATTAAAAGAGGTGAAAGAAAGAAATAAAAATATGAAAAGTATGTAACGTTCATGAAATGAAAAGGCTTTAGACCATGTAAATGGAAATGAGTAATGGAACAAATGAGGAAACAATTAAAAAAACGTGTGACAATTATTAATTAGAAAGGGAATAAATGGACCAATTCTACTCTATAAACAAACTTTTAGAATTCAAATTTCAAAACATTTGTTCACCCAATTAATTTTTTTTAACCCCAAACATACCAAATTTGACACTTATTAAAGATTTAATTACCACAACATAACTAAATTTAAAAAGACCGATTTACATAACGGTTACAACGAATACATAAATAAAATATGAACCATGATTTAAAAATTCAAATTTAAAAATAACATTTTTCTCGACACGTAATTATGCACTCAATTATTTAATTTATTTTAAATTTCAAGGTTAGTAATAAAATTACTTCCGTGCAACCTATGCCTGCTATTTAACTACCGAAAAATGTTATTTTGAAAATTCAATTTTCTCTTTTTACAACGTTATATTTATATTCAGAGTGGAAACGTTCACTTTATTTCCTCAACATTCTTTTATTTTCCTTAAAATGCTTATTCGTTACTTGCAATTCATAAATGTAAACATTCTTATATTCTAAAATGATCAACTTATATAATATTAAATCCATTCTTATATTTCCAAATAATGTACATTCATAATGAAAACATTCTTACATAAATTTTATTAATTGCACTTTGTTTCTTTTCCTTTTTCAATTGAAAGATTTTAATAAATTTATTTCCAATTAATTTTAATCTTCCACTTCAAAACAGACCCTAATTGATGAAATCAATTAAATAAATACGTGAACATTGTAATCCTTATTTATAGTCAAGCAAACATGTTTATAAAATTACAGTTTCCAACAAGCATTAAATTACATACTAAATAAATCTTTTTCTCTATTCAATTAAATAATCAAATGTTTATTCCATCTAAAAATTTTAAGTAGAAGGATTCCATGTTGGGTTCAAAATCTATTATTTTAATATCCTTGAATTTTAGTTTAATCTCTATAAACGAAATATTTAAACGTTAATTTCATTTATTTTGCACTAAAATATCATTTTCTAAACTTAAATCTATGCTCCCATTGATTCATTCAATTTGCACTTATTATGTATTATTTTAACAACTCATTTATAACTTTGAATCTATTCCTCAAATTTCACATTTCTACCGTTGTATACATTTGAATTCCATCCTATTTAATATTTCAAATATTACGTCATTATCATTAATGTAATAAATATATTTTTAATTATTGCAATTGATTTTCCGTTATAACTTAATATACTAAATAGGTGGTTAATCTTAAATACTTGTTCTCATTAACGATTTATTTCTACTTACAAATTAATGCAATTATTACCTATTTCCATCTTTATCTCCAATTAACGTAAAATGTGATATTCAAATTCCATAAATTTCAATAGATTCAAATTATCATATCTATGAAGAACATTTACGTTATTCTCCATTTATTACCTTAACTTATTCAACGAAACATTTAATTTATATTTATTGCAATGATTTCCAAATCAATTGAATTGAATTAAATATATATGTATCACTCATAATAACTTGTGGTCACAACTCTTGATCACCATTAATAAGTTTATTATTTACAATCCAATAATCGCCATTCTATATATATATACGAATTAACTAATTCAATATTTCCATTTCGTTTTCCTATCCTAAATTTATTAGTAAGTGTATTTACTCCATTCCAACAAGTTGGAATTCCATTTTTACTATACAATCATTTCCCTATTCACTTTTATTACTAACCCATCATCATTGCATTTATTGTCTTTTATTGATTTAATCAATTTACCCCATATTCCCTTAAATTCATACTAACGAAACATTCAATTCTATTTATCGCATAAACTCCATTTCATAAATCTACCTGCAATTTCTACCTAGAAATAAGGCTACATTTCCGTTGAAAATACATTTACATCTTACGTTACTACATTAATAATTAGTAACGTTTATATCATCAACCATCACTTATTAATAATTAGCGTTTCCTATTTATTTTGTTACATTCACTTACATTCACTTTATGAATAAATTGGTATTCCCTTTAACCTATTAACTACTAACTTTAATTATTGCAATTCATTTATCTAACATAAATTTTGAATCTATTTCCAAATTTTCATATTTCAATTAATTAACACCTTACAGTAGTTTACAAATAAAAGGGATTGTACTAATTACATTATTTATTTTCTTGCATTACTTTATTACCTCCGTTTATATTCAATTTCCATAAATCAATATTTTATTCCATTGACAAATTCAATATTTGCAACAATTTCCACTGTTACTATTAATTGCAATATATAATTTAATTTATAAATTTTAATCACCCTTGATACATCAAATTTCAATATTTGCTTTCATATAAATTAATAAGATTTTTATTTCTTTCTAAATTTAAAATAAAATCCTATTAATTTAATTCATTTTAAACATTGAATTTACACGGGTCGTTACAGGAACGGTCGACATTATTTTATAGAGCAAATAGAAAAAGAAGAAAGTGGGCCGACATAAATTAAAGAGGGAGAAATCTTTGGGCCGGTTAAGCTAATAAAGGATTTTTGTTTTATAAAATTAGGGTTTTGTTTTTTAAGTGTTTTTAAATTATCGTCTTTTGTATTTTCTTTTGAAAATTGTGTAATTACTAGTCGTGTGACTAGGGGACAAACTACATGGCATAGTTTGAGAATTCGCAACTCAGTGGCTGAGTTGTGGCAGGGTTTTGAGCGTAGAGTTTGGTTAGTCAGTAGAGGGTGTCGTGAGTTTACGTGTGTTAGCAGCACGTAGGCAGGGTTTTGCCGAAGCTGGGTAAATTATGTGTCGTTCTATTTCTGCGTTTATTATTCTGCTATTATTTGTGCTGCTATAATTTTGATATATCTGTGTTGAAATAATTTTATAAACTTCCGCAACAATTTTTATAATTAACAGCATCACCCTATTCACCCCCCCTCTAGGGTGAAATCTATCCTACAGATCGAAGTTAGACTGGCCTACGTGCATGGTGCACGTACGCACGTGTTATCTGGAGTTGGTAAGGGATTAGAGAAGATGGATTTTCTTGTGTCTGGCTAGAGTCAAATGTCACATTTGTTTCGAAGATAGTGAGGTCGTGAGAAACTCGGGAATTGACCTAAGAATTTTGATATGTGGCTCGGGTATATTACTAGAGGATCAGGTTTGCTTTCAATTTCTTTTAAAGGTTTAAAAACAAAAGAAATTTTTAACTTGTTTTCAAAGCAAGTGGTTAAGAGATTTCAAAAGCAAAGGGTAGAGGTCAATTATCAAGCATATTTTTGAGATTTAAATCTTAAGTCAAATGTTTTAAGATTTATTATTTTGATTTGGATATGTTTATATTACGCTAAGTATTTAAATTAAATTATTAACTGTTTCCAAATGCAATTTAATGAAGTAATTAAGTAATTGATAAAGATAAATATTTATCTTGAATTAAATTAAGATTTTAGGGTAATTATAGATTAAATAAATTAATGTAAGTAATTAAAGAGAAATTAATTAATGATCAAGGATTAATTAATTAAATAATTAAGAATTATAAAATCAGAGATTAATTAATTGATGATTAGAGATTAATTAATGTAAGTAATTAAAGATTAATTACTTAAATAATAATTACTTAATGTAAGTAATTAAAGGTTAATTTGTTAAGAGTTAATTAATTTAATTAGTAATTAAAGGTTAAATTAATAAAAAATTAATGGTTAATTAATTGAGGATAATTAACCAATGGTATAATTACATGATGAAAGTAATTAAAGTGAAATAACTTAATAGAAGTAATTAAGGATTAATCACTTAGTGTAATTAATTATAGGATTGATTAATTATGGATTGATTAATTAAGGATTGATTGATTAAGGAAATTAATCAAGGATTAGTTAATTAATGAGTGTGACTAAGTAAAGGATAATTAATCAACGTAAGTGATTATAGGATAATTAATTTGAGTAATTAATTAAGGATAAATGTAATTATTGTGAATGGGCGAGGGTTGATTAGTTTATGTAATTAATTGAAGGCTAATTACTTAATGTAATCAAAGAGGATAATTAAGGGATGATTAATTAATGGTTTGAAATTAATTAATGTTAAGTAAGCAGGATTAAAAGTGATTAAAGAAATTAATTTAATTTATTTAAATTAATTAGAAAGGGTGTGACCAATTAATCTTGCTTATGAATAATTGAATGATATTGTATGCATTGGATTATTTGATATTTCTTAAAAGTGATTTGTGATGCTATGTGATATGTTATGTTTGGGTTGAACTGTGATAACATGGCTTGTCAAGCTGTGATGAATGGCTATGTAAATATGAAATTCTGGATATAAACGAAATTGTTTAAAACTTAAATAGTTGTTATAAGACGATATTGGATTCAGAGAGACCGGTGTCGGGTATCAGTGAACTTGAAGTGAAGAACGGGTTACCCCAGGTTTTAAATAAGTTTTATGCTTTAGAATTCTATGTTAGATGGGTTTACTCATGCTGGTTTCCAGCCTAACCCAGGTGTTACTTTAATGTAATGCTCGGGTCAGACCGAGTATTACAGCTTTTCAGGTTAGGACGTTCTGGAGCTTAGAAGGCGAGCTAGATGGCAGGAACATATGGAGTTTAACGCTGTTTATTTGAGAAATGTATTGACAGTAGCATGGGAAAGGTTGATATAACTGTCTAGTCTATTGTAAACGGTTGTAACTCTTAAATTGTATGTAATCTGACAATTATAGTTTTCCTTTGAATAACTGCTATTATTTGATATTATATTTGATCCGCTGCGATTGTGAGAATTTGTGATTTTTTTCTGATCTTCTTCTACCTCTTTTCTTCTTTCTTTGACTATTTGAAATTTCTGGCATTCGAATTTTTAAGGTTGAAATTTTGGGTCGTTACGTTTTGGTATCACAGATGAAGGTTAAGCGAGACCCTTGGCTCTAGTGGGATTACTCATTAAGGATAGGGTCAATGCTACCCTAGAATGAGTTGAGTGTATTTGTACGTATTTGTTAATTTCTTATATAAAGGTTTTAAAATGGTTTTAAAAATTAGTTTATATAAAAGCTTGTATTTTGATAAAAAGAAATAGATTTCTAATTATTATATATACTAAGATAGTTGGTTATTGATCATTAAAATTAAAATAATAATAATGAGAATTAAGTGGTAGTAGAATACAACCAAATAGGAATTGGATAATATAAACTACATAGATAAGTTTGAAATGGATCCAAACTGAAACTAAAATCCTGAATTTGTAAAAGTGTTTTCAGAATAAGTTAATAATGAAATGTTTTAGGGAAGTAAATATTTAGGTGAGTAAGACTTATAAATTTGAATTGAAGATAATTTAAATTTTGAAGTTTTAAATATAAGTCCAGAAAATTTGGAATTTGTTTCAAAGTGCTTAAAGTAATAATAAATAGTGCTATTTGAATGAAAGGGTCCTGTTTCAAACAAAAGTTGTTTGAAAATTTAAAAAGAAATTTGTTTTGAATTAAAACCAAAGGTGGTTTAAAAATTTAAGATGTAAATTGGTGTGTAAAAGGAAATGAATATATAAAATGAGGGATATACATAATATCAAAGATGATTTGAAATAAACTCTAAGTGCTGAGCCTAAATTTTCCCTTGGAATGTGATATGAAAACCCAAAGTGATAAGTTTTTGAACTTATCAATGGGAAGATTATTAATTTGAGGTTTAAAATTTGAAATGGGAACTCAAATTAGGTAAAGTTGACAGGATTAAATTGAATTGAATTTAACTTTGGAAAAGTTAAAGAAGTTGAACAAACAACCTGAATTGGAGATTTCAAGATGAAATTGAGATTTAACTTAGGAAGTTAAATGGGTTGATTTGAAATGGGAGTTAGATGTGATCTCAAAAATGAGTTTGAGATCCGGAAATGGGTAATGGATGTTATGGAGGGATGTTTTATAATAATTTGGAATGTTTATTTATTTTATCTTGATATCATCCTGTCATTATTAGTAATCTTTAAACTATGAATTGGATCAGTTTAAAATGAATGAAAAAGTGGATTAAATAGTCTATGTATCCATTACCGAAGGTAAATGAAAGGAAAACCTTATTTTGAAACTATTTAAAAGGCTTGAATCTTGAAATGAAATTGTAATAATAGAATGGGATCACTTTGAATTTAAAGATTTAAATGTTAGAAATAAGTTTTCTGAAAATTTGTTAAGAATTGGTGTTGAAGTTAAAATTGGGTAATAAATGGGATTCTGAAGATTAAGTCATTTAAAAAGTTTGAACTCAAATTTGAACCTTGTAATAAGTTAAGTTAAGGTAATTTAAAATGGAATTTTGAAAATTCGAACTCATAAATAAATTGTTTAAAGATTTAAGTTGTTAATTTAAAAATAAAGGTTGGTTTGATTTAAAGGATTAAATTAACATTTAAAAATAATTTAACTCGAATTTATATAATTCGTGGTGGTTTTAAGTTGAGATTCGAAGAGAATTAGTTCAAATTTAATTTGATTTGAATTAATTGGAATTGTGATTGAAGATGGATAATCATAAGTTCAAATGGAAAATTTGAATTGAAATAATTTGAAGTGAAATTGAAGTTGAATAAGTTTGAATTTCAAACGGGAGTTGATTTGAATATGGGATAGAAATTGAAGTTAATTTAAATTGAACTGAAATTGAATCAATTTAAATGGAAGTGGAAATCGAAAATGATTTGAAATGGAAATTGGAAATAGAACAGTTTGGCTCTGAACTATAGTTTTCAAATAAACTTGTCTTAATACAACTGTTTTAAATCTATTTTCCCTAGCTATTTACTATACAACTTTTTTCTAAAAACCCAAAACTATCTTATACTTATTTTACAACTACTTTTGGAACCATTTAACTATTTTACAACAATTTTACAACTATTTTTTTAACTAATTACTATTTTACAACTATTTTGCAGTTATCTAATTATTCTACAACTATTTGACTATTCTACAACTATCTTAAAATTACTTGACTGTTTTACTACTGTTTGCAACTAATAACTATTTTACAACTACTTATCTATTTCAAAATAATTCAAGCTATTTTCTTAATACAAGTTGGTTAGAGTGCAAACTATTCATGATTAATTACCAATTGAGATAAGAACTGAAGTAATAATCCAAATGGAAATTGGGAGCAATTGTGGATTAGTGAATGGAATCGAAATGAAGGTGAACAGAAAAGGGAATTGAATTAGCTAATGATCAACTAAGATAAATACGTAGGATGTACGTATATTATTCTATTCGATGAATGATTTGATCCAAATTCGAGCATATAATTTCGAGATAGTATATCGATCCGAGTTGGGATTTTTCACTCGATTTTCGACAGCGAACCCTGGATATGGATTTTTGGTTGATTCTGGAAATTCATTATCATGTTTATGACTATGCAAGGAGAATGACGGTTTCTGATCAAGAAACCAGATCTGAGTCCGCACTAGGAAGTCGGGTGGACGATACTAGTTCGAAAGTGGAATTGTGTGATCGAATTAGCGATTAGATTTGATATTTCATACGAATAGTATATGTACATCATACCTGCTTAAATAAAATGGTTTTGAAAGGAAAAGTATATTTTGAGAAGTACATATGAATAAAGATGGAAGTTGGATATCTTTTGAAATTCACTTTATGGAAGGTAAGTGATATGGTAAATAATTTTATAAAAGAAAATCAAACTTGAATATTTGATTTGATGCATAGTAAAGTTATATATATATATATATATCTGTTGTATAAGATAAATCTCCCCTTGTTGAATCTATAGCCAGAAGAAAGGTTTCTGAAAGTATTTGAAGTATAAAGAGGAAATTTATACAAGTATGAAGTGATCCAAAAATTTTTCCACATTATATATATATATATATATATATATATATATATAGATGATTATGAAATGATTTTGGGAAAAAGATTTTGGAACCTATGGATTTGGAAAAGGCTTTTGATTTTTGGGAAAATCGAAGTTTGAAAGTATGAAAAGCCAAGTTTGGAACTATCGATTTGGGATATCGATTTTGTGTAAAGGAGATTTTAATGTAAATCATAAAGGGTATGATTTGAAAGATACTATAAGTGTATAGTATAAAGTGTTCTGAGATTGGCTCTGGGGAAAAAGGCACTCCAATTGGAATGAACTTCTTAGGAGTGCCACGGGGTGGTACTGCCTTGAGCCCCAAGGGGGAGGCTCTAAAGTTGATCCTGTGAGGAAATCCGGACAAACCGAAGTTCCTGAGGACTATGTGTTGTGGGTAGCGAAAATCGAGGGCATTGATGCCTATAGAGACATTTGGGTTATGTTGTGATGACAGTGTAACTCGATGTCACTACGATCTACAGCGGACCATAGCGGAAGTCATGTGTGCTGTTGAGAGCCAACTGTCTACGTTTGATTTTGCCATGATGGAAATGTAACATTGGTAGACTGTGACCTATGGAGACATGGCGAAATTAGAGAGGCTGTTAGAGCCTAAGGCTACATTGGGACTTGACTGATGTAGTCTGCGACCTATATGGGAGTGGTGAAGTTTCATTTGGCGGCGAAAATCAAGGGCACTGATGCCTATGGTTACATGGACTTTTGTCGTGATGGCAACGTAACCCTAGATGTAACTGATCTGTGGAAGGTTCCATGACGTACTCGAGGGGTGTGGAGTGCCTACAGTTATCTATGGATTTTGCCGGGATAGCAACGTAACCATCGGGTTAATTGCGACTATGGAGGGGGTGATGATTTACAGAGCATTCTCACCAAAGATGCTTTCAACATTTTCAAAAATGTATTCTATAATTTCATCAAATTATTTTCAGTATTTCCACAGGTGTTGAAAATGGGTCTGCTAAGTACTTATAGATTTTCAGTCCTACGCCTGATCAACGTATGACCGAATTTCTGTAAGAACAAGATGGACTTGTTCAGACATCGAGTTATAAAAAGTATTTTACAAAAAACTAATTTGGTAATATTATATAGATTTTAAAAGTGTTTAAAAAATGATCAAAGAGTAATTAAATTAATATTAAGTATTTTAATAAATTATGGCTTTGTTCCTTTTCGAGGACAAAAAGATTCAAATGAGGGAGGAATCTGATAACCCGAATTTTTGGACATCTATTAATTGGCAATTAACAGGGTTAAATTTATTAAAATACTAATTTGTAAAATTAGACATAAAATTCTGATAAGTGTTTGGATATCCCAGAATTTTAGGCAAATAAATATTGTAATAATCTTCTTTTATAATCTAGAATTTATTCTTTTTCCTAAGCAAATACAATAAGTATTAATTTGAATATATATATAAGTAGTTTTTAAAAGAGAATTTGGATTTGAAATTTAAATATAAACATCTTAAAAATAAATTGGATTTAAAAATGATATGTATAAATGATTTTATTATTATAAGATTAGTTTTATATCATTGTCTTTAAAGGGTTTTATAAAGGGTATATTAAACTTGTATAACTATTTTTAAGTGTATAATTGGGATATTATATCATTTTCTTTTAAAATTAAATAAGGAGAAATTTAAATCAAAACATGAATAAATATAAAACTAAATTTAAAATATAATATAAATATATATTAAAAACATATTAATACATGGAATTACAAATGTAAGAAATATGTATAAATAAGTACAAATGTAAGCCTAAAAATATATCTAATGACAAGTGTAACTTGATTTTAACAAGTGTCTTTAATTTATTTTTTATTTTTTTAAATATAATTAATAAAAGATAAAATAGGTTATATAATCCTCTCCATCCCTCTCTCTCATTTCTTTCTTCAGTTCATTTTCTAAAGCAAAACAAAGAAAAACAAATCAAAGAAGGAAAAAAAAAACGTAAAGTTGAAACCAGTTTTCATTTTCATCTCAATTTGGAAAGGAAATAAAATCAAAACGATTAATGCAAACTTGATCAAGCAAAGTAAGGATTAAATCTTCAAACTCAGTTCAAGATCAACTATGAAGATCTAGATTTAAAATCAAGGAAGCCTATTCCTCTGTTATTCTAAAAAACAGGTGAGTAAAACTTTAAATTATTTAAGATTAAATCCATCATGATTACTTGTGAAATGATATATAAAGATAGAAATATGGTTTGTATAGATTTATAAATGTATTTTGCCTGGAAATTACAATGTAATTGCTGATGATCAACTGCATGTCTGTGTGTATATATATATATATATATATATATATATAGCCTCTGTTCTTGGTTTAAGTCTAAAAATTCAATTCAAAAATCAATTTCCTTAGCTTCAATGCCTTTCAGAACATGATCATTAAAAGGAAACTGATTGTATTGACCAAATCTTGTTTCTAAAAATGTTTATAAGTATAATTTGTGGGTAATTAACTAGGAAATAGAATTTTACAGTGGAAAAATCAATTCAAGTCAAAATTTGATTATAATTTTCAAGTCTTGATTATATAATTGGATTTGTGATTTAAAATCATGATTTTTAATATAGAATTTGAGATTTTTAAGTATATGTGTGAGAAGATTTCGCAAGATGAACGGTTTTTGGTTGTATGGTAAATTCTGGCGATCGGTGAGGGGGTGTAACTCGAGGTCATGACTGAAGCTTGCTCATGGATCAAGGAGCGTAGGAAAAATAATTGGCGAATTTCTAGAACGGCGTGGTGGTGCGGCGAATCTAAACTAGGGTTTAAGACTAAAGTTTGGTTGATGTCGAATTTTAGGCGATTGTGTCATCATTGTTGCATCGGTCATGGTCGAGATGGGTGGAATAGGAGCTTAAAGCACTGGACGGGGTGTTGAGATTTCTGGTGATTGGTGGTGGCGTCCCAGGAGAAGTTTTTGATGATTTATCATTCCAGGTTGGGTTCGAATATGTTCAATTTTGATCTACGGACGGGATTCGGGGTAGTCGATCGGGTCGAGTTGGTCATTGTCGACTTTCGGAGGGTTTCGGTGACGATTGGAGTTGGACTGGTCGGCGTCCATGGTGCACGTATGCACGTGGTATCTGGAGTCGATAAGGGATTATGGAAGATGGATTTTCTCATGTCTGGCTCGAATCAAATGTCGCGTCGAAGATAGTGAGTTCGTGAGAAAATTCGAGAATTGACCCGAGAATTTTAATACGTGGCTCGGTTATTTTAATAGAGGATCAGGTTTGCTTTGATTTTTTTTGAAGGTTTAAAAACAAAATTTTTTTTAACCATTTTTTAAAGCAAGTGGTTAAGGGATTTCAAACGCAAAGGGCAGAGGTCAATTATCAAGCATGTTTTCAAGATTTAAATTTTAAATCAAATGTTTTGAGATTTATTATTTTGATTTGGATAAGTTTATATTAGGCTAATTATTTAAATTAAATTACTAAGTTTTTCCAAATGTAATTTAATGAAGTAATTAAGTAATAGATAAAGGTAAATGTTTTATCTTGAATTAAATTAAGATTTTGGGGTAATTATAGATTAAATAAATTAGTGTAAGTAATTAAAGAGAAATTAATTAATGATTAAGGATTAATTAATTAAATAATTAAGAATTATAAAATCAGTGATTAATTAATTGGTGATTTGAGATTAATTAATGTAAGTAATTAGAGATTAATTACTTAAATAGTAATTACTTAATGTAAGTAATTAAAGGATTAATTTGTTAAGAGGTAATTAATTCAATTAGTAATTAAAGGTTAAATTAATTAATAATCAGTTGTTAATTAATTGAGGATAATTAACCAATAGGATAATTACTTGATGAAAGTAATTAAAGTGAAATTACTTAATTGAAGTAATTAAGGATTAATTACTTACAGGGTTAGTTAATTAATGAGTGTGATTAAGTAAAGGATAATTAATCAATGTAAGTGATTATAAGATAATTAATATGAGTAATTAATTAAGGATAAATGTAATTAATGTGAATGAGTGAGGGTTAATTAGTTTGTGTAATTAAGTAAAGGCTAATTACTTGATGTAATTAAAGAGGATAATTAATGGACGATTAATTAATGGTTTGAAATTAATTAATGTTAAGCAACCAAGATTAAAAGTGATTAATTTAATTTATTTAAATTAATTAGAAAGGGTGTGACCAATTAATCTTGCTTATGAATGATTGAATGATATTGTATGCATTGGATTATTTTATATTTCTGATAAGTGATTTGTGATGCTATGTGATATGTTATGTTTGGGTTGAACTGTGATAGTATGGTTTGTCTAGCTGTGATGAATGGCAATGAAAATATGAAATTATGGATATAAATGGAATTGTTTATAACTTAAATAGTTGTTTAAGATGACATTGGATTCGAAAAGACTGGGGTCGGGTATCAGTAAATACCCGAAACCACTTCAATTAGTAAATTTTCAATAACTCTTTATAGATTTGAGATTAAAATCAAATAGGCTGGAATGGAATAATTTAAGTAACTGGATCATTTAAACTAAGTTTTGGTACTTATTTATTGATGTGTGAAATATGTATTGACTATAACAAGTTATGAATTTGAAGTGAAGAACGGGTTACCCTGGGTTTTAAATAAGTTTTATGCTTTAGAATTTTATGTTAAATGGGTTTACTCATGCTGGTTTCCAGCCTGACCCGGGTGTTACTTTGATGTAATGCTCGGGTCAGACCGAGCATTACACCTTTTCAGGTTACGATGTTCTGGAGCTCAGGAGGCGAGCTGGATGGCAGGAACATATGGAGTTTAACGCTGTTTATTTGAGAGTTGCATTGATAGTAGTCTGGGACAGATTGATATAATTGTCTAGTCTATTGTAAATGGTTGTAACTCTGAAATTGCATGTAATCTGACAATTACAGTTTTCCTTTGAATAACTGCTATTATTTGATATTATATTTGATCCGTTGCGATTGTGAGAATCTGTGATTTGTTTTTTTGTTATTCTTCTACCTCTTTTCTTCTTTCTTTAACTATCTAAAATTTTCGATATTCGAATTTTCGAGGTCGAAATTTTAGGTCGTTACATAGTTGCTCTATTTTCATATCATAATGGGCAATTATACCAAAAGAATACAAATAGAAGTATGCCTAAACCACTCTAGCAAAGATATTATGATACTCTATCCCTTCTTCAGAACATACCCATTTGCGACTAATCTTGCCTTGTATCTGAGATTACATTTTTCACCGTCTTTCACTTTATAAATCCACTTGCATCCAATAGCTCTTTTATTGGTGCGAAGAGACACCAAATCCCAAGTATGATTTTTCGGCAATGATTTAATCTCCTCCTCCATAGTCACTAACCAACTGGAACTGTTAACTAATGCGATAGCTTCTCTATAATCACAGGGCTCATCATGCACAACATTTAAAGCATATGTTGCAATATCATCAAAGTTAATGTCTTCGATGCCCAATCCAACAAACTCATCAAGCCACTTAGGCTTTCTTCTTTGTATGACATGCCTAGGTTCTAAATGAGCTCCACCTTGAGTTTGATCCTCTGTACCAACATCGACAGTATGTTCATCAACCACGGTGCCATCGAAAACACTGTCTGAATGTCTATGGAAAAAATCAACAGATGACTCGCTTTGTATCTGGTATTCTTCACATGTCCTCTCATTGTCATTCATGAGGAAGGCTCCACCTTCAATATAGCCTTCTCATCAAAAGTCACATGCCTGCTCATAATGATCTTCTTGCTAATAGGACACAACAACCTATATCCCTTCACTCATCTCCTAAACCTAGAAAGATACACTTGCGAGCTCTAGGTTCCAGCTTCCCTTTACTCTCATGTACATAAGCTGGGAAACCAAACACTCTGAGAAATGAATAGCTAACATGCACTCATTTCCATAATTCTTCAGGGATCTTTATATGTATGGCGGTAGAAGGTATGTGGTTGATGAGGAAAGCCGCCACAGATAAAGCTTCAGCCCAAAATCCCTTTTTCAATTTAGCAATCGGTTTGAGGCATCTTGTTCTCTTCAATAATGTCTAATTCATCCTTTCTGCAACACCATTAGACTGGGGGTCGCCTGGAGTAGTGTAGTGCCTCTTAATGCCTTTAGACTCACAATAATCGATGAATTCCTGTGATACAAATTCACCGCCATTATCTGAACGGAGAACTTTCAGTTTCTTCCTTGACTGCTTTTCAACCATAGATTTCCACTTTCGAAACCTAGCAAAGGTTTCACTCTTTGACGAAAGAAAGTATACCCATACTTTATGAGAGAAATCATCTATAAGTGAAACGAAATACCTGGCTCCACCTAAAGACTGACAAGGGGAGGGGCCCAGACATCCGTATGAACATACTCCAGGACAATTTTTTTCTTTATGCTCTCACATACCAAAAGAAACCTTCGTCTGTTTTCCAAGAACACACTCTTCACAAAAACTAAGTTTTGAATGATGAACTCCATCAATCAATCCTTGTTTTCTCAACTCATCCATGTTGCTCTCACCGATGTGACCCATCCGTAAGTGCCATAATCTGGAAGAATTCAGATCAACAGATGTAACAGAAGTTGATTAACCTACTATAGTAGTGCCCTTTAATAGATAAAGATTTCCTGCCCTCACATTTCCTGCTCTCACACCTCTCATAACAATCATGGAACCCTTGGGTATCTTTACTTCCTCTCCTTCCACTACAATCTTGAAGCCAAGTCTACTTAATGCCCCAACAGAAATCAAGCTCCTCCTCAAATCAGGTACATGTCCAACATCGATGATCGTATGAAAAACACCATCAAACATCCTAATCATCATACTACCAACACCAACCATGTGACAAGAAGCATCATTACCCATCAAAACTTCTCCTCCATCAGTTTCATGGTAAGGGGAAAAGCAGTTGCTATCAGGTGTCATATAATAGGATGCGCCAGAATCACTCAACCATATTGCTCTTCCCAGAAGAGCCAAAAGCTGTAAATACATCGGTGTCACTTTCTGTATCTAATTTCTCTACTGTAGAAGTTGAGCCTTGCTTTGGATCTTTTTTTCTACCTTCAAGCTTCGGACATTGTGCTATAAAGTGTCCTGGTTTCTTACAATAATGACAAGTCAACTTCTTAGGCCCCTAGAATGAGACTGTGAAGAATTCCGTCCTCCACCTTTCTTTGACCTGCTTTGGCCTCTACCCCTCAGAACAGATAAGCCTTCGGTATCACTATCCAAACTAGTGCTAGCCAATCTACCTCTTAATACTTTATTATGAAGTCTAGTCTTTACAATAGACAGGCTAATTTTACTGCGGCCATAAATCATGGAATTAACAAAAGAAGTATACTTCTTAGGCAAGGAACATAGGAGGATCAGAACTTGAGTCCCATTGGTAATATCAACTTCTGCTGCCTTCAGGTTCATAATCAAAGTGGTCAAAGCATCTACATACTCCATGCGATCAGCTCCAGGCTTCATCTTGAACAAATAGAGTTATTGCTGAAGAATAATCCGATTAGTGAGAGACTTGTCTTGATGTAACGACCCGGGATTTTCGATCCTGAAAACTCTAGATAGTTATGGAAAGAAGAAAGAGATGGAAGAAAAAGAAGAAATAGAAACACCAAAACACAAATTCTCACATTCGCAGCGGATCAAAATATAATATTAAATAAATAGCAGTTATACAAATGAAAACTGTACTTGTCAAATTACACTTTAATGTATCAGAGTTACAATATTTACACAACACTGAGCAGTTTAATTCAAATGTCCTAGATAAACTATAATATATACAGCGGGATACGCTCCATACGTTCCTGCCATCCAGCGCGCCTCCTGAGCTCTAAAACGTGCTTACTTGAAAATCTATAGTACTCGGTCTGACCCGAGCATTACGTCAAAGTAACACCCGGGTCAGGCTGGAAACCAGCGTGAGTAAACCCATCTAATCATGAATGACAAAATCATACAACTTATATATATAACCCGGGTAACTTGTATCAATTACAAATTCACAATGTTATAGACATTACTTAATCCACTCACAAATTTCTAAGTACCAAAACTTAAATTAAATAGTTCAATTCACTTAAATCATTACATTCCAGCTTATTGATTTCACATATCAATTTATAAAGAATCGAAGTGGTTTCAGGTATTTACTAATACCCGACTCCGGTCTCTTCGAACCGATGTCATCTTAACCCATGATATTCAAGTGAAACACAATTCAACCTTTAAATACAAGATGTCACTTTTTATACAGCCATCATCGATAGAAAACCACAATATCATAGTTCACCCAAGCCAATCATATCATAAAACATTTCATTCCAGAGATAACAATCAATTCGAGGCATTTAACATCATTAATCATTTCATTCCAGGTGATTAATCATTATGAATTCGAGGCATTTAACATCAATTAATTAATCATCAATTATCCATCTTAATTAATCACCTTGGATTAATTATTCTTCATTATATTAAGGAATAGCCCTTAATTAATTATACAAATTAATTAACCCTTACCCATTCAATATTAATTACTTTTATCCTTAATTAATTACTAAAATTAATTATTCTATAACCACTTATATTGATTAATTATCCTCTAATAAATCACACTCATTAATTAACAACCCTAGATTAATTTCCTTAATTAATAAATTCTTTAATTAATTACACTAAGTAATTAATTCTTAATTACTTTCATAAAGTAATCATTCTCTTTCTCCAGTAATTATCCTTAATTACTTACTCTAAGTGATTATACTTCATTAATTAATAAATCTCATTTAGTAATTTCCTGTAAATTACTAATTAATGATCCTTCCATTAACCTCTAATTAACTAAAGACAAAACACTAACTCGTCTCTTACATATTTTTTCTCTCGAAATACTTAAAGGTTTGATTTCATAATTCCCGATATATGATTTCCCAATTCAGCTAAATTTTAAAACAATTTATCTTTGAAATTTAGCTTTTGAGTCTTCCTTGATAACTGAATTAATATCTTGGTTTGAAACCCCATTTTAACTTGATTGAATACTTATTCAAACTCTACACCAAACAAACAAATCCGGGAACCAAATTCTATACAGAACAAATCCGAGCCCGCTTTGTACCTTCCCCGAAACGAACCCCGAACTACCCAAGATACTCAAAAACTTCGAGTTCAACACTCCAAACCCCTTGAATCGACCCGTGCAATCTTCATCTTCCTGAAGCCAAAACCACCACAGACATGAACGTGAATTCGTGTACGTGCATAGCAACTTCGCCCCTCTATGATCAACTTTCCAATCATCAACCCCGCCCATCATCTCGCCGACCCATACATACACCTAAAATGGTGATTTCGATAGCCGAACGAAATCGAGCCACTCGTTCAAAAAACTGGAACTATCACCATCGAAAAACCTCCAATCGCCGTCGAATCCTCCCTTAAGAACCCACGCCACCATGACTACATCTTCTTCATCGACATACGCAGCATTTCCCTTGATTCGATCGAACTCGAAACATCAAGACGGAGAAATTGTTCGAGAACTCAAACGAACTCAATTGGGTAAAACAAACCCTAAATCATCATTCATTGACCCCCACGAGTGATTATAAGTTTCCCACTAATTTTCCATCGATCAACGATCGACAAGCCACCATATACTCTAAGCCCGATGCCACAGAATCACAAGATCGCCATCATTCGATAAAAGTACCAAATTTGATCAACTCCTAATATCCCCCAATTTGCAAACTTAAAATCATAAAATTCATACCAAAAATCATGGTTTCGAAGCTTGAATTAAAACATGCATTCATAACCAAAAATTTTAATACCTAAATTTTCAGATTTAAAATGTTCATTACAGTAAAAAGATAAAAAAATGAATATTCAATGAGTATACTAGAAATCCCTTTAGAAATTTGTATTACATTGCCATAGTTATTTCCATTTAGGGATCGAATTCTAAAATCGTCTACATAGGATATTTTAAAATTTGAGCAGTTTTTTTGTTGGAAACCTGTAAACACAGACAGAGGCATTCATTTGCCTTTCCCAGACATGCATACAAAAAAACTACAAAATATAAACATATGTATAATGCATTTACTTTTCTGCAAACAACTTTACTACTTAATTCACGTATAACAAAGTATATACACTGATTATAGTCTTAAGGAATTAATTTACCCATTTTGTTTGAAAAACAGAGAACAATTCATTCCTGCACATATTTACTCTTTTTTTCCTACTGTATATTTATTATTTTAGATAATAAATCAATAAATTTTACTTGAGTTAACTTTAAAATTAGGATTTCACCAATTTAAACATCTTCCCTTTAAACACACTATATCCTATAATCGATTTGGTGAAGAGATATTGAGTTTTTGAGTGATTCATTTGGGTTGTAAGCCAAATCTAAATCAAGATATCATATGCTCAAAATGCACATAAAATTTTCATACATATATATGCCTACAGACTTAATCAAAACATTACACTACATTACAACCATGATTCATCATATATATCAGAATATGAACAGATTGAATCAATGTTTACTCACCTTAGAAAATGTAGAGCTTAAAAACTGGATTGCTAAAACTGAAAACTTTTGGAAAACTCTGGACACATGAAACTTGTTGTAACAACCCGATATTTTCAACCATTCGTATTCGCACATGTCGGACTTGAATTGCTTAAAATACCGCGTTGTAAATAAAATTTGGCAAATCTCAGAATATACAATAAATACATAATCACATATCACAGACACAGAGTATTTAATAATGCAGCGGAAGTAAAAGAGATAGTAGTTCATGAAGCTACTATATATATAAGATACATCAGTGTTAAATAATATACAGTAGAAGAGTAACAAGATACATCAAATACAAATCAAAATACATCACTGGAAACACTGGATACTGAAAACAAATAGATGGCTGGATCTTCAAGCCAAGCTCCAACTCCAAATGTGAGTCTTGAATGCTGAATCACTCAATCTGACTCGAGCGTAAAGCAAAATACAAAACACTCGAGTCAGGACATAAATACTTATGAACTGTAAATAAACTCAAGTGAACAGTAACAAAATGCATCAGTAATTTAAAGGATGCTTGGGATCGCCCATCCTTTAAGGATCCGTTAAACTATTTAATATGTAGTAATATTGCGCTACTATAATAATGTCTACAATAAAATAAACATACTTTTAAATAGCTTTCCGGGCTACCCATATCACCCTTCACACATAATAGTCCCAGTAGTCCATCCAATATCATGCCATCTCCACTCCGGGTGACTGTTAGAGGATACCACATGGGCTACAGGAGAAAAACAAACTCGTAGTAAAGGCTCGGTATGGTAGGTGACACGGCACACAAGGCAATGTCAGGGTAGATATACCAATTACGCACACGGGCTGGTGGTAACGCAGCAGCCACATATACCCACCTCGGAACACACTCCCAATCAAAATCGGAGGATGGCCATCTAATCAATCACCGGCAAGAGTATAGTACCGAAGGAATGTGTCCGATCGGAGGAATGACCTTACTTGGCCCGAGATCGCTCCTGTTTTAGCCACCTTATGCCAACTCACGGGAGTTGGGTCCACGTAATATACCTCAAGAACGTCGCTAGCATCCTACTTCATTCTGGAATCTCCACCTCGTACATAGTTGTTAAAGTGGTATTCGGAGTTGGCAGAGAGTATGACAACTTCCGATCCCGGTCTCTTTAACAACCAAACGTTATTATCACGCCGTGGTCATTTCAAAATAGTTTATACTTCAGAAAAAATCGAATCATTTCATTTCAAAACTATATTCCTTTCAAAATAGCTTATACTTCGAAACCAAAATCATTTTTATTTCAAGACTATATATTCAAATCAAAATGATTTATACTTTGAAACCAAAACCATTTTATTTCAAAAATATATCCAAATCAAAATGATTTATACTTCGAAACCAAAACCATTTTTTTCAAAACTATATTCAAATCAAAATAGTTTATCATTTCCATTTCAAATATATATTCACCTTTCAAAATTCATAATACTTTCAAAGTATAACTTTTACGAAACCAAAATGCTTGAAATCATTACACTTTGAAAATCATAACATTCCGAAATCATACATTTCAAATCAATCTTTTAATTCTTTACTCTTTACAAATTTATTCCATTAAACCAAAATTTCAAATTTCCAATCTAATTCAATTCAAACCATCAGTTTCAATTCAGTTTAGTTTTCTAACAAAACATTTCAAATCTCACAAATTTCAAATATAGATTTGATCTACAAAATAAACAATCCAACTTTAATATATTTCCAAACTTTAATATCCCACATTTCAAAACTAAACTTTATAATTCCATATATTCATATCTCAAATCTAATTTCATTACTATTTTGTTTTGAAATATTCATTTCATAAATCCAACATTATTAAAAAACTTAAATTACAATTAAACCAAATATCTTTTCATACAAATATAAACTACAAATATTCCTTTATCTAATAAATCAAAATCAAATATTATTCCACATTCATATTCTTTATCAAAATAAAGATCAATCATTCCCAAACCATTTCAAAATCATTAAAATATCATATCCTTTCAAAACCTCATTATCATATCATTATTTGAATTCAAATTCAAATATTCAAATTTAAATATCATTTTAAAATCAAACATATCATTCTTATTATTTCAAATATCATTACAAAACACCTTTCAAAATCACATTCACCAATTCATTTATCTTATTACATTTCATTCCATTTAACACATAACCAAGTAAACTTTATTTAAATTCAAATTCAATTTAAATTCCTTAAAAATTTAAATTTAAAAATTAAAATATATTCAAAACTCCTTATATTCACAAATAATAAATTTTCAAAAGTTAAATCATTTAACACTTTAAAATATAACACAAACAGTGCTAAATTGTATAACATTTCAAAACATTGTCAAATTAAAGCCACGACAACATTTATACAGTACTATAGTAGCTTATAGTTTCCAAACTAGTTTAGTTCAAGAATAACAGCATTTATAACATGCCGTAATAGATATTTAGTTATTTCAAACATAGTCAAGTTCAAAAACGACAACATTTAAAATGCTATCAAAAGACTACAACATTTTGGAAATGCTATAAAATTCCAGATTTTATTTTAACTTTTCAAAACAATAAAACTTCAATTTAACAAATTTTAAACTTATAAATCATATTTGTAGACTTCAAAATTTCACATTTATATAATTTTAACATATGATTTATCACAATAAAATTTTAAGATCAAATATTCAATTTAAAAACTCCATTAATTTATTAAGTCAAAATTCACTATTTATTAACTTATAAATTTAATAAAACTTAACTTTTTACTTCAAATATAATTCCAAAACTTTAAATTTAATTTCCATTGTTTATTTACATTTTAAAATAAAATTTAAAGTCAAAAATCACAATTACTTCAAATTTACATACTTAAATTCACAATTTCAAGACTTAATATTTAATTTTCTTAAAACCATAAAATATATATTTTTAAATCAAAATTTCAAACTTTTAAAATACATATTTTAATATAAAAAATTCACTTGAAAATTTTCCACGGGGTCTGTATATAATTTTCTAACCTAGGTCCAGTGATACAGATATATATCATTTCAATCCGTAATTTACAAAGAAAACCCGGTTCTATCATTTCAAACCCGCAATCCCAAGTCAAGTAAAATACAATAAAAATCACTCAGGCCTATCCTTTCAGCCCATAACGATTTTTTCCTATTCTAAAGTCCGTTCGGTTATGTATCATTTCAACCCATAGTGATTCTATTCTAATAGAGAACTTGCAGTGTGAACATATGCATAAACAATATAACCAATGTAAATATCACAATATAATGTCATATATCAGATGTCAGGTGATAATTAATAGTTTTAACATGGTAATAACATGGCATAGCATATCATATGATCATCATTAACTTGCATAAAATTTTTATATTACTAAACACTTTTCATCAATTCACTATTTCGTAAGTATAAATGTCAGAGTGAGAAAGACTCACCTTTTCAAACTGAAGACCACTATGACACACAAAACGATTCCACAAGGCATGACAAGCACGATTTGAATTGAATTAATGGAGATCCTTGATAATGGTCATGTATACAACAAATAAACAAGACTATATAAACATATGCATACAATACAAATATGAATTGAAAAGAAATCGAAATTTTAAATCAACAAAGAACATTACCCAGCTTTAACACGAAAGTGGCTGACCACGACAACAAGGCTTGTCACATGATCAAATGAGCTTGTTCTCATCACACTAGGCTAAGCCTAGATGCCAACATGGCTCAGGTTTGGGTCGATATGGGTTCATATGGCCCGGCCTAACTTGGATATGAAGGAGTGGAAGTTGTGACATGAGAAATACAAAAGTCAAGGCAATTAAGTGGATTTTTGGTGCAACTATAGGTTCGGCCTGCCTTGGCTTGGGCTTGGTCATGCAAGGGGATGTTCAGGTGGTGCCTGCAGTTGTGGCCAGAGGTGATGGAGGGACTGGCGGCGGTGGCCATGGAGGTGGTTTAGGTGAAAAATGAAGGCTATGGCCTTAAGGGTTTGGCTAGGCTAGTTTGGTGGAACTTTCGTGCAAATTTTGTGGTGCAACATCAATGGATGGTCATGGCTACTGTCTTGGTCAAAGGAGAGGCTTATGAGCTGCTGAAGATGGTGGTGGTGATGGTCAGTGGTGATGGAGGAGAAGTGGGGCCGAGCAAGCAAGAGGAAGAGGAAGGCTAAATCAATGAAGAAGAGGGAAAAAAAATGAAAGAAAGAAGCCATTAGCTTGCAATTTTTTCTCAATATGATGTAGCCGTGAGTTTGAAATGAGGAGAAAGATATTTTTCACGTGAATTGAAGATGAGAAACACGACTATAGGGTAGAGGGATGTACGGCTAAAGCAAGGAGAGGAAAAGGCAAAAGAAAATGAAGAGACAAGAATTGTAAAGTCACCAGAAATTAAAGGTCTTTGCCTCTTGGTATTTCCTTTTCCTTTTACTTTAAAATAAACCACATATATTTCAGTAAATAAAATATAAAAAATGAACAAAATAAAGTGGAAAAATAAAATAAATAAATATATTTTATAAAAATGTAAAATAATTATGAAAATGGCACAATAATAGAAACCGGGGTGAAAAATTATAGAAAAAAAATACAATAAGCTTTGAAAAATTATAACATCACTTTAAAAATATTTTAAAAATGAAATTATATATATAACATGTCATATTACAGTTATATTAAAATTAGAACAAACAAAAATATTATTTATATAAACTAAAATAAACAATTTTGTCAAATAAAACAATGTACAGACAATATTGTAAAAAGCATAACTTTCACAATATAAATCGGATTTCAACGAAACGAAAAGCAGTATTCTTGAAATTTTATTTATTTTCATAATAAAAGATAAAATTCAAAAATTCAAAAATTTAAAATTTAAATTTAAAAGTCAAAGTTTGACCAAATTGACCAAAATTCACATTTCTGGAAAATATTTTATTTATTCATGTTTGAAATTATAATTCACATACAAATCAAAATTTATATTTCAAATAACAAAACTTATTCATTTTAATAAATAAAATAAAGTTTTTAAATTAGGAATTTAAATTAAAATAATTAAAATATACAATTACAATAATCAGAAAATACAGGGTTGTTACACTCTCCCCCACTCAAAACTTTTCGTATCCGAAAAGGAATGAGTTACGGAAAAGCACAGAAAAGATAGAACGAAACATGATTAGGACAGGATGACAAGACTGAAATTATACCTGATAACTATTGTTATAGGTAAGTATAACAAGGTGGAGATGATCTTCTCAAGATCCTCTAGAATCAAAAACACAAGCACGAAAAACTCTTCAAGAATTCGATTCACCTTTTCCGTTTGACCGACGGTCTGTGGATGGCAAGCAGTGCTCAGATTCAAAATGAGTACCAAAAGTTATAGAAAGATTTCTAAAGAGACACGTATAAGCAATAGACTTCCCATTCTATAGCTAGATAAGCGAAATTAGGAAAACCAAAAGATAGTTTGTAAACAAGATATGATAATAAATTTGAAACCATGAAAATTTCAACCTAAATTGAAAATTAAATTTACATAAGTTAAATAAATTTTTAACCATCTCTAATTTCATTATCTTATTATCAAATTATCTTAAATAACAATCTTTGAAGTCATGGATAATTTATTATACTCATAATGTACTTAATAAACTTAATCCTTCTTTATTCCTAATTATAAATTAAATTTATTCCTTTTAATATATTTTATCACCTATGTTAAATATATTTTTACTTATTATAACTTCTTTAAATTTTATTCTTAGTTTCTTTATCATCATTTTATATTGTCAATTATTCCATTACCCTTTTCTTTATTTACCACGGTTAATCTTTTTATAACTAAAATTTAAGTGTATAGCATTTATTATTACCACTCAAATTTTATTTATAAAATCTTTTTATATTGTATATTTTCCAATTACATTGTTAACTTCTGAAATTAAGGTAAGTTATATTGGAATAAAATTGTGTATTATACAAATAAAACTTTCTAATCAATCATTTCAAGCTTGAATATTTATCCAAATCTTGAAATTATACTTAGAAATTATCTTTGAAGATAAAATTTAGGAATTAAATTTTCGATAAATTCCAAACTATTTAGAGATAAATAAATGCTCATATACTATATATATATCCATTCAAATTTATATCATATATCAGCATATGTTATAAATCCATTCTTATTTTAGAAATTCAAATCAATTAAATTCACCAAAACAAAACTGTAGCAAAACTACAGAATGGTCTCTTCACTTAGAAACTCGATAATGAATATCGATGATGCTGCAGTCATCATCGAAATTATTTTCCAGCGACAAAGAGAAGAGCACTAAATTTAAATTTAAAATTCTTTGGAAACAAATTTCTATTTGAAAATACTTTAAATAATATATCCTTTAAAATTTTAAACACAAAGTTTGAAATCCATCAGAAATTAAATTCTCAAATTCTTGTTTTACATTCATTTTAAATTTCCAAATAAATTTATAACCATGTTTTATAGTTCAATTAGATATATGAAACAATAGAAAATGATATATAAAATCAAATATTATTTCTTAACAACCAATTCAAATAAAATCCAGATAAAGATTTATAATATAGTTACAAAATTTATTTCACAAAATTTATTTCATTACTAAATTTTAAAAACATATTGTGTCAGTTTGCTCTGCTCAAGTGTTTCGGAAATCTTATCGATAGCGTTGATCAGACGAATCGATTAGAAACCCAAATCAACATCAACAACTCAAACAACACAATATATAAAACATTTTAAATACTAGTTTACAAATACACTTCAAGAATGATTTGAAAATAAGTTGGAAACAAATATGAGATGATTAAATAACAGAATAATAAGATGGATAAGCTTATATAAATCGCGGGTAACCTTAACCGGTCAACCGTGGCTTAAAGAATAAGATCGATGTGGATTTATGGGTAAATCAACATTCGATCTCAAGAGAGAGAATTTGGGATAATAAGAGATACCAGCATCTAAACCAAGGATATAAAATCTTTGGTGAATCGATGCTGTTGTAAAGGAGTTTCACCCCTTTACTAATCACTTTGAGATTGGTGGGACCGCCGTCTCACTATAAAGATCATTTGAAGTGGAGTTATGGAATACTCAAGAATAAAAATGAAGCCGAATAGTGAGAGACCGGAAGGGAATTTTGGAACCGCGGGGAACGTTCCAAAACACAAAGGAATCGAGTCAAACGGAAGAGATCTAAACTCGAATGAAAGTGATTCTGTAAATACATTTACCATACATGCTGAGTTTTGCCTAGAGCTACCAAAGCTCTGATACCAAATGTAACAACCCGATATTTTCAACCATTCGTATCCGAACATGTCGGACTTGAATTGCTCAAAATACCGCGTTGTAAATAAAATTTGGCAAATCTCAGAATATACAATAAATACATAATCACATATCACAGACACAGAGTATTTAGTAATGCAGCGGAAGTAAAAGAGATAGTAGTTCATGAAGCTACTATATGTATAAGATATATCAGAGTTAAATAATATACAGCAGAAGAGTAACAAGATACATCAAATACAAATCAAAATACATCACTAGAAACACTGGATACTGAAAACAAATAGATGGCTGGATCTTCAAGAAAAGCTCCAACTCCGAATGTGAATCTTGAATGCTGAATCACTCAATCTGACTCGAGCGTAAAGCAAAATACAAAACACTCGAGTCAGGACATAAATACTTATGAACTGTAAATAAACTCAAGTGAACAGTAACAAAATGCATCAGTAACTTAAAGGATGCTTAGGATCGCCCATCCTTTAAGGATCCGTTAAACTATTTACCATGTAGTAATATTGCGCTACTATAATAATGTCTCCAGTAAAATAAACGTACTTTTAAATAGCGTTCCGGGTTACCCATATCACCCTTCACACATAATAGTCCCAGTAGTCCATCCAATATCATGCCATCTCCCCTCCGGGTGACTGTTAGAGGATACCACACGGGCTACGGGAGAAAAACAAACTCGTAGTAAAGGCTCGGTATGGTAGGTGACATGGCACACAAGGCAGTGCCAGGGTAGATATACCAATTATGCACGCGGGCTGGTGGTAACGCAGCAGCCACATACACCCACCTCGGAACACACTCCCAATCAAAATCGGAGGATGGCCATCTAATCAATCACCAGCAAGAGTATAGTACCGATGGAATGTGTCCGATCGGAGGAATGACCTCACTTGGCCCGAGATCGCTCCTGTTTTAGCCACCTTATGCCAACTCACGGGAGTTTGGTCCATATAATATACCTCAAGAACGTCGCCACCATCCTACTTCATTCTGGAATCTCCACCGCGTACACAGTTGTTAAAGTGGTATTCAGAGTTGGCAGAGAGTATGACAACCTCCGATCCCGGTCTTTTTAACAACCAAACGTTATTATAACGCCGTGGTCATTTCAAAATAGTTTATACTTCAAAAAAAATCGAATCATTTTGATTTCAAAACTATATTCCTTTCAAAATAGTTTATACTTCGAAACCAAAACCATTTTTATTTCAAGACTATATATTCAAATCAAAATGATTTATACTTCGAAACCAAAACCATTTTATTTCAAAAATATATCCAAATCAAAATGATTTATACTTCGAAACCAAAACCATTTTTTTCAAAACTATATTCAAATCAAAATAGTTTATCATTTCCATTTCAAATATATATTCACCTTTCAAAATTCATAATACTTTCAAAGTATAACTTTTCCGAAACCAAAATACTTGAAATCATTACACTTTGAAAATCATAACATTCCGAAATCATACATTTCAAATCAATCTTTTAATTCTTTACACTTTACAAATTTATTCCATTAAACCAAAATTTCAAATTTCCAATCTAATTCAATTCAAACCATCAGTTTCAATTCAGTTTAGTTTTCTAACAAAACATTTCAAATATCACAAATTTCAAATATAGATTTGATCTACAAAATAAACAATCCAACTTTAATATATTTCCAAACTTTAATATCCCACATTTCAAAACTAAACTTTATAATTCCATATATTCATATCTCAAATCTAATTTCATTACTATTTTGTTTTGAAATATTCATTTCATAAATCCAACATTATTAAAAAACTTAAATTACAATTAAACCAAATATCTTTTCATACAAATATAAACTTCAAATATTCCTTTATCTAATAAATCAAAATCAAATATTATTCCACATTCATATTCTTTATCAAAATAAAGATCAATCATTTCCAAACCATTTCAAAATCATTAAAATATCATATCCTTTCAAAACCTCATTATCATATCATTATTTGAATTCAAATTCAAATATTCAAATTTAAATATCATTTGAAAATCAAACATATCATTCATTTATTATTTCAAATATCATTACAAAACACCTTTCAAAATCACATTCACCAATTCATTTATCTTATTACATTTCATTCCATTTAACACATAACCAAGTAAACTTTATTTAAATTCAAATTCAATTTAAATTCCTTAAAAATTTAAATTTAAATATTGAAATATATTCAAAACTCCTTATATTCACAAATAATAAATTTTCAAAAGTTAAATCATTTAACACTTTAAAATATAACACAAACAGTGTTAAATTTTATAACATTTCAAAACATTGTCAAATTAAAGCCACCACAACATTTATACAGTACTATAGTAGCTTATAGTTTCCAAACTAGTTTAGTTCAAGAATAACAGCATTTATAACATGCCGTAATAGATATTTAGTTATTTCAAACATAGTCAAGTTCAAAAACGACAGCATTTAAAATGCTGTCAAAAGACTACAACATTTTGGAAATGCTATAAAATTCCAGATTTTATTTTAACTTTTCAAAACAATAAAACTTCAATTTAACAAATTTTAAACTTATAAATCATATTTGTAGACTTCAAAATTTCACATTTAAATAATTTTAACATATGATTTATCACAATAAAATTTTAAGATCAAATATTCAATTTAAAAACTCCATTAATTTATTAAGTCAAAATTCACTATTTATTAACTTATAAATTTAATAAAACTTAACATTTTACTTCAAATATCATTTCAAAAGTTTAGATTCAATTTCCATTGTTAATTTACATTTTAAAATAAAATTTAAAGTCAAAAATCACAATTACTTCAAATTTACATACTTAAATTCACAATTTCAGGACTTAATATTTAATTTTCTTGAAACCATAAAATATATATTTTTAAATCAAAATTTCATACATTTAAAATACATATTTTAATATAAAAAAATTCATTTGAAAATATACCACGGGGTCTGTATATAATTTTCTAACCTAGGTCCAGTGATACGGATATATATCATTTCAATCCGTAATTTACAAAGAAAATCGGGTTCTATCATTTCAAGCCCGCAATCCCAAGTCAAGTAAAATACAATAAAAATCACTCCGGTCTATCCTTTCAGCCCATAACAATTTTTTCCTATTCTAAAGTCCATTCGGGTATGTATCATTTCAACCCATAGTGATTCTATTCTAATAGGGAACTTGCAGTGTGAACATATGCATAAACAATATAACCAATGTAAATATCACAATATAATGTCATATATCAGATGTCAGGTGATAATTAACAGTTTCACATGGTAATAACATGGCATAGCATATCATATGATCACTATTAACTTGCATAAACATTTTATATTACTAAATACTTGTCATCAATTCACTATTTCGTAAGTATAAATGTCAGAGTGAGAAAGACTCACCTTTTTAAGCTGAAGACCACTACGACACACAAAACGATTCCACAAGGCACGCCAAGCACGATTTGAATTGAATGAATGGAGATCCTTGATAATGGTCCTGTATACAACAAATAAACAAAACCATATAAACATATGCATACAATACAAATATGAATTGAAAAGAAATGGAAATTTTAAATCAACAAAGAACATTACCCAGCTTTAACACGAAAGTGGCTGACCACGACAACAAGGCTTGTCACATGATCAAATGAGCTTGTTCTCATCACACTAGGCTAAGCCTAGATGCCAACATGGCTCAGGTTTGGGTCGATATGGGTTCATATGGCCCGGCCTAACTTGGATATGAAGGAGTGGAAGTTGTGACATGAGAAATACAAAAGTCAAGGCAATTAAGTGGATTTTTGGTGCAACTATAGGTTCGGCCTGCCTTGGCTTGGGCTTGGTCATGCAAGGGGATGTTTAGGTGGTGGCTGAAGTGGTGGCGAGAGGTGATGGAGGGACTTGTGGAGGCGGCCATGGAGGTGGTTTATGTGAAAAATGAAGGCTATGGCCTTAAGGGTTTGGCTAGGCTAGTTTGGTGGAACTTTTGTGCAAATTTTGTGATGCAACATCAATGGATGGTCATGGCTACTGTCTTGGTCAGAGGAGAGGCTTATGAGATTCTGAAGATGGTGGTGGTGATGGTCAGTGGTGATGGAGGAGAACTGGGGCCGAGCAAGCAAGAGGAAGAGGAAGGCTAAATCAATGAAGAAGAGGGAAAAAAATGAAAGAAAGAAGCCATTAGCTTGCAATTTTTTCTCAATGTGATGTAGCCATGAGTTTGAAATGAGGAGAAATATAATTTTCACGTGAATTGAAGATGAGAAACATGGCTATAGGGTGAAGGGATGTACGGCTAAAGCAAGGAGAGGAAAAGGCAGAAGAAAATGAAGAGACAAGAATTGAAAAGTCACCAGAAATGAAAGGTCTTTGCCTCTTGGTATTTCCTTTTCTTTTACTTTAAAATAAACCATATATATTTCAGTAAATAAAATATAAAAACTGAACAAAATAAAGTGGAAAAAGAAAATAAATAAATATATTTTAGAAAAATATAAAATAATTATGAAAACGGCACAATAATAGAAACTGGGGTGAAAAATTATAGAAAAAAAATACAATAAGCTTTGGAAAATTATAACATCACTTTAAAAATATTTTAAAAATGAAATTATATATATAAAATGTCATATTACAGTTATATTCAAATTAGAACAAACAAAAATATTATTTATATAAACTAAAATAAACAATTTTTTTAAATAAAACAATTTACAGACAATATTGTAAAAAGCATAACTTTCACAATATAAATCGGATTTCAACGAAACGAAAAGCAGTATTCTTGAAATTTTATTTATTTTCATAATAAAAGATAAAATTCAAAAATTAAAATATTTAAAATTTAAATTTAAAAGTCAAAGTTTGACCAAATTGACCAAAATTCACATTTCTGGAAAATATTTTATTTATTCATGTTTGAAATTATAATTCACATACAAATCAAAATTTATATTTCAAATAACAAAACTTATTCATTTTAATAAATAAAATAAAGTTTTTAAATTAGGAATTTAAATTAAAATAATTAAAATATACAATTACAATAATCAGAAAATACAGGGTTGTTACACTTGTATTGCTGCTATGTTGAAACTTGAGATGATTCAAAACTGAAATGAAGCTACAGTTTTTCTTGATTGAACTTTGATTATTAAGTTGCCTCTAGATTTGCTTGCTTGAGAAAGTTACATTTTTGAGATTGAAAGGTCACAGGGTTGATTGTTTACTGATCTAAAAAATGTTTTCAGGCTTGGCTTTCATGCTAACACTTTCAGGATTTTGATTTGAAAATGGTGACAAGTTTAACAGAGTTGAATTGTTTGATTTTGGGTTTGAGGAGGTTACCAAATTGAAAAAAATGGTTTCAGATTTGATTCATGTACTTTCTGGTTTTGGAAGAATGGTTTTAACAAAGTGTAGTTTTTCTTTAAAAGTTGAGAAAAAATGAGAAGAAGAAGATGATAGGTTTATATAAATGTATTTTAGTATTTATTAAAATTAAGGAAAACAAAATTTTACTTTGACACTTGTTTACAAATGCAAACACTTGGCACAACCATTTTTAATTAACTTACATGTGTTCTTATCTTGGTTTTGAAAGCAACACTTGTATTAATCTTATTTATATTTATTTTTTAAAACAAAACATTAAAAGCTTTTACATTAATTTTCTAAATTAATAAATACCTTTGTAAATTGATAAATTCTTTCTAAAATTTTATATAAATAAAATCTTTGAAAGAAAATAAAGTATAAACTAATTATAGTTTTGAAAATATCAATTTTACCATTTTAAATAATTATACAAGAGAAATTATCAAACAAATACATATTCAGATATATACTTCCATTACCAGAATTATTTATTTAACTCATAAATCAATATTTCCACTAAGTAAATTCAGTTAATTTGTCAATACAGATATTCTAAAATCCGGGTTATTACATTCCTTCCCCCTTTGAATCTTTTCGTCCTCAAAAGGAACAAAGCCAGAATTTATCAAACTGGTTATTATCAGGAAAATTTATTTTTTGATAACTTTAAAACATTTTAAAATCTATATCATATTACCAAAATAGTTTTATAAAAAAAATACTTTTATAACTCGATGTTTCCTCATGTCCATCTTCGTTCTCACAGAAATTCGGTCATATGTTGATCAGGCGTAGGACTGAAAATCTATAAGTACTTAGCAGACCATTTCAACACCCAGTGAAAATACTTGAATAATAATTTTATTGAAAATATTGAAAACATTTTTGAAAATAGAGGAATTTCTTTTTGTGAGAATGCTCTGGAAATCATCACCCCTACTATGGTCACAGTTACATCCTGGGTTACGTTGCCATCGCAGCAAAAGTCCATGTAACTATAGGCACTCCGCTCCCCTCGACTATGCCATGGAACCCACAACAGACCGCAGTTACATTCCAGGGTTATGTTGCTATCGCAGCAAAAGTTCATGTAACTGTTGGCTCTCAACGGCACACACGATTTTCGCTGTGTTACCATAGGTCGCAGTCTACCGATATTAAATCTAACGCAGGCAGGCTGTTGGCTGTCAGCGACACATACGACTTTCGCTATGGTATACTCTACTCATAATCCTCAGGAACTAGTTTTGTTCGGACTCCTCACAGGATCAACTTTAGAACCCCCCTTGGGGCTCGAGGCAGCACCACCCAGTGGCACTCCTGAGAACTTCATTACAAGGGAGCGCCTTTTTCCCAAAGCCATTATCAAAACACTTAATACTATACACATATAATATCTTTCAAATCATACACCTAGTATGATCTTATACAAAGCTCCTTTACACCAAATCGATTTCCCAAAAATCGATAATTATCAAACTAGGCTTTCCAAATTCCAATATTGATTTTACCCAAAAATCAAAAGCCTTTCCAAATTCAAAGGTTCCCAAAACCTTTTTCCAAAATCCTCATAAGATCCTTTATATATATATATACACACACAGATATATATATATATATATATAATTTTTTGAAACTTCGGATCATTTCAAACTTGTATAAAACTCCTTTTATACTTCAAACATTTTCAAAATCCTTTTTTTTGGGCAATAGATTCAACAAGGGGAGATTTATCTTACATAACAAAGATATATAACTTTATTTACTCCAAATAAAATATTCAAATTTGATTACTCTATAAAGTCATTAACCATATTACTTACTTGCATATAGTAAATTTCTACCATAGAAATATCCAATTTCTATTTTATTTCCTCATATATTTCACAAAATATATTTTCACTTCAAAAACCATTTCACATTTCTTATCCACAAACTTCAATGTCAATTTCATTCCAATCCGTACGATGTACACATATCATCCGTACGTAATATCAATCTAATCGTTCACTTGATCACACAATTTCCCTTCCGAACTAGTATCGTCCACCCGACTTTCTAGTGCGGACTCAGATCTGGTTTCTTGATCAGAAACCGTCATTCTCCTTTCATAGACATAACTATGATAGAGAATATCCAGAACCAATCAAAAATCCATATCTAGGTTCGTCGTCGAAAATCGAGTGAAAAATCCCAACTCGGATCGATATACTATCTCAAAATTCTATGCTCGAATCTAGATCAAATCACTATGCGAATAGAATAATATACGTACATCCTACGTATTTATCCTTATTGGTTATTAGCTAAATCAATCCTTTCTATTCACATTCACTTTGATTTTCATTCACTTACTAACAACTGCTTAAATCCTCATTTGGATTATCACTTCAATTTTTAATTGGGTATTTAATCATAAACAGTTTGAACTCTGTCCAGCTTAGATTTAGAAAATAGCTTAAAAAGTTTAAAATAGATAAGTAGTTGAAAATTAATTATGTAACGACCCGCTATTTTGGACCATTCAAATTCGACAATAAAACCGTACATGTCCGACTTGAATAATTCAAAATACCGAATTGTTAATAAAAATTTGGCAAAACTTAAAATATACAGTAAATAAATCAATCATAGATCACTTACACAGAGTAATACAATGCAGCGGAATAGATAAAGAATAGTAGTTTATGAAGCTACTATATACATTGGAGATAGAAATAAATACAATTGAATATCTTAGATATAGTGAAGTCTCCAGTATGCGCAGATGACTTCTCTGAACAAATCAACAGGATGACTGAAAGGATAGATAGCTGGATCTTCAAGCAAGGCTCCGACTTCGAAGGTGAGTCTCAAATGCTGTATCACTCAGTCTGACCCGAGCGTAAAGCAAAACACAAAACACTCGAGTCAGGATTAACATTCTTATATCTATAAATCTAACTCAAGTGAAATATCAACTGAAATATAATTAACTCAAAGAATGTTTGGAATAACCATCCTCTAAGGGTCCATGGAACTATCTACAGGGTAGAAATATACACTATAACACCGTGGTTCTTTCATCTTAATTTATACTTCAAAACCAAAACATCATTTTCACTCCAAATATCTCTATATTTCCCAAATAGTGTTTATATATATTAAATAATTTATACAGTAAAGTATTTTCAATTCCCTCAACTTAACAAATCGTTTCAACATTAACCCAACCTTCCCATTCAAATTAAATTCAAATCCCAATTTATCAATCTCAAATTCAAATTTGAAATCACAAAATACCCCCTTTATATTCCAATATATTTCAAACTTTAAGTATTCAACGTTTCAAACTAATTTTTATTCAATTTAGCTTCTAAATAATAAATTCAAATTTAGTTCAACCTAAATTTATATTTTAATTCAGTTTAGTTTCTAAATAACAAATTCAACTATATTTATTTCAAATACAGATCTAAATCTCGAAATCGCCATTTAAATTCCAATATAGCTCAAAGCTTTAATATTTACAAGTTCAATTCAAGTCGATTTAATTAAATAAATCCTTATTTAAATACCATTTTTAATAAACCCAAATGTACCTCCCAATCCTATTTTTTCAATTTATTACGAGAAAGATCTATTTGAAATATAGATTTCCATAGATACTCAACTATATTATATGTATTAAATCAATCTAATTTAAATCAAATATTACGACTAAATCTATATATAAAATTTCCATTTATATAATATCTTAAGAATCAAAATTTATTAAACCGTATATTTCTTTCCAAAATTATAGAAATAATTTCAAAATATTTATATGGACCAACGGTGTCTGTATATATATTTCCTACCATATAGTCAAGTGCTACGGATATTTATTATTTCAATCCGTACACTAAATATATTCGGGTGGATATCATTTCAACCCGAAATCCAAAATTTTAAATTAAATCAAAAATCGCTTGGGTCTATCATTTCAACCCGTAACGAAATTATCCTATTCTAAAGTCCGTTCGGGTATGTATCTTTTCAACCCATAGTGATTTCTATACTAATAGGGAACTTGCAGAGTGATAACAGATATGAAAATAATAATAACAACAAGCATATATCATCAAAATAAATATAAACAATAAGATATGGTATCATATCCCATAAGTGAACAGTTACCGATAAAAGCATATATAACAATTTAAATCTAACAGCAGCATATTTCAATTGTCATTTCAATTGAAATTAAATTTAATAAATAAAAGAACGTTAATCGTGAGTGATTGCTCACCTTTCGAGGCTAGAGATATATGATGATGAAATAAGCTACGAAATCCAAAGCAACGCTGGATGGACAAGATTTGATGCAGAAAATAGGCACGACGGACAAGGCTGATAATGGGAAATCGATGAGAATGAATCGAATCAATTTTGATATTACAGAAAAAAATATAAATTATTATGATATTAATTCTCCCAAAACCAATTTTCAAATTAAAAATGTATATTTAAAATCTATATATACCTATATGTAATTTAAACATAATTCGTCCAAAAAAAAACCATTGTATTATATTTTATAGTCAATAATTATTATAAAAACAATATAACCACTTATTGTAATATATATTACTTAAAAAAAAAACCCATGAAAGCAACCTATATATGTTCATAATAAAAATGTATATATAGAAATTCCAAATGCATAGCCTATATTCGGTTATATATATATATATATATTACGTAAGTCTGAAACAAACACCTAAACGCATATATATGTCTCGAGATTTATAAACAACAAAATACTTATAATGACACATGCACTCATATACTTATATAGACTGTGAACAAGTATACATACTATGCCGTATAAAATCCAACACTAAAAAAAGTAAACTCACACTGAAAACATTTTAGTCAATTATTAAATATATATATTAACTAGCGTATAAAACTAACGTATCCTGTAACTTTATAATATACAAGCTATATCAGATATGAACTATCATTATATCAGATATATAAATAGTTAAACATTTTATACAAAACTATCATAACTTTATTAAATTAAACATACATTACACACTTACACAAATAGACCGTAAACTGTAAAACTTCACCCATTTTAAAGTGGTAACAATACGCTTGCTAAAAATATAACCCACATAGCTCGTACTTCCCTATAAAACTATATAAATATTTGTAAGCTAACCATTAATATAGTCTAATTCACAATATGCATACCTTTATAACTTTAAATCAAATGTGTATATATATACTTATAACCAGTTATTCACAAAATACATAGCTTTAAACATATCATATATTTAAATACATATACAATCGACTGATAAGATGAGTATGCTTTACGTTTTATATATGTACTAACTTTTTATATAATATTTATATATACACTTATCAAATTTTATAACATGCGAACAAAATTTTATATTATATAGAATCTGAAAACTGCAAACATTTCATACTTGGAACCATACTATATTTATAAGATGTATATATGATATCTTAAATCAAAAAAAAAAAAAAACTTACTTTGCTATAATACATACAATATTACTGCATAGATATACATTACTGACATATATTAAACTATATATTAACTAATATATAACCTTCAAACTTTTAAAATTGAATACCAACGTGACACATAAAGTATAAAACAATCAAGTTATCAAATCTCTATACATAGTATAATATCATACACACTATGAACGAAAAAAAAAAAAAAAATACTGTTATGAACTCATATATATAATACCATATGATACATAACTAACATGAATTTAAAATCATGTAGGACAGATCACATATTCCAAATACAGACTTATAGAAAATATACAATAACACATATATATTATAAATATATGCTAACCTATTACTCAAAGATAACGTGTGGCATGATTGTTGATGGTGAAGGCTCTGAGGATGGCTGAGCATGCAGGCGATGACAACACGTGTAGAGAGATATGTGCATGAGAGGAGGAGAGAAAAACACGGAGGGAGAGGGATGAGTTGGATGTGGTGGGTGACGAAGCGATGGGAGGTGGAAGCACGGTAAAAGAAGGGAGAAAATAGGTGGATCTGTAGAAAGAAAAATGGAAGAAGGAGGAGGAAGAAAACTTAAAATGAGGAATGAGATTGGAAGTGACAGCAGTTTGCAATATGAAAGAAACGAAGTCAAACAAGGTTATAAAGGCAAAATAAATAAAGAAAAGAACCGTTGCATACGAAACGTATACAATAAATATGAATTGATTTGAATAGTAATGGTCAAATTCAGCTGAAAAGATTAAAGCGAATAAATACGGAGCATTGGTTATGGTAAAGTAACGCACAAAATTAGGGGAATAACAAAGGAAAGGACTGGTCAAAATAAATGAATGTAAACGTGCAACGAATATAAAAATCTATATAATTGAACCGATGGAAACGAAGGAAGCAAATAAAAGAAAGGGAACGAAGGAAAAAAAATGAGCTGTGTCCCGAGCATAAATAAAAGTGGTAACGTATGAGAGGAATGAGAAAAACAAACGGGCACAATTTGAAATCAATGCAATAAAACGGCCAAAAGCTGATTTTTAGGAAAATTATTAAAGAAATATTCCTTGGGCTGCGCATTTGAGATTCGAAAAGGCATGGAAATCAAAAAGTTATAATTTAGATTGGAATGAAAACGTACAGGAAATAATAAAGGAAAAAAAAATAAATGCGAAATAATCATATAGCATTTATTACGTTCAAACTTTTGACATGGCATGGGATGGAAACAGCTGTACGCTAATTGAGAAGCTATTAAAGCAATTTATTATTAGTGGCATGTTATACGTTTTTATATTTATTTATTTCCTAGATCTCAATTCATATCTGATTATACTATGCAGATTTATCTTTATTATTAAACGTTCAAAAAGAATAAAACGTATACAAATTTTCTTGATTTTCGAAACAAAATTAACGGCTAAAAGATGATGAAGGGACAAAATATAAGAAAGGGAAAGAGATGAATGCGTACAATTATTTATAAGAAAAGAGAGAGAAAAGAAAAAACCACAATTAAAAATGAATGAATGAACGCTGAAAGTCAGTCAGGAATATAGAAGGTACAATATGAAATAATGGTAATCACAACTACTTTTTTTAATGCAGACCTTAAATCAACCCTTAAAACATATACTTCATATATGTAGTTAAATATAGTATATACTTCTCTTCTTCTTTGGTTCATATGATATATGAAACCCTTAACTATCGTATTTATAGCTGACGACATATGTATAGATATACTAAATATGCACTAAAATAAACTGGAAATGGTGACACAAAAACCCAAAATCAAATATATATATATATATATTTAACATGACTAGAAATCAAACTTCAGTAAAACTATATACTAGTATCAAGACTAACATATATATATATAGCTATTATAACACATATAAATTAAATAAAACTTGGTATAAATACGCTTTACTATATATACACTTCAAATAGACCATCATACATGTACAGTGGTTTTCCAAAATAACTATATATGGAACGTACTCAACATACTTAGAATTTACACACCTTGCTGAAAAGCAAAAGGAGACCGTAAATTTATTACCCACGCTATTGATATTTATACCCAATAGAAATGAACTATGCTACCAAATTTACATCAAACTTAACTTATATTATAGTATAAATAATAGTTTATAAAGTTTTTGTACTAGATCTTATAGGTATAACCACAACCAAACTTTAAAATATATGTACACAGCTCGTACTACAAATCATTAATATACATAACATATTTTCTTTTTTTTTTCAAAATTTTATTATTAATAGTTTCTCAAAATCCAATTCAATACGTTAAATACCAATTAAAAATTGCTAAAATTTTATGGGTCGTTACAAATTATTAGTTTGTAAAATAGCTGCAAAATAGTTAAGTAATTGTAAAGTAGTTGGAAAATAGTCAAATAGATATAGAAATTTTAAATAATTGCAAAATAGTTGTAAAATAGTAATTAGTTATAAGGTAGTTGAAAAACAGTAATTAGTTTATAAAACAATTGTAAAATAGTTAAATAGTTCCAAAAATAATTGTAAAATAAGTATAAAATAGTTTGACTTTTAAAAGAAAGGTTGTATATAGTGAATAGCTTAGAAAAATAGATTTATATTAAAACAATTTATTTTGAAAATAGTCCAGAGTCAAAATGTTCAATTCCCCATATCCAATCCCATTAATTAAATTTAAATTTCCACTTCTATTTAAATTGACTCAATTCCAATTTAAATAACTTCAATTTCCAATTTCAAATCAAATTCCACTTGAATTTTAAACCTATTCAACTTGAATCACAATTCTAAATTATTCAAATCAATTTGGACTGATTTCAAATTGAACCCACCTCAAATTCCAAATCATTTCAAATCAATCCAATTCAAATTTTCCATTTGAATTTTTAAACTTATACATCTTCAATCACAAATCCAATTAATTCAAATCAAAATCAGTTTGAACTAATTCAATTCAAATTCCAAATTTAAACCATCCCGAATTATATAAATTCGAGTTAAATTAATTTTTTTAATGTTAATTTAATACTTTAAATCCAATCAACTTATATTTTTAAACCATTTATGTGACGCCCCACCTCTATACCCACGCTAGCCAAGGACACTACGGGGTAATGCCGTCAACTAGCACGGAGGATAAGGCTGTTGAGAAGCGACCATCCGTGTAATTGCTTTGTGCGAGCACCGATATGTCAAATAGTACAACGGAAATCCGATATACTGATACAAACTCAAAGCTACTACCCGGTGGATATATATATATTCTTCGGAAAACAAATATAGAGATAAAAATAACACAAATCAGCCATAGACATCCATATCACAAAGGCGGAAATAGTTATGAATAAATAACACATGAAAGTGTACATCAGAGTAGTGGTCAAACAAGATCCACAATGTCACAAAAGAATAGCTACAAGTGCTAGACAAAAGAATATGGATACATCTATGAATCTATATCTCAAATGTATACAACAAAAACTACTAATCTAAGTAGTTAGCCAAAAGTCAGGGTGATAATCCCAGATGTGAAGTTAAGCAGAAGCACCTGTAACATCTCGGTCTGACCCGAGTATTATTTAATAAGAAAATAATAAGCGGGTCAGCCTAGCTATAAATATCAGATAAAATGATATAGAATAAGAGATATGACATAAATATATGATAACCATAAAGCCATACTGTGATAAGTATGCAATTGAAAATCAGCTAGGGATTAATCAATATCACGAGAATCTTCTCAAAGATCAAAAGGAATGTCATACTCTTTATTTACCAACCACCAAACTATAAATATTGACAATAATACCAATGCCAGTGACAAAAGTTAATGACACACAAATTCACCAATGCACAAATATTGATAAAACTTATCAATGTAAATCACGAAAATTGGTGGAAACACAAATTCCGGAAATCATCAATGGAAATTCAGAAATCAAAAAAAGGGGGAGGCCTATCACAAAACGGGAGCATGAAAACTCACCAACACGTGTATCACAAAATGGAACGCTATTCCATGGTTGTTAACCATTAATTTTGAGCCGAAGCTCCACAAAACGGCCTGAAGACCATGAGTCGCTACCCCACCAAATTGAGCCGAAGCTCCACAGAAACGGGGTTTAGTCTCCCTCGTAAACAAAGAGACATCGCACAATTGCTAGTCTAAATCACAAAAATGATTATCAATGATCATTAAGAAGTGTCAACTACAGTAATCTAGTAAATATATAAGCTTAGCTTCATGTCCCATAACCACTAGCATACTTAAATATTTACGAACAAATTGTAAATCTCCACTCGAAAATTGTCATAAGAGATTCAATCGAATAAGTCCAAGAATTAACCGACGAAGTAAACGCAAGCGTTTCGTACCACATGTTTTACGAAGCCGTTTAATTAGATTTCTTATACGAGGAGGTAAAGGTTTGTATATTTTTAAAATGACAGATCACAAAAATGATCGTAGAAACGATCAATCACAAAAATTCACATTCGAAGATGTAAATAAAAATTCCAAGAATTTGATTCCAAATTCATCAAAATGGAAATAGCATAGAAACTCAACACGGCGCGACCTAGCAGCTGAGCGACCTAAGTTGTAGCGGCATAAGTGCAGGCCGAGCGACTTAAGGAAGTGGTGCGACCTAACTGCCGAGCGACCTAAGTTGGTAGCGGCATAAATGTAGACCGAGCGACTTCAGGAAGTGGTGCGACCTAACTGCCAAGCGACCTAAGTTGGTAGCGGTATAAAACAGGCGAGCGACCTAGTGCAGGCCGAAAACGACCTAAGTTAGAGAATAGGCCGTGCGACCTAGTGAAGCGACCTAAGCAATGCCGAGCGATCTAACATGGGAGAGGCTAACGACCTAAGATACATACGACCTAAGGAGGTAATGACATAGGAGTATCATGCGGCCTAAGGAGTGCGACCTAAGGCGCAAACGACCTAAGAACATGGCGTGACCCAGTGGTTGCGAGCTAACACGGAGCGACCTAACTGCAGAAAGTCCGAGCGACTTAGTGGTTGCAACGACCTAGCCGAGCGACCTAGTGGTGGAACGACCTATGCGCAGAAGGCCGAGTGTCTTTGGGGTTTCAGGCCGAGCGACCTAGCAGCAGGCCGAAAACAACCTAATCAATAAAGGTGCAAACTCTTTCAATTTGCAACTGGACGAGCACGAACGCCAGGGGATACGCCTATCAGCTACCCGGTCCTATTGGCTCCTTGATGCTTCACCAAAAACGTGTTCCAACATCAAAAATTGGATTTTTAAGGATTTGAACCCAAACCACTAAAAATTGGGATTTTCACCAATTCAATCCAAGCCAAAAGCAAGTGCATATGTAAAAGTGTTAGGAATTCATACCCAATAATCAAAGATAGTTATAGACAAAGATGTGAGATAAAAATCTTTACACAAAATCTATGAAGAAGAAGCTTGCAAGCAAAGGAAGAATCAATGGCTTCTCTTTGAATTTGGAGTTGGATGTTGAATTTGCAAATGAACTTGAGCTTGGAGTTTTAATTTCCCATTCCTTCCTCCATTTTTGATGAAGCTTGAGTGTTAGGAAATGAAAGTGAAATTATGAAGGGAAGGGGGTTGAGCTAGAGTAAATAGTTTAGGCTAATGGGCTAAACCAAACCCAAAGCCCAAGGTGAAAAAGTGACAAAATTCCACTAAGTCCAAACATATCAAAGTTTATACTCAAAAAGATGGCAAATGGTGTTTTGGACCCAATGGAAGTGGTTCCGAGTCCTAATTCGACCGTATGCAAAAAGTAACTTTTCGGACTAAAATCCGACTAACAATAAAATATTAAAATAAAATATATAAATATTCAATCGTAAAACATGCGGGTTGTTACAGACTCTCCTCCTTAAAGAAACTGCATCCTCGCAATATTTGAGAAGAAAATATAAGGTAACAACCATGAAAGCATATCAACACAAAAGAAATTTGAAATATGAAATTCACCTCATGGAGCACGAGAAAGTAAGTCTGGATGTGTTCGCTCGATGAACTCTCTAGATTCCCAAGAGCAATCCTAACGATTTGAGGACCATTGGACTTTAACAAGCGGAACAACTTTATTTCGAAGGCGCTTGACCTCCGAAGCAATAATACGAATAGGATGTTGCTCATAAGTTAAATTAGGTGAAACTTCAATTTCTTCCACAACACCAGGCTCAAGAATAAAATCAGAATCTCGAAGGCATTTCCGTAATTGAGAAACGTGAAACATGTCATGAATAGCAGAAAACTGAGCCGGTAATAAAAGGCGATAAGCCACAGAACCAATACGTTCGGTGATAGGAAATGGACCAATATATCGAGGTGCTAACTTTCCCGATCGAATGAAACGTACAACACCCTTCATAGGTGAAACACGGATAAACACAAGATCTCCCATAGAAAATTCTAATTTCCTTCTCCGGTTATCGGCATAGGATCTTTTCCTACTCTGGGCTTCTTTCATCCTTTGACGAATAAGGTCAATCTTTTCTGCGGAATCACGAATATAATCTGGACCTAAAACCAGCTTCTCACCAGCCTCAAGCCAACAAGAAGGAGATCGGCATGGCCTTCCATAGAGCGCCTCAAAAGGTGCCATACCAATACTAGATTGGAAGCTATTATTATAGGAAAACTTAACAAGAGAAATATGATCGTTCCATCTTTCACCAAAATCAAGAACACATGCACGAAGAAGATCTTCAAGAGTTTGATTCACACGCTCAGTTTGTCCATCGAACTGGGGATGATAAGCGGTGCTAAAATTAAGTTTTGTTCCCAAAGCTTTTTGAAGACTCTTCCAAAATCCACTAGTAAATAATGGATCACGATCACTAACAATAGAGGAAGGAACTCCATGCAATTTTACAATTTCTTTAATAAAGAGTTTGGCCAAGAGAGGAACGGTTCGATTGGACCGAACGGGAATAAAATGGGCGAATTTAGTAAGTCCATCGACAATCACCCATAAGCTATCATGACCCGAACGAGAACAGGGAAGGCCGTCTATAAAATCCATGGAGATTTGGTCCCACTTCCAAATTGGAATTTCTAAAGGTTGCAATAACCCACCAGGCCTTTGATGTTCGGCCTTGACAAGTTGGCATGTCATGCAACACTTAACAAAGTTAGCAATATCAGATTTCATTCCCTCCCAATAATAAAGTCGCTTCATATCTGCGTACATTTTACTACTACCGGGATGAATGGTAAATTTAGTACGATGAGAATCTTCTAAAATGTCTTTACGAAGATTACTAATATTTGGCACGATAAGTCTACCAAATTTTCGAATACTGCCACGAGAATCAATATCAAAGCCTTTCAAACCTTCAATATCAAGTTTATCCCTAAGATTTTGGCCAAGAAGAGCCAATTCGGGATCTAACTTTTGAGCTTCAAGAATGCGGTCTAAAAGAGAAGGATGAGCCTCAAGGCTACATAAAACAAGAGATGAACATAAATTGGAAACACGATCTCGAATCTCACAAGTGGACAGAATTCCGAGACCATTCCATTCAGATATCATTATAGAAACAACCGCTTGTTGCTTACGACTAAGTGCGTCTGCAACACGATTTCCCATTCCGGGAGTATAAAGAATATCAATATCATAAGCTGCTAGAAATTCGAGCCAATGTTGTTGATGAAAATTAAGTTCCTTTTGAGAAAATAGATACTTCAAGGATTTATGATCAGTGTAAAGAATAAATTTTTCTCCCAAAAGATAATGACGCCAAATACGAAGGGCGAAAACAATAGCCGCGAGTTCTAAATCATGAGTGGCATATCTAGTCTCGGCTTGCTTCAATTGCCTAGAAGCATAAGCATAACACGTTCTCTTTGCATAAGAACGACCCCCAAACCAACGCGACTAGCATCGGTATACACAATAAAATCTTGGTTTCCCTCGGGAATCACAAGAATAGGAGCATCGGAAAGGAGTGCTTTTAATTTCTGAAAAGAAGCTTCACATTTGTCCGACCAAATATATTTAACTCCCTTCTTTGTCAAGCTATTGAGAGGCACAAAATTTTTGGAAAAGTCCTTTATGGAACGACGGTAATAACCGGCCAATCCAAGGAAACTACGAATTTCCGTCACACTCTCCGGTCTCTTCCAATTTTGAATCGCTTCAATCTTTGAAGGATCCACGGAATTTCCGGATTCGGAAATAATATGACCGAGAAACTTCACACGAGATTGCCAAAAGTGGCATTTAGAAAATTTTGCTTTTAATTGATTGCTCCTACGAGTTTCCAACATAATCCGTAGATGTTTTTCATGCTCCTCCTCGATTTTAGAATACATAAGAATATCATCAATAAAGATGAGAACAAACCGATCGAGGAAGTCTTTGGAAACTCTATTCATAAGGTCAACGAAATAAGCCAGAGCATTCGTCAAACCAAATGGCATAACAAGCCATTCATAAGATCCATAACGAGTACGGAACGATGTCAAAGGAATACTATCCTCTGAGATACGAAGCTGGTGAAAACCGGTAGCTAAGTCTAATTGTGAAAAGACTCTAGCACCACTAAGTTGATCGAATAGATCATCAATCCGAGGTAAAGGATATTTATTCTTAATAGTAAGATCATTAATCTTGCGGTAGTCAATGCAAAGCCTAAGTGTACCATCGGATTTCTTCAAAAAATAGCCGAAGCTCCCTAAGGCGAGGAACTAGAGCGAATAAATTGCTTCGTCTCCAATTCAGATAATTGTTTACGCATCTCCTCATTTTCTTTATTGGACATATGATAAGGAGGACAAGTAATAGGTTGAGCTCCAAGGATGAGATTAATTCTGAACTCAATTGCTCGCTTAGGTGGTAATCCTAAAACGGGCTCAAATATGTCGAAAAATTCACGAACAACGTGAATAAGAGAAATAATATCCTCCTCATCATCATTATCGTCATCATGAGGATTTAAGGAATATAAAGATGAAACTAAGCTGGAATCCGAATCTTTAAGGTCAATAGAAATCTGCTTAACAGATTAAGGATGTCGAAGATGAATAGTCCACTCAGGACATAAGATTTGGGCTTCATAGCGGTTAAGCCAATCCATTCCCAAAATCATTCCAAAGCCTAAGTAGCGCATAACATGCAAATAGGCTCGGAAATAAAAACCACACAAAATAATCTCGACATCTTTACACAATAAAATGATTGTTGCGGATCCACCAACTAGATTCGCAATTCTCAAAGAAGTCATTAAACACAAAACATCCAAGGAAAAAGTATCAACAAGTTCTTTTGAAATAAAAGAATGGGACGCAGCCGTATCAAAAAGAACTCGAATAGGATGATCACGAAATAAAATAATGCCATCAAGAATAGAATGAGAAATACCTTTACCACGAGATGTGTTGCCAGGGGCTTGAGCAACATTAAGTTTTCCCTCCTTCCTATTTTGAAGTTTAGGACAGGAAGATAAATAATGATCCGGGCTTTTGCAATAGCGACAAGTACAAGGCTTTGAACACTTGTTTGCATAATGGTCTTTAGAACCACAGCTGTAGCATTGCCCACCACTTGGGGTAGAAGTCTTAGTTGTCGGAGAGGCTTGCTTTCCTTTCTTATTGTTGGGATAGGGACCTTTGAACTTACTAGGCCTTTTCTTGTTGTTGAAGTTTGGTTTGGCACTCATAACTTCAACATCACTCTCCCTATCTGCCTCTTCAAGACAAAGAGCGATATCAACGAGTTGATCAAAAGAAACTTCTAATTTTAGAAGTAATGGCTTCTTGAGATTTTTATTCAAGATATAGACAAATCGTTGGTTTTTCTTCAACGGGGTGTTTATGTACTCGACCCCATATTTAGAAAGTGACTCGAATGAAGCGACATAGTCTGTCACAGAGGATTCACCTTGAACAAGGTCAATGAAACGGCGAGCCAAAGTCACCTTCTCAGCTTTGGCACAAATTTTAATTCGAAGCGCTCCCGGAATTTCTCCCAAGTAAGATTCGCTTAATTTATTTCAGAAATTAGAAGCTCATACCAATCTAATGCTCTTTCTTGGAGCATACTAGAGGCCACCTGAACACGGTGAAGATCAATAAGATTCATGCGAGAAAAGATTCGGTCGCACGATCTCAGCCAAGCCTGGACTTCAATAATAGTTTCAGAACCTTTGAATGGCTTTCCACCCAAATTGGTATAATCGCTGCAAAAACGTGCAAATCTAGACCTAGGGTGAGCAGACTCTGGATTAGATCCGGCTGCCTGAGCATTCCTTACTAGATCATGAAGCTGTTGGGCAGACATAAATACTCCATCTTGGGGAGTAGCACAAGATTGACCGGAGTTGGGACGGCCAGGTCTAACCATTTCTCTTTCTTTTGAAAGAAAGAAAGAAGAAGGATAAGGTTATTCACCAAATGAATATTAAAAAATCTTGATAGATAAACAAGGAATCATAAAGAAAATAGGATGAATCCGTACGAAGACTCGAATTAAATCCTAAAGCACGATTCCTAAGATGGACTTAGGACGATGATCCTTGCTATTATTCTACATTGTTCCGAAGATTGGCTCTGATACCAAGCTATGACGCCCCACCTCTATACCCATGCTAGCCAAGGACACTACGGGGTAATGCCATCAACTAGCATGGAGGATAAGGCTGTTGAGGAGCGACCATCCATGTAATTGCTTTGTGCGAGCACCGATATGTCAAATTGTACAACGGAAATCCGACATACTGATACAAACTTAAAGCTACTACCCGGTGGCTATATATATTCTTCGAAAAACAAATATAGAAATAAACATAACACAAATCAGTCACAGACATCCATATCACAAAGGAGGAAATAGATATGAATAAATAACACATGAAAGTGTACATCAGAGTAGTGGTCAAACAAGATCCACAATGTCATAAAAGAATAGATACAAGTGCGAGACAATAGAATATGGATACATCTATGAGTCTATATCTCAAATGTATACAACAAAAACTACTAATCTATGTAGTTAGCCAAAAGTCAGGGTGATAATCCCAGATGTGAAGTCAAGCAAAAGCACTTGTAACATCTCGGTCTGACCCGAGTATTATTTAATAAGAAAATAATAAACGGATCAGCCTAGCTATAAATATCAGATAAAATGATATAGAATAAGAGATATGACATAAATATATGATAACCATAGCCATACTGTGATAAGTATGCAATTGAAAATCAACTAGGGATTAATCAATATCACGAGAATCTTCTCAAAGATCAAAAGGAATGTCATACTCTTTATTAACCAAACCACCAAACTATAAATATTGACAATAATATCAATGCCAATCACAAAATTTAATGACACACAAGTTCACCAATACACAAATATTGATAAAACTTATCAATGTAAATCACGAAAATTGGTGAAAACACAAATTCCAGAAATCATCAATGGAAATCCAGAAATCACAAAAAAGGGGAGGCCTATCATAAAACGGGAGCATGGAAACTCACCAACATGTGTATCACAAAATGGAATGCTATTCCATGGTTGCTAACCATTAATTTTGAGCCGAAGCTCCACAAAACGGCCCGAAACCATGAGTCGCTACCCCACCAAATTGAGCCGAAGCTCCACAGAAACTGGATTTAGTCTCCCTTGTAGACAAAGAGACATTGCATAATTGCTAGTCTACATCACAAAAATGATTATCAATGATCATTAAGAAGTGTCAATTACAGTAAGCTAGTAAATATATAAGCTTGGCTTCATGTCGCATAACCACTAGCTAAACTTAAATATTTACGAACAAATTGTAAATCTCCACTCGAAAATTGTCATAAGAGATTCAATCGAACAAGTCCATGAATTAACCGATGAAGTAAACATAAGCGTTTCTTACCACTTGTTTTATGAAGCCGTTTAATTAGATTTCTCGTACGAGTGAGGTAAAGGTTTGTATATTTTTAAAATGACAGATCACAAAAATGATCGTAGAAACGATCAATCACAAAAATTCACATTCGAAGATGTAAATAAAAATCCCAAGAATTTGATTCCAAATTCACTAAAATGGAAATAGCCTAGCGACTCAACACGGCGCGACCTAGCAGCTGAGCGACTTAAGTTGTAGCGACATAAGTGTAGGCCGAGCGACTTAAGGAAGTGGTGTGACCTAACTGCCGAGCGACCTAGGTTGGTAGCGGCATAAATGCAGGCCGAGCGACTTCAGGAAGTGGTGCGACCTAACTGCCGAGCGACCTAAGTTGGTAGCGGCATAAAACAGGCGAGCGACCTAGTGCGGGCCGAAAACGACCTATGTTAGAGAATAGGCCGTGCGACCTAGTGAAGCGACCTAAGCAATGCCGAGCGATCTAACATGGGCGAGGCTAATGACCTAAGACACATACGACCTAAGGAGTTAACGGCATAGGAGTATCATGCGGCCTAAGGAGTGCAATCTAAGGCGCAAACGACCTAAGAACATGGCGCGACCCAGTGGTTGCGAGCTAACACGGAGCGACCTAACTGCAGAAACTCTGAGCGACTTAGTGGTTGCAACGACCTAGCCGAGCGACCTAGTGGTGGAACGACCTATGCGTAGAAGGCCGAGTGTCTTTGGGGTTGCAGGCTGAGCGACCTAGTAGCAGGCCGAAAACGACCTAAGCAATAAAAGTGCAAACTCTCTCAATTTGCAACCGGACGAGCACGAACGCTAGGGGATTACTTACGCCTATCGGCTACTCGGTCCTATTGGCTCCTCGATGCATCACCAAAAACATGTTCCAACATCAAAAATTGAATTTTTATGGATTTGAACCCAAACCACTAAAAATTGGGATTTTCACCAATTCAATTCAAACCAAAAGCAATTGCATATGTAAAAGTGTTAGGAATTCATACCCAACAATCAAATATAGTTATAGACAAAGATGTGAGATAAAAATCTCACCTTTACACAAAATCTATGAAGAAGAAGCTTGCAAGCAAAGGAAGAATCAATGGCTTCTCTTTGAATTTGCAGTTGGATGTTGAATTTGCAAATGAACTTGAGCTTGGAGTTTTAATTTCCCATTCCTTCCTCCATTTTTGATGAAGCTTGAGTGTTAGGAAATGAAAGTGAAGTTATGAAGGGAAGGGGGTTGAGCTAGAGTAAATAGTTTAGGCTAATGGGCTAAACCAAACCCAAAGCCCAAAGTGAAAAAGTGACAAAATTCCACTAACTCCAAACATATCAAAATTTATACTAAAAAAGATCGCAAACGGTGTTTTGGACCCAATGGAAGTGGTTCCGAGTCCTAATTCGACCGTATGCAAAAAGTAACCTTTCGGACTAAAACCCGACTAACGATAAAATATTAAAATAAAATATTTAAATATTCAATCGTAAAACATGCGGGTTGTTACAATTTAATTCAGAATTCAAATTCCAGTTTTAACTTATCTTTACTTAACTCATTACAAGGTTCAAGAAAGAGTTCAAAGCAATTCTAATTTACAAATTCAATTCTTAACATTCAAATCTTCAGTTCAAAGTGATTCCATATCCTTAATTTCAAATTAAAGCTAAATTTCCCTTTTGTTCCAATAATGGATATATTACCACATTCATTTCTTCATTCATTTAAACAAATCCAATTTCAGCTTAAAGATTATTAATAACAACAGGATGGTATCATTCAAATTATTTTAAACCATCCATCCATTTCCAATTTCCAGATCACAAATCCATTTTGAGATCACACAAACTCCAATTCAAATCAACCATTTAACTTCCCAAGTTAAATCCCAATTTCATCTTGAAATTTCCAATTCAGGTTGCTTGTTAAATTATTTAACTTTCCCAAAGTTAAATTCTATTTACTTAACCCAACCAATCTTACCAATTTGAATTCTCTAAATTTCATATTATTAATCTTCCCACTTTTAAATTTCAAAAACTTATCACTTTGGGTATCACATCTCGTTCCAAATTAAAACTCAACATTTAGAGTTTATTTCAAACTATCTTGGATATTATGTATATCCACACATATATACATATTTACTTCTTGGCTCTCCCAGCCAAATTTTAAAATTTAAACCACTCTTGGTTTTAATTCAACAAATTCTTTTAAAATTTATAAACAACTTCTTATTCTAAAATAAGATTACAATAAAAATAGTTTGAATAATATTATTTCCTTTAACATTTTGAAAACAATTTCAAATGTTTAAATTAAGAATTCAGAACTTCACATTTTAAAACCCATCTCAATTTATAAGTTATACTCATTATCAAATATTTCATTATTAAACATAATAAACATTTATGATAATAACCAAGATGGTCGTATTTGGAAAACAATTCATTACCATCTAATTTTGGAATTCTTCCCCAAATTCAAGATTTTTTCAGTTTGCATCCATTTCAAATTCATCTTTACTCAATTTCAATTTGGTTGTATTTCTATTACCACTTAATTTAATTCTAACAATTTAACAACTAATTACCTTAATATTTATTAGAAAGAAATATTGCTTTATATATATCAGAATATATTCTTATATAAAATCATTTAGAATCTTTATATAAGAAAATAACAAGTACGCTCTCATATATATACACTCGACTCATTCTAGGGTACCATTAGCCCTATCCTTAATGAGTAATCCCAACAGAGCCAAGGTTCTCGCTTAACCTTCCGCTCTGATACCAAATGTAACGACCCGGAATTTTCGACCCCGAAAACTCTAGATAGTTATGAAAAGAAGAAAGAGATATAAGAAAAAGAAGAAATAGAAACACCAAAACACAGATTTTCACATTCGTAGCGAATCAAAATATAATATTAAATAAATAGCAGTTATACAAATGAAAACTGTACTTGTAAAATTACACTTTAATATATCAGAGTTGCAATATTTACACAACACTGAGCAGTTTAATTCAACATGTCCTAGATAAACTATAATATATACAGCGGGATACGCTTCATACGTTCCTGCCATCCAACGCGCCTCCTGAGCTCCAAAACGTGCTTACCTGAAAATCTGTAATACTCGGTCTGACCTGAGCATTACGTCAAAGTAACACCTAGGTCAGGCTGGAAACCAGCGTGAGTAAACCCATCTAATGCTGAATGAAAAAAGCATACAACTTATATATATAACCCGGGTAACTTGTATCAATTACAAATTCACAATTTTAGACATTACTTAATTCACTCACAAATTTCTAAGTACCAAAACTTAAATTAAATAGTTCAATTCACTTAAATCATTACCTTCCAGCTTATTGATTTCACATATCAATTTATAAAGAATCAAAGTGGTTTCGAGTATTTACTAATACCCGACTCCGGTCTCTTCAAACCAATGTCATCTTAACCCACGATATTCAATTGAAACACAATTCAACCTTTAAATACAAGATGTCACTTTTTATACAGCCATTATCGATAGAAAACTACAGCATCATAGTTCACCCAAGCCTATCATATCATAAAACATTTCATTCCAGAGATAACAATCAAGTCGAGGCATTTAACATCATTAATCATCATAAGCAAAAATTGATCACTCCCAAAATTAATTAAACTATTTCTAATTAAATTACTAACCTCAATCACTTAGATTACTTTTTTTAAACATTAATTAATCTCAAATCAATTAATTAATCATCTCTCAATTATCCATCTTAATTAATCACCTTGGATTAATTATTATTCATTATATTAAGGAATAGCCCTTAATAATTATACAAATTAATTAACCCTTACCCATTCAATATTAATTACTTTTATCCTTAATTAATTACTAAAATTAATTATTCTATAACCACTTATATTGATTAATTATCCTCTAATAAATCACACTCATTAATTAACAACCCTAGATTAATTTCCTTAATTAATAATTTCTTTAATTAATTACACTAAGTAATTAATTCTTAATTACTTTCATAAAGTAATCATTCTCTTTCTCCAGTAATTATCCTTAATTACTTACTCTAAGTGATTATACTTCATTAATTAATAAATCTCATTTAGTAATTTCCCGTAAATTACTAATTAATGATCCTTCCATCAACCTCTAATTAATTAAAGACAAAACACTAGCTCGTCTATTACATATTTTTTCTCAAAATACTTAAAGGTTTGATTTCATAATTTCCTAATACATGATTTGCCAATTCAGCTAAATTTTAAAACAATTTATCTTTGAAATTTAACTTTTGAGTCTTCCTTGATAACTGAATTAATATCTTGGTTTGAAACCCCATTTTAACTTGATTGAATACTTATTCAAACTCTACACCAAAGAAACAAATCTGGGAACCAAATTCTACACAGAACAAAATCGAGCCTTCTCGTTCCAAAAACTGGAACCATCACCATCGAAAAACCTCTAATCGCCATCGAATCCTCCCTTAGGAACCCATGCCACCATGGATACATCTTCCTCATCGACATACGCAGCATTTCCCTTGATTCGATTGAATTCGAAACACTCAAGACGGAGAAATTGTTCGAGAACTCAAACGAATGCAATTAGGTAAAACAAACCCTAAATCATCACCCCCACGAGTGATTATAAGTTTCCCACTAATTTTCCATCGATCAACGATCGACAAGCCACCATATACTCCAAGCCCGATGCCACAGAATCATGAGATCGCCAGCATTCGACAAAAGTACCAAATTTGATCAACTCCTAATATCCCCCAATTTGGAAACTTAAAAATCATAAAATTCATACCAAAAATCATGGTTTCGAAGCTTGAATTCAAACATCCATTCATAACCAGAAATTTTAATACCTAAATTTTCAGATTTAAAATGTTCATTACAGTAAAAAAATAAAAATAAAAAATAATATTCAATAAATATACTAGATATCCCTTTAGAAATTAGTATTACATTGCCATAGTTATTTTCCATTTAGGGATCGAATTCTAAAATCGTCTAGATAAGATGTTTTAAATTTTGATCAGGTTTTTTTTTGTTAGAAACCTGTAAACACAGACAAAGGCATTCATTTGCCTTTCCCAGATATGCATACAAAAAAAAACTACAAAATATAAACATATGTATAATGCATTTACTTTTCTACAAACAACTTTATTACTTAATTTATGTATAACAAAGTATATACACAGATTAAAGTCGTAAGGAATTAGTTTACTCATTTTTTTTGAAAAACAGAGAACAGTTCATTCCTGCACATATTTACTCTTTTTTTCCTACTGTATATTTATTATTTCAGATAATAAATCAATAAATTTTACTAGAGTTAACTTTAAAATTAGGATTTCACCAATTTAAACATCTTCCCTTTAAACAATGTATCCTATAATCGATTTGGTGAAGAGATATTGAGTTTTTGAGTTATTCATTTGGGCTGTAAGCCAAATCAGAATCAAGATATCATTTGCTCAACATGCATATAAAATTTTCATACACATATATGCCTACAGACATAATCAAAACATTACACTACATTACAACCATGATTCATCATATATATCAGAATATGAACAGATTGAATCAATGTTTACTCATCTTAGAAAATGCAGAGCTTAAAAACTGGATTGCTAAAACTGGAAACTTTTGGAAAACTCTGAACACATGAAACTTGTATAGCTTCTATGTTGAAACTTGAGATGATTCAAAATTGAAATGAAGCTACAGTTGTTCTTGATCGAACTTTGATTATTAATTTGCCTCCTGATTTGCTTGCTTGGAAAAGTTACAGTTTTGAGATTGAAAGGTCACAGGATTGATTGTTTGCTGATTTGAATTTTTTTTTCAGGCTTGGCTTTTATGCTAACACTTTTAGGATTTTGATTTGAAAATGGTGACAGGTTTAACAGAGTTGAATTATTTGATTTTGGGTTTGAGGAGGTTACCAAATTGAAAAAAATGGTTTCAGATTTGATTCATGTACTTTCTGGTTTTGGAAGAATGGTTTGAACAAAGTGGAGTTTTTCTTTAAAAGTTGAGAAAAAAATGATAAGAAGAAGATGATAGGTTTATATAAATGTATTTTAGGATTTATTAAAATTAAGGAAAACAAAATTTTACTTTGACGCTTGTTTACAAATGCAAACAATTGTCACAACCATTATTAATTAACTTACATATGTTCTTATCGAGGTTTTGAAAGCAACACTTGTATTAATCTTATTTATAATTATTTTTTTAAAACAAAACATTAAAAGCTTTTACGTTAATTTTTTAAATTAATAAATACCCTTGTAAATTGATAAATGCTTTCTAAAATTTTATATAAATAAAATCTTTAAAAGAAAATAAAGTATAAACTAATTATAGTTTTGAAAATATCAATTTTACCATTTTAAATAATTATACAAGAGAAATTGTCAAACAAATACATATTCAGATATTACTTCCATTACCCGAATTATTTATTTAACTCATAAATCAGTATTTCCACTAATTAAATTCAGTTAATTTGTCAATTACAGATATTCAAAAATCCGGGTTATTACACTTGATATGCATTCGATAATGCATCCCATAGTTCCTTCGTTGTCTTCTTCGGAGAGAATTTTCTAAGAACTTCATCTGAAAGACTCAACTGAATTGTTGTGAGAGCTTCATCTTCCATCTCTTCCAAATAAGATGCATCAATAACTTTCAGTTTCTCAAGCGCAGAAACAACCATATAACTCTTCTCCTTGTTTAATACAGCCTCTATCTTCATCTTTCAAGTACCGAAATCTCCCTTTCCGTCAAAATGTGTTACTCCGTAATTGAAACCATATCTACCAATAGACTTTCTTGAAGTAGCCATTAATATCCAAATAGGAACAATAACACTAACTCCGATACCAAACCGTAGTGAAAATTGTTTTAATTTGAGCGGAAGCGAATTGTTTGATCAGGATCTAGTATTGTCTATTAGATATCAATAGAACTTAAAAAAATCAATTATACAGTCTCGCACAAATAATAGCAGATATAGGAGACACAGTAGATCTAACGTGTTTCGGATATGAATATCCTACGTCTATGGAGACCCAACAATTTCTTTTATTCAACCGAAGAAAAGAGTACAAAAGAGAGAGAAGAATATTGGTGGATGCTCTCACATACTCACTTGCATATAAAGATGAAATTCCTTTATTTAAATAGACTTAATAATGAAGGGTTTCTTGGAGATTAAGAAAATCAATTTTATGATTACCCACATATCTTTCCAAATTACGTGATTTGATTATAGTACAAATAGATGGCGTAATCTTGGTTTACCTATCTTTCCTTTGATTGATTGATTCTCCATGCCTAATCATTTATTTCTTCGTATAACAAAAGCATTGACTAATTAACTGATTGGCTAATTAATTAGTTTCCTTGTAAAATATCCTTCCATATACAAGCCTAATTAATTGATTGATTGAACCAATTAATCAATTTCTTTCCTTCTCAACAAATATTTGAATCATCCAAATTGAACAGTTAATTTTTATAGCATTGATGTTCTTGGATTAGGATTAAGGTTATCACGTATCAAATTTTCTTATGGATAATTCAGTTGTATTCATTTCATAAATCCTATTGCTATCATTATACACAGTGACATAATATTCTCAGTGGAATCAAAATGTGGATGCACATCAAAATATGAGTCGTTACATTTTCTTATGGAAACATGTCCTAAAGGAAAGGATTAGTTTTCCAAAAAAGAAACTAGGAGAATGTCTTTGTTCAAAAAGAAATAGATGTTGTAAAGCTGATATAATTGTAGATATTTTCGTAACGTAAATATGAAGTTTATCTTTCGAAGATACGGATTGAATTTTGAAGGGGAAGGGGACCACGACCGACAACAGGTATGGAAAGACAAATACGAGTTATCGCTAAGAAGGTAATATGAACTACCAAAACCCAGATCCAACTGATGAATACAAAGACATTTATTTGTGTTTCTTAAGTTCGGTATAATCATAAAGCATAGATTGTAAAGTGGGTCTCTTTACTAGTGAAACCTTTCTGCTAACTCTAAAAAGTAGGAATCCGATAATGTGTTGGATAGGACTTCGCCACAATAGGCTCTAATGTGGCAAACCCTACATCAAAAACTAATTCTACCCAATATAATAATATGTCTTTTTCTATGGATCTCCATTCCAAGTATTTCTTCTGAAGTACTTGGATGGATATGGTTCTCGCACTTGTTCGCTTGAAAGACATACCACATTCAAAGAGTTCGCTTGATAATATAATCCAATTAGCTCAAATTCTTTTATTACCTAGATTCCATGAAGCTTGCAAATGAGATCCCAAACTTGTGGTTGCAAGTGAAGCATAAATATCTTCCTTTTTCATGAGTGGAATCTAAAATAACACTACAAAGGTGTATCCAACCACATCTAAGTAGTTTGTAGCATTGTTATCAAAAATCTTAAAATCTTATGATTTAAAATCTCATGTTGGATCTGATCTCTCCTATCAAATTCAATTTGTATTTGATTCAAACTAAATTGTAATTGAGAAAAAACACGCAATCAATACTTACATGTATATATTCATTATGCTTATTTAGATCCATAATTCCAAGTTTATTGTTTTCTAAACAAAATAAAAATGGAACAAGTGGGAAAAATGAATTTTAGACTTTCATATAGAAGTTCAAACTTCATAACCAAATTCAAATTTTAAACGAACATAGAAATATCGACAGTCTTGTAATACTTAGCAATAGGGTTAGTTGGTTGATGGTCCGGACCGCAAGACTAAATGTCACGAGTTCGAACCTTGAAATTGACAATCCTGTAACAAGTACCAGAGGATGTGTTTGATAGGTATATGCTTCCTTAGAGTTTACAAGAAAAGCATGGTTTTTTGGTTAATTCAAAAAAAAATATCTTTTAAATCTATAGTTTTATGATCTAAATCTCATTCTGAATTAAAGCTTGAACTTTATGATTTGAATCTTGTTTTGAAACTCTTGGTTTGTAGTAAAATTTAGCCTATTAAAGCTTTACTTTTCTAGGATTTGAGCGCTGGATCACGTAACCATATCCAACTAACTTCTCGCTTTACATTTGTAAACTTAGAACCATTTATTTATTTTTCATAGTAATCATACCAAAAGAGAGAATAAATGTGTATTAGTTCCTATGACTGACTTTCGATGAACAAACTGTGATCGATTTACCAACTAACAATATTACACGTTATAGGCAACATCTTACTGTTGCATCAATGCATATAAATGCCGACTTACTTGGCTAGGATGCACTCTGATGCACCTTATTATGGTTCCCCCTAGGCTGGTCTTTCTCAATGATAACCAAGATGCAAGAGTTATGGGTGTATAAGATTTGGTGATACAATATGTTCAATTGTAGAAGATTTGGAATATATTATTGATTTCAGTGGTACAATATTTCCAATGGCAGAAGATTTGAAAGATATTTGAGATAATTACTCAAATATATATTGCCTCTTTTGTAGCATGAAAGAGAGTAATAAATTATCACATTAGAAAAAGAATTATTTTGGAAGATTGAGGTAATCAATTAATTTCCTAATTAGCTGATTAAAGAATGAACCATATCAGGCATATGTAAATTAGGGAAAACTGGAAAATCAAATTGGTAATTGTTTCTTGTATGAATAGGAGAATTAACGAGGCACTAATTTATGACCACTAATCAATTACTTCAACCCAAGTAATAATCTCCATATAAAGGCAGGGATTAATATGAGTATGAATCATTTCTCTCGGTTATATTTCTTATTCTTCTTCTCCATTATCAATCTTTTAAAGATTTCTTCTTTTATAAAGTAATAAAATCTTCTCTCCCCATGTGGATATACCTCGCAGTAGTGGAATCACTACAAATCCCATGTGTTATTTTATTTTATTACCTGATCTATGATTGCTTTTAGCTGGTGACTATCTATTGTTTGTTTCAGCTCACCATCAATTTGGTCCTATTTGTATTTCCATAAGGTTAGGTTTTTGTTCCTAAGGCAATCTTGAGGGATTTTCCCTCAAAAGTCTAGTATCGGAGCTACAAGGTTGATTGAAAAAGGGTGTTAGGCATTACGGCAGGAGATGAGAAGACTCCAACAGTTATACCAAGACCCTATGTTAGAGGGACCTATATTGCATCGGCATCTATTTTAGTAATAGAGAAGTGGAATGGTGATAACGATTTTGAGAAGTGGAAAAGGAAGATGAAAGCTGTTCTGATGAGAAAAGAAGTTCATCCTGTGGTGTTTGCTCCTGAGGAGTTGACGACTAAAATTTAGCCGTAGAATGGAAGGATATGGTAAAATGAGCATTTACTACTTTGTAATTAACTATGGGAGAAAATGTTATTTATGAGATTAGCGGTTAAACTACTAGTAAGGGCGTTTGGACCAACCTGGAACATTTCCATCTGAAGAAATCTTTGAGTGAAATTTTGATTTTTTTTTTGAATACATTTTTCATCATAAGGATAAGAGATGGTACTTCCATCAAAGAGCATCTAGGTTTCTTTGAGAATTTAGTGATGAAGACGAAGACTGTGGATTTGAAGGTAGATGAAGATCATATGACTATGATGTTGTTACGTTCACTTTCGAAGCATTGCAAAGGTTTCCCTAACAGCCTTATCTTTGTGAGAGTACTTTAACTATTGAAGATGTGAAGTTCGGTCCTCTATTTGAGGACTTGAGGGATCAGATGAAGGAGATGGGTGAAGATAGAGGAACATGTAGTAGTCAAGGCCTATTTGTTGAGAGAGGGAGAGTGGAGAAGAAGAATTAGAATTTTAGGGGGCATTCTAAATCTAGAAAGCCCGATAATAATTATAGAGGAAAATCTAAGGATGAAAAGTGTTACTATTGTAAGAAACCAGACAATTGGAAAAGAGACTGTTTGGATTGGAAGAAGAAGAAGGAATTCATCATTTGTGGTGGAGAAAGATGTATCTGATGATGTGTTATCTGCAGCTGTATAAGATGTATCAAACCATTTGGGTGCTTGATTGGGGGCATCTTTTCATATGACGCCTAATATGGATTACTTTAGTTTTTTAGTCAATGGAGCGGGAAGTGCAATCCTTATGAGTGATGATGCTAGTTGTAGAGCCATGAGAGAAGTTATAGTGTAGATTAGAATATTTAACGGAGTGATACGCACTTTGACATGTATCCAGTTTATTATAGGTCTTTGGAAGTCCTTAATTTTTTTAGGGCAGTTGGCACCCATGGGGTGTAAGGTCACTTTAGGGAATGATGGTTTGAAGGTTTCAAGGGATGCTCTTACTCTTATGTAGGGAGATATGTTTCGGAATCTGTATTTGCTCAAGGGGACCACTATTCTTGGAATTGGAGCTGAAAGTTCTCATGCTTTGGACGCAACCAGACTTAGGCATCTTAGGTTAGGTCATATTTGTGAGAAGGGCATAGAGTTGCTTCGTATATGGAAGATGATCAAAGGTGACCTCGAAGAGTTAAATTTCTACCAGAAGTGTGTTTTAGGTAAGCAGACAAAGGTACCTTTTGGAGTTAGACTCCATAGATCGGATATGGTACTTGATTATGTGCATACATATGTTTGGGGACCAGTTTCTGCTGCTTCCATTGGGGAAGTGAAGTATTTTATCTCTTTTATTGATGATTTTTCTCGAAAAGTTTGGGCGTATATGATGAAGGCCAAATCAGAGAGCTTTGAGAAGTTTAAGGCTTGGAAAGTGCTTGTTGAGAACCAATCTGGTTCTAAGTTGAAGGTGCTGAGATTTGATAATGGTGATAAGTTTCTCTTTGGAGAGTTCCTCGAGTTTTGTAGACATCATGGCATTGAGAGACATTTCGCTATACTAGGTGATCCACAATCCAATGAGATTGCTGAGAGGATGGATATGACTTTACTTGAGAAGGCTCTTACTTGAGATTGACATGCGGGCTTATCTAGAGGCTTTTGAGCTGAGGCATTATTAACTTCGGTGCATATTATTAATCGGATCCTATGCTCAGCCGTAGATTGGAAGATTCTAGAAGAGAAGTAGAGAAATAGAGCCGTGTATGATGGTTATTTTTGTATTTTTGGTTGTCCTGTGTATGTTCACCACACAGGTGATGATTAGTTAGAGACTAGAGCATACATAATTATCCTCTTGGGATACACAGATGGTATCAAAGGGTATCGCATTTAGCACCATGTTGATAAGAAGATTGTTCATTCAAGACATGTTACTTTAGATGAGTGAGCAATGTCCAATCCTAAGAATAACTTACCTACCACATCCAATGTTTTTGATAGGCCTAAGGACATGGAAAAGGTTCCTATTTTGTAGCCTAGAGTAGAGTTATTGATGCTATTGAGAGTGAGATAGATGCAGTTGATGTGACATCACATAGTAGTCCACAGCCTTCCAGTACATTTGGTGGTGTGCATGATACTAGAGGAAGTTCGGTTCAAGGTGGAGCTGAAAGTAGTTTAGACAAAGTTGTACCTACTCAGGCCAGTGATAGGACTATTAGGCCGCTTGAGAGCTATGGTGCAGCATGCAAACCTTAGCCATAGCGATCAGTTTGATTATGCCCAACATGTGGTTCATGAGGAGCCACTTGACTTTGATGAAGCTTTGAAGTCTTGTGATAGTTCAAAGTGGATGTGCGCTATGGAAGAGGAGCTAGAGTCGTTGAAGAAGGACAAGACTTGGGATTTGGTACATCCTCTTCAAGGAAGCCAAGCCATAAGTTGCAAGTGGGTGTCCAAGAAGAAGCATGATAGAAGATATAAGGCTAGACTTATTGATAAAGGGTTTTCACAGAGGAAGGGATTGGATTATGATGAGATTTTTTTGGTCCTGTAGTGAGACACACATCGGTATTTTTCTTGCTATAGTTGTCGCACATGACTTGGAGCAACTTGATGTGAAGACCTCTTTTTTGCATGGAGGCTTGGATGAGACCATTTACATGAAGCAATCAAACGAATATGTCATAGATGGAAAAGAGAATTGGGTTTGCAAGCCAAAGAAGTCATTGTATGGACTTAAGCAGTCGCCTAGGCAGTGGTACATGAGGTTTGATTCTTTTATGCTTTCACTTGATTTGATCGTAATATCAAAGATGCTTGTGTGTACTTCAGGCATTTGAAGAATGATTATTGGGTGTATTTACTCTTGTACTTGGACGATATGTTGATTGCTTCCAAGCATAAAGCAAAAGTGGTAGTTTGAAGTTGAATCTTAAGGCGGAATTCGAGATGAAAGACCTGGGAGAAGTGAGGAAGATTTTAGGTATGGAAATCCAAAGGGACAGAAGCTTAGACTTTGAGGCTCGATAAAAAGTAATATATTATGAAAGTCCTTTCTCGGTTTAGCATGGAAGGAGCAAAGGCAATTAACACACTCATGCCTTTCCAAATACAGCTTTCCAGTAGAGGTTCTCCGATCTCGGAGAAGGACAAGGTTTTTATGGAGAAGGTTCCATATGCGAGTGCAGTTGGTAATCAAATGTATGTCATGGTTTGCACTAGGCCTGACAATACACAGGCAGTTGGAGTGGTTAGTAGATTCATGTCAAATTCAAGAAAGATGCATTGGGAGGTAGTGAAGTATATTTTCAGGTATCTTAGAGGGACTCTAGACCATGGGCTTGTCTTTGGCATCAGAGATAGAGATTTCAATTTGGTTGGATTATGTGGTTATGACTATGCCAGTGATAGAGATCAAAGAAAGTCAACCGTAGGTTATGTGTTCACCATTAATGGAACAACTATTAGTTGGAGAATGAGGTTGCAGATGATTATGGCTTTGTCTACAATAAAGGCAGAGCTTATAGTTGCAGTTGAAGTGGCTAAGGAGGCACTTTACTTGAAACGTTTATTTTTATGACTTGGGCTTCGTGTATAAAGGTATAGAAGTGAATTGTGATCGCCAAAGTGCAATTCACTTAGCTGAAAAACTAGTTTTCAGCTCAAGGATAAAGCTTATTGAGGTGAGAGAGTCATTCCTTGTCTCTATGGATGAAGAGAAGCTTGTACATCTTTAGAAGGTTTACACAGAGGAGAATGTAGGTATATGTTTACCAAGTCATTACGCATTGTAAAATTCGAGCATTGCTCGAACCTGATTCACTTGATGAAGTGCTAGGTGCCAGAGGGTGGCACGAGGGAGAGTGAGTTTGTAGATGGAGAAATTTGTTTTCATTGTGGAGATTGATAGGTCCTACATGGAGAGGGTTGTTTCAACACTTTGTTGGCAGGAGTTGGCCTTGCCAGAGTTTGTTTACAAAGTGCAATGGGTGATGGCTATGCCGAAGCTCATTGAGAAAGTATCTATGGTGTCTTGTCGGAGAGCTACTTAGAGTAAGAGGATTTAGGTAGGGCTGATAGGCTAATGGGGAAAGTATCAAAGTTAAAATTGTAAGATTTGGTGGTACAATATTTCCAATTGCAGAAGATTTAGAAGATATTATAGATTTCAATGATACAATATTTCCAATTGCAGAAGATGCAACACTCTTAATTTTTGATAACATTATTTAGGAGATTTAATTAGATAAATTAAATAGAATAATGAAAATGCTAAGAGATAAGGGGGTTGAGATTTGAAGAAAGATAATTAAGGTTGTGCTCAATTAAACCATTAAATGAGCTTAAGTATGGGTTATAAGTTCATTAATTTATATAAGGGTATATTGGGAATTTGTCGCACATACCTTTACCCTTGTATATTCTCGTACCTACCATTTTATTTCCCATTCATGTCATTTTGAAAACGCAAAACAAAAATGTAAAGAGGAGCCGACCATTAACAAGAAGAATTCAATCTAAAGCTAAGGATTCGAGCTTATAGGAAATTAATCTCAATCCAATCTTCTTATCTTAATCGAGGTGAACAATAATTTCATCTCTATTTTGTTGTATAATCATATTTTTTGGATTTAAGGTTAAATTCATTTTTACGATGAATTGGATGATGATATGCTTGAATTATTATTTGTTTAATTTAAACAAGACTGTTTAAATAGGAATATACACAGGTTTAAGGCAAAACCTACTTATGTTGATGTTTAAATGCCATGGAAAAATTTTGTGCTACGTAAAGCATGATTTTGGAGTTTGGTTCTATTTTTGATAGTTCTTCAAGCTATGGAAAGATTATTAGGAATTTTTAAAGGAAAATGGCTAACTGGGCTTGTAAATTTATTTCAAAAAATATATATGGGATTGGATCTGAATTTTTTATGTTAGATAACATGATTAAAGTGGATTTTTGGAATTTTTGGGATTTCTCCTAAGTGACTTGCTATGAAAATTAAATTATCTTAGAAGAGCGACTTCTTTGCAATATTGGTTTGCTTAATGGAAGGGCTTATTTGTTAAATTAACCATGGTTTAGATCTGAAATTAGCGGCAGTTAATTTGGTAAAGAATTTGAAAAGCTAAAGCAAACAATCTTGTGTTTACAAGTGGCAAATTAGTTAGAAAGTGATTAGTATTAAATCAGGTTTACCCAGAAATGTTGGTTCTGCCTTCTTTAGAAGTACCTTTTGACTCAAATCTCTGCCTTCAACCAAGTCGAAGCGCACTAAGCCAAAACCAATACATAAGGAATGACTTAGATGGTACATAGTGGATTGGAGAAAGACGGAAGTCTTGGTGTCGAAAGCATGGCTTCCGATGGGGGTTGATACCTTTGTTTGTTTTAGAAAGAGAAGCATATGCCTTTGTTTTATTAAAGCCTTCGAAGGAGTTGAAGCATATGTTTTAAAAAGTGGGGTTTAAATGCTTTCGAAGGGGTCGCTATCAACTTATGTTTTAAAGAGAAAGCTTTTGAATGGGTTTCTTTACTTATAAAATAATGCTTTCGAAAGGAGAGGTTTCGACCTAGCCGAAGCTTTGCTGCTGTTCTCTAGCCTTTCGAGTATATTAAAGTCATCAATGCTTTCGAAAGGTAGTGCTTATTAAAGATGTTTTAAGCCACTTCCTAAAAGCTTTCGAAAGGGGACAAGGGTTTTGAAGGTAATGGCTTCGTAAGGGGGTTTCGATGCTATCCTTCAATGTTTTGCTTAAATGATTTGAAGCTTTCAAATGGGATGATGCCGATGCCATTATGTTTTTCCCAATATTTTTATATGATAAAGGATGGCTCCGAAAGAGATACTTTCTTCTATATTACCTTCGACCTAAATAATATTTTATATATAAACACAATGTTCTACAAAGAGGGACTTTCAGTTATTTCGAAAGGGTTACTTCCAATGGTTTCGAAAGTACTTTCAATGGCTTTGAAGATATGCTTCAAAGTGTTATTGAGTAATACATTATACATTCGAAAAGTTTCGAAAGAGATGTTTTAAAGTATTCGAAAGGCAGTGGCTTAATGTTTTGAAAAGAGATTTATATGCATTCAAAGGAGGTTATCCAGCGAAGTCAAAAGCACGGTTTAGAAGGTTTCGACAGCCTTAGTTTTCAAAGAAAATAACCCGATCTCATTTTTGAAAGAAAACTATGGCATAAATGTATTAAGTGTTTTGAAAAGGAGTTTTTGAAGAAGTTTCTTTGATTAAAAGGTTAAAGGATTGACCGGGTCATTATGTATGCTTCGTCATATATGTATATATTCACATTGTAATGGACGCATAACTAAATTTTGGGAAAGGGCAGAATAACCAGCTTGGTTGACCCAGTAGTGAATATAAATTAAGTTAAATCCTAAATGAGTAGAATTGCATCTAGGAGGTCAGGAAGACCAGAATATAGATGCTAAAACATTAAACGAAAAAATATTGGCAGCGGCCAATTGGTTCTTGGTAAGCCCATGAAAGCTGTGTATAGGAAAAGATATTGGCAAAGGCCAATAGGTTCATAGTTAGCCCATAAAAACTATGTAGAAGTGTAGATGTTAGAAAGAAAGGTTCATAGTAAGCCCACGAAAACTATGAGTTGATGCTAGTAGGGGCCAGTACATTTGTAGTTAGCCTATGAAAACTATACCCGGATTAAGATATTGACAGATGTTAATAGGTTCCTAGTCAACCCATGAAAACTAGAATAAGAAGAAAAGATAGTGGAGTTACCATTAGGTTTCTAGTCAAGCCATGAAAACTAGGATAAGCGTAAAGATATTGGAGTTACCAATAAGTTCATAGTGATCGCATGAAAACTATGTATTTGGACAGGGAGTACTTAAACATTTTGCCGGTTATTAGTCAGTCCATGAAGACTAATAGGATAAATGATCCTAGAACTATAACTGAGACAGATAGTTAAAATGAATGGGGATGGGTAATCCATAATTAATTCATTTGTTTTGCAAATCATCATATTATATTGTTTTGAATTATTTTAACCATTGTGGATGAAGGATTACATTATATGGTTTCAAAAAGGTTTTAGGATACTAGTGAGGGAAAAACCCATTCCGCTAAGCAGCATGGTCTTAGTAGATATCTAAATGACTTGAGATGGCAGATTATTATTCATACCAAGCTATATCTGACTCGAAGTTTATGTTTTCCCTTTAAATTCTCGGGTGCTTAATTGATATTGAGAAGTTATAGAGTTGAGGATTACAACTGCCTCATTAGATGAATACAACTTCTGGATACATGCGGGAGGCATGATAGATATCTAGTATTCTCCTTTATTCGATTTTCCTATGTTGTTTGTAATGGAAAAGTTGTTAAATTGCCTCTATATACTTTGATCATCCGAGGGGGCATCTTCTTATGTCGCTCTTGGCGTATGTTGTAATAAATATATTTTCTCCGAACGTGGTCGAAGATGGTGGAATTATGTAATGAATTGAAATGTTCTGAAATGGAATGTGATCTGGTTTAATGTTTTTTTTCATATTCATGTGTTTGTGTTTAATGAATCCAACACCACCATATTTGGTCGCCGAAGATTAATAATTATGGATAACTACAGCATCCGTAGCCGTTAGTTTTGGGCCTCCAAGTAGGGAAATGTTACAAGTTGGTATCGGAGCATAATTTTATGAAACTTCAAAAAGAAAAATTAAATATAAAAGCTTATTGAAACATAATCCAATGATTCAAAAATATGATTGGGGGTTCGGATAATGCTACAGTAACGTATTTGATATATAGATATATAAGTACGTATTCCCCCTTCTCTTAGACCGTTCTTCTATATCTTACCAAGGCCCGTATGCAAATTTACAAGAAAGAAGGTATGGAAGCAGGAAATGAAAGAGGAAATATCGGTGGAGGAAGCACCACAACTAATGGAAATGCTCGACCTAATATCAAGAGGTACCAAGGTCGACAAGCTAATGCTAATCAATATGCTAAAGCCAACAAGGGTGCTAGAAATACACCAATAGATATGGGGCGATATATCAGTTCTTCATCAATATGATGCAACCAGAAGCTGTTGCTAATATGGATGGAAATGTTGGAGGAGTTAATCCTGCGGCTCCATTTGGGAAAATCTATGCTAAGTTGAGCAAAGACTACACCAGTTTAAGTGGGAAACCGTTTATGAGAACGGAGGATGCTAATGATGTAGAGAATTGTTTGTCGTCTTGTGAGCATATCTTTGCTGATCTAGGTTTAGATGATGAGAAAATGAGAAGGTTGGCCTATAGATAGTTGCAAGAGTCAGCACTTCATTGGTGGGATAGTGTTACTGTTGGTGTTTCAAAGGAAGAACTGACTTCGATTTAATCCAGAAGGAGATTTGAACAAAGGTTTTTGTTTAAAGTTGCTAAGTCAGCGTTGTTAAGAAAGTTTATGGTTCTAGTTCAGGGAGAGATGTCGGTTATCGAGTATGCCACTAGGTTTGATGAGCTGTCTCGATATGGATATGATATTGTTGACACTGACATCAGAAGGAATGAGAGGTTCATTCGGAGATTGAGACATGAGCTTGCTAGAGAAACCACGACACATATCCATGATCCTTGTAATATGGTTGTGGAGATGGAAATTGAAGAGTGTTTACTGTTTGTGCTAGAGAGAAGCTAGTTGAGATCATGGGTTAAGAGATAGTTCTTTAAGAAAAAGGGAGACCAGAATGGAGATGCTGCCAAGAGGGCAAAGACTGATTTAGTTTGCTACAAGTGTGACAAGAAGGATCATTATGCAAATAAGTGCCAGTCAGGCAAGGGGAAGAAGGTTGGGGATAAGAAGAATGTGAAGTGCTTTAACTATGATCAAGTTGGGCACTATAAGAACTAGTGTCCAAAGCCAGTCAGAATAGACAAGGGGAAGGTTTTTTCCATTGGATCATCAACTAAGCCAACTACGACTGATAAAGGAAAGACTGTGATGGAAGGTACGTTTTTGATTCAGAGTACACCAGTTAGGATATTAGTTACTATCGGTGAATCACATTCATTTATATCCTACTGTTTGGTTGATAGGTTATGGTTAGAACCCACATACCCTGTTACTTCCTTAAGGGTTGCTAATTCAATAGGAGGGTATGCAACTCTTGGGATGAGATGTGACCAATTAGAACTTGATTGTTAGGTCATATGTTTGCATGCAATTTGTATGTTTTCGATTTCGGAGATTTCGGAATCATTTTGGGTACAGATTGGGTGAGAAGGTATGAGGCAAGGATATTTTGCCAGGATGGGGAGATATCATTATGACACCCTGATAGTCATAACCGAATTATTTTGTCAGTGGAGAACTCCGACCAGAGTAGTTATGCTTTGTTAAGTGCAATGGAAGTGGGAGAAGAGCTAAGTCTAGTTCAAGTTGCAAGAGAGTTTGCAGATGTCTTTGAGCTTGTCATAGTACTACCATCGAAATGAGCTATTAAGTTTCTGATAGATATAGTGCCAAGAGCTGAACCTATAAGTAGACCACCTAGCAGGATGAAACCGACTGAAATGAGGGAATTGAAGGTGCAGCTAGTGGATGTAGAAGAAAGAAATTTTATTACACCAAGTAGTTTTCCTTGGGGAGAGGTCGCAGTATTCATGAATAAACCAGATGGGTCGTTGAGGATGTGTACCTACTATCATAAGCTAAACGAGAGGATGATAAAGAATAAGTATCCTTTGTCGAAAATTGATGAACTATTTGATCAGTTGAGTGGAGCCAAAGTGTTTTTATAGTTGGATTTGGCCACATTCTTCCATCAGTTAAGAGTGGCAGAGGACAACATTCCTTTGACAGGATTTCGAACTAGGTATGGTTCGTATGAGTGGTTACTAATGCCATTTGGGTTAATGAATGCACCTGCATTCTTTGTGGATTTGATGAACCGATTCCGAGTGTATTTGGACAGATTTGTGTTAGTGTTGATAGATGAAATTTTGGCATACTCTGAGGATGAAAGAGAGCATGAAGATTATTTCAGAGTTGTGTTTGAGATGCTAAGGAAGAATCAGCTAAAGGCAAAGTTTTTCAAGTATCATATTTGAAAGAAAGAGGTTAAGTTTCTTGCTCACATCGTTTTGGAAAAAGGGTTGTCAGTCCATCCAGATAAGATCGAAGCTATTAATAATTGGAAGAGACCATAGACAATGACTGAGATTAAATGTTTTCTTGGACTTCTTGGCTATTATCAGAGATTTATCAAGAATTTCTCGCAGATAGCGGAAACTTTGACTAAGCTTATCAAGAAGGAGCTAAAATTTGTTTGGTCTGACAAATGTGAGGAAGCATTCCTTAAGTTAAAGCATTGTTGGCAAATGCACTGATATTAGTAGTTCTAGACCAAAACCAAGAGTTGGTGGTTTATAATGATGCATGTGGAGTAGGATTAGGAGCTGTGTTGATGTAGAAGGGTAAAGTGATTGCCTACGCTTTACGACAGCTTAGACCGCATGAAGTGACATATCCTACTTGTGATTTCGATTTGGCTGCGATGATCTTCACATTGAATATTTGGAGGCATTATCTCTTAGAGTACAGATTTGAGCTATACATAGATCATAAGTCTTTAAGACACTTATTTTCTCCGAAGGAGTTGAACATGAGACAGTAGAGGCGGTTGGATTTTTTGGCAGCTTATGATTTTGGTATAGAGTATACGTGAGGGAAAGGTAATAAAGTAGTGGATGCTCTTAGCAGAAGACTCCAGAATGTGGTGTTAGCTAGTTGGTAGAGTGGAAGGATCGAGAAGCACTGGCCAGTTGTATTTAGTTAAGATCGACTGCTAGTTCTAACCAGAGTACTGCCATGTTGTCTTGTTTAGAAGTTCGACCAATATTGATCAAGAGAATTGCTTTTAAGTAGAAGGAGGATCCATTATTAGCCTAGAAGATCAGAAGGCTTGAGGTTGGAACTATGGTCGATGATCTAAAAAAATATTGTCTTGACTAAAGAGGATGGTTGAGAGAAAAAGGGACGATTATGTATTCTAGATATTGAGATCTTGAGGAAAGAAGTTCTTGGGGACTGTCATTAATCCAAGTTTACGATTCATCTTGGAAGGACTAACATGTATCAAGATATGAAGAGAATCTTTTATTGGGAAGGTATGAGGAGGGATGTTGGCTTGTGGGTTAGGTAATGTGCAAATTGTCAACAATGGAAAGCCGAACATCAGAAGCCGAGTGGGTTGCTTCAGCCTCTAGAGATCCCAGTTTTGAAATGGGATTAAATATCTATGGATTTTATAGATGGGTTGCCAATGTCAAATAGAGAAATTTAAAGTATATTGGTTATTATGGACAGGTTGACCAAGAGTGTCCATTTCATTCCAGTAAAGTCAACCAAGACGATACCTGTTTTGGTGAAGTTATTCATGAAGAATATAGTTAGACTACATGGAGTTCCTAGTAGCATAGTTAATGTTTTGTTCATTAGTGAATTCTAAAAGAGTCTACAGGATGTGTTATGCACTAAGGTCAAGATGAGTACTTCATATCTCCCTCAGACGGGTAGGAAGACAGAGAGAGTCAATAAGGTACTCAAGGATTTGTTGAGATCTTGTGTATTGGACTAGGTACTCGAGGATTTTTAAGAGCTTTTGTATGGGAATTTGGTGGATCTTGGGAAGATCACCTACATTTGATTGAGTTTTTCTATAATAATAGTTGTTTGACTAGTATAGGAATGATGCCTTTTGAAGCTTTGTATGGAAGGCCATGCAAATCACCAATATGTTGGTTGAAGACTGGAGATAAATTGGTCTTAGATCTAGATTTGGTAAGGGGGGCATCAAAGAAGACTGAGTTGATCCAAGAAAGGATGAAGGAAGCTAAATTCAGACAGAAGAGTTACATAGATAAAAGGCGTCAAGACCTAGAATTCTCAGTTGGAGACAGGGTTTTCACTAAGGTATCACCGATGAAGGGCGTGGTACAGTTTGGAAAGTCAGGAAAACTGACACCAAGATATGTTGGTCCACTTCGAATTGTGGAAAGGATTAAGAATCTCGCATATAGAGTAGCCGAGCAGTATGATAGGTGTCATAATGTATTTCATATATCTCATTTTTGCAAGTGTGTGCATGATCTAGAGGCTACTATTCCTCCGACAGGGTTGGAAGATTTGGTAGCAGAGCCTAATTTAACTTTTGTCAGACAACTTGATCGAGTTGTAGCGAGAGATAAAAAAAGAATGAGAAAATAGATGGCCAAGTTGGTGAAAGTTCAATGGAACGACAATGAGAAGGACTGTACTTGGGGAACAAAGGACAGGATTCAAGATACTTATCATGATTTACTTTGAGGGTATATCTATACTAGATTTATACAGATATATGCTAGTCAGGTAGACTAGTATGGTTGTTAAGAGTCATTACAAATGATTGCTATGTTTAGTATTTGATCCTTACTAAATTTCTAGGACGAAATTCTTTATGGAGAGGAGTCTGTAATATCCTTAATTTTTTATAGCATTATTCAGGAGATTTAAATAGATAAATTAAATAGAATGATGTAAATGTTAAGAGATAAGGGGGTTGAGATTTGAATAAATATAATTAAAGTCGTGCTCAATTAAATAATTAAATGGGCTTAAGAATGAGTTATAAGTTAATTAGTTTACATAAGGTATATAGGGAATTTTTCGCACATAACCTTTACCCTTATATATTCTCGTTCCTACCATTTCATTTCCCATCCACATCATTTTGAACACACAAAATAAAAACGTAAAGAGGAGCTGGCCATTAACAAGAGGAACTCAATCTAAAGCTAGGGATTCAAGCTTATGGGAAAATAATCTCAACCTAATCTCCTTATCTTATTCAAGGTGAATAATAATTCTATCTCTATTTTGTTTTATAATCATATGTTTTTGGATTTAAGGTTAAATTCACTTTTACGATGAATTGGAATATGCGCAATTTTAGGGCAAAACCGATTTATGTTGATGTTTAAATGCCATGAAAAATTTTGTGTTATGCAAAACATGATTTTGGAGTTGGGTTTTAATTTGATAATTTTCCAAGCTATGGAAAGATTATTATGAATTTTCAAACCAAAATATGATTAATTGGGTTCATAAATTTATTTCGAAAAATATATTGAGAATTTGGATCTGAAATTTTGATATGTTAGATAACATGATTAAAGTGAATTTTCAGAATTTTTGGGGATTTCTCCTAAGTGATTATTTATGCAAATTAAATTATCTTAGAAGAGGGACTTCTTTGCAGTATTCATTTTGCTTAATGGAAAGGCTTATTTGTTAGCTCAACCATGGTATAGATATGAAATTAGTGGCAGTTAATAGAAGGTACTTCTAAAGAAGGGTTACTTCCATTAGTTTTGAAAGGGATACTTTCGATGGTTTGGAAGCTATACTTCAAAGTGTTATTAAGTAATACTTTATATATTCGAAAGGTTTCGAAGGTGATGTATTAAAGTGTTTCGGAAGGCAGGAGCCTAAGTTTTGAGAAGAGATTTATATGCTTTCAAAGGAGGTTATCCAGTAAAGTCGAAAGTAAGGTTTAGAAGGTTTCGACGGCCTTAGTTTTCAAAGCAAATAACCCAATCTCATTTTTGAGAGAAAACCATGGCATGAATGTATAAAGTGCTTTGGAAAGAATTTTTGAAGAAGTTTCTTTGATTAAAAGTTTAAAGGATTGACCAGGTTATTATGTATGCTTCGTCATGTATGTATATATTCACATTGTAATGGACCATAACTAAATTTTAGGGAAGGGCAGAATAACCAGCTTGGTTGACCCAGTAGTGGATATAAATTAAGTTAACTCCTGAATAAGTAGAATTGCATCCAGGAGGTCGGGAAGACTAGAATATAGGATGCCAAAACATTAAAGGAAAAGGTATTGGCAGTGGCCAATAGGTTCTCGGTAAGCCCATGAAAGTTGTGTATTGGAAAAGATATTGACAAAGGCCAATAGGTTAATAGTTAACCTATGAAAACTATGTAGAACTGAGGATGTCCGAAAGACAGGTTCATATTAAGCCCATGAAAACAATGAGTTGATACTGGCAATGACCAGTGGGTTTGTAGTTAGCCAATGAAAACTATACCCGGATTAAGATATTGACAGATGTTAATAGGTTCCTAGTCAACCCATGAAAACTAGAATAAGAAGTAAAGATAGTGGAGTTACCAATAGGTTTCTAGTCAACCCATGAAAACTAGGATAAGTGTAAATATATTGGAGTTACCAATAGGTTCATAGTGATCGCATGAAAACTATGTATTTGGATAGGGAGTCCTTAAACATTTTACTGTTTATTAGTCAGTCCATGAAAACTAATAGGATAATAATGATCCAAGAAACTATAATTGAGACAGATAGTCGGAATGAATGGCAATGAGTAATCCAGAATTGATTTATTCGTTTTGCAAATCATCATATTATATAATTTTGAATTGTTTTAACCATTGTGGATGCAGGACCACAGTATATGGTTTTAAAAAGGTTTTAGAATATCAATGAAGGGAAAACCCGTTCCAATAAGCAGCATGGTCTCACTAGATATCTAAATGATTTGAGATGGTAAATTATTATTCATATTAGTCTTTATGTATGGCTCGAAGTTTATGTTTTTCCCTTAAACTCTTGGGTGCTCAATTGATTTTGAGTAGTTCGAGAGTTGAGTATTTCAGGTACCGCATTAGACAAATAAAGCTTCCAACGATGTGCAGGAGGCATAATAGATATCTAGAATTCTCTTTTATTCGATTCCGCTATGTTATTTGTAATGGAAAAGTTGTTAAATTTCCTGTATATACTCTGATCATTCAAGGGGAGATCTTCTTATGTTGCTCTTGGCGTACGTTGTAATAAATATATTTTCTCCGAATGTGGTTGACGATGGTAGGATTATGTAATGAAATGGAAATGTTCTATAATGGAATGTGATCTTGTTTGATGTTTTAATTTTTTTCCATATTCATGTGTTTTTGTATATCAATGAATCATGCACCGCCGTATTTAGTTGTCGAGGATTAATAACTATGAATGACTACAACATCCTTAGTCATTAGTTTTGGCCTCCAAGGAGGGGGATGTTACAAGTTGGTACCAGAGCATAGGTTTATGAAACTTTAAAAAGAAAAATTAAACTCAAAAGCTTTTTGAAACATATTTCAATAAATCAGAAATATGACCGAGGTTTGGGATAACGATATAGAAACGTACTTGTATTTGATATATAGATATATAATTACGTATTCCCCTATCTCTTAGACCATTCTTTTGTATCTTACTAAGGATCTTATGCAGATTTACGAGAAAGAAGATATGGAAGCAGGAAATGGAAGAGGAAATCTTAGTGGAGGAAGCACCACAACTAAAGGAAATGCTCAACCTAATACTAGGCGGAACCAAGGTCGACAGGCTAATGCTAATTAATATGCTTAAGCCAATGTGGGTGCTGGAAATCCAATAGTAGATATGGAGGCGATGTATCAGTTCTTCGTTAATATGATGCAAGTATGAGCTGCTGCTGATATGGTTGGAAATGTTGGAGGAGCTAATCGTGTGGCTCCAGTTGGGAATAACTATGCTAAGTTGAGCAGAGACTGCACCAATTTAGGTAGGAAATCGTTTATGAGAACGGAGGATGCTATTGAGGTAGAAAATTGGTTGTTGTATTGTGAGCGTATCTTTGCTTATCTGGGTTTATATGATGAGAAGAAGAGAAGGTTGGCCTCTAGATAGTTTTAGGGGTCAACACTTCATTGGTGGAATAGTGTTACTGCTGGTGTTCCAGAGGAAGAATTGACTTGGGCTGAATTCAGAAGGAGATTTGAACAAAGGTTTTTGTTTTAAGTTGCTAAGTCAGCGTTGATGAGAAAGTTTATGGGTCTAGTTTAGGGAGAGATGTCGGTTATCGAGTATGCCACTAGGTTTGATGAGCTGTCTCGATATGGGTATGCTATTGTTGACACTGACATCAAAAGAAATGAGAGGTTCATTCGAGGATTGAGACCTGAGCTTGCTAGAGCAACCATGACACATATCCGTGATCCGTGTAATGTGGTTGTGGAGATGGAAATTCACCATTAAGAGATGCTTGCTGTTTGTGCTAGAGAGAAGCCAGCTGAGATCATGGGCTCTCAGGGAAAGAAGAGAAAGTTCTTTGAGAAAAAGGAAGACCAGAACGAAGATGCTGCCAAGGAGGCAAAGGCCAATTTATATACGCGGTTTTATTTACAAATGCGGGTTAGACCCTTCCACGTCCATCCTTCTGAAGTTGTCGATAGGTCACTTCACCGACCTTTCACTGTCTTTGATGTTAGGGTGCTTCTACTTTCTTTGTTTAAGCTTTTGTGACACTAGAATCTTCCTTCTGCCATTGAGTATCGAATCGGTTTTCACACCACTTATATGCATCTTTCGAGGCTTCAATCAAAAATCAAAATCTGGTATTAATTATAGAAGTTTAGAAATCCCTTTCTGGAAATAACTGATAGAAGACAAAAATGGAGACAGTATCATATCACATCATAATAATAAAAATAGTTACTAGGCCCATCAAAGACCGAGAAAAGTACTAAAATTCTAATTTGATATATAATGTTGATATAGTATTAATTAAGAGTTTTGTTAATGATCCTTGAAAAACATTGTGATTATGGTGTATATGATAAATTGAAAAGTCTCATTATTCCAAAGCTATATAGTCATTTAAGAATTCAAAAAATAAATGACAAATTGAAAGGAAAGGAAAAAAAATCAGCTATGTGACTAATATATGACATTTTAAAGATATCTAACTTAAAGAGCATAAATTTTGAATTATTTAAGATGAAAGAGATATGTAGAAAAATTATTATTTGGATAAAGATTTTTAGAATTAAAATTAATTCAATTGTGAAGGAAAATATTGGGAGAAAAATAAAAATACAGCTTTCTTCGGACTTGGAGTAAAAAGGTTAGCTCTAACTTCTAAATTTCCTATCATGCTTGAAATATGCAAATTAACATAATTATATGAACGTCGTTACGTGTATGGTATGATACGTAAGATAAGACATTTATGTCATGTATACAATACACAAAAAGTAGGATTCGGCTCAGTAACCACCTCTTTCATTATTTACCTTCCATTTTCTTTTAATTTTAGTAAGACTATTTTAATATCACATGATATTTTTTACTCAAAATGTTTTTGATGTCAATGCTTTCTTTGTCAAATTTAAGATAAATATTGATTCATAATGTTGGCACTACGGCATAGACTCTGTTTTACCAAAAATTATGGTAAATTCTTTTATAGTTACCCTTTCTATGCTACCAAATTTGAGTAGTAGCGAACATTGCAAACATTTTATCATATGATCGCCATTTCAATATTGGATTGCAAACGCTTCACTTGAAGCAATCAAAATAATCACATTAAACCAACAATTTAACCCTACATTTTAATTTTTTTTATTTGTAATCTAAGAAAAACCAACAAATCTAAACAGTGTAGGTTACATGATTAGAAGAAATCTTACTTCCATGTTTTTCCTTTCTAAAAATTTAACTTTATTTGATTTCTTAATGACTAAACTTAGGAAAAAAATGAATTCCAGTGGAATCAGGATTATGATTCCAGGTAATTTGGGACTATAATGCTCGAGACTGCTAGGAATGCTCTTACAACTCATCAATTGTTTAAGTGAAACCTAGAAGGAGATAAACATTTAACACTCAATAGAAATATTAATAAGGAAGGCTAAGCCTAAAACCTTCAAAATCACCAAAAATCCAATTTCAAAATGTTGTCCTGTAGTAGAAACCAACAATTTGGATAAATCTAATTTACTTTGAAAATGCACATACCAGCTCCCTTTAAACTGCAAAACAGACCCACTAAGCTTTCTCAAATTCCACCAATCCATCCCAAACCCTAATCCACTAGTTGCAAACTCAAAATTTGATCCCCATCTAACCACTTCATACCCAACAAATCTTTACTTTCCCAAACGCTCCTACACTCGGCTCTACCTCCATCCTCCTCATTCACCAAATTGACCTTCCCCTCCATACCCACACTCACACACTCCCCTTCCCCTCCCTCCAACACATCTAAGCCGGCCACCATACTGTAGTGCATCGAGCCCATGCATCCTGGGTAAATGGGTGCCTCAAATTCAGACAATAGGTTGAATGATGCGATGTAGATGGTACCGAATATAGTCGAGAATTCTATCGAGGGAGTGATGGTGGTTGTTTTGAAAATGATGGAGGTAAGTAGTGTTAGGTGATGGATGGCGTCAGAGTCTAGGGATGGAATGTCGATAGAGGATGGAGTGGCAGTGGCAATGGTGCGTGAGAAAGGTGGGAAAGGACAATGTGGATGGATTCATTAGTTTGATTGGGGAAGGTGGTAAAATTTAGGTACTGACATTGCTTATTGTTTTGGAACTGGGATCGAGATTTTGGGGTTTGTGAGAAGTCGGGGCTCATCATAGACATAAAACTATGGTTCCACCATGTTATGATTAGTGAAAGGCCTTTTGTTGTTTGTAGTTCCTCACCAAAACCTCACCTTGCTATTGCCTCTTTAAAATGCGTAGGGCACTTCAACTACTGTGTTTTTGTCAATTGAACGTCAGTAAATGGTAAGCCCGCCTAAAGCCTTATCATTTTCCAATGTCTGCTATATTATAGTTTTAGCACTCGTTTTAGCAACTTTAATGTAGAAACGTTAATTTGATAAGTTCTCTTACAAACCAAATCTAAAAATTTAGAATATAGATCTACAATCCAGTCATAAGCGCTCAATATAAATTAGAACTTTGTTTTGTTTCACAAATCTGAATGATATTCTTCATCTTATTTTATAGAAGCAAGAAATTTTATTTATTATACATACATGATGTGAGAATGAGAACAAATCAACTTTGAAGATTTGATTTCAATTCCAATAAATATTTTTTTTTCAACTCTGCTATTTTTCGATAAGTCTCCTCTTTATACCGCTATAGCATTTTGCACCTTCACGGTTATGAAACCGCTAAACATTTAACTTCATAGATGTAGCATCAATGTGAAAAGATTATGCATGAAATTAGGATGCTACGACGTCATAGAGTTCGCAATTAGGGTGCCTTAGCAATATAAATTTACTCCATTTTTGCATTCGATGCCAAACCGAGGTAAATAATCTCCCTATTAGATTTATTATGCGTGTTTCGGAATCGATCCGTTAGCGTTTAACACCCATGGTTATATTTCTTCCAATAATTTCAATCACCTTCACAATATCCATTTCACATACCTCATTCATAACACAAAATCACATCTCTCTTTTGTTAACTACCCGGTTTGAGCCCTGCCTTGCACATATTCTCGCAGAAAATAGTACCCAGGTTATAGGTACCATGTCTTGAAGCGGATACGCACAACTTAATTCCACTTAGGAGTTTACTGGTCCTTCTGGTTCTCCTGAGTATATAAAAAAACTTACCCCAATCAAGAAACCTCTTTCGCGTAACAAAAACACACACTTAGTTCAGTCGGAATGTAGTCTCAGATTCAGTATTATAGTTTCGATCCAACATAAGTCGAGCTTTATTAGATTTAAACTATACATTTCAAACTAGATTCGATTTAATCTAAGATTTGATTCTAATTGGGTCGATTCGTGTCTATTCGGGTTCGGGTAGATAATAACGTAAAAATGTACATATTATTTCATTTTTGGATCGGGTTTTTAGGATCAAATTATGTAACGACCCAGAATTTCTGTCAACTAAAATTCTTTTATTTAATTGATTTTAAATATTAATAAGTAAAATTTATAAGTCGAATGAATTTAAATTCGAATAATTGGATTTAATTGCATAATTAAATCGATAATTCAATAATTGAAATTACAGAAATAATTGAAAATTGGGTTTAATATGATTGAAAATGATTTGTAAAATTTTATTTGGTCAAGTTGGAGTTAGAATGATGTTATAGAACTTTTAAAATTGAATTTAAAGTTAATTTATGAAAATTGAATATTTTAATATTTAATTGACGAGTTAAAATAGCCATTTTTCAAACAGTCTCGGATTTCGTCGAAACCAGTGCAATAGGATCAGTAATGTGATATTATTGTAAGGTTTCAAATTTCGTGTCAATCGGATTTACGGTTTGTCCGGGGCAAGCCAAAATGCATGGAAATTGGTTTAAATCGATTTAATTTAAAATCGATCGTTTATTGCCGTAACTCGCACAGATGATCGAATTTGCCTCCAAAACACGTTCCATTGTGTCCGGAACGTGGGATAAACCCTATTAACGTCGGTTACCGCGCGTAAATCGGAGTTCAGAAAACCCGGAATGAATAGTGTTTTGAATATTTTCTATATAAGCACTTCATTATTTTCTTTTTTTACAAAACAAAGGCAAACCCTAATTTATACGTTCAGGCCTCCACCCTCATTAATTCAATGGTCGAAATTTTTCGAACCTTCCACCTTAATTATCTCTAAATCCATTGATTTTTACGAAAAATTTTCTACTGAGAAATTGAAGAGCTATGTGTGACCTATCGATCCAACGGTCGAATTTTGTTGTAGTGGCTTAGATCGATCGAAAATCGATTTCTAAGGGCCGTATGTCGTGTGCATTTTGAAGATGCTAGGGGCGACCGAGCTCCTTGGTTCTCGAGCCGAGTGTGGAGCCCGCATGTGGCTCCGGGTTGATGTTGGCTGATCGTCGGGGAATTGATCGTGTTGGTGGCGATTTGAAACCCTAGAAGGCGGCTTCTATGGGTTATACGCGTGCGTTTTCTCACCTGGAGAAAGAAGAACGAAAGGGAGATGCGGCCTTGATTGCTTGATGAAAATCCAACGGTCCAGATTTGCAGCTAGGGTTTAAAAGTAAAATAAATTGTAAATAATATATATATTAAATCGTGTGATGTTTATAACGCAATAACTTTTAGATACGAGGTCCGTTTCACACGAAACAAGTTGCGTTGGGTTCGTTTTGACGAGCACTACGCTATGGAGCTGGATTAGAGTCGATTGGAGTCAGTGAAAATTTCGGGTAAAATTAAACGCACGTTAAATTTTATTCGAAATAAAATGCTGGAAATTGAAAATCAAGGTGAGAACTTCTCACTCAATCAAAATTGTTCGATGTTAATTTTAAATAGTTAGACTTAAAATTTTTGATTATATGTCTGGATGATAAATTTATTATCTGCTATTGATTGAAATAGACATTATACGCCGTTAGTAAGTGGATGTTATTTATTAAAAACATATACCGCGATAATTTCACTGAAAAGTGAAATTGGTATTATTTATGTACTTGGAGTTGATTTCCCGCATTATATAGCGGATGAGACCCTATTGCGCCGTCTATTAAGCGGATAATATTTTATAAATCCCATATACCGCGATATTCCGCTTTGAACGGAATTGGTATTGTGCTACTGTTTGTGGATGCAGGGAAACAGGTTGGAGAGATCCAACTGGATTCCTCACCAGTATTTATTTGATTACAGATATTTTGATCCTTGTTGATAATCATATGATGATATATGATGTTTGTTGTCGTGATTGACTATTGGGTGTTGTTGCATCATCGGATCCATTTTTAAAGTTTAAAAATAACGATTTTGATTTTAAAAGGATTTTTAAAATGATTTTTCAAAGTATACGTTTTATTAAATTTTTGAATTGATTCATTTTAAATAATTAAAACGTTATAAATTTTTCTGTTATAAAAATTAAGATTTTTTGAAATACAACCAAAAGGTGATTTTTAAAATAAATAGATTTATAAAATAGTTTAAATTTGGATTTTTGAATTATTATAAAGGATGTATATAAAAGATTTTTAACATTGATATTTATAATAAATGTATATATATATATATATATATAATATTGGAATTATAAAACGTGTTTATTAAGTGTTAAAAAGAAGTATAAAATGGATTTCATTAAAAATTATAAATTTATAAATTGTGAAGATTATAAAATGAATAGATGTTCTAAAATAAAAGATTTATAAGTAATTAACTTATAAACTGGATTTTGGGCATTTAAATGGGATATTAATAGAAATTGTTAATGAAGGAGATTTTATAAGTTGAAGTTGTTATAAAATATAAATGAATCTTATAAGTAATAAAAGTTTTAAAAAGAAGGATTTTGTAAATAAATGAATTATAAGTATTTAACTTATAATATGGACTTTTGGTATATATTTGAGATATATAAATTGAATTGGATTAATAAAGGAGATTTATAAATCGAAGTTTATAAATAGAAATGGAATTTATAGACATTGTTTAAAATTCGAAATCAATGGAATTTGATAAATTGAATATAGAAATTTATTAAAAGAAGTATATTCGCGATTTTGGATAGCGAACTATTCTTTATATAAAATGTGTAGAAATATTGAAATTTGGTTAGTGAAGTATATTCACGATTTTGGACAGTGAATATATAATTAAATAAAATGGTTATGTTTTGGGAAAGTGATATTATAAAATGAAGTTAATTATTTTAGAAAGATGTTTTAAAATGTATTATGAATCGAATACATAGATTTCAACATTCATTGTTGAAATAGACGTTTTCGAGAAATAAGGAAATTGTGGACTATAACACTGTTGTTATAGTAAATGATTTCCGAAAGGAAATGTTTTGTATAGTATTGGGATTTATATATCTATTTTAATTTCGAATCCCTATACTACTGATTTTGGATCGTCGTAACGATGTTTTACGCAACATTCGTTTTGACTCAAATGAATGTGTTTAAGAGAACGTTTTCCTTAAAAAATGTAATATATACTTAATATTGATTTAAGTACAGTGAACATTTTTCAAATGTTGAAAATAAATAGATGTGTGAAATACTTATTTTTAAGTAAGTATGGAAATGTTTTCCAATATGAAATGAAAGGTTTGAAATTTTATCTTTTAAACATAAATTGAAAAGTGAATATTTGAAATTTGTTTCAAATGGTTAAGTGTGGATAATTATATATCTTGTAAAGATATTTTTGGGAAAATAAATAATTTGGAAAACTATTTGGAATCTGATAATGTTGCGCATCTTTATTGATAATTAAATAACCGACTATCAATATTTACCTTTAAATTGGTATTTGTTGTGAATTGCTTGAATTTGAATGCCACAATTATTTTTGAAATAAGCGCTCACTATTCGGGTTAGCCAGGAAAGGACCTTGGGGTCGTATAACCCATTCCGAATATGTGATACGTCGTTATGAATTGCATTTGATGACCGGTGTTGAAGACCGGATATTTATGAAAACGGAAGGATTACCGTCGAATGTTTCTGCATCGGCTGATCTTCGATATAGAAATTTATTACCCTTTGTGATGGGAAGTCCGGTCGTGATTAGTGAATATCCGGATTGCAAGGACTTCTTTGGAAGTGCCTTCGGTTTCGTTCGATCCCGGAACGGACTTGTATGGATGTGTGTCTGACGTTACAATTTGAGATGTAAAGCTGGTTTCTATCAAATATATTTCCGTTGGTGGCGGAGAATTTATTCTCTTAGCTTAACACCCTTAGAGGTTATGTAGTTTATGGTTACTAGTGATACATTCCCAAATTGGTAATGTGGCGTATGAAGTGCTGTTGTGCATATGTGATCAAAGCACAACTTTTGTATAAAGCATGGCTTTATGGAAGAGACTTCGTCGGACCTCACACCCCGAAAATGGTCATAACAAGAAGGATGCGGCAAGGTTATTAGGGGGTAGCGCCCCTTTAGTGTATGTCATTCCTTCTGGATAGTAGTGGTATCATGGTATTGAGCCCAGATACTTAACCTATGTTGTTGCTGCAAATTTATTGCTTTGTGGTTGTTGGAATCGAGGATCCTCGGATATAGATCGGTTACGATCGGGGAATGACATATTCGTGTCAGTAGTTACCTAGTTTGAAAGGTAACCCGGCCTTGTGTTGGCAGAGATCCGGTTAGGTTCTCGGGTCGTCTTTCCAGAGGCGTACCCATGTAGCAATGGGAAGTTCCTTGGCCTGACCATTTGTTGAAAATCCAAAGAAACAATACGATCTTGTACGGTTTTAGTTGTAGAGCCTATCATTCACTTATGGTCTCGCCCCACTGTTTGGGTGGTAGCTATAGTAGGCGTAAGTGCGGAATGCTTATGCTGGCTAAGATTTATATTCTACTTTTGAAATTGTTTTCTACACTATGCACTAGTAATAATATCAAATGTTTCTTTTTAATGCGTATCAAGCATCTTTGACTATCATAAGGAGAAATCTCCTCCGATTCTGCGTTTGCATTGTGTGTGTGTGCGGGAGGCCTTATGGTAGTCTCATTTTCTAAAAAACATTGCGAATCTATTTTAAAATTATCCTGTTCTTTATTTTAAAGATAAACTATTTTAAGTTCTCACACCAGTCATATGACTGACTTGGAATTTATTGTTTTCCTTCCTAAACTCTGGGTGCCCACCAATTTCCACACAGGCAGTCTAGAGTCAGGTTATCCGGTCATTCTTGATTTATGGAGTTGCTGTAGAGATCAGGAGGCAAGCTGGAGGGCATGGCGTAGCATATTATCTATTGTATATAGTTCCGCTGTTTGTTGTTGTAAACTCTGATGATATGATGTAATGTAATAACTGATATAGTTCTTTTGTTTAAAGATTATTCATTTATTATATGTTGTTCCGCTGCGATTGTGAGATTATGATATTGTTCTGTTATTTATCTCTTCTTCTATCTTTTTCTTCTTCTTTAACCATAACGTTACGGTTTTTGGGCATTCGATTGCTCGGCAGTTGATACAGTGGACGTATTGATGTCGGTTTTCGAGCGTCGAAAAGTCGCGACGTTACATTTGGTATCAGAGCATATGGTTAAGCGACAACCATGGCTCTGTTGGGAAATGCTCATTAGAGATAGAGTCAGTAGTACTCTAGATTGAGTTTGAGTGTAATAATAGATATGAGCGCGTATTTGTTAATGAATATAAAAATGTTTTGTATTGTGTTTGCTTATCCGTTAAGCTGTTTGTGAATTTTGGTCGGTATGTGGGACGCCATATTATCGATAGGGATTTCTAAACACTTAAACGAGGCATGTCGACATAGTATTATTTAAATTGGGTAAATGCAATAATTTTACCTCGATTATATTTTATATATAAAGGAATATTTTTTTTTCCAGAATTATTAAAGTGTATATGAATTGATTGTTTGATTGTTGAATAAAAACAACAATTTTTAAAGAATAATTGTATAAACGAAGAATTATAAGTATGAAGTTATAATTAAAATGATTTACACTTGTGAAATAATCTTATATATAAGAAGTGAAATTATATAAGTAAAAGGTTTGTAAATATGATTTATAATCTGAAAATAAAATTCCAGAGAAGTGTTTTGAAAGGATTTGATATTTTGGAAAATTGTTTTGGAGAAATTAAAGCTCTAAACTCGTTTCGGTCGCTGGAAAATAATTCCGATGATGATCATGACATCATCGGTGTTCATTTTCGGGTTTCCAAAAGAGGGATTGCTGCCAAATTTTTTTAAATGAAAGTTGTTTGGAAAATTTTGAGTTTAGGTTTTCAAATTAAAAGGATAATTTGAATTGATTTCAAAAATGGTTTTGAAAAGTTGAAAAGACTCTGGAATCCTATTTAAAATATTATGGGAATGATAAATGAGTTGATGACTTATACAATTTGAATTTTGATAGAATAAATTTAACTTAAAGGATGGAGTTAAATTAAAGGAAGTATAAGTGAATCAATAAAAAAATCCAAGTGGTAATTATTGAATATAAGTTGTATAACTTTTAAAATGAGAAAATGTAAGTGAAACTAATTATTAAAATGGTTAAACAATTTGTTAAGCAAAACAAATCTGAATTTGATGGTGATATGAGATAATAAATTTGACTTGCTAAAGGTTAAATAAAATTTTCTTTAGAATTGAAATATGAATTGAATTTATAAGTGGAAATTTAAGTTAACTTAAACCAATGATGTTTGAAATGGAATATAACTTAAGTAATGTTGAATATGGAAGTTGATTTTGGTATCTAAGTAAATAAATAAAGTGAATTAAATGGATGTGAACTTGAGTTATATAAATGAAATTCATCCTTATATTGTTAAAGGAATTAGCAGCCGAATTAATAAATGGATTGAATGTAATCAATCGAATGTAAAAAGAATCGATAAGGGATAATGAATGTAAGTGTAAATTCATTAAAAGCTAATTTTATTGGAAGCTGAAAAATTGAATGAAAATCAATTTAATATGAACCAATTGGAATTAAAAGTGTTGGACCAAATCGAATGTAAATTAAATAATTTGGTTATGTTATATGGTTATTAATTGATTGTGTATATTTCATTAAGTGTTAAATGAAAATGAATTGATGAAATGGAAAGCTATGTAATTGAATTCAAATTGGAAGAAAATGAATTTGAATAGAATTGAATTTGATTTGGATTGAAAGTGAACTAATGTGAATTTAATTAGTGAATGTTAACTAATTGAATTGATAATGAATGTTAGTAAAATCCAATGTCAACAAATCAAATGTGATTAAATTGGAAACCAATTCATTGAATAATAATGAGAAGTGAATGCATATTGATTTGGTATGGATTTATTGGTTGGATAGTTGTTTGATGGTTGCATTTGTTGATTGAATGCATTGCTGTGTTGGCACATGTAGTTGTTATGTTGCTATATGATGTATATTGATATTACTTATATATATGCATGTTTCTCATGGTTTGTTGAGTGTTTAGTAGGTGCGGATTGCGCGTTGTTTCGCATTTGGAGCTCGCTTTCGCGCTATATTAGCCGTATACGCTCGCTAACAATAAATATAAGCAACATATCTCCGATTAAATATCGTACTTTTACACTTTTTTCCCTGCGGGATGCCTCATCACTTGATGAGATGTATATTTATGATATATATATACTGCCATTTTTTTTCGGATCAAGCCGCGCAAAGGAGACTCTGGCGAATTTTTCCGAAAATTTAAGGCGTTAGAATATTTTTGAGAAAATTGGGAAATTTTTGAAAAACTAAGTTTGGTTTTGGAAACTTAGTAAAGATTTTGTCAGAAGTTTAACTATGAATTTTGAGAAAGTTAAACACTTAAGAGATTTGAAAAATTCAATTCGAACGAATTGTTTTGGAAAGTTAATGCATTCTGTAACTTTTTCTTACTTGGTAATTTCGAGGACGAAATTCTTTTAAGAGGGGAAGTTTGTAACGACCTAGAATTTCTGTCAATTAAAATTCATTTATTTAATTGATTTTAAATATTAATAAGTAAATTTTATAAGTCGAATGAATTTAAATTCGAATAATTAGATTTAATTGCATAATTAAATCGATAATTTAATAGTTGAAATTACAGAAATAATTGAAAATTGGGTTTAATATGATTGAGAATGATTTGTAAAATTTTATTTTATGATGTTGGAGTTAGAATGATGTTATAGAACTTTTAAAATTGAATTTAAAGTTTATTTGTGAAAATTGAATATTTTAATATTTAATTGACATGTTAAAATAGCCATTTTTCAAACAGTCTCGGATTTTGACGAAATCAGTTTCATAGGATCCGTAATGTGATATTATTGTAAGGTTTAAAATTTCGTGTCAATAGGATTTACAGTTTGTCCAGGGCAAGCCGAAACGCATAGAAATTGGTTTAAATCGATTTAATTTAAAATCGATCGTTTATTGCCGTAACTCGCACACATGATCGAATTAGCCTCCGAAACACGTTCCATTGTGTCCGGAACGCGGGATAAACCTTAGAAACGCCGGTTACCGTGCGTAAATCGGAGTTCAGAAAACCCGAAATGAATAGTGTTTTGAATATTTTCTATACAAGCACTTCATTATTTTCTTTTTTTACAAAGCAAAGGCAAACCCTAATTTATACGTTCATGCCGCCACCCTCATTAATTCAATGGCCGAAATTTTTCGAACCTTCCACCTTAATTATCTCCAAATCCATCGATTTTTACGAAAAATTTTCTACTGAGAAATTGAAGAGCTATGTGTGATCTATCGATCCAACGGTCGAATTTTGTTGTAGTGGCTTAGATCGATCGAAATCGAGTTTGAAGGGCCGTATGTCGTGTGCGTTTTGAAGATGCTAGGGGCGACCAAGATCCTTGGTTCTTGAGCCGAGTGTGGAGCTCGCATGTGGCTTCGGGTTGGTGTTGTCTGATCGTCGGGGAATTGATCGTGTTGGTGGCGATTTGAAACCCTAGAAGGCGGCTTCTATGGGTTATACGCGTGCGTTTTCTTACATGGAAGAAGAAGAACGAAAGGGAGATGCGGCCTTGATTACTTGATGAAAATCCAACGGTCCAGATTTGCAGCTAGGGTTTAAAAGTAAAATAAATTGTAAATAATATATATATATATATATATATTAAATAGTGTGATGTTTATAACGCAATAACTTTTTGATACGAGGTCTGTTTCACACAAAACTAGTTACGTTGGGTTCGTTTTGACGAGCACTACACTATGGAGCTGAATTAGAGTCGATTGAAGTCAGTGAAAATTTCGAGTAAAATTAAACGCACGTTTAATTTTATTCGAAATAAAACGCTGGAAATTGAAAATCAAGGTGAGAACTTCTCACTCAATCGAAATTGTTCGATGTTAATTTTAAATAGTTAGATTTAAATTTTTTGATTGTATGTCTGGATGATAAATTTATTATCTGTTATTGATTGAAATAGACATTATGCGCCGTTAGTAAGCGGATGTTATTTATTAAAAACATATACCGCGATAATTTCACTGAAAAGTGAAATTGGTATTATTTATGTACTTGGAGTCGATTACCCGCATTATATAGCGGATGAGACCCTATTGCGCCGTCTATTAAGCGGATAATATTTTATAAATCCCATATACCGCGATATTCCGCTTTGAACAGAATTGGTATTGTGCTAATGTTTGTGGATGCAGGGAAACATGTTGGAGGAATCCAACTGGATTCCTCACCAGTATTTATTTGATTACAGATATTTCGATGTTTTGTAACAACCCGCATATTTATCGAGTTTATATTTAAATATTTTATTTAAATATTAAATCGTTAATCGGATTTTGGTCCGAAAAGCTACCTTTTGCAAACGGACACATTAGGACTCGAGACCACTTCCATTGAGTTCGAAATGCTGTTTACAACATTTTTAAGTATAAACATTGATATTATTGGAGATAGTAGAATTTCGCCACTTTTTCACTTGAGACTTTGGGTTGGGCTTTTAGCCTATTAGACCCAACCTTCACCCCTCCTCTTCATAACTTCATTTCTATTTTCCTTAGCCTTCAAGCTTCTTCAAAAATGGTGGAGGGAATGGGAAATTAAAATTCCAAAACTCAAATTCAATTGCAATCCATCTTTCTACTCCAAATTCAAGAAGAAGACATTGGATTCAAGCTTCTTGTGCTTAGATAGAAGAGGGATTGATTCTTGCTTGCTTAAAACTTCATTTTCATTGATATTTGGTGCAAAGGTGAGATTTTTATCTCACAATTCTAGCCTATAACTATATTGGACTATTTGGAATGATTCCCTATCATGTTTGCACACACATTTGCATTTGGTTTGGATTGGATTGGCGAAAAACTCCAATTTTTAGCGTTTTGGTGAATTTCCTGCATTTAAATCGTTCTGCCCGGATTTGGCTCGCTCGGAGTTAGGTCGTAGGTCGTAAGGCCGCTAGGTCGTGGGTCGTTTGGGTCTAGGTCGCTCGGCATGACTCTGGGTCATCGAAATGCTTGTTTGAGTTAGGTCGCGCCTCTTTTAGGTCGCGTCTCCTTTAGGTCGCGCCTCTTTTAGGTCGCGTCTCCTTTAGGTCGCGCCTCTTTTAGGTCACGTTTCCTTTAGGTCGCTCTCCACTGGAACCCTTAAGTCGTTTGACCTTAGGTCGTTGCACCGTTAGGTCGTTGGAAACCACTTGATCGTATGACCTTGTTAGGTCGTTAGGTCGCGATGGCTTTAAGTCGCGCACCTATTAGGGCATTCGCCCCTTTTTGTCGTTAGGTCGCTCGACTGTTTATGTCGTTAGGTCGCGAACCCACTTAGGTCGCTTAACCTTGTTTCCCTCTAGGTCGTGTGGCCTTTAGACCCTTAGGTCGTGAGCAGTTAGGTCGTTAGACCTAGGTTGCCTTTTCCCCTTAGGTCGTTGGACCGATAGGTCGCTTCACCTGTGCTCACGTTAGGTCGTTCGACCCATTCATCTTTAGGTCGTTCCACTTGCCTATCTCGTAGGTCGCGTTCCACCTAGGTCGCGTGAACCTATAGGTCGTTGGACCCTTAACTCGTAGGTTGTTGGACCTTATCCCGATAGGTCGCTCCCTTTACTAGGTCGTACCGTTTTAGGTCGTAAGCGGTGGCGTTGCCCCCGCACCCCCACCTTGGGGGGTTGCCACCCCCCCGGACCCCCCCTCCGTAGGGGATCTTATCTGAAAAACGTTGAGCTGATTTCCTTGGATTTTATTCACATCTCCGTATGCGATCTTTGTGACCGATTGTTTCTACAATTTCTTCTGTGTTTTGTCACTTTATAATATAAAGGTTTCAATACAAGTAGTAAATATCAAAACTCTTTTAACAAACAATTTCAACTCTATTTTTAATAACAAAGCTCTTTTCTTAAACCGTTTTCCAATCTATTAGTATATACAAACCTTTACCTCACTCGTGAGAAATCTAATTAAACGACTTAGTAAAACAAGTGGTATGAAACGCTTGCGTTCACTTCGTCGGTTAATTCTTGGACTTGTTCGATTGAACCTCTTGTGACAATTTTATTAGTGAAGATTTACAGTTTGTTCGTAAATATTTAAGTTAAGCAAGTGGTTATGGGACATGAAGCTAAACTTCTATATTTACTAGCTTAGTGTAATTGACACTTCTCGTTGATCATGACGATCATTCTGATGATTTAGATTAGCAACTGTGCGATGTCTCTTGTTGCGAGGTTAGACTAGACACCACTTGTGTGATTCCACTCACACATACCTTTTTGCTTTTCGGTTAGTCTGGACCTTAATCTGTGTGATTCCATTCACACATGTGGGGTAGCTCCCCTTGGTCTTCGGACCGTCATGTGATAGGCCTCTTTCTCTTTTCTATGATTTCTGGACTTCTTGCATTGATTTCTAGAATTTATGTCATTGACTTGTTATGAGTACAAGTTTGGGGTATGATGCCCTTTCCGAATCTTTGAGAAGATTCTTGTGATATTGATTATCTCTTATTGATTGATCTTCTGTTGATCATTATTTACATACTTATAGTGGTATGTCATTATGGATATTTTATGTTTATGCCATATCTTTTATGTTATATCATGTCATCTGATATTTATAGCTAGACTAACCCGTTTATTATTTTCTTAAATAATACTCGGGTCAGACCGAGATGTTACAGGTGCTTCTGCTTGACTTCTTCCCAGGGATTCATCACTCTGACTTTTGGCTAACTGTTTAGATTAGCAGTTTTTGTTGTATACACTTGAGATATAGACTCATAGTTGTATTCTTTTGTATAGCACGTGTTGCTATTCTTTTGTATTATCGTGGATCTTACTGACCACTACTCTGATGTACACTTTCATGTGTTAGTTATATATTCATATCTTCTTCCGCCTTTGTGATATGGATATCTGTGACTGATTTGTGTTATGATTATTTCTATGTTTGTTGTCGAAGATTATTTATAGCCACCATGTGATAAGCAATTACATGGATGGTCGCTCCTCAACAGCCTTATTCTCCATGCTAGTTGACACCACTACACCGTAGTGTTCTTGGCTAGTGTGGGTATAGAGATGGGGCGTCACATGTTTGTTGATTATCATATGATGATATATGATGTTTGTTGTCGTGATTGACTATTGGGTGCTGTTGCATCATCAGATCCATTTTTAAAGTTTAAAAATAACGATTTTGATTTTAAAAGGATTTTTAAAATGATTTTTCAAAGTATACGTTTTATTAAATTTTTGAATTGATTCATTTTAAATAATTAAAACGTTATAAATTTTTATGTTATAAAAATTAAGATTTTTGTGAAATATAACCAAAAGGTGATTTTTAAAATAAATAGATTTATAAAATAGTTTAAGTTTGGATTTTTGAATTATTATAATGGATGTATATAAAAGATTTTTAACATTGATATTTATAATAAATATATATATATATATATATAATACTGGAATTATAAAACGAGTTTATTAAGTGTTAAAATGCAGTATAAAATGGATTTCATTAAAAATTATAGATTTATAAATTGTGAAGATTATAAAATGAATAGATGTTGTAAAATAAAAGATTTATAAGTAATTAACTTATAAACTGGATTTTGGGCGTTTAAATGGGATATTAATAGAAATTGTTAATAAAGGAGATTTTATAAGTTGAAGTTGTTATAAAATATAAATGAATCTTATAAGTGATAGAAGTTTTAAAAAGAACGATGTTGTAAATAAATGAATTATAAGTATTTAACTTATAACATGGACTTTTGGTATATATTTGAGATATATAAATTGAATTGGATTAATAATGGAGATTTATAAATCGAAGTTTATAAATAGAAATGGAATTTATAGACATTGTTTATAAATTCGAAATCAATGGAATTTGATAAATTGAATATAGAAATTTATTAAAAGAAGTATATTCGTGATTTTGGATAGCGAACTATTCTTTATATAAAATGTGTAGAAATATTGAAATTTGGTTAGTGAGGTATATTCACGATTTTGGACAGTGAATATATTATTAATAAAATGGTTATGTTTTGGGAAAGCGATATTATAAAATGAAGTTAATTATTTTAAAAAGATGTTTTAAAATGTATTATGAATCGAATATATAGATTTCAACATTCATTTTTGAAATAGACGTTTTTGAGAAATAAGGAAATCTTGGACTATAACACTGTTGTTATAGTAGATGATTTTCGAAAGGAAATGCTTTGTATAGTATTGGGATTTATATATCTATTTTAATTACGAATCCCTATACTAGTGATATTGGGTCGTCGTAACGATGTTTTGCGCAACATTCGTTTTGACTCAAATGAATGTGTTTAAGAGAACGTTTTCCTTAAAAAATGAAATATATACTTAATATTGATTTAAGTATAGTGAATATTTTCCAAATGTTGAAAATAAATAGATTTGTGAAATACTTATTTTTAAGTAAGTATGGATATTTTCCGATATGAAATGAAAGGTTTTAAATTTTATCTTTTAAAGATAAATTGAAAAGTGAATATTTGAATTTTTTTTCAAATGGTTAAGTGTCGAAAATTATCTATCTTGTAAAGATATTTTTGAATAATTTGGAAAATAATTTGGAATCTGATGATGTTGCGCATCTTTATTGATAGTTAAATAACCGACTATCTATATTTACCTTTAAATAGGTATTTGTTGTGAATTGCTTGAATCTGAATGCCACACTTATTTTTGAAATAAGCGCTCACTATTCGGGTTAGCCGGGAAAGGAACTTGGGGTCGTATAACCCATTCCGAATATGTGATACGTCATTATGAATTGCATTTGATGACCGGTGTTGATGACCGGATATTTTTGAAAACGGAAGGATTACCGTCGAATGTTTCTGCATCGGCTGATCTCTGATATAGAAATTTATTACCCTTTGTGATGGGAAGTCCGGTCATGATTAGTGAATATCCGGATTGCAAGGACTTCTTTGGAAGTGCCTTCAGTTCCGTTCGATCCCGGAGCGGACTTGTATGGATGTGTGTCTGACGTTACAATTTGAGATGTAAGCTGGTTTCTATCAAATATATTTCCGTTGGTGGCGGAGAATTTATTCTCTTAGCTTAACACCCTTAGAGGTTATGTAGTTGATGGTTACTAGTGATACATTCCCAAATTGGTAATGTGGCATACGAAGTGCTGTTGAGCATATGTGATCAAAGCACAACTTTTGTATAAAGCGTGGCTTTGTGGACGAGACTTCGTCGGACCTCACACCCCAGAAATGGTCAAAACAGGAAGGATGCGGCAAGGTTACTAGGGGGTAGCGCCCCTTTAGTGTATGTGATTCCTTCTGGATAGAGGTGGTATCATGGTATGGAGCCCAGATACTTAACTTATGTTGTTGTTGCAAATTTATTGCTTTGTGTTTGTTGGAATCGAGGATCCTCGGATATAGATCGGTTACGATCGGGGAATGACATATTCGTGTCAGTAGTTACCTAGTTTGAAAGGTAACCCGGCCTTATGTTGGCAGAGATCCGGTTAGGTTCTCGGGTCGTCTTTCCAGAGGCGTACCCATGTGGCAATGGGAAGTTCCTTGGCCTGACCATTTGTTGGAAATCCAAAGAAACAATACGATCTTGTACGGTTTTAGTTGTAGAACCTATCATTCACATATGGTGGCGCCCCACTGTTTGGATGGTAGCTATAGTATGCATAAGTGCGGAATGCCTATGCTGGCTAAGATTTATATTCTACTTTCGAAATTGTTTTCTACACTATGCACTTGTAATAATATCAAATGTTTCTTTTTAATGTGTATCAAGCATCTTTGACTATCATAAGGGGAAATCTCCTCCGATTCTGCGTTTGCATTGTGTGTGTACGGGAGGCCTTATGGTAGTCTCATTTCCTAAAAAACATTGCGAATCTATTTTAAAATTATCCTGTTCTTTATTTTAAAGATAAACTATTTTAAGTTCACACCAGTCACATGACTGACCTGGAGTTTATTGTTTTCCTTCCTAAACTCTATGTTCCCACCAATTTCCACATGGGCAGTCTAGAGTCAGGTTATCAGGTCATTCTGGATTTATGGAGTTGCTGTAGAGATCAGGAGGCAAGCTGGAGGGCATGGCGTAGCATATTATCTATTGTATATAGTATATCTTTTCCGCTGTTTGTTGTTGTAAACTCTGATGATATGATGTAATGTAATAACTGATATAGTATTTTTGTTTAAAGATTATTCATTTATTATATGTTGTTCCGCTGCGATTGTGAGATTCTGATATTGTTCTGTTATTTCTTTCTGTTCTGTTCTATCTTTTTCTCTCTTCTTCTATCTTTTTCTTCTTCTTTAACCATAACGGTACGGTTTTCCGGCATTCGATTGCTCGACAGTTGATACAGTGGACGTATTGATGTCGGTTTTCGAGCGTCGAAAAGTCGCGACGTTACAAATTAGGTTAGGCCTATTTTTAGGATTTGAATTCTACTTTTCATCACTCTTACCCATTCCAAACCTAGTGGATAATAGTCTTCTTGGGTCAAATTAGTTTGGGTTTATGGACTCCGATTATATTTTTTGGTATTGGACCTGCTGCAGCGAGAGTTTTCAAAATTTTACCATATTGAATCTTAATTAGGCTTATGAAGTCTAACTTTTTTAGAATATTTCTAAATTTTATTTAAGAAAAATCTTTTATTCAATTTAAATTTATAATATGATGTTGTATAATTCAATTATGTTATAATAAATATATACGTGTAACACACACACACACACACACACACACACACAGAGATATATATATATATGTGTGTGTGTGTGTGTAGTGTAACATATAAATCCATGCAAGGTATAACACGCTCGTGTATAGGTATTGGAATTTACACTACAACAAATACGTTAGCTCATCGGTTATAACAACGTATTATCTAAATATATGTTTTTATATACTTTTGTATAAATATAAGATGTTATAAATAATATATCTTATATTATAAAGCAAAACCTTTGGTCAACAAGTCAAAATGAAGCCTTTTTTCAGTTCTCGAAAATAACCTTCTTGCCAAAAACTTTCCAAACAATTTGTAAGGCTATTTTCACTATTAAAAAAAGCATTGGAAGTTGATTTTTATTTCTTTGTTCTCGTCTATTTATCGTTAACACAAATGCCACTGCCTTCATCTCCAATCTATAGGATAAAAGGAACCAAGACTTTATCTTCTTCAGCCAATCTTGATGATCCAAACCAGGTTACTTTGCTACAATGAAAGATAGTTCAGATTTGTATAAATTTTGGTCTATTTGCTTTCGATTTTGAATTTTTATCTTTTTTCATTTATAGTTTTTCTATTCGTTGACTATTTTTCTATAATACATACTAGGAATTTTCATATATGAATATATTTTAATATTTTATTCTTGATTAATTAGCTTTAAGTTCAAATGCATTTGTATTGCGTTACTTTTGATTTTATCACGTTGATTGTTAGGTCGAATGTGAAAGAGGAATTGATTTTGATTTCATAACTTACTATAAATTATTATACAAAATGGAAGCTACTTTAAAAAATTATATATGTATGTATGTATGTATGTATGTATGTGTACGTGTGTGTGTGTATCAAATTGAAGCCGAAATTCCATATTGATTTAACCTCTCTACCCTTACCAATCTATTTCGAATCTAGGTTAGATCACTTCAGACATTAATTTAGCTTGGATTCCATATTATGTTGCTCGTGTAGGGTTCTAATGTTTGAGGGAACAGTTAACCTTTTGGAAATGTAGTGGAGGTTTTCTTGCAAATAGGAACATGGCAGTCTTTATATTCATTTGCTTTTAGAAACATATCAAGGGCATGTGAATTTGGATCTTATTCTTATGCAAATATTGCCAAGTTATGTAGTTATAGATTTTTTTCAAATATATTATCCAAAGCTTACTTACTATTGCTGCTAACCAATTCTACCACTAGGCATTTGGTGCGTGTATTCTATAGTATCATGGCATGGTTCGAAAGGCGTTGCTTAGAGTAGGAAAAAATGATATCAGTTGCTAATGCTCTTTACTATTAGAGTTTCAAATAATTTACTGTTTGGTTTTTTGAATGATACTTTGTGTGACTACCATCGTTTTGGATGATTAAAATCGACAATAAACAACACATGTCCAACTCAAAACAATCAAAAAAGGGATTATCAATGGGTTTTATTCTAAAGAAATAAGATATAGAAGAACAAAATACAGAATCTCACAACGGAATGACAAAACACAATAAATGTATATGCAGTTCATGAAGTTGTTTTACAGTATACATTTGATTTCATTTTTCAATATCATCTGGGTTATACATATATTAGACATCACAAACAACGCAGTTGAAATATACCAGTAAATATGATCTTCAAACTCTTTCTTCATCTTCGAGAACAAATGTCTTTGAAACAATAATATCTCAAGCTAACTCGAGTGTAAAGGAAAACAACACACTCTAGTCAGAACTAAAAATTCTCATGCAAGCTAAACCAAATAAGGTGAAATATGGTTGCAAATAACTTAGTTTTTGCTTTAAAGATTCACAAAAAAAGTTTTTAGAGCTTCCAAAGCCTTTTTAGAATTCCTAGTAAGTTTCATAATCTCCAATCGATTTAATAAATTTCATAATTTCAAACACCACTTCAAGGTTTAAATTTTCAAGGTTATTAAATCATCGAAATAAATACAAGTTCCTTGATCAAATTTCTTTCAATATTCAACTGAAGTTTCCTGAAAATTCAACTTACTTTACAATTGCCAAAGTGCTAATAATTCAATTTTTAAGGTATAAAATACCAAAATCATCAAATGGTTAAATTTTAAAACATGGATTTTCTTACAGAACATTTTTCTTTTACTATGTAAAGTTGTAGAAAATTTTAGAAATATATGTATTATTATTAAATTCGAATCTAAAAGTTTACAAATGAATTTCAAACTACTTTTCGAAAATTTGATTTGACCAAATTTACAAAATTAAATTCTTAACAACATGAATTTCTAATGTTTGAAAATTAACTTTTGAAAACTATTCGGATTTTAAAATCCGATTTAGAAAAACCATTCAAATTTTCCCAAACGGCAATCAAATCCAACAATTACATTCCTGCCGAGTAGTCAACAATACAACTTATAACTCACATGTCCAAATAGGATGTCTAAAGGTTCATATCACGATTCAATGGACAAATGGTCAATATGGAAAATTATATAATGACGATCATAATAATTAGGGCGATAACAAGGATATATCAAAATCAATAAACAATATACATCCAATCAAAGTATAGTCCGTCACAATATCAATCAACATCCAATCAACCAATTCAACATATATCACAACAGACATACATCATCAAATGTCGGGGTGTTTACCTAGCAGGGATATTCAATTTCAATGTCAATTTAGATTTTACCAATTCAATTTCAAATAGCAAACAATAAAATTTATCACTTTAAGGATCAGTTTAATATGATGTAGGAATTTTAATATTGCATGAGTGGTTTTAATCCCTTACCTTTTAACAAATTTGAAAAAACTGATAGAAGCAATCAATAACGAATCTAATTCCATGACGGAGATAACACTGATATGAACCCAACACGAAAGACCTCCTCCAAATCCAACCTCGCACAACATAGTTACGAATTTATTAATATCGTGGAATTTATAGATTTATAAATAACTAAATAAATTTAGTAATTAGGTTAATTACCGTTCTTAAACACATATTAGTTGCTAATCCTTTCCATCAAAGCCCATATCGTGCTTAAAACTTGCGCCATTCGATTCTTTGCCGCCGCTATGTGCTCTGGCCGCCGCTGCACGACTACTATTTCTCGCCCAGACTTCGACAAGACCCACATCTTCGGCCTCGACTTCGATTGAACCCAAAGAGACGACGTCGATCAACTCTAAAATCTTGTCGCTACCATTGCTCGTTGACCATAAAACTTCGCCAGAATGTAGACCTAGCCATCCCCTTTGACTTTCCTTTAGGCGCCACTGACAAAAGACCATCTACGACGGAGAAAAAAACAACCCTAGCTGTGCCAATCATGGCCAATTTTCCGTCGCCTCGCTACTTCGATCGGCGATCCAATCGGTCATCCTCTACATCATGCCAGGACGAAAATTTTTCCAGTTGGGCACTTAGCCTAAATCGGCCTCTAGTGGCACTGATTGACGATGGTCGTTAGATGGAGAGTAATGGTTTTCGGTAAGCTACGCAAATGTGAGGAGAGGGAGGGAGGCATTATATATATTTATTTGATCATTGTTCATCTAAAATCACAGACCCCAAATGAGGCGTGCTCACCAACATTCTTAGTCAAATATCCTTATTCCGAACTCAATAAAAGTGATATCGAGTCCTAAAAAGTCTATCTGTGATCTAGTTTTAGTTCATTGATAAAATTAGCTAATCGATTTCATTGTCTAAATAATTTCAAATTTAAAATTTATGGAAAACTACTAATTTCATTTTAAAATACGTTACAAAAATGTGTCATTTCATCAATAGTTGATTTCCTATTATTAATTATAATTCATTTCTCTTTCTTTTTTATTAAAGATTCCAATAGATTTGATTCTAATTAAATTCAGTATTAAATTCCAAAAAAAAATTCTAATAATAAAACTTGCTTTCTTTTTCATAGTAATTCAAACACATTTATTTAGTTTATTGGATATGGAAAAATCGTACACTGCTTACTAATTAAATGTTTGTCTTATTAGAAATCAAACTTATCCCAGGTACATTTTAAATAAATTAACCAATTTTTTCACTTAAATAACCTTCAATTGATTCTTTATTAAAAATTAACATTTATTAATTCAATTTCTATTAATCATTATATATAACTAATATCATTAATCTCGATTTTAATATAAGTTATAGCTTTAGTCTTATTGCAATTTATTGTTATTTTAAGAATTCATTTAAAATCATAATTTCCATTCTAATATCTTTTCGTTAATAAAACCATAAAACTTCTATTTTTAACCATCTTTATTCAACAATTATATTAAATTTAATATGTTTAAATTATTAAAAATATGGTTCATTGCAATCTCCCCTACTCAAACTTTTCAACCTCGAAAAGAAATGGAGAAATTATCTACCATTTTGATATGTCAAAAAAAATCAACTTATATAACATTCAAAATTATTTATCTTTATTACGAACATAAAATATTTCTAAGTCTTATAACTTACGGAAAATTTGGGGCGCCCCTCCTTTGTCGGCTGAGTCAGGAAATCTACAAACTGGCTTTAGGAGCCCAAACCAATCACAAAAAACAAAAGTCAAGTGGCTTCCCACATCAGGTGTAGAAAATCATCAACCAACAATGATATAAATACGTACCTATTCGTTGGGTAATCAACTTACTTATGAAATCAAAAGCGTCAAATTAATCTTTCTTCAATATACTTGAATTTTACTTAGATAACCGCAAAAGAGAGTTAAACATAACGAATGATCAATACACTAGCTATCCATATCGTATGCACAAGCAATGTAAAAAATACACCAATTATATGTGATAAGGCAATATTATGCAACTAACAATAACGATGCAATTCTACATGCAATTCTAGTGATGTAAAGCTTCATTCAACCAAATTCATTGCAACAAATATATGCAACATGTAATATCCCGGAAATTTAGGCAATGTTCATTTAATAATTTCCATTAATACTTATTTTAAAATGTGTAATATCGATTTAATAATCTAATTTAACAAGATTTATCTCTAATTGCTTAATTTGATAAATGTTACTTTTTTTAAAATCTATAATGATAATAATTTAATTTGGGAATTTTATTCTTTCCAAAGCTAAAATATTTAAATAATAAAATTTATCTTTCTAAGCTAATTGAAAGAATTTTCTTTAATAATGTATATATATGTGTATACATTGTAAATAAGGAGTTTGATTTTAATTTAAACTAATAAGAAATGTTTTCAAATTTATATTTATATATATGTATGTATATTGTAAATTGGAAAACTTGATTAGATTTAATATAGAAACTTTACAATAGCTTATTTTAAAAACATATCAATGAATTAAGCATAGTTATAATTAATAAGAATAATTTGTATTTGGAAACATTGAAGGCTATTTGATAAAATAAATAAGAAATTTAAATAGATTCATATTTTCTTTAAATATATGTATAAGATATATTAAGTATTAAACATATGAAGGCATAACTTATAAATTAAATATATGTAAACACTTTATTCTTGCATCTTAACAAATGTGAATCAAATAAGTTCATGTAGTAACTAGTGTAAGCATATCCTTATTTGAAAATACAAGTGGCAGGTCATGTTCTTCTCTTTGAAATGAGAAGAGAAAAAAAAAATGAAAATCTAAAGAAACCAAATTGCTTCAGATCAGAGAGAAAAAAAAACTAGAAGCAAAACCTGTAAATCAAAGATCAAAACAAAAACTGTGCTTCATTCCTCATATCATATACAAGACCTGTAAATCATTTTCTGAAATCAACATAAACAATGCAATCCACTTTCCAAAAGAAAAATCCTGTATTTCACTTTCAAAAGCAATACTGCAAAACATTTTCAAAAAGAAAAAAAAATCTGCAACACTTTTATCAAGCCTGTAGCTTGTGACAAAATGCATGCCTGAGAATCAAGTTTCAAGTAAATCAAATCTTAAAATCATTTCAGCAATTCAAGCTTCCCAGTTTTCAAATTAAAGCAGTAAAGTCTTCAAGATTCAATCCAGTTTACAAGCTACTTCTCTATTCCTGTAAACATCAAAGGTGAGTAAAACTACCCTTTTAAGTATTGAGTTTGTTTATGCATTGATGAATGTGATAAACTTTAGTAGTGAAGTTGAGAAATTTGTTTGCCTGAATGCAAAGATGAGTCAATCTGGCATATTTAGATGGAATTCTATATATGCATCTGAGTGAATGCATGCTACCTCTGTTCTTAAATAAATGTGAGTAACTTTTAAGATTTTAAAACATAATTTGGTTGCATGTTAATATATCTGAAATGAATAAATATGCATGAATATACAAGTGAAAAATTGATATGATTATTACTAAATGTACGTTGTAAATATATGTACTTGGCTCTGTGTTGTTCATAGGCCCTGAAAATGATATCTTCTCTGTTTAAATAGATACAGGGTGAACATTTGGTTCAAAATCTAACTATATTTGCTGCTAATCCATGTTAAGTTTTAATTTTCAAATCAAACAAGGTATGAAAACTAAAACTAAGATAGGTAAGTTGTTTAAAACATCTTTGCAAAGTTATGTTACTGTAATATGGTTTTACAGAAAATCAAGAAATTTATTGATAAATTCAAGTGTTATAAGAAGCTAATTCAAGAACATATTTTGAATTCTTAATGAAATTAATGATTTTTAAAACGAAAATGAAGATTTTTAGATTTGTAATTAGGATGCAGTTTGTATATGAACAAAGATTACGTTTTTTGCCAATTTCAGGTTAATTAAGATAAAGGTTAATTATTATGTGAAATTTAAGAATAATTAACTAATTGAAGTAAATAAATGATCATTAATTAAGGTAATTAATGGAAGTGATCAATCTTGCTTATTAATGATTGAATGATGATTGGGTGCTATTAATTGTGTGATACCCCTGATATGAATTGCTTTATAATATGATATGTTGGATGAACGATGATAGTGTGATTATCAATCAATTATGAATTTCTGTGTAAAGTGTTGTCCGACAATTAAGGTTGAATTGTATTAATTGGATAACTTGGATTAATATGGCATTGGATTCGAAGAGACCGGAGTCGGGTATTAGTAAATACCCAAAACCACTTCGATTCTTATAATTTGATATGTGAAAACTAATAGGCTGAAGTGGAATGACTTAAGTAAATTGGATCATTTAAATCTAAGTTTTGACACTTAAAAATTGATGTGTGAAATGGCTGATGTCTATAACAACTTGTGAAGTGTAAATTGATATAAGTTACCCCGGGTTTATTTAAATGGTATGCTTTTGTATTCCAAGTTAGATGGGTTTACTCACGCTGGTTTCTAGCCTGACACGGGTGTTATTTTGATGTAATGCTCGGGTCAGACCGAGTATTACAGGTTTCCAGGTAAGGACGTTCTAGAGCTCAGGAGGCGAGCTGGATGGCAAGAACGTATGGAGAATTCCAACTATGATATATAGTTGTATATCTAGGTCATGTGAATTGTATCTGTCCAATGTTTGTATAAAATTGTTGTAACTCTGATATATCGATGTAAATTGATAGATACAGTTTTCTTTGGTATAACTATTATTATTATTGATATTATATTTTTCCGCCGCGAATGTGAGATTGTGTGATTCTTTTATGTTCTTCTTCTTCTATCTTTTCTTCTTTTCTCTTACTATCTGGAAATTTCGGGATCGAAATTTCCGGGTCGTTACATTTGGTATCAGAGCTGAAGGTTAAGCGAGAACCTTGGCTCTGTTGGGATTACTCATTAAGGATAGGGTAAATAGTACCCTATGATGAATTGCGTATATAAATATGAGAGAGCGTACTTGTTATTTTCTTATATAAAGGTTTTTAAATGATTTCAAAAGTAAATGAATCTTATAATAGAAATAGATTATCTATTATCTTAAGGAAATAGGTTGTAGTATTATTTAAACTAAAAGTAATAGTAAGAATTAAGTGGTAATAGAATTACAACCAAATTGAAATTAAATTAAAGACAAGTTTGAAATGGATTCAAACTGGAATTAAATCTTGAAATTGGGAAAGGGTTCAGGATAATCAATTAATGTAATTGATTAAACTTTATTTAACGAGATTAATTAATGGATAATAATTGAAAATGATAAATTAAGAGGAAGTTACTTAATGAAGTAACTAGAGGTAAGTAATTTAAAGGACAATTACTTAATGAAGGTAATTAAGAAATAAGTTAATTATCAAATGTGATTAATTGGAATTAATTAATGATGTAATTAATTTAAAGAAATAATAAATAATATTATTTAATGCATTTGAATGAAATGGTCCTATTTCAAACAAGAGTTGTTTGAAAATTTAAAGGAATTTGTTTTAAATTAAAAACCAAAGGTGGTTTAAAATTTTAAAGTGTAACTTGGTATGTAGAAGAAATTAATATGTATATAGGTGGATATACATAGTATCAAAGGTAGTTTGAAATAAACTCTAAATATTGAGTTTTCAATTTGGAATGTGATATGATACTCAAAGTGAAAGTTTTTGAACTTAATAAGTGGGAAGATTATTTATGTGAAGTTTAAAATTTGAAAAGGAAGTTCAAATAGGGTAAGGTTGACTGGATTAAGTGAATTGAGTTTAACTTGGGAAAAGGTTAAATAAGTTGGAATGATCAACATGATTTGGGAATTTCAAGATGGAATTGGAATTTAATTTGTGGAGTTAAATGATTAATCTGAATTGGGAGTTTGTGTGATCTCAAAATGGGTTTGAGATCTGGAAATTGTAAATTGATGGATGTTTTAAGATGAATTAGATGATATCATCCTATTGTTGTTAAAAATCTTTAAGTTGTGAATTGGATTTGTTTAAATGAATGAGAAATGGAGTATGGTAATCCATTGTTGGGATAAAAAGGTAAATTGATTTAAAGGAATTAAATCAACATTTGAAGTATTAACTCGAATTTATATAATTCGAGATGGTTTAAATTTAAAATTTGAAATTAGTTCAAATTGAATTTGATTTGAATTAATTGGAATTGTGATTAAAGATATATAAGTATAAAATTCAAATGGAAAATTTGAATTGGATTAATTTGAAACGATTTGTAATTGAAGTGGATTCAATTTGAAATTAGTCCAAATTTATTTGAATAATTTGAAATTGTAATTAAAGTTGAATAATTTTAAATTAAAATGGAATTTGAATTAAATTTGGGAGGAAATCTAGAATGATTCAACTTGATTTGGAAATCGAGTTTGAAATTGGGATTAATCCAATCTGGAGTTGAAATGAATTGAAATTGGAACTAGTTCAATTGAAATTTAATTGAATTAATAGAAATTGAGATCAAGGTTGAATAAAGTTAAATTTTGGTAAGAAACTGAGGAATTCAACTTGAATTGGGTTAAATAGATTTCAATGGAAATTGAAGTTATTTAAATTGGAATTGGGTCAATTTAAATGGTAGAGGAAATTTAAATTGAATTGATGAGAATGGAGATTGGGAAGTGAGCAGTTTGACTCTGGACTATTTTTAATATAAATTATTTTAATATAAACCTATTTTTCCAAGATAATTCATTATATATAAACAACCTTTCTTTTATAAACCAAACTATCTTGTACTTGTTTTACAATTATTTTTGAAACTGTTTAACAATTTTCCAACTGTTTTATAAAATTACTACCTTACTATTATTTTGCAATTATTTAAAAATTTCTATAATTATTTTAACTATTTTCTAACTATTTTACATCTATTTTACAAAGTAGTAATTATTTTCCAACTACTTATCTATTTTTAAAATTTTCAAGCTATTTTCTATATAAACTAGTCGGAGTTGAAACTGTTATTGGTTAAATACCCAATCGAGATAAGAATAGAGGTGATAATCCAAATGGATTGAAGCAATTGTGAGTTAGTGAATGAAAATTTAAGTGGATGTGAATAGAAATGGAATTGATTTAGCTAATAACCAATAAAGATAAATACGTAGGGTGTACGTATGTTATTCTATTCGCATAATGATTTGATCCAGATTCGAGCACAGAATTTCGAGATAGTTATATCGATCCGAGTGGGATTTTTTCACTCGATTTTCGACGGCGAACCTGGATATGGATTATTGATTGGTTCTAGATGTTCTCTATCATAGTTATGACTATGCAAGGAGAATGACGGTTTCTGATCAAGAAACCAGATCTGTGTCCGCACTAGAAAGCCGGGTGGACGATACTAGTTCGGAAGTGAAATTGTGTGATCGAGTGAGCGATCAGATTGGTATAGCGTACGGATGATATGTGTACATCGTACGGATTTGAATGAAAATGGTATTGAAAACGTAATCAAATTTGAATATCTACACAGATGTAATGACCTCCCCAAGTTGGATAAATCAAATCAACTACTTATCATTTGAAAAGAGTAATTAAATCAAATCAACTACTTATGTATTGAAAAGGGAAAAAAATGTATCTGTGGAAGACAAAGCAAATGAAATGAACAAGACAGGTGGAAAAGGGATGTCATTAGCAAACTTGGATAAGGAAGAAAACATATCTACACAAGTTGTGCATTCGCCCATCTGTGATGGTACTAGAGAATTAAACCAATTTACTGACAACAACAAGTTCAGTCTGCTCCAAGTCATTGAAAATGAACAAGGAATTACAGAGTTAGTGGATGTTGAGGAAGGAGTGTTATCTATTGATGTAAACACTATAGTTACTGATGAAACACTGTCTTTGTGTACTAAAAACTTGTTTGCAAGTAACACAGGAACAAATATTGAACCAAGTCAGATTAAATTAAGGATGGAGTCGCATTCCCCAACTGGTACAAAGATAACTGCAAGTCAATGTGGAGTTGAAATTGTGTCACCTGATCAAACTGTGCATGTGCACACTGGTGTATCTAAAATTGATGCAAAGTGGTGTCAGTCATTTGAACAACAAATAAAGCAAATCATTCTCAGCATGCACCGTGCAATTGTGGAAAAGCCCGCTGTCTTACCCGCTGATTACAACCTTACCATTGATATACCAGGATGGCCTGACTGTGTCCCCACTTCAGTTCAACTTGCTTCATCAAATTCCCCCACCACAATCCCCAATTCCTCTGAAACATCCTCCCTCCCCTCTCAGTACATGTCAGGTATTGAAACAAGATCTCTTACAGCTAAGAGAGGAAACAAAATACATCAATCCCTTTAATTAATCCATGTATAAAAAACTAGCTTCCTGGAATGTTAAGGGTGCACATTCGAACTTAAAACTTGATCAAGTCAAAAGCCTCATCAACAAGTATGATATTTGTCTGTTTGGCATTCTAGAAACCAAACTCAACCTTCCCTTATCAATTAAAGCTGCTAATTACATAAATCCCCTTTGGAACTATCACCACAATCTTGACACTGCATGCTATGGTAGAATTCTTGTAATATATGACCCAACTGTTTTGACCTTATACCCAATCTTATCCAATAGACAATTTATTCATTACCATGTCCAACTCTCTCAAACTCAAACTTCTTTCTACTTAACTCTTGTATATGCTGACAATTCCTCTCTTTCCAAAAACTCCCTTTTCAACTCCCTCCCTCCTCTACGCCAGAATTCACATCCCTGGGTTGTCCTAGGTGATTTTAATTCTTGTTTTAGCATTGATGATAAAATGGGAGGAACTCCTCTACTTCCAAAAGACATTGCTCCCATCAATCTTGCCATAACTGACTCTGACCTGATATTGGTTAATAAAGCTGGTGCAAAATTCTCATGGAACAATCGCAGCCGTAGTGCAAAATGAAGATTTTTAGATTTGTAATTAGGATGCAGTTTGTATATGAACAAAGATTACGTTTTTTGCCAATTTCGGGTTATCAATCCAATTTAAAATATTAGAATTTGAATTGAAGTGAGTATTAACATCATGGATCTTGAGAAAATTATTAAAGAATTTTTCTAATGTATAAATTAAACAAACGAATAGCTTTTAGGGTTTTATTCGTAGTTTTTGTTCGAGTCAGTAATATGATGAGTTTGACACCTGATCGCGACCGAGTTGTTCGAGGCTCTGGTGGAGGGTTTCTGGGAGTGTTGTCGAGGTGTGGACGGAATTTTGGCATCTCCGGTGGTCTAGGAGGCGGTGGCGAGGCGTTTTAGATAATGGGGCTACTTGCAGTATTTCGAGTGAACTGCTGTCTTTCGAATTTGAATTCTTCCAGGCAATTTGAAATTTGATTTCGAGCTTGAGAACAATTTGCGACTTGCCGATGTTGATGGTGATCGCCAGAGTTGAATTATGCCGCCGTGCACGTGTATGGCAGTGACGATGGTGTCAGTGTTCGATGCGGCCTGTGTATCGTGTCATGATCGAGTTTTAGGGTGTTTTCCTTCAGGTTTGTATTCAAGATGAGCGCGTGAGTATTTACAGATATTTTAATTTATATCTAAAGTAAAATCTTAACTTGCTGTAAAGTGAGAGGGAGAAGATGAAGTTTTCTCAAGAATAGGTGGTAGGTGACTCAAAGTAAAAAGAGTTTGGGCTCGTGTATGTTGTAGGTTTCGGGTTTTTGTTTTCAGAAACTTGAAAGTTTCAGGATTTTAAATTTTAAACTAAATTTAAAAAAAAAGGGAAGCAAAAGAAGGTTTAAATCAAAAGTTGAAAACAAGTTTTAAATAGGAATTCAAAATGAATTTAAACTCTAAGTTTTCAAAATAAATAATTTTATAAAATATGAAATGTTTAAAAACTAAATTCTGTATAGTATTTATAAAGAGATTTATAAATTTGAAATAAGATCTAAAACATGATTTTAAATTTTAAGTTAAATTTGAATTCAAATGTGAATTTGAATCTTAAAGTTTTGAAAAGAAAATAAGATTTTAAATTCTAATGTTATAATTAAGTTTGAATAATATAGTATTTTATAACCTTAATGAGGTGTATAGAGTGTAATTACTTTGTGAAGAAATTAGAAATGGAAATTATATAGTATAATTGACTGAGGATATGGAAGTGGATTTGGGTTAATTTCAAGGTGTAATTAATATTATTTGGTAGAAGTGATTAATAGTAATTACTTGTGGAAAGAATTGGGTGGTATTGACTCAATGTGATTAAAGTATTAATTAATGTAATTAATCAAGAAGATGGTTTAATTGATGGAGTAATTTAGGAAGTTAATTTCTGATTTCGATTAATCAAGATTGATTGATGAATGTAATTAAGATAAAGGTTAATTATTATGTGAAATTTAAGAATAATTAACTAACTGAAGTAATTAAAGGATCATTAATTAAGGTAATTAATGGAAGTGATCAATCTTGCTTATTAATGATTGAATGATGATTGGGTGCTATTAATTGGGTGATACCCCCTGATATGAATTGCTTTATGATATGATATGTCGGATTAACGATGATAGTGTGATTATCAATCAATTATGAATTGCTGTGTAAAGTGTTGTCCGACAATTAAGGTTGAATTGTATTAATTGGATAACTTGGATTTAGATGGCATTGGATTCGAAGAGACCGGAGTCGGGTATTAGTAAATACCCGAAACCACTTCAATTCTTATAATTTGATATGTGAAAACTAATAGGCTGAAGTGGAATGACTTAAGTAAATTGGATCATTTAAATCTAAGTTTTGACACTTAAAAATTGATGTGTGAAATGGTTGATGTCTATAACAACTTGTGAAGTGTAAATTGATATAAGTTACCCCGGGTTTATTTAAATGGTATGCTTTTGTATTCCAAGTTCGATGGGTTTACTCACGCTGGTTTCCAGCCTGACCCGGGTGTTACTTTGATGTAATGCTCGGGTCAGACCGAGTATTACAGGTTTTCAGGTAAGGACGTTCTAGAGCTCAGGAGGCTAGCTGGATGGCAAGAATGTATGGAGAATTCCAACTATAATATATAGTTGTATATTTAGGTCATGTGATTTGTATCTGTCCAATGTTTGTATAAAATTGTTGTAACTCTGATATATCGATGTAAATTGATAGATACAGTTTTCTTTGGTATAACTATTATTATTATTGATATTATATTTTTCCGCAGCAAATGTGAGATTGTGTGATTCTTTTATGTTCTTCTTCTTCTATATTTTCTTCTTTTCTCTAACTATTTAGAAATTTCGGGATCGAAATTTCCAGGTCGTTACACAACAAAAAAGAAAAAATCTCTTATTAATTTATAATTATTAATTTACACAAAAAAATTTCATTCAATATTAAAATCATTAATGAATCATTTCTTAAAACAATGCTTAAGTTTCCCTACGATTTAACTCACATTTATTTTCACATACAATGTTTCTCACTTAATTATAAATTCATTTATGAAACATTCCATAAAACATTTACTTAAGTTTATATAAATTCTGTAAAAATTATTTATGAAACATTTACTTAACTCATATTTCATAATTTCAAAAGGTAAAAGGAAAAAGGAGAGTGAAGTAAGCAAATAATTTCAAGCTAAGTACAAAATAGTTTAAATCCAAAACAATTTGATTATAACATAAAATTTTAAGTTTTTGGTATTCATCTACGAAGAGGAATGAAATATTTCAATATACCTTAAAATTTTAGGCTTGTACAACATTTAACTTGCTCACTTAGTTTAAACATAAGATATATATAAAATACTCTCATAGTATATGCAAAGATTTTTCCCAAACAGTATAATATTAGAAATTGATATCAAAACATTTTAAGAAAGCTTTAAAATAACATTTCGTCAAAATCTAATTATTTATTAAATTCATCATTTTAAATAAGTCTAATCTCAAAGTTCATCAAACTGAAACTAATAATACACTCTATTCTTGCATTAAATTTTCTATTTCAAATCAAGAGGATAAAATTTTATATCCTTCGTAAATAATTCATAAAATACTTATTTTTAAAATAATTATTCATATCATGGAAAAAATTTACCCAGGTTTATTATAAAGTTTAATAGTGCATCTCTATTACTAATAATAAAAATTCCATGAACTATTTTTAACCGTGTCCTTTTGGATTTCCAAAAATTCCCTTTACTTATTATCGTATCCTTTGGCATTTCCTTCCGCTCTACCATCCTCATTTCACGCCAGTAAAAATCCTAACTGCCCGAACTTAAACAGCAATGTCTTCTTCATCGATAATCTATTGCCAATGACAATCAACTACCATTACTACCTGATCACGGAAGCTATCCCGTGCTGGACACTACACCTACTCTCTTCGGCTACAAATTGCAAGTTCTAAACTAGGGTTACCTATTCTGTCACGATTCCTAAACTTCACTAACTGCTAATTGATTAGGCAGCTGCTGCTTGGATAACGAACTTCTACCGTGATTTAGGTATTTTTTTAATGCTATTTACATATCGATTTGTTTCCATCTTTTCTACGTTGCAGATGATTCGCAAACTCATTTGGATTGACCTAATCCAATTTTCGGCTATGGTTACCTTCTGAGTTTTGGAGATATTTTTATTTTGATAACATCATCTTGATTTTTTGTGTAGAATTTAAATTAATGAAATTTCCTTAACTGTTCAACTTTTAATTTAGGGGTTTTTACTTTTGATTTTGATTTTTAGCATTTGATATCAGTTTTACATATGATTCCATAACCATTCCCACAATGTTGGATATTGTTCATATCACAAATAGATTTTAGAGTAGTAAAACATATCCACTTTTCTTTAATTGCAAGCTGATTAAAATATTCGTTGAAATTCAATTTAAAATTGAGAGAGAAAAAATCAATGCACCTGAATTGGACACATATGAGTATAGACTAAATGAGAAAAGAATTTCTTATAATTTTATCTTTTAAAGTTATTTTTAGTTTGACAAATACCAGCTACTTTTAAGGCATATAAGTAGTTCATCCAGTTTATATAAAACAATATTTGTTGTAAATGAATACATGTAGAACGTAGATTATGGAGTACCATATTAGTTTTATAAATAATTTCAAAGGATATTGTTTAAATTATAAATGCTTGAACATTTAATTTATTATTTGTTAAAATAATAAAGAAAAGTTGGTCTTATATACTTAAGAAGCATCCAGTTTACATAAAACATTATTTATCTTTTAAAATAATTCATTCATCTGTTGGAATAAAAAAATGATTCGAACACGGATCTTTTTCAACGAATAGCTAAAAAACATCTAAAAGGCATATAAGCATTTCTTATAATTTCATCCCTTAGCATTTACAGCAAAAGCTGTGTGAGAGGTTGCACGAATGAATTCAAGGAGAGACTAAATATCTAAAATGTTCCATGCTGCCAAGTTTAAGAGAAATATTTTATATAACTAACTTATGCTTTACCTTACTAAAATTATATTGGACTTGAGGCCCGTGTATGTAGTTTGAGTTGATGGATCTATTATGATAGTACATAAATATACATGCATAATTAGTTAAGGCCACACGATTTTGTTTTCCTAAGCATTTTCTTCGCCGGCTTGCATGTCGAGTGATGATCAAACCAATATTAGTAAGTATGGGTTTTTGTTATTGTATAATTACGTAAATACCATCCATGATCATTTGGGGTTGTTGTAGTTTTGGTCCTCTTGCTATATTGCTTTAGTATGATGTAACATCCCTGGTATTTTTGTTAAGATAATTTGATAATTAATTTAATTTTTGAAATTTGATTGTGAATTTAATTATGAATTAATTAGATTTTTTTTAGAATAAACAGAATTTGATTTGGAATTTAAGAATAAGTATATAAAAAAATTGTATTTGGAATATGATTAAATTAGATATAATGGTTTTAGTTGAAAAAGACTTAGTAAAAGGTTTAATACCTTTTCCCTTGAAATTTAAAACTTGAGATAAAAGGAAATTTGTATAAATGTGAATTGTATACATTATCAAAATTTAAGAACATTCAATCAAATATAAAGAGATAATCCATATAAGCAAATAAAAGTAAATATAGAATTTAAAAACAAATTTTAGTAACTAATTTAAAGATAAGGACTTAAACATAAAATTTCTTTGCTTAAGACAAGTGTAAGCTTGAGATCACTTGCACTAACAAGTGGCAAGTTAAAATTTACTTTTAATTCAAATTAGAAATACATAATAAAAGTTAGTAAGAAATCAGGCCCATTTTTCTTTCAAACATTTGAAAACCTGAAACAAAGTAACCCAAAAACTCAAAGCAAAGTTTAAATCAAATCTGGAAAATGAAATCAAAAGAATATCAAGCAAAACAAATGCAAGGTCAGGAACAGAAATTCAGATCAGTTTCAAAAACAGTTTCAAGCCAGGAAAATTTAAATTCAAAGGCCTGTAACAAAGCAAATTCTTTACAAGTTCAAATCTGGAAAATCAATGTCTTCAACCCAAGTTTGAAGCTTCAGGAAATTGAAAACAAAGTAGAGGATCAAGTAAAACAAATGCAAATTTAATCAAAACAGTCTGGTTCTGTATTCCAACTCAGGTGAGCAAACATCACCTTATGTATTTTGAAATGCCTATGAGTAAACTCTTATTTAAAAATAGTTTTTAATTGTTGCATGTGATGATTTTGTGTGATTAAGTTGTGATGTGGTTTACATGCTTCATTTCATCTTAATATATGTATGAAATTGATTGATTCCATGTGTGAATATCTGTAAATATTTATACTTGTGCTCTGTTATTAGTAACAGGCTAACTACCATCACAAAATAATTCCCATCTCTTTGTAAAATCAAAATTAGACTTTGATTTTAGAAAAAGAAAAGATAAGTTACAATGTGTTGTAGTTTTAAAAAAAAAATTAAGTTATTATATTTGTTAAATATACTGTAAATTTAAGGATTATAGTAAAAATTAGGAAAAAAGGTAAAATCAAATGGGATAATTTATATATCTGATTTTACAATCTGGATAGCGAATCCAAATCATGAATTTTAAAATGAAATTGGTAATTTTTCATTTAGTATTGGCCAAGAATTTGATTTCTTTTCAAATTTGGGTTTTTTTATCAACTGCCGTTGATCGGCGATGTTTGGTGGCTCGAGGTTTGGCCTGAAGGTGGTTGGGAAGTCGGTGGTCACTGGATGGATTTTTCTATTGGCCGTGGTGGCCGGAGAAGGGAAGAGTAGGGTTTAAGAGTGAGTTTTAGCTACTGTCAGTTTTGCATTGAATTCGTGGATGAGGAAGCTTCGTGTTCGATCGAACCTGGGGGAGACTCGACGTGGGTTGAAGATGAAGCACTGGGTGGAATAGCGCAGCTGACGGTGGCATAGATTGTCGGCACGTGGTGGGTTTTCAGATGAGGGTGGTTCCGGTTTTTTGGGTTGGGTTACTCGATTGCATTCTCGAGTTAGATTCAGGCTCCTGAGTGTTTGGGTTAGCTCGTGGTGTCGTTGATGACTCGTAGATGGCCAGAGTGACGATCAGAAGTGGCAAGCTGAGGCGTACACGTGCACGGCGTGTAGTGAGTGTCAGCGGAAAAATTGGTGAAGAAAGACATTGAACTCGAAGTAATCCTCGGGACGAACGCGTGCTGGCGTGAGTTTTTACTCGAGTGGATTTATTGGTGCGCAGGGTTAAATACTTAGAAAAATTTAAGTTGAAGGATTTTAAGGCATACGGGTAGTATCTGGGTGGGAACTCGAAGAAAATAGGGAGCAGCTCGAGTTTTTAACAGTTTTTGCTCGGGTTTCCTGAGTTGATAATTTAAAGCAAGTTTTAAAAAAAATTATGAAAGGATTTAGTTTTAAAACAAATTAAAACAAAGTTATATAAATTAAATTTCCAAAAGGAAAGTATTAACAAAATTTTCAAAACAAACCTCAAATCTAAATTTAAATGATTTTAAAACTTGTTTTAATCTTGAATAATCATATTAAGTTAATTATTTAATTACCCTAAGTGTCTTCAAATTTAATTCGATTGTGTAACTAAGTGATAGGCTAGATAAATGATTTATCTTAAATATTTGGAGTCTTATTAATAAAAGTAATTAAAGATTAATTACTCAAAGAAAAATTACTTATTTAGAGGTTTAACTAAAGATTTATCAATTATTTAAAGATTGATTAAGGTTAATTAATTACATGATTTAGGTAATTAATTAATAACTAAAAGGTTAATAAATTGCTAGATTTAAGAATTGATTAAGGAAGATGATTAAAGGATAATTACTTAAAGAAAAATTAAGGTTAATTAAATAAATTGAATTAAGGTCAATTAATTTTTAATTTAAGATGAATTAATTCGTAATTGAAGGTTAATCAAAGGTTGATTTGAGATCGATTAAGGTAATTAATTAATGATTAAAGGGTTAATTAATTTGTAATTAAGGATTAATTACTTAGTGATTAAGATTGACTAATTCATTAATTAAGATTAATTCTTTTATAATTCAAGGTTACTTAATTCATTAATTAAGGTTAATTAATAAATAATTAAAGGATAATTAATTGACATAAACTAAAATTAATTAATGTTAATCAACCAGAATTAGTGATTAATTTGGTTTTAATTAACCAAATGATCAATTAACCTTATTATGGATGATTGTCTTCTATCGAATGCTGTGAATTGTTTTGTCATCTCTGTTGTGTGACGCCTTATGATTTGAATTGTTTTAATTCAAGCTGTGATGAATGTAATTTATTTATTTATAATGCATTCATATTTTCTATCTGTGATTCTGTGTATATGGATAAACATTATAGGATATACCGCCTATCGATATTGTTGCGATTGCAATATGTGATGATTGATGTTGTTGCACTATTGTGTGTAAAACCCCTGGACTACACTATACACCCACAATATGGATTTCACGAGGAAATCGGTTAAGTCACAGATTTTTGAAATAGTTTTAAATTTGAATTTTGAATCCAAATGGTTTTCGAAATGAATTGGGTGTTTTCAAAGATAAAAGTTATTTTTGAATAACTTGATTAAGTTTGAAATTCGAATAATTTAATTTGAATTCAAGATTTAAAATTGAATTCTATGTTTTAAAATTTTGGTTTAAAAATGTTATTCAAGTTATAAACATGTTTATATGGGTTTTGAACCATTTTAAAAAGTATCGTTTTGGGAAATTTGAATTTAACCAAATTGTATACTGAAATAGATATAACTCGTGCAAATCAAATCGGATTTTTCCAAAACGAAAACTATTTGTTTTCAAATAATAATAGCTTTCATATAAAGAAAGAATTTCCAATTTGTGTTAAAAAGAATTCAAATTGAAATGAAATTGTTTTGAAAGCTATGAATGAATCTTTGTGAACGATGGTTTAATCTTGTTTTGAAATTGAAGAAGATTTTAATGGTGTATCTTTTATATAAAAGATTTAAAATAATAATTGTGAATGAATCTTTGGAAATGGGTTGAAAGCTATGAATTGAGTTTTGATTTAATAATTGGATAACTTAATCCAATTTGAAAAGGAAATGGTTTTGAAAGCCGTGAATGAATCCTTATGAAACTGTGTGAACTTTGTGGAATAAATCTTTTTTGTTTAAAGATTTGAAATGGTAATTGGTTTAAACCATTTGAAAGTAAAGTTTTGGATTTTAAAAGTTGTGACTTAACCGAAATCCCATATCCACATGGTTTTCAAATATTGCGCTCACTATTCGGTTTAGCCGGTTGAGGACCTTTGTGTCATATAACCCATTCCGAATATGTGATACGTCGTAAATGGATAGCAATTAAAGACGGTGGTGAAGACTGGGTGTCTTTGAGAACGATAGGATAACCCGTCGAATGACTTTGCACTAAGTTGCTCCGATATAGAGATCTCCATATGAGATGGGGAGTCTGATCGGGATTGAGGATGCCCAGATTGCAAGGGCTTCTTTGGAAGTGCCTTCGGTTCTGTTCGAACCCCGAACAGACTTGTATGGATGTGTGTCTGACATTACATTTAGAGATGTAAAACCGGTTTCTATCAAATACATTTCTGTTTGGTGGCGGAGATTTATTCTCTTAGTTTAACACCCTTCTTTGAGACGTACGAGCTCAGAGGTTATGTAGTTGATGGTTACCAGTGATACATCCCCAATTTGGTAATGTGGCATACGAAGTGCTGCTGATCATTTGTTGATTGAAGCATGGCTTTTGTGAAAAGCGTAGCTTTGTGGACGAGACTTCGTCGAACCTCACAGCCCGGTTATGGTCGAAATAGGAATCGTAGCAGCAAGGTTGAGGGTAGCGCCCTCTGAGGGTATGTCATTTCCTTCTGGATTATGAGTGGTATCATGGTATGGAGCCCAGATACTTACTTTGTGGTTGCTGCAAACTTATTTCTTTGTGGTTATTAGTTGAGAGGTACCTCGTATAAAGGTTGCAAATAACCGAGGGATGGCATGCTCGTGTCAGTAGTTACCTAGTTACAGAGGTAATCTGGCCTTGTCTAGTAGAGATCCGGTTAGATTCTCGGGGGAGTCCCTCTAGAGGCGTTCCATTTTATTTGAGATGTTCCTCTGCCCGACCATTTGTTGGAAATCCAAACAAAACAATACGAGCCCTGTACGGTTTTAGTTGTAGAACCTGCCATTTAAAATGGTAGTTATAGCTGGCATAATATAATGGTACCTATGCTGGCTAAGATTAATATTATATTTTCGAAAGGTTTTCTGCACTACGCACTAATAATAATATCAAATGGTTTTCGCGTATCAAGCATTTTTGACTATCATAAGGAGAAATCTCCTCCAAGTTTGCGCTTGCATTGCGTGTGTGTGGCGGGAGGCCTTATGGTAGTTTCATTTTCCAAAAAGCATTGCGGATTTATTTTAAAATCTTTTGTTTGTTTTTAAAGATAAACTGTTTTTTTTGCTCATACCAGTCCCACGACTGACCTTGCTTATCTAGGTGAAACATGATGGGGGGTTCTCGCTTTTTGTTTGGTGGCGAGCAGGAGACTCTTACCCCTACACATCCTCTACGAGAGTTTGGTTAGCCGTAAGGCATGACAGTCGAAAGGCTGGCCGTAAAAGCAAGGGCAGGGTACCGGTGTCATGCCACGGTGGGGGGCTACCTACTGTCGGACGGCTGAAGGCTTAGACCGTGACATTTTGGTATCAGAGCTGAAGGTTGAGTAAGAACTTTAGCTACGGAGTATAACACATTAAGTAGCTCATTAAAGATAGGGTGAAGTATACCCTAGAATGAGTATATCCCTAAGATATCCGTTCGTATGCCTTAGTAAATTTTCTTACTATCCACTGATAGTGAGTATGAGTGCAAGAAGAGGACGAAATAGGGGACAGGGAAATACCAGTGCAAATGGTCAGTACCCTGCAATTGCAGAAACAATTTTCTTTATCTCCTTTGATTCGTCTTTTAAATTCTTTGATGATTCCTGACAGCTCCAGGAAGAAGCTTTGATATATTTGCATGGGACGTAAACTCCAGATGGGTAAGAATTGTTTGTTTGGATGAATTGTTTGCTTTGGTTGCTATGGTTGATAGGTATATTTTGGTTGTTTAAGCTAAAAGTTTTGGGATTGTATCCATATACCTGCCTATTCTTTTGGGGTCCAGATATATTCTACGAATGATTAAGTTATCCCTTCGAACTAACCAATCACCTGCATATTAGTAGACCGAATGACCTGCGTATTTCGTGAAATGTTAAATGAGTTTGTTCTCATATCTATTAGTGATATTCTGATTCGGTAAGCCTAATGCAGAATAGATACCCAGTTTGATTTGGAAACTATTTCTCTATCTTTGTGTATCCATCCTGTATTGTCTCCCTTGCAAATTTCGAGGACGAAAATTTCTTAAGGAGGGGAATCTGTAACATCCCTGAAATTTTAGTTAAGATAATTTGGTAATTAATTTAATTTTTGAAATTAAATTGTGAATTTAATTATGAATTAATTAGAATTTTTTTAGAATAAATAGAATTTGATTTGGAATTTAAGAATTAGTAGTTATAAATAAAAAAAATTGTATTTGGAATATGATTAAATTAGATATAATGGTTTTAGTTGAAAAAGACTTAGTAAAAGGTTTAATACCTTTTCTCTTGAAATTTAAAACTTGAGATAAATGGAAATTTGTATAAATGTGATTTGTGTATATTATAAAAATTTAAAAACATTCAATCAAATATAAGTAGATAATCCATATAAACAAATAAAACTAAATATAGAATTTAAAAACAAATTTTAGTAACTAATTTAAAGATAAAGGACTTAAACATAAAATTTCTTTGCTTAAGACAAGTGTAAGCTTGAGATCACTTGCAATAAGAAGTGGCAAGTTAAAATTTTCTTTTAATTCAAATTAGAAATACATAATAAAAGTTAGTAAGAAATCAGGCCCATTTTTCTTACAAACATTTGAAAACCTGAAACAAAGTAACTCAAAAACTCAAAGCAAAGTTTAAATCAAATCTAAAAAATGAAATCAAAAGAAGATCAAGCAAAACAAATGCCAGACCGGGAACAGAAATTCAAATCAGTTTCAAAAACAGTTTCAAGCCAGGAAAATTCAAATTCAAAGGCCTGTAACAAAGAAAATTATTTACAAGTTCAAACCTGGAAAATCAATGTCTTCAACCTGAGTTTGAAGCTTCAGGAAATGTAAAACAAAACAGAGGATCAAGTAAATCAAATGCAAAATTAATCAAAAACAGTCGGGTTCTCTATTCCAACTCAGGTGAGCAAACATCACCTTCTGTATTTTGAAATGCCTATGAGTAAACTCTTATTTAAAAATAGTTTTTAATTGTTGCATGTGATGATTTTGTGTGATTAAGTTGTGATGTGGTTTGCATGCTTCATTTCATCCGAATATATGTATGAAATTGCTTGATTCCATGTGTGAATATCTGTAAATATTTATACTTGTGCTCTGTTACTAGTAACAGGCTAACTACCATCACAAAATAATTCCCATCTCTCTGTAAAATCAAAATTAGACTTTGATTTTAGAAAAGAAAAGATATGTAACAATGTGTTATAGTTTTTAAAAATAATTTTAAGTTATTATATTTGTTAAATATACTGTAAATTTAAGGATTACCGTAAAAATTAGGAAAAAAGGTAAAAACCAAATGGGATAATTTATATATTGATTTTATAATCTAGATAGCGAATCAAATCATGAATGTTAAAATGAAATCGGTAATTTTTCATTTAGTATTGGCCGAGAATTTGATTTCTTTTCGAATTTGGGTTTTTTTGTCAACTACCGTTGATCAGCGATGTTTGGTGGCTCGAGATTTTGCCTGAAGATGGTTGGGAAGTCGGTGGTCACTGGAAAAATAGGGTTGGATTTTTCTATTGGCCGTGGTGGCCGAAGAAGGGAAGAGTAGGGTTTAAGGGTGAGTTTTAGCTACTGTCAGTTTTGTATTGAATTCGTGGACGAGTGTAACAACCCGCATATTTATCGATTTTATATTTAAATATTTTATTTAAATATTTTATCATTCGTCGGATTTTAGTCCGAAAACCTACTTTTTGCATACGGTCGAATTAGGACTCGAGACCACCTCCATTGAGTTCAAAATGCCGTTTGCGACCTTTTTGAGTATAAGATTCGATATGTTTGGAGAAAGTTGATTTTTGCTACTTCTTCCCGCTTAGGGCTTTGGTTGGGCTGAGCCAATTAACCACTTAACTTTGTTCCAACACTCTCCTCTTCATTCACTTCTCTTCTATTTTCCTAATACTCAAGCTTTTATGTTAATGGAGGGTGGAAGAGGAAATTAAAACTCCAAGCCCTAACTTCCCTTGCAAATCAAATTCCTAGCTCCAAACTCAAGAAGAACCCATTGGCAAGCTTCTCTTCTTCTTCTCCAACTTATTCTCTTACCAATTTCAGAAAGTCCTAAACCTAATTTTGGGAATGTTCTTATTTTTGAGCTTAGATTCAAGCTTCTAGAGTTGGTTTTGAAGAGTGATTGATTCCCTTTGCATTCAAGCTTCATCTTCATAAATTTAGTTCAAAGGTGAGATTTTTATCTCACATCTATGACTATAATTATCTTTGGTTGTTAGGTTTGAATTCCTAACACTTCTTCATGAGAATTTGCTCTTGATTTGTATTGGTTTTGTGAATATTCCAATTTTTGGGTTTTTAAGTCAAATTTGTGTGAAAATCCTTTTATGGATGTTTGATCATGCTTTTAGTGATGCACCGAGGAGCATATAGGGCCGGGTTGTCGATTGGCATAAACCCTTAGAGCCAATGTTCGTCCGGTCGCATTTTGGAAGAATTTGCTCTTCATTTGAATAGGCTGAAAAACAGCCCAGGCATGATTCAGTCGCTGAATCTTCTGTTCAGTCGACTGAACCTGGAACCGGAAAGTTCCAGGCATGATTCAGTCGACTGAATCTTCTGTACAGTCGACTGAACCTGGAAACAGAAAGTTGCCTGAACCTGGAAAATTTCCAGGTACAAGTTCAGTCGACTGAAAACTCTGTTCAGTCGACTGAACCTGCTGTTAGAGTCCATTTTGCCTTTTTGGATTGAATTTCCAAATTTAATCGATTCGTGTTGTTTCCTATTTGTTGTTATCATCTATTATGACTTGATGACCTTTTCTTTGGGAATTTTAGATATATCCACTTTGATGGATTTGATATCGATTTCTTCGGATTTTATTCACGTCTTCGAATGTGAATTTTTATGATTGATTATTTCTACAATCAATTCTATGATTCGTCACTTAAAAATATAAAGGTTTCAATACTAGTAGTAACCAATCTATTAGTATATACAAGCCTTTACCTCACTCGTATGAGAAATCTAATTAAACGACTTAGTAAAACGAGTGGTATGAAACGCTTGCGTTTACTTCGTCGGTTAATTCTTGGACTTGTTCGATTGAATCTCTTGTGACATTCTTCTAGTGGAGATTTACAGTTTGTTCGTAAATGTTTAAGTTAAGCAAGTGGTTATGGGACATGAAGCTAAACTTTTATATTTACTAGCTTAGTGTAATTGACACTTCTCTTTGATCATGACGATCATTTTATGGTTTAGACTACCAATGTGTGATGTCTCTTTGTCTATGTGGAGGACCGTACCTCATTAAATGGAGCTTCGTCTCATTTCTTCGTGGGCTAGCGACCCATGTACTTTCTAATGTGTTTCGATTCATCGGATGTACCGTTTGTACTACATCGATGTTTTGGCTTTTGGATTCATTGGATGTACCGTTTGTACTACATCAATGTCTTGACCATCCTTTTTATTGTGATTTCTGGATTTCGTGTGTTGATTTCTGGAATTTGTGTTTCACCAACTTTTACGATTGGCATGGATATATATGTCATTTATTGTGGCTTGGTGAATGAAATCAGGAGTATGACATTCCTTTTTATCTTGAGTAGATTATTGTGATATTGATTAATCTCTTGTTGATTTTCAATTACTTATTTATCACAGCTTGGCATTGTGATTATTATATGTTTATGTCATATCTCCTATTCTATATCATTTCTTCTGATATTTATAGCTAGACTGATCCGTTTATTATTTTCTTCTTAAATAATACTCGGGTCTGACCGAGATGTTACAGGTGCTTCTGCTTGACTTCTCATCCAGGATCATTACTCTGACTTTTGGCAAACTACTTAGATTTGTAGCTTATTTTGTTGTATACACTTGAGATATAGACTCATAGTTGTATTCCTTTGTATAGCACGTGTTGCTATTCTTTTGTATTATCGTGGATCTTTTTGACCACTACTCAGATATACACTTTCATGTGTTAGTGTTATATTCATATCTATTTCCGCCTTTGTGATATGAATTGTCTGTGACTGATTTATGTTATGTTTATTTCTATATTTGTTTCTGAAGACCTTTATAGCCACTGTGTAGTAGCTTTGAGTTTGTGTCGGTATGTCGGATTTCCTCTTGAGATGAAAAGTTATATTTTTATCTGGCATATCGGCACTCGCACAAAGCAATTATATAGATGGTCGCTCCTCAACAGCCTTATTCTCCGTGCTAGTTGACAGCATTCACCGTAATGTTCTTGGCTAGCGTGGGTATAGAGGTGGGGCGTCACAGCTTAGTATCAGAGCCAAACTACGGAACAATATGGAATATTATAACAAGAATCATCGTCCTAAGTCCATTTTAGGAGTCGTGCTTTAGGATTTTATTCGGGTCTTCGTACCGTCCTATCCTATTTTCTTTTATGATTCCTTGTTTTATCTATCAAGATTGCTTGATATTTATTTTGAGAATAACTTTTTCCTCTTCTTTCTTTCTTTCTTAAATAAGAGAAATGGTTAGACCAGGTCGCCCCAGCGCCGGTCAATCTAGTGCTACTCCCCAGGATGGAGTTTTTATGTCTGCCCAGCAGCTTTTAGATCTTGTCAAGAACGCTCAAACAGAGGGTCCCGATCAGGAGCCTACTCATCCTAGATCCAGATTTGCACGCTTGTGCCGAGACTATACCGATTTGGGTGGAAGGCCATTCACGGGATCCGAAAGTTTATAGAAATTCAAGCTTGGCTCAAATCATGCGAACGCATCTTTTCTCGCATGAATCTTATTGACCTTCACCGAGTCCAAGTGGCTTCTAGCATGCTCCAGGGAAGAGTGCTAGATTGGTATGAGCTTTTAATTTCTGAAATCATTGAAGCGGATCTTACTTGGGAACGATTCCAGGAACGATTCGAACTAAAGTTTGTGCCGGAGGCTGAAAAGGTAACTTTAGCACGGCGTTTTATAGACCTTGTTCAAGGTCAATCCTCTGTGACTGATTACGTCGCATCCTTCGAGTCGCTTTCCAAATATGGGGTTGAATACATTAATACCCCATTGAAGAAAAATCAGAGATTTGTCTATGGCTTGAATAAGAATCTTAAAAAGCCATTACTTCTGAAACTTGAGGTTTCATTTGATCAGCTTATTGATATCGCTCTTCGTCTTGAAGAGGCCGATAATGAAGGTGATGTTGAAGTTGTGCGTGCCCAACAGAACTTCAACAATAACTCGAAGAGGCCAATTAAGTTCAAAGGCCCCAATTCTAATTAGAAAGGGAAGCAACAAATTCCGGTAGCAAAGACTCCTACCTCTAGTAGTGGACAATGCTACAATTGTGGTTCAACAGACCATTATACAAGGGAGTGCCCGAAACCCCTCTTTTGTCGGTACTGCAAAGTTTCGGACCATCTTTTATCTTCGTGCCCTAAGCTTCCAAGCAAAAGAGAAGGAAGGCTGCAAGTTCCTAACAATTCTTCTCTTGGTCAAGGTATTTTTCATTCAATCCTTGATGACATTTGCTTTGTGATTACCTTGTTCATGTTCTTTTTGATATAGTTTCCATCTCACTATTTTATATCAAAAGGACTTGTTAATTCTTTTTCTTTGAATATTTTGGGCTTGTTGACTTCATTGAGAATTGCGAATCCGGATGGTAGATCCGCAACACTCAATTTGCTTTTGTTTAGATGTCGAGATTGTTTTATGTGACTTTTCTTTCCGAGCCGATATTTTTGCTTTGGCTTCGGAAATTGATTTTTTCTGTAAGGATTGGCTTAATCATTGTGAAGCCCATATCCTATTTTTCCGTGTGGACTATTCATCCTCGACATTTTCAATCTGTTAAGCAGATTTCTATTTTCCTTTGTGATTTTGATTCCAATTTGATGGCATCATTTTATTCCTTAAGCCCACTTTTAAGGAAAGTGTTGTTTCTCTTATCTAAATAATTTGTGAAACTTTTCCGGTATTTTTGAATTTGTCTTAGGACTGTCACCTAAGCAATCTTTTGAGTGGTGTTAAGGTCTTTTCAGTTTGACTTTACCACCGGTTTTCGTTTGCTACGAGTTGCGGAAGTTAGCACCACTTACCGCATTCCACACTCGTTATGATTCTTATGAGTGACTTATTTTGTCATTCAATTTGTCCAGCTCATTTCATCCATTTTATAAGTCGAATATTCTATGAATATTTCGATGAGACCATTCTTGTATTTCTTGATTTTGGATGAAAATAGTAATTTAAAATTTTGCAAATCTTTTTCATAAGATTTATTTATAAGTAAAACTGGATTTTTGTTCTTGAAACGAACAAAGAAAATTCTTAAAACTTTTTAAGAGATTTATTTATCCTATAAAAGATGATTTTGTGATTGTATTGCCCGTTGAGTGCTTTAAGAATTTTGGTCGATGCGCTTGATCAACGTTATCGATAGGAATTTCCTAAACGCTTTGATGTGACAATCAGACACGATATATTGACTTGCAAAAATGTAAATTTTTGTAGAAAGATTATTACATAAAAGTAAAAATGTAATTTTGAAAGTTTTAACTTTTCGGGGAAGAGAATTATTTTAAAAGAAGTTCTTTCGTTTCGATACTCTTATTCTTTCTTGTGATTCCTGAAGGGGAACCAAGACTTTGCTATTTGTACCGATACTAGTCGTATTGGTTTGGATGCCATTCTCTTGCCATAGAGAACGTGCTATCACTTGTGCTTCTGAATCATTATAGTTTATCGAGACTAGATATGCCACTTATGATCTAGTGCTCTCGGCTATTGTTTTTGCTTTTGGAATTTGGCATCATCATATTTGGATGAGAAATTTGTTCTCTACCTCGATCACAAATCTTTGGAATGTTTATGTTCTCTTAAGGAACTGCATGTCGACTCGAGTTCCTAGCTTCCTATGATCTTGATATTCTTTTTATTCCCGAAGGGGAAATCGTGTTGCCACTGCGTTTAGTCGTAAGCAACAAGGGGTCGTTTCTTTGTTGATGACCAAATGAAATTATCTTTTTATCAAGTTCATCGGGCGTTTTGATGTACTTCGTTTTATTGAGTTTCATCTCATTTCTTTTATGAACTTGCGTCCGATGTTCTTTTATTGTGTTCGGTTCATTGGACGTACCATTTTTGTACTACGTCGGTGTTCCAAAATCATTCGGGCTTCGGTTCATTGGACGTACCGTTTTTGTACTGCGTCGGTGTTCTGAATTATTTGACTTTTGATTCATCGGATGTACCGTTTGTACTACATCGATGTCTTTGCTTTGGATACATTGGATGTACCGTTTGTACTACATCAGTGTCTTTGATTCATCGGATGTACCGTTTGTACTACATCGATGTCTTTGCTTTTGATTCATCGGATGTACCGTTTGTACTACATCGATGTCTTTGCTTTTGATTCATCGGATGTACCGTTTGTACTACATCGATGTCTTTGCTTTTGATTCATCGGATGTACCGTTTGTACTACATCGATGTCTTTGCTTTGGATACATTGGATGTACCGTTTGTACTACATCAGTGTCTTTGATTCATCGGATGTACCGTTTGTACTACATCGATGTGTTTGCTTTTGATTCATCGGATGTACCGTTTGTACTACAACGATGTCTTTGCTTTGGATACATTGGATGTACCATTTGTACTACATCAGTTTCTTTGATTCATCGGATGTACCGTTTGTACTACATCGATGTCTTTGCTTTTGATTCATCGGATGTACCGTTTGTACTACATCGATGTATTTGCTTTGGATACATTGGATGTACCGTTTGTACTATATCAGTGTCTTTGATTCATCGGATGTACCGTTTGTAATACATCGATGTCTTTGCTTTTGATTCATCGGATGTACCGTTTGTACTACATCGATGTCTTTGCTTTTGATTCATCGGATGTACCGTTTGTACTACATCGATGTCTTTGCTTTGGATACATTGGATGTACCGTTTGTACTACATCAGTGTCTTTGATTCATCGGATGTACCGTTTGTACTACATCGATGTCTTTGCTTTTGATTCGTCGGATGTACCGTTTGTACTACATCGATGTCTTTGCTTTGGATACATTGGATGTACCGTTTGTACTACATCAGTGTCTTTGATTCATCGGATGCACCGTTTGTACTACATCGATGTCTTTGCTTTTGATTCATCGGATGTACCGTTTGTACTACATCGATGTCTTTGCTTTTGATTCATCGGATGTACCGTTTGTACTACATCGATGTCTTTGCTTTTGATTCATCGGATGTACCGTTTGTACTACATCGATGTCTTTTCTTTTTGGATACATTGGATGTACCGTTTATACTACATCAGTGTCTTTGATTCATTGGATGTGCCGTTTGTACTACATCGATGTCTTTGCTTTTGATTCATCGGATGTACCATTTGTACTACATCGATGTCTTTGCTTTTGATTCATCGGATGTACCGTTTGTACTACATCGATGTCTTTGCTTTTGATTCATCGGATGTACCGTTTGTACTACATCGATGTCTTTTCTTTTTGGATACATTGGATGTACCGTTTGTACTACATCAGTGTCTTTGATTCATTGGATGTACCGTTTGTACTACATCAATGTCTTTGCTGTTAGATTCATTGGATGTACCGTTTGTACTACATCAATGTCTTCGCTTTTTGGTTCATTGGATGTACCGTTTGCACTACATCAATGACTTGGCTTTTTGGTTCACTGGACGTATCGTCTTTGTACTACGTCGGTGTTCCAAATTATTCGAGTTTCTAGTTTCTCGGCCGTACCGTGATTGTACTACGCCGTTGCAACGGCTCAACTTTCTGCTATTCTTGACGTTTTCCACGTCTTTTAACTATGGAAATGCTTTTATGTTTCCGGTTTTTATTCTTGAGCCCGGTGTTATTGAGGGATTGAAGTTTCACCAAATTTGACTTTTGAGCAACATTCTATTCGCATCATTGCTTCGGAGGTTGAGCGCCTTCGATATAAAGATATTCTTTTTGATAGAGGTTCAATGGTTCTCAAATCCTAAGGATTGCTCATGTGAAATCTTGAGAATTCATCGAACGAAAACTTTCGGATTTACTCCTTCGTGCTCTTTATGGTGGACTACTTGATTCAAATTTTCTTTTGTGTTGATATGCTTCTATGGTTGTTACTTCTTATATTTCCTTCTTAATTATTGCGAGGACACAATTTCTTTAAGGAGGGGAGTCTGTAACAACCCGCATATTTATCGATTTTATATTTAAATATTTTATTTAAATATTTTATCATTCGTCGGATTTTAGTCCGAAAACCTACTTTTTGCATACGGTCGAATTAGGACTCGAGACCACCTCCATTGAGTTCAAAATGCCGTTTGCGACCTTTTTGAGTATAAGATTCGATATGTTTGGAGAAAGTTGATTTTTGCTACTTTTTCCCGCTTAGGGCTTTGGTTGGGCTGAGCCAATTAACCACTTAACTCAGTTCCAACGCTCTCCTCTTCATTCACTTCTCTTCTATTTTCCTAATACTCAAGCTTTTATGTTAATGGAGGGTGGAAGAGGAAATTAAAACTCCAAGCCCTAACTTCCCTTGCAAATCAAATTCCTAGCTCCAAACTCAAGAAGAACCCATTGGTAAGCTTCTCTTCTTCTTCTCCAACTTATTCTCTTACCAATTTCAGAAAGTCCTAAACCTAATTTTGGGAATGTTCTTGTTTTTGAGCTTAGATTCAAGCTTCTAGAGTTGGTTTTGAAGAGTGGTTGATTCCCCTTTGCTTTCAAGCTTCATCTTCATAAATTTAGTTCAAAGGTGAGATTTTTATCTCACATCTATGACTATAATTATCTTAGGTTGTTAGGTTTGAATTCCTAACACTTCTTCATGAGAATTTGCTCTTGATTTGTATTGGTTTTGTGAATATTCCAATTTTTGGGTTTTTAAGTCAAATTTGTGTGAAAATCCTTTTATGGATGTTTGATCATGCTTTTAATGATGCACCGAGGAGCATATAGGGCCGGGTTGTCGATTGGCATAAACCCTTAGAGTCAATGTTCGTCCGGTCGCATTTTGGAAGAATTTGCTCTTCATTTGAATAGGCTGAAAAACAGCCCAGGCATGATTCAGTCGACTGAATCTTCTGTTCAGTCGACTGAACCTGGAACCCGAAAGTTCCCAGGCATGATTCAGTCGACTGAATCTTCTGTACAGTCGACTGAACCTGGAAACAGAAAGTTTCCTGAACCTGGAAAATTTCCAGGTACAGGGTCAGTCGACTGAAAACTCTGTTCAGTCGACTGAACCTACTGTTTGAGTCCATTTTGCCTTTTTGGATTGAATTTCCAATTTAAATCGATTCGTGTTGTTTCCTATTTGTTGTTATCATCTATTATGACTTGATGACCTTTTCTTTGGGAATTTTAGATATATCCACTTTGATGGATTTGATATCGATTTCTTTGGGTTTTATTCACGTCTTCGAATGTGAATTTTTATGATTGATTGTTTCTACAATCAATTCTATGATTCGTCACTTAAAAATATAAAGGTTTCAATACTAGTAGTAACCAATCTATTAGTATATACAAGCCTTTACCTCACTCGTATGAGAAATATAATTAAACGACTTAGTAAAACGAGTGGTATGAAACGCTTGCGTTTACTTCGTCGGTTAATTCTTGGACTTGTTCGATTGAATCTCTTGTGACATTCTTCTAGTGGAGATTTACAGTTTGTTCGTAAATGTTTAAGTTAAGCAAGTGGTTTTGGGACATGAAGCTAAACTTTTATATTTACTAGCTTAGTGTAATTGACACTTCCCTTTGATCATGACGATCATTTTATGGTTTAGACTAGCAATGTGCGATGTCTCTTTGTCTATGTGGAGGACCGTACCTCATTAAATGGAGCTTCATCTCATTTCTTCGTGGGCTAGCGACCCATGTACTTTCTAATGTGTTCGATTCATCGGATGTACCGTTTGTACTACATCGATGTTTTGGCTTTTGGATTCATTGGATGTACCGTTTGTACTACATCAATGTCTTGACCATCCTTTTTATTGTGATTTCTGGATTTCGTGTGTTGATTTCTGGAATTTGTGTTTCACCAACTTTTACGATTGGCATGGATATATATGTCATTTATTGTGGCTTGGTGAATGAAATCAGGAGTGTGACATTCCTTTTTATCTTGAGTAGATTATTGTGATATTGATTAATCTCTTGTTGATTTTCAATTACTTATTTATCACAGCTTGGCATTGTGATTATTATATGTTTATGTCATATCTCCTATTCTATATCATTTCTTCTGATATTTATAGCTAGACTGATCCATTTATTATTTTCTTCTTAAATAATACTCGGGTCAGACCGAGATGTTACAGGTGCTTCTGCTTGACTTCTCATCCAGGATCATTACTCTGACTTTTGGAAAACTACTTAGATTTGTAGCTTATTTTGTTGTATACACTTGAGATATAGACTCATAGTTGTATTCCTTTGTATAGCACGTGTTGCTATTCTTTTGTATTATCGTGGATCTTTTTGACCACTACTCTGATATACACTTTCATGTGTTAGTGTTATATTCATATCTATTTCCGCCTTTGTGATATGAATTGTCTGTGACTGATTTATGTTATGTTTATTTCTATATCTGTTTCCGAAGACCTTTATAGCCACCATGTAGTAGCTTTGAGTTTGTGTCGGTATGTCGGATTTCCTCTTGAGATGAAAAGTTACATTTTTATCTGGCATATCGGTACTCGCACAAAGCAATTATACAGATGGTCGCTCCTCAACAGCCTTATTCTCCATGCTAGTTGACAGCATTCACCGTAATGTTCTTGGCTAGCATGGGTATAGAGGTGGGGCGTCACAACGAGGAAGCTTCGTGTTCGATCGGACCTGAAGGAGACTCGGCATGGGTTGAAGACGAAGCACTGGGTGGAATGTCGTAGTTGACGGTGGCGTAGATTGTCGGCACGTGGTGGTTTTTCAGATGAGGGTGGTTCCAGTTTTTTGGGTTGGGTTACTCGATTGCATTCTCGAGTTTGATTCAGGCTCCTGAGTGTTTGTGTTAGCTCGTGGTGTCGTTGATGACTCGTAGATGGCCAGAGTGACGATCAGAAGTGGCGAGCCGAGGCGTACACGTGCACGACGTGTACACGTGCTGGCGTGAGTTTTTACTCAAGTGGGTTTATTGGTGCGTTGGATTAAATACTTAGAAAAATTTAAGTTGAAGGATTTTAAGGCATACGGGTATTTCTGGGTGGGAACTCGAAGAAAATAGGGAGCAGCTCGAGTTTTTATCAGTTTTTGCTCGGGTTTCCTGAGTTGATAATTTAAAGCAAGTTTTTAAAAAAAATTATGAAACGATTTAGTTTTAAAACAAATTAAAACAAAGTTATATAAATTAAATTTCCAAAAGGAAGTATTAACAAAATTTTCAAAACAAACCTCGAATCTAAATTTAAATGATTTTAAAACTTGTTTTAATCTTGAATAATCATATTAAGTTAATCATTTAAATTACCCTAAGTGTCTTCAAATTTAATTCGATTATGTAATAAAGTGATAGTCGAGATCAATGATTTATCTTAAATATTTGGAGTCTAGTTAATAAAAGTAATTAAAGATTAATTACTCAAAGAAAAATTACTTAATTAGAGGTTTAAATAAAGATTTAGCAAAGATTTATTTAAAGATTGATTAAGGTTAATTAATTACATGATTTAGGTAATTAATTAATAGTTAAAAGGTTAATAAATTGCTAGATTTAAGAATAGATTAAGGAAGATGATTAAAGGATAATTACTTAAAGAAAAATTAAGGTTGATTAATTAAATTCAATTAAGGTCAATTAATTTTTAATTTAAGATTAATTAATTCGTAATTGAAGGTTAATCAAAGGTTGATTTGAGATCGATTAAGGTAATTAATTAATGATTAAAGGGTTAATGAATTTGTAATTAAGGATTAATTACTTAGTGATTAAGATTGACTAATTCATTAATTAAGATTAATTCTTTAATAATTAAAGGTTAGTTAATTCATTAATTAAGGTTAATTAATAAATAATTAATGGGTAATTAAGTGACATAAACTGAAATTAATTAATGTTAATCAACCAGAATTAGTGATTAATTTGGTTTTAATTAACCAAATGATCAATTAACCTTATTATGGATGATTGTCTTCTATCGAATGCTGTGAATTGTTTTGTCATCTCTGTTGTGTGATGCCTTGTGATTTGAATTGTTTTAATTCAAGATGTGATGAATGTAATTTATTTATTTATAATGTATTCATATTTTCTACATGTGATTCTGTGTATATGGATAAGCGTTATAGGATATACCGCTTATCGAAATTGTTGTGATTGCAATCTGTGATGATTGATGTTGTTGCGCTATTGTGTGTAAAACCCCTGGACTACACTATACACGCACAATATGGATTTCATGAGGAAATCTGTTAAGTCACAGATTTTTGAAATAGTTTTAAATTTGAACTTTGAATCCAAATGGTTTTTGAAATGAATTGGGTGTTTTCAAAGATAAAAGTTATTTTTGAATAACTTGATTAAGTTTTGAAATTCAAACAATTTAATTTGAATTCAAGATTTGAAATTGAATTCTATGTTTGAAAATTTTGGTTTAAAAATGTTATTCAAATTATAAACGTGTTTATATAGGTTTTGAACCATTTTAAAATGTATCGTTTTGGTAAATTTGAATTTAACCAAATTTTATACTTAAAGAGATATAACTCGTGCAAATGAAATCGGATTTTTCCGAAACGAAAACTATTTGTTTTCAAATAATAATAGCTTTCATATAAAGAAAGAATTTCCAATTTGTGTTGAAAAGAATTCAAATTGAAATGAAATTGTGTTGAAAGCTATGAATGAAACTTTGTGAACGATGGTTGAATCTTTTTTTGAAATTGAAGAAGATTTTAATGGAGTATCTTTTATATAAAAGATTTAAAATGAGAATTGTGAATGAATCTATGGAAATGGGTTTGAAAGCTATGAATTGAGTTTTGATTTAATAATTGGATAAGTTAATCCAATTTGAAAAGGAAATGGTTTTGAAAGCCGTGAATGAATCTTTGTGAAACTGGGTGAACTTTATGGAATAAATCTTTTTTGTTTAAAGATTTGAAATGGAATTTGGTTTAAAACCATTTGAAAGGAAAGTTTTGGATTTTAAAAGTTGTGACTTAACTGAAATCCCATATCCACATGGTTTTCAAATATTGCGCTCACTGTTCGGTTTAGCCGGGAGAGGACCTTTGGGTCATATAACCCATTCCGAATATGTGATACGGCGTAAATGGATAGCAATTGAAGACGGTGGTGAAGACCGGGTGTCTTTGAGAATAACCTGTCGAATGACTCTGCACTGAGTTGCTTCGGTATAGAGATCTCCATATGTGATGGGGAGTCCGATCGGGATTGAGGATGCCCGGATTGCAAGGGCTTCTTTGGAAGTGCCTTCGGTTCTGTTCAAACCTGGAACAAACTTGTATGGATGTGTGTCTGACATTACCCTTTGAGATGTAAAACCGGTTTCTATCAAATACATATCTGTTTGGTGGTGGAGATTTATTCTCTTAGCTTAACACCCTTCTCTGAGACGTACGAGCTCAGAGCTTATGTAGTTGATGGTTACCAGTGATACATCCCCAATTTGGTAATGTGGCATACGAAGTGCTGCTGATCATTTGTTGACCGAAGCATGGATTTTGTGAAAAGCGTAGCTTTGTTGACGAGACTTCGTCGAACCTCACAACCCAGTTATGGTCGAAACAGGAATAATAGCAGCAAGGTTATTTGAGGGTAGCGCCCTCTGAGGGTATGTCATTTCCTTCTGGATTATGAGTGATATCATGGTATGGAGCCCAGATACTTACTTTGTGGTTGCTGCAAACTTATTGCTTTGTGGTTGTTAGTTGAGAGGTATCTCGGATAAAGGTCGCAAACGATCGGGGGATGGCATGCTCGTGTCAGTAGTTACCTAGTTACAGAGGTAACCCGGCCTTGTCTAGCAGAGATCCGGTTAGGTTCTCGGGGGCGTCCCTCCAGAGGCGTTCCATTTTATTTGGGAAGTTCCTTTGCCCGACCATTTGTTGGAAATCCAAACAAAACAATACGATCCCTCTACGGTTTTAGTTGTAGAACCTGCCATTTAAAATGGTAGCTATAGCTGGCATAATATAATACCCATGCTGGCTAAGATTAATATTATATTTTCGTAAGGTTTTCTGCACTATGCACTAATAATAATATCAAATGGTTTTCGCTATTAAGCATTTTTGACTATCATAAGGAGAAATCTCCTCCAAGTCTGCGCTTGCATTGTGTGTGTGGCGGGAGGCCTTATGGTAGTTTCATTTCCAAAAAGCATTGCGGATTTATTTTAAAATCTTTTAATTGTTTTTAAAGATAAACTGTTTTTGTTTGCTCATACCAGTCCCACGACTGATCCGGAGTTTATTGTTCCCTTCCTAAACTCTTGGTGCCCACAATTTTCCACACGGGCAGTATAGAGTTGGGTTTTTCAAATAGTAGATATAGAATCGATTCTGTAGCTTTTGGCTTTCTGTTTGGCATTCTTTGAAGACTTTGGATATTGAAGTATTTGGTTAGGACGGCGAACCAGATTCGACGTTTGGATCTGCGGCATTCAAGTATAGTGGGGTACGGATGTCGATTTTCGAACGTTGGAATTTGGATCGTGACAATGACATACTACTTTAGTGTTCGATTTGTGAAGTTTCAGTGTTTATTTTACAAAATTCAAGGTTTAGTTTGTTTAAGCATAAAACTATATCATTCTGTTTAAGATTTATTATGCTCTGTTTACCACACGATGTAAATTATTTGTATGATTTTACTTATTACTGATAAAAGTGAATGACATTTCGCTAAAAGAACTATTAATTCATCCCTAAATAATAGTCATCTTTTATAGTTCATACGAATGGTCCTTAGAGCTAGGAGTGCACTCAAAAATATTATTAATAAATTAAATAGAGTTATAGAAATATTTTAAGAATTAGGATTATAGCAATATTTTAAGAATAGACCCTAAACAACAAAATGGGCCAACAAAACAAGATACACACACATGTAGAACAACAAATAGCTGATCGAAATGAAGTTATGAGCAAGCAACTAGAAATTAGACATCTATAGCACATAACACTGAGCATAATAAATGAAAAGATTAGAAACTAAGACTTTTTTACTAAACATAAACTCCAGACTGTGTTTGTTGAAATGGGAGTTAGTAGGCTCCGAATAGAAGCTACATAATCGGTGCTTGGGCTGCTGAGTCGTGATAAGCTATAGTAACATCGAATGGTGGGATGGAAACCAGTGCTTGAGCTCAAAAAAGTAGATACAAATGAATAAAAAGTAGCAAAAGCAAGATAGGACATGTGAAAATCTACAGCACATGTGAAGACCCGACTTTCCACTCCCGGAAAATCGCATCATCTTTAAGAAAGAAAGGGATAGAAAAGAGAAAAGAAAGAAGAGAAAGAAGAAACAACACAAGAATCTCAACAGCGGAACGAATAAATTATATTAATAACATAAGTATTACATAGTATACATCAAATATCAGAGTTACACAGACAATACAACACATGCTAGACAGTTATAAACACCTGTCTAGTTATTACAACTCAATACATATCAGACAAACACTCAGAGATACAACACAGCGGAAAACTATATAACTATACGCAGAAGCCTCCTACTCCACTTCCTCCTCCACAATACGTCAAAGCTAACCTGAATCCTAACCTGAATTCCCTTGACTACTCATAAAAATTTGAGTACCCAAGAGTTATAGAAAACATAAATAACTCCGGGTTAGACATGGGTCTGATGTGAGTAACAGGTTAAAGTTGCTTAACTTTGAAAAACCTTTGAAAAGAAAAGGTATCACGTAAGACTTCCCACACGTAAACATGGAAAAGTTTTTACCTTACGCTAACCAAAACATTTGATAGGAAATCCGATGATATTATAATAGTGTCTAGGGTTCTCAAGTGAAATACAGAAATAGCTGAAATGCTTACATCTCACATTCCAACATAGTTGGGCACAACTAATACGTACGGCACTTATTGGATTTTGGATTCCATCAATGGCTGGGCTACTGGGGTACCGCCTGTCACAGTATGTGGCCTAGATCACCGTACCGAGGATTACTCCCTTCATCCCCTGCAACACAAAGCCGGACCCGTTCCTTACTGAACAGTTCCAAACAAGACAACCCCGCAGTTGTGATCAGCAACCGCACCACTAAGCCGAAATATAAAGGGACCTCTAGACAGGGATAAATCTTGCTCTCAAGTGGGTGCTACCCACGAAGCTTTGCTGCACCCGCCCTGTTTTAGCCATTCCCGGTTGATGAGGCTTGAGGCTACGATTACCTTTATAGGACATATCACTTAGAATGCTCATCATCCGCCTGACGATGTTCTGAAAGCATTCAATCCATACAAGTTCGTTCCGGGTTCGAACGAAACCGAAGGCATTATCTCGTTACACTCGTATTGGAATCACCCTCAGGTTAACGACAATAACCCTTGCACCCTGAATCACCATCTCGAATCTATAAGTACTATTCTGTCAAACTCATTACGGAATCACCCACAGAGTTATACTGACGTATAGCCCTTACACCTCGAGTCTTCACTCGCTCCACTTGGATTAACGTCCTAACGTTATTTGGAATCGATGTGGTTTTCGGATTCCAAATATGGAAACCCGATCTCGGTCTCATCAAAATCCAAAGCGTGTCTTTTAAGGTCCAAGTTGTTTTAAAGTTTAAAACAATTTAATTCATTATCTAGATATACACAGATAGATAATTCACAACACAATAGATAATCATCCTTATCATTACCAACAGATAATTCATATCAAAATCAGATAATCCATATGATCATCCAAAAGCAACCAATGCATCCATATCACATACACTACTCATCTCATAACTGAGATTACAAACCATACCAGGCAATCAATACCAATCATCAAACATAAGTAATGATCTAATGATCACACCATTTATAATTAATTTAAAATGAATTAAATTAATTATCTAAACTCTAATTAATTTAAAATGAATTAAATTAATTACTTCATCATCAAAATCCTGCTTAACTTAATCTTTAATTGATTACAAATCAATTTATAAATCATCATCTCATAATTTATTTCACTTAATCCTTACTGATTAACCATTTCTAATTACAATAAGTAATTAGCATTTAATATTAATTATATCTTAATTAATCAATTCCAAATTACATCATTAATTAATTAATTAATGATTTCTAACTATAATTAATCAATCACTAAATATAAATTAATTACATAAGTAATTAATCTACAATTTAAAACCATATATATTAATCACCCATGATTAATAATCTGTAACTAACTACTTAATTACTCATCCCATAATTAATTACCCTTAATTAATTATCTTCAATTAATCCTTGATTAATTCTAAAGTAATTTAAATTTAAATTACTTCTATAATAAATATCTTGATTACATTCAGTAATTATTATTTAATTACTTCCTTAAGTAATTACAAATCAATTAATTACATAAAGTAATTATCAACAATCCACAAATGTTTAAATTAATTTAACTTAATTAATCTAAACTAATCACCTTAATCAAATTAATTACACTAAGTAATTAATTCATTAATTACTTCATTAAGTAATTAATATAAACAATTGATTATTATTAATTAATTAATCTAATTAATTATTAAAAATTAATCATATTAATTAGTTGTTAAATAATCTTAAGTTAATGACCTTCATTAACATTCCTTAATTACATAATTAAGAATTAACTTTAATTAATCATTATTAATTATCAATTTATTAATCTTTAATTATCATTTAATTAATCTCTAATTATTGATTAATTAAGTGATAATTAAAATCTAAATTAATCTTTTAATCACTTGATTAAGTAAATCTTAATCATAAATTAAAATTTAATTAATCATCCTTAATTATAGATTAATTAACCTTAATTAATTAATCTCAAATCTTAAATAATTAACTTAAAAATAATATTAGCTACTTAATTAAACATCCACATTACTCATTAATTAAATAATTAATGTTCCATTTAAATTAATAAAATAATTTAAATGAAACCAATTGCTTGAATTCTAAATTAAGAAACATTCTTCTTAATACAAAAGTATTTTAAACACTTTATTCAAAAGTTCAATTTCAAATTTCTTTTAAATTTCAAACTGAATTACAAATTAAAATTTTATTTTAGATTCAAACTTGAAGATTTAAAACTTTACTTACATCTCCATTTTCATTTTCAAATTCAAGTTATTTAACCTTTTCCAAAAATGGTTAAACAAATTTAAATTTAAAAACTTATTTTAAAACTGACATAAAATCCAATTTTCAGGTTTTAAAGTGAATTTAAACTTATTTTAAACTTTAATTCATAATTTAAAACTTATAGTTTTAAATTCAAATCAATGTTCATATATACTTTTAAAAGTTTAAAATCTAAATTTAAATTCCAAATTTTAAATTCCAGATTTAAATTCAAACTCAAGTTCCATATTTCTGTTTTTTTCCAGATTTTAAACTTGTTTTTAAATTTCAGTTGCATTTTAAAGTTTACTTTTAAACTAAAACAGAAAAACAGTAAACAATTTGTTGTTTTAATTTAACATCTTAAATTTGAATTAAAAAATGATTCAAAACTTCAGATTTAAATTATTGAATCATTTTTAAGTTTCAGGTTAAAATTTCAAATTGAACTTCATTTGACAATTTTGAAATTTTACTTTTAAATCTAAAAACAGGAAACAGTTTCTGTGTTTAAGTTTAAAACAAATCTTGAATTTAAAAACATTTCAAATTTAATTCAAAGATTTAAAACCTAAAACTTAATTGAATTTCAAATTAAATTCTAGATTTAAACTTGTTTCCAGATTTTGTTTGCATTTCTACTTTTTACATCAATTTGTAAAACCTGGAAACAGATTTCCTGTTCAAACTCTAAAACTCATTAAAAATTTCAAATTTTAAATAATTTCAAAAAACCCAAAATTTAATTAATTGAATTTATACTTAAATTCAGATTCAACTTTAGTTTCAGGTTTTTGTTTGAAATTTACTTTTATTTTAAAAACTTAGAAACCTGAAAAAAACAGTTTATGTTAAAACCTGAAATTAACTTTAAACCCGAGCATCACATAAATTACTTCGAGTCACGAGTTCCTCAGCTTCGAGTCATTCTTCATTTTACCCGAGATAATCCCGAGACATGAAACCCTGCACCTAAAACAGAACACCACCATCATCACCAACATGCACAACACTCCTGTGCATCCACATCCCAACTCCGGCCATCTCTGGCCATCAACTCAGGCCATCCTCCATCTACCAAAATCCCCTCATTCACCTTCAACCTTTAAAATCCCATAATACAACTTGAATTTGAATTCAAGTTTTTAAACAAAACCTGGAACAACACCCCTCCCCCCCTTCAATGCCTAGCCTGTCAACGCTTCAACCCATCTCCTCCGACCACCGTCACACTTCCAACTCCGACAATAACTCCATCTACACATCCTCTATCTATACTCAAAGGATCTTTGAACTCGAATCATAGATGAAGCAGCAGTACTAATTTTTTTATTCCCAGTAAAAACTAGGGTTCATACAGATATTCCCAAATCTCATCTCCAAAATTTAATTATAATCCAATTTAGAATTTTTCCTATAATCTTTGATAGCTACTCTATCTCCGGGAGCCAATTCAATCAAATCCAATGCAAAAATCAAATGTACTTAACCAAATTGTAGGATACAGTAAATTCATTATTGCACTTGTTTCACAACACTATAAATTATAATGTTTGAATTAAAATTCAAGAATTCACTTGTTGTTCTAATTAATAAACCTGAAACATGAATTCATATAATTTCACTTAATATAAATTTTTACTCTGTTATATTATTTTCAGGTAAAACAGAGTTTTATTTTAACTCATATAACTTTTTTTATGCTTACTTTATTTACAAATAAGCAAGTTTCATTCATAGATTAAAACACAACAGCAAACAAATCAAAATAAAAGGGATTTTTATCAGCTAGAACATACATTGTAATAGCCAGAACCCAAGTGAAACAGAATTCAACTCTTATAAACATATACACAGCAAATTTAAAATGTTAAGTCGTTTCTAAATAAAAGTATAAACAACTTTTACCTACTTAGTTTTTAAGGGTTAAGTTACTCACTTGAAAAAATGATGCAGACCCCAGATTTAGCATGCAGTAGCTTGAATGAAGATGCAAATTTCCAGTTGAAATGCAGGTTGCTTTTTGAATACATGCTTCCAGTTTGAAGATTCATGCAGGCCTTCCTACTTTAATGCCTGTTTCCCATATTCATTTGAAAAATGCAGGCTTTTGAATAACTGAAATGCAGATTTTTCTTGACAAAAATTTGAAATGCAGGCCTTTCTTTGTTTCCAGATCAAATGCAAGTTGTAATTTATTGCTTGCAGTTTTAAAGAGGAGTTACAGGTTTGAAATTTGTAATGCATGCAGATTTTATTTTGGATGCAGATTGCATGCTTGAATGCAAATGCATTTACAGGTTAGAGGAGATAAAAAAAAATTTTCCTTTCAGGTTTCTTTGTTTTAGCATCAAAAATGAGAAAAAGCTAAAGAATGAATGTATGCAAGTTAAATAACAATGTTTGATTTAAATTAAAATTAAAGAAAAACAAAATTAAACAAATGACACATGGCTTGTGTTGTTAACACTTGTCAACCTATATGTTAAATTACTTACATATGTAAATTAAGCTTACATATGTCTTTTGAATGGATTTGTTATTTAATTAAGGTTAAAGAAAATTATACTTAATGAATGCATGTTCATATTTAAAATTGTATTTTAAATTTCAAATTAAATTTACAAATCAAAATTATCAATCAACTTTTAAAAAGAATTAACACAAACATTTTGTAACTTATTTTAAATATACAACTTAAATAAAAATGAATTTTAAACCAATTAAAACATTTTTCTTATATTTAAAAATCATATAGTATTTTATTAAATATTTTGAAAAGCTTAAATTAAAAATAAATCACAATTTCTATTTTCAGAACATTAAAACTAATTTAACAACTTATCTATTTATAATATATACAAATACATATACATTATTAAATAGAGAATAGATTTATCAGTTTATTAAAAATAAATTCACAAATTAAATATTTAAATAAATAAGATTATTAAATCAAACCAAATTGATTAACAAATTTCATCAATTCAATTTAAATTTAAACCCAGATTATTAAATTTAAATTGTCCAAAATTCTGGGATATTACAATCCTTCCCCCTTAATAGAATTTCGTCCCCGAAATTTAAAACAAAGATAATTTAATAATCTATTTACAGATTTTATTTTAAAACACCGCATATGTTAATCATATGCCAACAGCCATAGCAACCAATTCACACAATTACAACAAATCTAATTATCCAAAAGAATTTTGGATAAAACCTTCACGAGTTTCCCCGGTATATATATATCGGGATACTCGCTCTATAGAATACAATCAATCAATACTACTAAGCTATAGAGCTCCTAACAACAATTCTATACAGAATATCAGACTACAAACGAGTCTGACTCAACAACCAATCCACCCTAAACTGCTGGTTCTACAACCAGAAATATCAAACACGTACTCCCTCAGAGATACGCGAAAACACTCTGAATCCCAGTTATCCAAATTGGAAATCCATCACTAGAAAACCAAACACTGATCTAACACAAAACACAGAAGAAACCAAAACACTACGAAGCTAGCTACTCAAACTTATAGCTCTTTGGATCGGAGAAAACTTAATCCCAAATCAAATCTCCGATTCCAAAATCCAAATTTCTCCGTATCTTATCCATATAAACTCTTCGGACGATCCTGGGCTTCCAACATCCATCCTGATCAGCTTAACTCTTGCTGATTCCATTAGAAACAGACTGAATCAAAACAATCCAATGATCTCCTCAAGATCACTCAAAAACCAAGATCACACACCCTGCTTCTCAATCAACAGAAGACAGAACAAACTTCTTCTTCGGCAAAGAAAACAGAAACACCCCCAAACTGCTTCCGCTGCACAACTCTGATCCGAAACAGAAGAAACTGCTGAAAAATATGAGCACAGACTAGACAACCCAGCACAGAAATATGGCTCCACATATCCATAAGAAAACTCAGATGTTTCTCCCAAACCTGAGTTACTTCACCAACTTCTTTCTCAAGGAACCATTCATCTATTAACTGAACCATCAGTTCCATTCCTGGAAAGAAAACTCGATCTCCAGATGCAGACAAACCTCTGACTTCCAGAAGACATCCAAACAATCTCCAACAATCCAAAAGAACATACTTATCGCAAGTCACTTTTGCGATCAACTCAGCCTATATCCAAAGAAACTGCTCTCTCTCTCTACCAAACAGAACAGCTTATGCTGGCCTAGCCAACTTACCAGAGAAAAGATCCACTCTGCTGGTTCTTAACTCCACCTCAGAGGAACTACCCAGCCAGAAGACTCCTTATCAACTCAGAACACTCTGCTAAATTCAGCCACATCACCGAGCAAACTCACTTCTTATTCTTATTCCAAAGAAACATCTTCGGAAATATCTATAGTCACTGCATCTCATCACGTAGCTACTATTTCCTGAGATATCAAAATATCATCACTCACTTGCTTCTGCCCTACCGACAGATCCAAACTCAACTCTGTACTTCAAAAATGAACTCTGAACCTTAACAGGTTACCTTCAGAGATCGATGAAGTTCTTATACCAAACAAAACTCACTCGAGGCGGTATTAGGTCTACAGTCTCGACTAATACACTTCCAACCTCATCCATCAAACTCCAACCAATGGTAGTCGTGTTACACACACTTCTACCTCATCTACCTTTATAACTTACATTGGAAAAACCCAAACAGGTAAACCAACAAATAGGTAGAAAAATATATATATATATAATAAAAATACAAATACACTCTCTCAAGATAGACACCACCACAGAGACTAGGTATTCACTCAACCTAACGCTCTGATACCAACTGTGACGACCCGACTTTCCACTCCTGGAAAATCGCATCATCTTTAAGAAAGAAAGGGATAGAAAAGAGAAAAGAAAGAAGAGAAAGAAGAAACAACACAAGAATCTCAACAGCGGAACGAATAAATTATATTAATAACATAAGTATTACATAGTATACATCAAATATCAGAGTTACACAGACAATACAACACATACTAGAAAGTTATAAACACCGGTCTAGTTATCACAACTCAATAAATATCAGACAAACACTCAGAGATACAACACAGCGGAAAACTATATAACTATACGCAGAAGCGTCCTGCTCCACGTGCTCCACCACAATACGTCAAAGCTAACCTGAATCCTAACCTGAATTCCCTTGACTACTTATAAAAATTTGAGTACCCAAGAGTTATAGAAAATAGAAATAACTCCGGGTCAGACATGGGTCTGGTGTGAGTAACAGGTTAAAGTTGCTTAACTTTGAAAAACCTTTGAAAAGAAAAGGTATCACGTAAAACTTCCCACACATAAACATGGAAAAGTTTTTACCTTACGCTAACCAAAACATTTGATAGGAAATCCGATGATATTATAATAGTGTCTAGGGTTTTCAAGTAAAATACAGAAATAGCTGAAATGCTTACATCTCACATTCCAACATAGTTGGGCACAACTAATACGTACGTCACTTATTGGATTTTGGATTCCATCAATGGCTGGGCTACTGGGGTACCGTCCGTCACAGTACGTGGTCTAGATCACCATACCGAGGATTACTCCCTTCATCCCCTGCAACACAAAGCCGGACCCGTTCCTTACTGAACAGTTCCAAACAAGACAACCCTGCAGTTGTGATCAGCAACCGGACCACTAAGCCGAAATATAAAGGGACCTCTAGACAGGGATAAATCTTGCTCTCAAGTGGGTGCTACCCACGAAGCTTTGCTGCACCTCTCCTGTTTTAGCCATTCTCGGTTGATGAGGCTTGAGGCTACGATTACCTTTATATGACATATCACTTAGAATGCTCATCGTCCGCCTGACGATGTTCTGAAAGCATTCAATCCATACAAGTTCGTTCCGGGTTCGAACGAAACCGAAGGCATTATGTCGTTACACTCGTATTGGAATCACCCTCGGAGTTAACGACAATAACCCTTGCACTCTGAATCACCATCTCGAATCTATAAGTACTATTCCGTCAAACTCATTACGGAATCACCCACAGAGTTATACTGACGTATAGCCCTTACACCTCGAGTCTTCACTCGCTCCACTTGGATTAACGTCCTAACGTTATTTGGAATCGATGTGGTTTTCGGATTCCAAATATGGAAACCCGATCCCGGTCTCATCGAAATCCAAAGCGTGTCTTTTAAGGTCCAAGTTGTTTTAAAGTTTAAAACAATTTAATTCATTATCTAGATATACATAGATAGATAATTCACAACACAATAGATAATCATCCTTATCATTACCAACAGATAATTCATATCAAAATCAGATAATCCATATGATCATCCAAAAGCAACCAATGCATCCATATCACATACACTACTCATCTCATAACTGAGATTACAAACAATACCAGGCAATCAATACCAATCATCAAACATAAGTAATGATCTAATGATCACACCATTTATAATTAATTTAAAATGAATTAAATTAATTACCTAAACTTTAATTAATTTAAAATGAATTAAATTAATTACTTCATCATCAAAATCCTGCTTAACTTAATCTTCAATTGATTACAAATCAATTTATAAATCATCATCTCATAATTTATTTCACTTAATCCTTACTGATTGACCATTTCTAATTACAATAATTAATTAGCATTTAATATTAATTATATCTTAATTAATCAATTCCAAATTACATCATTAATTAATTAATGATTTCTAACTACAATTAATCAATCTCTAAATATAAATTAATTACATAAGTAATTAATCTACAATTTAAAACCATATATATTAATCACCCATGATTAATAATCAGTAACTAACTACTTAATTACTCATCCCATAATTAATTACCCTTAATTAATTATCTTCAATTAATCCTTGATTAATTCTAAAGTAATTTAAATTTAAATTACTTCTATAATAAATATCTTGATTACATTCAGTAATTATTATTTAATTACTTCTTTAAGTAATTACAAATCAATTAATTACATAAAGTAATTATCAACAATCCACAAATGTTTAAATTAATTTAACTTGATTAATCTAAACTAATCACCTTAATCAAATTAATTACACTAAGTAATTAATTCATTAATTACTTCATTAAGTAATTAATATAAACAATTGATTATTATTAATTAATTAATCTAATTAATTATTAAATATTAATCATATTAATTAGTTGTTAAATAATCTTAAGTTAATGACCTTCATTAACATTCCTTAATTACATAATTAAGAATTAACTTTAATTAATCATTATTAATTATCAATGTATTAATCTTTAATTATCATTTAATTAATCTCTAATTATTGATTAATTAAGTGATAATTAAAATCTAAATTAATCTTTTAATCACTTGATTAAGTAAATCTTAATCATAAATTAAAATTTAATTAATCATCCTTAATTATAGATTAATTAACCTTAATTAATTAATCTCAAATCTTAAATAATTAACTTAAAAATAATATTAGTTACTTAATTAAACATCCACATTATTCATTAATTATATAATTAATATTCCATTTAAATTAATAAAATAATTTAAATGAAACCAATTGCTTGAATTCTAAATTAAGAAACATTCTTCTTAATACAAAAGTATTTTAAACACTTTATTCAAAAGTTCAATTTTAAATTTCTTTTAGATTTCAAACTGAATTACAAATTAAAATTTTATTTTAGATTCAAACTTAAAGATTTAAAACTTTACTTACATCTCCATTTTCATTTTCAAATTCAAGTTATTTAACCTTTTCCAAAAATGGTTAAACAAATTTAAGTTTAAAAACTTATTTTAAAAACTGACATAAAATCCATTTTTCAGGTTTTAAACTGAATTTAAACTTATTTTAAACTTTAATTCATAATTTAAAACTTATAGTTTTAAATTCAAATCAATGTTCTTTTATACTTTTAAAAGTTTAAAATCTAAATTTAAATTCCAAATTTTAAATTCCAGATTTAAATTCAAACTCAAGTTCCATATTTCTGTTTTTTTCCAGATATTTTAAACTTGTTTTTAAATTTCAGTTGCATTTTAAAGTTTACTTTTAAACTAAAACAGAAAAACAGTAAACAATTTGCTGTTTCAATTTAACATCTTAAATTTGAATTCAAAAATGATTCAAAACTTCAGATTTAAATTATTGAATCATATCTAAGTTTCAGGTTAAAATTTTAAATTGAACTTCATTTGACAATTTTGAAATTTTACTTTTAAATCTAAAAATAGGAAATAGTTTCTGTGTTTAAGTTTAAAACAAATCTTGAATCTAAAAGCATTTCAAATTTAATTCAAAGATTTAAAACCTAAAACTTAATTGAATTTCAAATTAAATTCTAGATTTAAACTTGTTTCCAGATTTTGTTTGCATTTCTACTTTTACATCAATTTGTAAAACCTGGAAACCGATTTCCTGTTCAAACTCCAAAACTCATTAAAAGTTTCAAATTTTAAATAATTTCAAAAAACCCAAAATTTAATTAATTGAATTTATACTTAAATTTAGATTCAACTTTAGTTTCAGTTTTTTGTTTGAAATTTACTTTTATTTTAAAAACTTAGAAACCTGAAAAAAACAGTTTCTGTTAAAACCTGAAATTAAGTTTAAACCCGAGCATCACATAAATTACTTCGAGTCACGAGTTCCTCGGCTTCGAGTCATTCTTCATTTTACCCGAGATAATCCCGAGACATGCAACCCTGCACCCAAAACAGAACACCACCATCATCACCAACATGCACAACACTCCTGTGCATCCACATCCCAACTCCGGCCATCTCTGGCCATCAACTCAGGCCATCCTCCATCTACCAAAATCCCCTCATTCACCTTCAACCTTCAAAGTCCCATAATACAACTTGAATTTGAATTCAAGTTTTTAAACAAAACCTAGAACAGCACCCCCCCTTTCAATGCCTAGCCTGTCAATGCTTCAACCCATCTCCTCCGACCACCGTCACACTTCCAACTCCGGCAATAACTCCATCTACACATCCTCTATCTATACTCAAAGGATCTTTGAACTCGAATCATAGATGAAGCAGCAGTACTAATTTTTTCATTCCCAGTAAAAACTAGGGTTCATACAGATATTCCCAAATCTCATCTCCAAAATTTAATTATAATCCAATTTAGAATTTTTCCTATAATCTTTGATAGCTACTCTATCTCCAGGAGCCAATTCAATCAAATCCAATGCAAAAATCAAATGTACTTAACCAAATTGTAGGATACAGTAAATTCATTATTGCACTTGTTTCACAACACTATAAATTATAATGTTTGATTTAAAATTCAAGAATTCACTTGTTGTTTTAATTAATAAACCTGAAACATGAATTCCTATAAATTGAATTTCACTTAATATAAATTTTTACTCTGTTATATTATTTTCAGGTAAAACAGAGTTTTATTTTAACTCATATAACTTTTTTTATGCTTACTTTATTTACAAATAAGCAAGTTTCATTCATAGATTAAAACACAACAACAAACAAATCGAAATAAAAGGGATTTTTATCAGCTAGAACATACATTGTAATAGCCAGAACCCAAGTGAAACGGAATTCAACTCATATAAACATATACACAGCAAATTTAAAATGTTAAGTCATTTCTAAATAAAAGTATAAACAACTTTTACCTACTTAGTTTTTAAGGGTTAAGTTACTCACTTGAAAAAATGATGCAGACCCCAGATTTAGCATGCAGTAGCTTGAATGAAGATGCAAATTTTGAAATGCAGGTTGCTTTTTGAATACATGCTTCCAGTTTGAAGATTCATGCCGGCCTTCCTACTTTAATGCCTTTTTCCCAGATTCATTTGAAAAATGCAGGCTTTTGAATAACTGAAATGCAGATTTTTCTTGACAAAAATTTGAAATGTAGGCCTTTCTTTGTTTCCAGATCAAATGCAGGTTGTAGTTTATTGCTTGCAGTTTTAAAGAGGAGTTACAGGTTTGAAATTTGTAATGCATGCAGATTTTATTTTGGATGCAGATTGCATGTTTGAATGCAAATGCATTTACAGGTTAGAGGAGATAAAAAAAAAATTCCTTTCAGGTTTCTTTGTTTTAGCATCAAAAATGAGAAAAAGCTAAAGAATGAATGTATGCAAGTTAAATAACAATGTTTGATTTAAATTAAAATTAAAGAAAAACAAAATTAAACAAATGACACATGGCTTGTGTTGTTAACACTTGTCAACCTATATGTTAAATTACTTACATATGTAAATTAAGCTTACATATGTCTTTTGAATGGGTTTGTTATTTAATTAAGGTTAAAGAAAATTATACTTAATGAATGCATGTTCATATTTAAAATTGTATTTCAAATTTCAAATTAAATTTACAAATCAAAATTATCAATCAACTTTCAAAAATAATTAGCACAAACATTTTGTAACTTATTTTAAATATACAACTTAAATAAAAATGAATTTTAAACCAATTAAAACATTTTTCTTATATTTAAAAATCATATAGTATTTTATTAAATATTTTGAAAAGCTTAAATTAAAAATAAATCACAATTTCTATTTTCGTAACATTAAAACTAATTTAACAACTTATCTATTTATAATATATACAAATACATATACATTATTAAATAGAGAATAGATTTATCAGTTTATTAAAAATAAATTCACAAATTTAATATTTAAATAAAGAAGATTATTAAATCAAACCAAATTGATTAAGAAATTTCATCAATTCAATTTAAATTTAAACCCAGGTTATTAAATTTAAATTGTCCAAAATTCCGGGATATTACAGCACATCAAGCATTCGCACAATGGTTGAGTTGTATGGTTAGCAGGCAGAAACTGGGTGGAAGCTTGCTGGCATAAACTCTTGATGTAGTGGTAATAAAAAGCTTTTTAATATTGAGCTAATACAATAAAATATCATGGTTAACCAAATTATTCCATAATGCAAAACAATGTTTGGGTTAAGCTAGAAAAATCCTTACAAGCTAATTTTTGCTTTTCCAAAACTATGTTTAGCAATGTTATCTATTTAGTGAAATCTCTAAGGGTTTTCTTGCATTTATCTTGACATGAAAATTACTGTTGCCATCTGAAAAAATGACATTTCTTTAATCAGTTGAACTTTAAAGCAAAAAATTATGAGAATAAATTTAGTTACATATGAGAAAAGAAATAGATAAATTCGGAAAATAATTAAAAACTGGGTTTTGGACTATGTTAGCAGTGGTACTACTAACATTAGAGGACTCTGTTACTATATTTAATGTAATTATTAAACTAATTGAAAACACTACTGGATTATTGCTTTTCTGTTAATTTACAAATAATGAGTTGTCTATGTCAATGCTAAACACATACATGTTTTAATTCATTAGTGAACAAACAATGATTTTGCAATAATATCTTAGCATGCCATTAATGAGTTTGAAACGGAGTTGAAAAAATTAAATAAGATGGAAGTAGAAATTTCATCCAGTTGAAAGTCTAAAAACGGTCGGTAATGATGATGATAAACATAAAGTTGGCATAAGTGGAGCTATGATAATGTTAAAACAAGTATTCTCTATATATGACTTGGTCGTTCTTAAAATATGCGTGAAGCATTGAGTGATGTATTTGTTGTATAATGGCTACATAGGTTTTTTTATTATGTATGATCATCGAATTATTTTGTAGAAAAAGATATACAGGAAGGCCAAGTATAGAAATGCAGGGCTAACATAAAAATTGATGATACATGCTTTTGTTACAATACTTAGTGAAATGGACCGATAGTTGGTTCAAATTAAATAAAAGATGTTTAGATAATATTTCCTAGGAAAAGGAAAACAAGTAAAAAATTTCTATATGAGAACTAGAAGAAGGAGATGTGTATTGGTGGTGTGGAGACATGGATGGAGAAATATAAAGAGTATGTGCAATGTTGGCTTTGTAATTATTAATTATTAATGTAAATAAAATAAATGATTATGCAAATTGTTCTCTTTTAGCGTCCTAATATGCAAGTTATGTTATCTCTATTCCATAACATTAATTAGATGTTGCTTTTTTCAATCATTTTTCTACAATTAATGATTTTGATCAGAATTAAATTAATAAGATCAAAATGAATAAAACATTTTCTTTTATTGTATATAGGCATCTCATGTCCATGAATGAAAAAAGAAATCAAATATGTCAACCAAAATTAGTTTTGGTGGTTTATTCTTACGTGACCAGAATGTTTACATTCTGCTGATATATATACTGATTGATAATTTTGTGTTATTGATTGATATCTTTTGTCCTTTTTATTTCCTAATCGGTTGATATCAATTGATAACTTTAATCTTTTTTGTGTTTATTGGATTTAATCTAAAGAGATAACTTTTGTTGCTATAATCTGTAATAAATGTTTGTCAACTTTGGGATTTAAAATGGTAGATCTTAAGTTTGGCTACCTTGATGTTTGTTATCATATGCCAAGAAAAATGTTCACTTAATTATATATATATATGTGTGTGTGTGTGTGTGTGTGTGTGTGTATGTGTATGTATAAACAAAGAATTTCTAGGATCTAGGTTATAGAAATTCAGTTGCCCATAGAAATGGGAAGTATATCATTACCTATTGGTTTTTGATTAAGAAGGCTCCAACAATTTTTATCTTAAGGTTTGCAGATTAGGAAACAACTTAGTTTTCTCTTAAGCTTTGCGGTTGTAGAAACCCAACATTTTCGTTTATGTATATCATTACCTATTTCTCTTAAGCTTTACGGATCCATCTTTTAATGATCGTTACCAATTTGTTTCTGATTAAGCAATCATTTATCCAACATTTTTTCTCTTAAGCTTTGTAGATTTATCGCAGATCTGGTAGGAGGAGGAGTTGAGGCAGAGTTTGCATATTTATGGGTACATGTTCTAATGTCTTTGATGTTATGTGCTTCTGTATTAGACTAATGCATGAGATTTGGTATCTGGACTATTCTTATTTGCGAAATATTCATGTCTCGATGGTTTCAATGTAAATTGGTATACCAGTTAAAAAGGACGCTTTAATTATGTAAGATCGGGATAGGAAGTGGACATATTAAATAATGAAGAATTCCACTAATAGTTAATTATATGTCGCATATAGAAAATTATACTTAAATGTAATCTCATTTTGAGTATTTAAATTGTTGATAGATTAAAAATTAAGTAAATATTGTAATTATAAGCGCGTTGTTGAGTTAATGCATGCACATTGTGAGTAGGTGCAGTATGCCCATCTAGGCGTGCATATATACTCGTAAACTTTTAAATTAAATTTATTATTACTTCAAAAACCAAGTAAAATACTTCAAAAAAATTTCCTTCCTAGAATAGATATTCAAATTTTTTTCAAACATATTATACTATAACAATAACTTTCCAAATCATTTATTCCATAAAATTTTAAAACGGAAAATGTATATATATTCTATTTATATAATATCTCTAAATTTTATTTTTAAAGAAACTTATATAAATCTTATTAGAAAAAATTCATTTGAAAATATATTAATCTTCAATATTTAATACTTTACGAATTCATTTGTAAAATTCCTTACTTCCCTTAAGGTAACTTCCAATTTTAATACCACTTAAATGTTCGCAGTTAGAAATTCTTCTAGTTGTATTTGAAACATTTGAAAATAATTATTAACATCATTACTTATATTGAGAAAGAGGTTATTTAAATTCATAAATCCATTATTTAAAATTTGGCTAGTTTAATATTTTTCCAACATTATTAATAAAACAACAATAATCAATCTTTAAACATTACTATACTAAATAACAATTTACTTTCAAAGCAATTTTAATAAATAAAATAAGTAATTTTAAAACATTATTAATAAATAATAATTATTAACTTCAAACAATATCAATTATCTAAATAACTTTTCGCTGTATTAAAATGTTGACAAATAACTTTCAAACGGTATGAATTATAAATAAACAACTTTAAACAATTCTAAATAATTTAGAAAAGGTTAATGGGTTTAATGTCAAAATACTTTTATAACTTAATGTCTTAACAAGTTTATTCTCATTCTTATAAAATTTAGACACGTGTTGATCAGGCGCAAGACTAAAATCTCTAATTACTTAGCAAACCTGTTTCAACATCTAGTGAAAATACCAGAAAACCTTTCAAAACAAATATGGAAATTACCACTTGAATTTTACTCCCAGTCATGGATCGTAGTTACACAATGGTTATGTAGCTATCCCAACGAATCCATAGTAACCGTAGGCAATCTTTGCACCTCGATTCATGCCATGAAACACCGTGGATCGTACTTATAGGATGGTTACATCGCTATTCCAGAAAATCCATAGTAATTGTAGGCAATCTCTGCCCCTTGATTTAAGCCACAAAACCCCCCATAGATCGCAGTTACGCAATGGTTACGTTGTTATCCCAACGAATCCATAGTAAATTTAGGCAATCTCCATTGCTCAATTTACGCTACGAGAAAACAAAAATCGAAGGAACTCATGATATTTTATTCGTACAACCTACATCAAATTGAATCGAAACTTCCGAGTGGATTTCCAGGTGGATCCGTTTAGTTGATCTCTAATTTTTGATTTTCATGGAGGGTACTTCTCCATCTTCGATTTCAAAATATATCATAAACTTCGTATATATCATACTTATATAACTCTATTTATATAAGATCATTATGTTACAAATCGAATACCTTTCAAAATCAATAGTCTTCAAAATAACTTCATACTTATATAATCCTCTTTAAAAGAATCAAAAGCTTCCAAATCGAATATTTTATGACATCGAAGGTCATCGAAAATCAATAAGTTTCAAAATATCACTTCATATTTGTATAAAATCACAAAATCATTTTTTCCTTCATCCTCAAAATCGAATACCATTCAAAATTCATTATTTTCAAAACCAATAGTTTTTAAACATATAATAGCGACTTTACATAAATCAAATTTTAAAATTGAATGCTTTTCAAAAATCATTTTAAAAATAAATAAAATGTATAAAACACTAACTAAGTTCATAAACATTTCTTAAAACACAGTTTCATTATAAAACATTTCAAAACTTTATTTCATAATTGTATAATACAAAATATTATTATTCATTTTGCTTAACAAGAATATATAACAGTTTAAAACTTGTTTTAAATTAAATATCCTTTTAATTTAAGTGTTACATAAGTCAACATTTTTTAATTTCACTAAAACACTTGGCTTCTATCCGTATCTCAATTCGAAATTTCCTGATTATTCAAAAGTGTCAAAAATTCCATTCTATTTCAATAACTGTAAATACCACTCAATATCTCAAACAGATGCACAATCAAACTATCCTAATACATAATATATATGCGTCCATAATATCACTTAACCAAAAACTCAAGAACAAAACACCGGTGTAACGACCCATTATTTTGTACCATTCAAATCGACAATAATCCACACATGTCAGACTTGAATGATGCAAAATAACAGACTGTAAATAAATTTGGAGCAAATGAAATCAATCACACAGAATCACAGACATAGAAATATCAGAATAACTCACAGCGGAATATAAAATACCATAGTAGTTCATGAAGCTACTATAACAAAGTCTCAAAACAAAAATATAATATCAGTCTGAAAACAACATAATATAAATCCCAAGTGCATAGAAGTCCACTAATACAAGTTGAAATAGAACCACTGAAATAGATAAATAGCTAGATAGATAAATAGATAGGTAGAATCTCCAGCTAGCTCCAGAAAGAGAAATCCAAAGATGTGAATACTCAGGCTGACTCGAGCGTAAAGCAAAATACAAAACACTCGAGTCAGGACATATATACTTATATATAAACCAACTCAAGTGAACTATAATAAAGTACAAGTTACTTAAAGGATGCTTGGGACCGCCCATCCTCTAAGGATCCATTAAACTATTTACTATGTAGTAATATTGCGCTATTATAATAATGTCTACATAAATAAACTTTCTTTAAAATAGCGTTAAGGAGTGACCCAATATTCCCCCTAACACGTAATAGTCCCAGCAGTCCATCCAGTATCGGCATATCCCCAGATCGGGAGTCTACACTAAATACTCTATGGGCTATGGGAGAAAAACAAACTCGTAGTAAGGCTCGCTATGGTAGATGAGAAGGCACACGAGGCAATGCCAGGGTAGATATACCAATTATGCTTCCGGGCTGGTGGTAACGCATAGCAGCCACTACCGCCCACCTCGAGCCACATCTCAAAATCGAAGGGGTGCACCCAATCAATCACAAAAGTAATAGAATGGTATCGAAGAAGTGTGTCAGATCGGAGGAGCTACCTCACTTGGCCCGTCGATCGCTCCTGTTTTAGCCACCTTAAGCCAACTCACAGGAGTCGGGTCCACGTTCATACCATAATAGGATCATCGTCACCATCCTACTTCGTTTTGAAATCTCCACCGCATACATAGTTGTTAAAGTGGTTTTCGGTATCGACAGAGAGTATGTTCATATCCGATCCTGGTCCCTTTAACAACCAATCGTTATTATAACCCGTGATTATAATTTAAAAATGGTATTTTATACTTCGAAAATCAAATATCATTTAAAATTCATTATCATTTCAAATCCATCTTAAAATATCAAAATATCATATCTTTTCAAAAGCCTCATTTATTTCATTTAAAATTTAAATACCATTCAACTCACATTTCCAAAAATGGTTTATATTTCAAATCAAAATACTCCATTTAAACCATTTAAAAATGAAGTCATTATATTTAAAAATCAATTATTTAGTTCTAAAAAATTTAGCCTTTTCAAAGTTCATTTATTCACTTAAATTTATTAAACGGTGAAAATTCAACTTTCGCAGCACTTAGAAAATGCTACGGAAAATTATGTTTGAAAACAATTCATTTTAACAAAAGATAACATTCAAAATTGCTGTAATAGGGTTTAGTTTCAAGTTTAAGTTTTCTGCAACTACAACACTTACAAAGTGCTATAATAGCCCTTAGGTCATTTTAGCCTTTTAGATCATTAGTATCAACTACAACACTTAGAAATGTTGTAATATCCTTTACTTAAGGAATGATAGCATTTCAAAAATACTGTTAATTAAATTCCAAGTTTTTCAATACATTAAATTCCAAGTTTTTCAATACAATTTCATAAACAATTAAAATTTAGTTTAAACCATTTTAACTTATAAAAATCATAATTTTCTCACTTTAAAATGATCATTTAAATACATTTAATTTATGATTTTATAAAGTGAAATTTTCACAAATAATTATTAAATTTTTAATAATTCACTTATAAAATAAATGTAAAATTTTATGACATTTGATTTTCTTTACATTTTAATTTAATCTACCATTTCATAAATTAAATTTAAATTCCATTTTATTTTCCTTAACTTTTGATTTAAAAACACATTTCACAATTTCTAAGTTAAGTTATATTTCAAATTCCAATTTTAAACATTTATTTATTTGACCATTTTTAATTTATAGAAAAATCAATAACACTTTATAAAAATCATTTTAAATTAAAATTTAAATCAAAATATTATAATACTTACATTTTTAAAATAATTTAAAATTCTAGAAAAATATATATTAACCACGGGTCTGTATATAATTTTCTATCCTAGGTAAATGATACAGATAATATATCATTTGTAACAACCCGGCTTCCAGACTCCAGGAAGTCGCATCGTGAATTAAGAAAGAAAGGGATAGAAAAGAGAAATGAAAGAAGAGAAAGAAGAATCAACACAAGAATCTCAACAGCGGAACGAATAAATTATATTAATAACATAAGTATTACATAGTATACATCAAACATCAGAGTACACAGACATATACAACACATACTAGACAGTTATAAACATCTGTCTAGTTATTACAACTCAATCACAATACAGAAACACTCAGAGATACCAAGACAGCGGAACTATATAACTATACGCAGAAGCCTCCTGCTCTATTGCTCCTCCATAACTCGTCAAAGCTAACTCGAATCCTAACCTGAATTCCCTTGACTACTCATAAAAATTTGAGTACACAAGAGTTATAGAAAAACAGAAATAACTCCGGGTCATACATGGGTCTGGTGTGAGTAACAGGTTAAAGTTGCTTAACTTTGAAAAACCTTTGAAAAGAAAAGGTATCACGTAAGACTTCCCCCACATAAACATGGAAAAGTTTTTACCTTACGCTAACCAAAACATTTGATAGGAAATCTGATGATATTATAATAGTGTCTAGGGTTTTCAAATAAATAAGAAATAGCCGAAATTGTTACATTATTAAATTCCAGCTACTAGCCACAAAAGTGGGTCATACAATCAAAACCGTTGGCACTTATTGGATTTTGGATTCCATACAATGGCAGGGATACTAGGGTACCGCCCGTCACAGTACGTGGCCTAGATCACCGTACCGAGGATTACTCCCTTCATCCCCTACAACACAAAGCCGGGCCCGTTCCTTACTGAACAGTTCCAAATAAGACAACCCCGACGATTGTCATGATCAACCGTCCACACAGCCGAAATATAAAGGGACCTCTAGACAGGGGTAAATCTTACTCTCCAGTGGGGGCTACCCACGAAGCTTTGCTGCACCTCCCCTGTTTTAGCCATTCCCGGTTGATGAGGCTTGAGGTTACGATTACCTTTATAGGACATATCACTTAGAATGCTCATCGTCCTCATGACGATGTTCTGAAAGCATTCAATCCATACAAGTTCGTTCCGGGTTCGAACGAAACCGAAGGCATTATCTCGTTACACTCATTTTGGAATCACCCTCAGAGTTAACGACAATAACCCTTGTACTCTGAATCACCATCTCGAATCTATAAGCACTATTCCGTCAACTCATTACGGAATCACCCACAGAGTTATACTGACGTATAGCCCTTACACCTCGAGTCTTCACTCGCTCCCCTTGGATAAACGACCTAACGTTAAATTGGAATCGATGTGGTTTTCGGATGTCCAAATATGGAAACCCGATCCCGGTCTCATCGAAATCCAAAGCGTGTCTTTTAGGTCCAAGTTGTTTTAAGTTTAAAATAATTCAATTCATTATCTAAATATACACAGATAGATAATTCACAACACAACAGATAATCAACCTTATCATTATCAATAGATAATTCATATAAAAATCAGATAATCAATATTATCATCCAAAAGCAACCAATGCATCCATATCACATACACTATTCATCTCATTACTGAGATTACAAACCTTACTAGGCAACCAATACCAATCATCAAACATAAGCAATGATCTAATGATCACACTTCCTATAATTAATTTAAAATTAATTAAATTAATTACTGAATCTCTAATTAATTTAAAATGAATTAAATTAATTACTTCATCATTAAAATTCTACTTAACTTAACTATCCATTGATTTCAAATTAATTTATAAATCAACATCTAAATATTGATTAACTATCTCTAATTACAATAAGTAATTAGCTTATAAGTTAATTACACAAGTTAATTACTTAAACCCTTTGCAAACAATTAACTTGTAATTACTAAATTTATTGATTAACTAAAATTAATTACATTAATTATTTATTCATTATTAATTATACCTTAATTAATCAATTCAAAATTAAATCATTAATATTTAATCAATTCCTAAAATAAATTAATTACATAAGTAATTAATCTTCAATTTAAACCATATATATTAATCACCCATGATTAATAACCATTCACTAATTAACTACCTTAATTACCCATCCCATAATTAATTATTCTTAATTAATTATCTAAATTAATCCCCTTGATTAATTTCAAAGTAATTTAAATCTAATTACTTCTATATCAAATATCTTTAATTACATCCTGTAATTAAATTAATTAATTACTTCCTTAAGTAATTACAAATTCATACATTACATAAAGTAATTATCAAACAATCAACAAATGTTTAAATTAATTTAGCTTAATTAATCTAAACTAATCACATTCATTAAATTAATTACACCAAGTAATTAGTTCATTAATTATTTCATAAGTAATTAAACAATTGATTATTATTAATTAATTAATCTAATTAATCATCAAAATTGATCACATTAATTAGTTGTTAAATAATCTTAAGTTAATGACTTCATTAACATTTCTTAATTACTTAATTAAGAATTAACTTTAATTAATCATTATTAATTGTCAATTAATTAATATTGAATTACAACTTAATTAATCACTAATTATTAATTAATTAAGTGTTAATTAAAATCTAATTTATCTCTAATCACTTGATTAAATAAATCTTAATCATAAATTAAAATTTAATTAAACATCCTTAATTATTGATTAATTAACCATAATTAATTAATCTCAAATCTAATTAATTAACTTAAAATCATTAATTACTTAATTAAACATCCACATAATTAATTAATTAAATAACTAATTTTCATCTTGAATACCTTAATAATTAAATGAATCCAATCATTTCATTTTATTTATCCTTAAGATAAACATTTCTTATTTAATTAAGTATTTAAAAACAAAATGTTTTTAAAATTTACTTTAAATTCCATTTATCATTCACTTTAACTTAAGACTCAAATTTGTCTTAAATAAGAGTTTAAAACAATGCACAACTTAATCTTATATGTTTAAAAGAAACATATACTTTATTAATAAGTTTAAAAGAATTTAAAATTTCAATTCAAATCAAATTCAAATCAATTTAAAAAAAATACTTTAAAATTTCAAAATTGAAGTACAACTTCCAAACTTATTTTAGTTTTTAACTCTTTAAAACTCTTCCTACAATCTACAATCTTAATTCAAATACAAATCAGTTTAATCATTTAAAAACAATTTAAATTTAAACCTTTATTTAAAACTGAAGTTTAAAATTTAAATTCCGGATTTAAAAACTCAGTTTGAATTCACTTTGAATTTCTAAATTAAATATTTAACCTTCCAATTCAAATGCAAATCACATATGCATTTACACTTGTAAGTTTGAAAACCAAATTTAAATTTAAAAACATGAATGATTTCAAATCTCAGAAAATCAATTTTGAATTCATATTCAAATTTCAAATTAAAAACTCAGTTAAATTTCCACTTGCAAATTTAAATTTACCTTTATATTTAAAAACAGAATACAATTTCTGTTTTATTTAAAAACCCAAACTTTGAAATTTTTGAATTTAAATTATTTTAAAGAGACCAGAATTCAAACTTATTTGAATTCATATTTAAACTCAGTTTCAAAATCCTAAGTTAAAGCTTAAGTTTGCATTAAGTTCAAATTTTATAAAACTGGAAACAGTTTCCTGTTCCCCTTTTTTTTTTAAAAAACAAACTTGAATTTCTTAATTCAAATTATTCAAAATCAGAATTCAAACTATTTAAATTCATTTTTAAATTCAGGTTTAACCCTAAGTTAAATTTCCAGATTAAAATTTAAATTTTACTCTTTAAATTCCTAAAAACAGAACAGACTCTGTTTGCTAAGACCTGAAAACACAAATACACTCGAGCAAACCAGTTTACTTCGGGTCAGTAACCCACTTACTTCGAGTTTCCCCTCAAAAATCCCGAGACCATCCCGAGGCTAAAATCTCTGCAATCCAAACATCAACCCCACCTGGAACAGACCAAACCCCCACCACTTCAAACCTGTCATCACCATTATCTCCCATCTCCGGTCACCATCATCGACCAAACTCCGGCAATAACTTCATCACTACACCATCTACCAATTGCCAAAACAGCTTTGAACTCGATTCAAAGAGGAAGCCACATCACTCACTTTTTAAAAACACAGTAAAACTAGGGCTTATACTGGAAAATCCCAAATTCAACCTCAATATTAAATTTTTACTCCAATTCAATATTTTTCCTATAATCTTTGATGAATAAACAATCTCCTAAATCAAATTCACCCAAACAAATTTCAAGCTTCAACTATGCTTAGCTAATATGTAAGACACAGTAATTTCAAAAAAAACTGTATTTTGGTATAAAGCATTAAAATTTGTAATATAACTCAAACACAAATTTTAATCTGAATATTATAATGAAACAAACATATTTGTTTAAGTCATAACTCAAATGAGGAATCAAATTAAAAGACAATGGAATGTATTTGCATCTGACTGAAGCTTGAATCAGAGAGATCAGGGATGTTCAGGTAATCAATCATGCACACACACAAACATATCCATATACATATTCACAGCATATTTATAATATAATTTCATATCTAAATCAAAGTATAAATCAACTTTTACCTATTTAAAATCTTAAAAAGTTGAGTTACTCACAGTTTCTCCCAAAAATGCAGAGCCCATTCAATTTGCAGGTTCCAGATTTGAAAATTATGAAATGAAGCCCCTTTGTTTCCAGATTATGAAATGCAGTAGCTTGAATGATTTTAAAATCTTGATTTATTCATGATGCTTTCAGTTTCTTAAACATGCAGGCTTCAAATTGTTGCATGCAGGCCTCTACATAAAAATTGAAATGCAGAGCTTTTGTTTTCAGATGCAAAGAAATGCAGGTTCTTTTGCTTTCATGTTGATGCAGGTTTGTATATGTTGAAGGGTGCAGATTTGTTTTGAAAAAGAGGAGTTTGGAAGCAAATGTTTTACAGGTTTGAAAAATGCAGTTTTTCATATTTGAAGAGTTTCAGATTTTCTTTTTAGAATGAAGAATGAGAAAGGGCAAAAGAAATGAGTATATGCAAGTTAATATAAAAGTATTTTTAGATTTGAATAAATTAAAAGAAAAATAAAAATAAAATTGACACTTGTCTTTTAAAATAGATGATAAGTTTACACATGTTAGTTTAAGTTTTAATATATGTACACTTGTATTCTTATGCTTACAAATGTCTTCATAAATTAACTAGTTTTTAATTAAAGTTAATAAAGTATTAAGCCTAGTTAATTAGTTCTTATACATAGTTATGTATTAAAACAATTTTTAAAAGAATAAATTAAGTATTATAACAATATACAAATAATTCATTTGAAAAGAAACTTTTAAATGGTTAAAATAGATTTATAAAAGAGGTTACAACACTTACATGAATACATGTTCACATTTTAAATTGTATTTTAAATTCACAAATTAAACTTACAAATCAAATTTATCAATTAATGTTTAAAAAGAATTAACACAACATTTTTAACCTTATTTTAATATTCAAATTTTAAAAAATGATTTTTAAACTAATTAAAGCATTTATCTCATATTTAAAATCATATAGTATTTTATTAAATATTTTTGAAAAGCTTAAATTAAAAACAAATCAAAATTTCCATTTTTAAAACATTAAAAAGATGCTATACTAATTTAAATTAAAATAACTTGTCTATTTGAAATATATACAAATACATATACATTATTAAATAGAAAATAGATTTATTAACTCATTAAAAATAATTTCACAAATTAAATATTTAAATAAAGAAGATTATTTAAATCAATTTCAAGTTTATTAACAAAATTTATCAATTCAATAAAAATTTAAAACACAGATTATTTAATTTATATTATCCAAAATTCCGGGATATTACAATCCTTCCCTCTTAAAAGAATTTCATCCTCGAAATTTAAAACAAAGGCAATTTAATAATCTATTTGCAAATTTTATTTTAAAACACAGCATATGCTAATCATATGCTAACAACCAAAGCAACCAATTCACACAATCAGAACAAATCTAATTATCAAAAAGAATTTTGGATACAACTTTACGAGTTTCCCCGGTATATATATATCGGGATACTCGCTCTATAAAATCCAATCAACCAATACTATCAAGCTATAGAGCTCCTAACAACAATTCTATACAGAATATCAGACTACAAACGAGTCTGACTCAACAAACAAACTATCCTAAATTGCAGGTTCTACAACCTGAAATATCAAACACGTACTCCCTCAGAGATACGTGAAACACCCTGAATCCCAGTTATCCAAGCTGGCAATTCAACTCTAGAAAACCAAACACTTCGGAACTAGCTTCCCAAACTTATAGCTCCCTGGATCAGAGAATATCTTAACCAAAAATCCAATCTCCAATTCCAGAATCCAAATTTCTCTGTCTCTTATCTATAAAAACTCTTCGGACAATCTTGGGCTACCAACATCACTCCTAATCAGCTCAACTCTTGCTTATTCCAAAAGAAACAGACTGAATCAAAAACAATCCAATGATCTCCTCAAGATCACTCAAAAACCAAGAACACACCCTGCTTCTCAACAACAGAAGATAGAACAAACTTCTCCTTATCCGGAAAAGAAACATTCCCAAACTGCTTCCGCTGCACAACTTTGATCTAAAACAGAAGAAAATGCTGACGAAGAACTCAAGCACAGACTAAACAACCCAGCACAGAAATATGGTTCCACAGATCCATAAGAAAACTCAGATGTTTCTCCGAAACCAGAGTTACTTCACCAGCTTCTATCTCAAGGAACCATCCATCTATTAACAGAACCACCAGTTCCATTTCTGGAAAGAAAGCTCGATCTCCAGATGCAGACAAACTCTGACTTCCTGGAAGAAATCCGGACAATCTTCAAAACACAAGAGAACATACTATCGCAAGTCACTTTTGCGATCAACACAGCCTAAATTCAAAGAAAACTGCTCTCTCTTTAGCAAACAGAACAGCTTATGCTGGCCTAGCCAACTTACCAGAGAAACGGATCCACTTTGCTGCTTCTGGACTCCACTTTCAAAGAAACTGCTCAGCCAGAAGACTCCCTATCAACACAGAATACTCAGCTAAACTCAGCCACAACACCGAGCAGACTCACTTCTTACTCTCGTTCCAAAGAAACATCTTCGGAAACATCCATAGTAACTGCATCTCATCACGCAGCTAATACTTCCTGAGATATCAAGATATCATCACTTGCTTGCTTCTGCCCTAATGACAGATCAAAACCCAATTCTGCACTTCAAAGATGAACTCCGAACCTTTACAGGTTACCTTCAGAGATCGATGAAGTCTTTCATCACTACAGAACTCCCTCGAGACGGTATTAGGTCTACAATCTCGATAAATACACTTCCGACCTTATCCAACAAACTTCAACCAATGGTAGTTGTGTTACACACACTTCTACCTCATCTACCTTCATAATTTCATTGGAAAAACTTGAACAGGTAATCCAACAAATAGGTAGAATTAATTATATATATATATATATATATATATTAAAAATACAAATACGCTCTCTCAAGATAGACACCACTCCAGAGCCTAGGTATTCACTCAACCTAATGCTCTGATACCACAATGTAACGACTCGGCTTCCAGACTCCAGGAAGTCGCATCGTGAATTAAGAAAGAAAGGGATAGAAAAGAGAAAAGAAAGAAGAGAAAGAAGAATCAACACAAGAATCTCAACAGCGGAACGAATAAATTATATTAATAACATAAGTATTACATAGCATACATCAAACATCAGAGTACACAGACATATACAACACATACTAGACAGTTATAAACACCTTTCTAGTTATTACAACTCAATCACAATACAGAAACACTCAGAGATACCAACACAGCGGAACTATATAACTATACGCAGAAGCCTCCTGCTCCATTGCTCCTCCACAATTCGTCAAAGCTAACTCGAATCCTAACCTGAATTCACTTGACTACTCATAAAAATTTGAGTACCCAAGAGTTATAGAAAAACAGAAATAACTCCGGGTCAGACATGGGTCTGGTGTGAGTAACAGGTTAAAGTTGCTTAACTTTGAAAAACCTTTGAAAAGAAAAGGTATCACGTAATACTTCCTACACATAAACATGGAAAAGTTTTTACCTTACGCTAACCAAAACATTTGATAGGAAATCTGATGATATTATAATAGTGTCTAGGGTTTTCAAATAAATAAGAAATAGCCGAAATTGTTACATTATTAAATTCCAGCTACTAGCCACAAAAGTATGTAATACAATCAAAACCGTTGGCACTTATTGGATTTTGGATTCCATACAATGGCAGGGCTGCTAGGGTACCGCCCGTCACAGTACGTGGCCTAGATCACCGTACCGAGGATTACTCCCTTCATCCTCTGCAACACAAAGCCGGACCCGTTCCTTACTGAACACTTCCAAATAAGACAACCCCGACGATTGTCATGATCAACCGTCCACACAGCCGAAATATAAAGGGACCTCTAGACAGGGGTAAATCTTACTCTCCAGTGGGGGCTACCCACAAAGCTTTGCTGCACCTCCCCTGTTTTAGCCATTCCCGGTTGATGAGGCTTGAGGTTACGATTACCTTTATAGGACATATCACTTAGAATGCTCATCGTCCTCCTGACGATGTTCTGAAAGCATTCAATCCATACAAGTTCGTTCCGGGTTCGAACGAAACCGAAGGAATTATCTCGTTACATCATTTTGGAATCACCCTCAGAGTTAATGACAATAACCCTTGCACTCTGAATCACCATCTCGAATCTATAAGCACTATTCCGTCAACTCATTACGGAATCACCCACAGAGTTATACTGACGTATAGCCCTTGCACCTCGAGTCTTCACTCGCTCCACTTGGATAAACGACCTAATGTTAAATTGGAATCGATGTGGTTTTCGGATGTCCAAATATGGAAACCCGATCCCGGTCTCATCGAAATCCAAAGCGTGTCTTTTGGGTCCAAGTTGTTTTAAGTTTAAAACAATTCAATTCGTTATCTAAATATACACAGACAGATAATTCACAACACAACAGATAATCAACCTTATCATTATCAACAGATAATTCATATCAAAATCAGATAATCCATATTATCATCCAAAAGCAACCAATGCATCCATATCACATACACTATTCATCTCATTACTGAGATTACAAACCTTAGTAGGCAACCAATACCAATCATCAAACATAAGCAATGATCTAATGATCACACTTCCTATAATTAATTTAAAATGAATTAAATTAATTAATCAATCTCTAATTAATTTAAAATGAATTAAATTAATTACTCAATCTCTAATTAATTTAAAATGAATTAAATTAATTACTTCATCATTAAAATTCTACTTAACTTAACCATCAATTGATTTCAAATTAATTTATAAATCATCATCTAAATATTGATTAACTATCTCTAATTACAATAAGTAATTAGCTTATAAGTTAATTACACAAGTTAATTACTTAAACCCTTTGCAAACAATTAACTTGTAATTACTAAATTTATTGATTAACTAAAATTAATTACATTAATTATTTATTCATTATTAATTTTACCTTAATTAATCAATTCCAAATTAAATCATTAATATTTAATCAATTCCTAAAATAAATTAATTACATAAGTAATTAATCTTCAATTTAAACCATATATATTAATCACCCATGATTAATAAACATTCAGTAATTAACTACCTTAATTACCCATCCCATAATTAATTATTCTTAATTAATTATCTAAATTAATCCCCTTGATTAATTTCAAAGTAATTTAAATCTAATTACTTCTATATCAAATATCTTTAATTACATCCTGTAATTAAATTAATTAATTACTTCCTTAAGTGATTACAAATTCATACATTACATAAAGTAATTATCAAACAATCAACAAATGTTTAAATTAATTTAACTTAATTAATCTAAACTAATCACATTCATTAAATTAATTACACCAAGTAATTAATTCATTAATTACTTTCATAAGTAATTAAACAATTGATTATTATTAATTAATTAATCTAATTAATCATCAAAATTAATCACATTAATTAATTGTTAAATAATCTTAACTTAATGGCTTCATTAACATTCCTTAATTACTTAATTAAGAATTAACTTTAATTAATCATTATTAATTATCAATTAATTAATATTGAATTACAACTTAATTAATCACTAATTATTAATTAATTAAGTGTTAATTAAAATCTAATTTATCTCTAATCACTTGATTAAATAAATCTTAATCATAAATTAAAATTTAATTAAACACCCTTAATTATTGATTAATTAACCTTAATTAATTAATCTCAAATCTAATTAATTAACTTAAAATCATTAATTACTTAATTAAACATCCACATAATTAATTAATTAAAAACTAATTTTCATCTTAAATACCTTAATAATTAAATGAATCCAATCATTTTATTTTATTTATCCTTAAGATAAACATTTCTTATTTAATTAAGTATTTAAAAACAAAATGTTTTTAAAATTTACTTTAAATTCCATTTATCATTCACTTTAACTTAAGACTCAAATTTGTCTTAAATAAGAGTTTAAAACAATACACAACTTAATCTTATATGTTTAAAAGAAACATATACTTTATTAATAAGTTTAAAAGAATTTAAAATTTCACTTCAAATCAAATTCAAATCAATTTTTAAAAAAAAAATACTTTAAAATTTCAAAATTGAAGTACAACTTCCAAACTTATTTTAGTTTTTAACTCTTTAAAACTCTTCCTACAATCTACAATCTTAATTCAAATACAAATCAGTTTAATCATTTAAAAACAATTTAAATTTAAACCTTTATTTAAAACTGAAGTTTAAAATTTAAATTCCGGATTTAAAAACTTAGTTTGAATTCACTTTGAATTTCTAAATTAAATATTTAACCTTCCAATTCAAATGCAAATCACATATGCATTTACACTTGTAAGTTTGAAAACCAAATTTAAATTTAAAAACATGAATGATTTCAAATCTCAGAAAATCAAATTTGAATTCACATTCAAATTTCAAATTAAAACCTTAGTTAAATTTCCACTTGCAAATTTAAATTTACCTTTATATTTAAAAACAGAATACAATTTCTGTTTTATTTAAAAACCCAAACTTTGAACTTTTTGAATTTAAATTATTTTAAAGAGACCAGAATTCAAACTTATTTGAATTCATATTTAAACTCAGTTTCAAAATCCTAAGTTAAAACTTAAGTTTGCATTAAGTTCAAATTTTATAAAACTGGAAACAGTTTCCTGTTCCCCTTTTTTTTTTAAAAACAAACTTGAATTTCTTAATTCAAATTATTCAAAATCAGAATTCAAACTATTTGAATTCATTTTTAAATTCAGGTTTAACCCGAAGTTAAATTTCCAGATTAAAATTTAAATTTTACTCTTTAAATTCCTGAAAACAGAACAGGCTCTGTTTGCTAAGACCTGAAAACACAAATACACTCGAGCAAACCAGTTTACTTCGGGTCAGTAACCCACTTACTTCGAGTTTCCCCTTAAAAATCCCGAGACCATCCCGAGGCTAAAATCTCTGCAATCCAAACATCAACCCCACCTGGAACAGACCAAACCCCCACCACTTCAAACCTGTCATCACCCTTATCTCCCATCTCCGGTCACCATCAGCGACCAAACTCCGGCAATAACTTCATCACTACACCATCTACCAATTCCCAAAACAGCTTTGAACTCGATTCAAAGAGGAAGCCACATCACTCAATTTTTAAAAACACAGTAAAACTAGGACTTATACTGGAAAATCCCAAATTCAACCTCAATATTAAATTTTTACTCCAATTCAATATTTTTCCTATAATCTTTGATGAATAAACAATCTCCTAAATCAAATTCACCCAAACAAATTTCAAGCTTCAACTATGCTTAGCTAATATGTAAGACACAGTAATTTCAAAACTGTATTTTGATATAAAGCATTAAAATTTGTAATATAACTCAAACACAAATTTTAATCTGAATATTATAATGAAACAAACATATTTGTTTAAGTCATAACTCAAATGAGGAATCAAATTAAAAGACAATGGAATGTATTTGCATCTGACTGAAGCTTGAATCAGAGAGATCAGGGATGTTCAGGTAATCAATCATGCACACACACAAACATATCCATATACATATTCACAGCATATTTATAATATAATTTCATATCTAAATCAAAGTATAAATCAACTTTTACCAATTTAAAATCTTAAAAAGTTGAGTTACTCAAAGTTTCTCCCAAAAATGCAGAGCCCATTCAATTTGCAGGTTCCAGATTTGAAAATTATGAAATGCAGCCCCTTTGTTTCCAGATTATGAAATGCAGTAGCTTGAATGCTTTTAAAATCTTGATTTATTCATGATGCTTTCAGTTTTTCAAACATGCAGGCTTCAAATTGTTGCATGCAGGCCTCTACATAAAAATTGAAATGCAGAGCTTTTGTTTTCAGATGCAAAGAAATGCAGATTCTTTTGCTTTCATGTTGATGCAGGTTTGTATATGTTGAAGGGTGCAGATTTGTTCTGAAAAAGAGGAGTTTGGAAGCAAATGTTTTACAGGTTTGAAAAATGCAGTTTTTCATATTTGAAGAGTTTCAGATTTTCTTTTTAGAATTAAGAATGAGAAAGGGCAAAAGAAATGAGTATATGCAAGTTAATATAAAAGTATTTTTAGATTTAAATAAATTAAAAGAAAAATAAAAATAAAATTGACACTTGTCTTTTAAAATGGATGATAAGTTTACACATGTTAGTTTAAGTTTTAATATATGTACACTTGTATTCTTATGCTTACAAATGTCTTCATAAATTAACTAGTGTTTAATTAAAGTTAATAAAGTATTAAGCCTAGTTAATTAGTTCTTATACATAGTTATGTATTAAAACAATTTTTAAAAGAATAAAGCAAGTATTATAACAATATACAAGTAATTCATTTGAAAAGAAACTTTTAAATGGTTAAAATAGATTTATAAAAGAGGTTACAACACTTACATGAATACATGTTCACATTTTAAATTGTATTTTAAATTCACAAATTAAACTTACAAATCAAATTTATCAATTAATATTTAAAAAGAATTAACACAACATTTTTAACCTTATTTTAATATTCAAATTTTAAAAAATGATTTTTAAACTAAATAAAGCATTTATCTCATATTTAAAATCATATGGTATTTTATTAAATATTTTTGAAAAGCTTAAATTAAAAAAAAATCAAAATTTCCATTTTTAAAACATTAAAAAGATGCTATACTAATTTAAATTTAAATAACTTGTCTATTTGAAATATATACAAATACATATACATTATTAAATAGAAAATAGATTTATTAACTCATTAAAAATAATTTCACAAATTAAATATTTAAATAAAGAAGATTATATAAATCAATTTCAAGTTTATTAACAAAATTTATCAATTCAATAAAAATTTAAAACACAGATTATTAAATTTATATTGTCCAAAATTCTGGGATATTACATCATTTCAATCCGAAATTTACAAAGAAAACCCGGTTCTATCATTTCAAACCTGTAGTCCCAAGTAAAATGAAATAAGTAAAAAATCACTCAGGCCTATCATTTCAGCCCATAACGATTTTTCCCTATTCAAATCCGTTCGGGTATGTATCATTTCAACCCATAGTGATTCTAATTACAGGGAATTTGCAGTGTGATAAACAGATATAAATAAACAGTATAACATAATATAGCAGTAACAAATGATATGACCGGTGTATAAATAGGGTGAACATCGTATGGTCATATCACAGGTAGGTATAATATGATAATATAAACTACAGATTCACATGGTATCAATTTACTAATTATACAAGTACAGATGTCATGTGTGAATTACTTACCTCTGCAAGCTGGAGATAACAAATTCAGACACACAAACAAAGATCCAGACAGCACGAAAGCACGACTATGGATTCAAGTGAGGGGAGAGCCAAAGTGATTATCTTGTACATAGCAAACAAAACAAGATATTGCATATGAATTTCGACACAAAATGATTATCAACAATCTAGAAATAATGCACAACAAAGAACCAAACAACTTGACCATGCTTTCACCCATCATATGCTCGGCCTAGGGTTTAAAATGCATGGCCATGGTGGTGTGAATTGGTCGGGTATGGGTCCAATATGGCTCGGCCTAGCTTGGATATGAAGGAGTGGAAGTTGTGACAGGAAAATACAAAGGTCAAGCCAACAAGGTGATTTTTGTGCAACCACAAGGCTCGGCTATGGCCATGGATGGCTCGTCCATGCTTGGTAGAGGTCAAGTGATGGTGCAACGGTGGCCTAGGGTTAGGTAAAGGATGGAGGAGGTGATGCTAGTGGTGGCCGAGAGGGGTATGAAGGGGATGATGCATGTAGAGGTCGGCTATGGTAGTTTTCATGTGATGCTTGCATTTTTGTGTGTGGAGTTTTGCAACTTTGGGATGGCCATGGCTTGTCATGTCAGTAGAATTGGATGAGATTGCAACCGAGTATGGAGGTGGTGAAGGTGATGTTGATGGTGGAGGAGCTATGGCCGAGCATGATAGGTAGAAGCAAGGCAAACAAAATGAATAAAACAAGAAGAAAATGTAAGAAAAAAATGAAAACTATTACCATTTTTTTCCAGAAATGATGGCCGAACTATTAGAGATGAAAAGCTTTTTTTCTTGCGTGAAAATGAAAGAAAGATACGGCGGAAGAAAGAAGTATAATCGACCAAATTGAATGCAAATGGCAATTGAAATGAAAAGGTAAAAGAATATGAAAAGGTTATGGCATATGAAAAGGTTATGGACTCTTCATATTTCTTTTTCTTTTTCCATTTTAAACAAATGAAAAGTGCAAGTAAATAAAATAGAAAACAAAACAAAATAAAGTAAGAATCAAAATAAATAAATAATTTTAGAAAAATATAAAATAACAAAGAAAATAGCATAAGAATTGAAACTAGGATTTAAAAATTGTAAATAAAATGCAATAAGCTATGGAAAATTATAACATCACTTTAAAAATATTTAAGAAAAATAAAATATTAAAATAAAAATAAATTTAAAATATTTCCAAAATGAAATAAAGTCAAATTTAAAATATTTCAAAAATCTAAAGTCGTTACACTCTCCCCCACTCAAATCTTTTCGTCCTCGAAAAGAACGAACAAGAAAAATAAAGAAAGAAAAACAAGATAGAAAGCAAATAGTACCCGAAACAAATAGTTTTGGATTTGAAGCACAAATTCTCTACTCCGTCTCCCAGGTACAATCTCGATCATTAGTACTCCATTTTACTTTGACCAGATTAACAGATTTCCTTCTTAGCAGCATCGTACCTTTGTCGACAATACGAAGTGGCTTCCTCTCGAAAGTCAGATTAGGCTCAATATCCAAACTATCAAGGGCAGAAGGCTGGACAATAAGAGATGGATCATGAAGATATCGGTGGAGATGCAAGACATGGAATACATCATGCACTCCAGAAAGCTTCTTGGGCAAATCCAGACGATAAGCCAAAGAACCAACTCTTTCCGCAATGCGGAAAGGACCAATGAACCTAGGAGAAAGCTTCCCTCTACAACCAAAGCGAATGACATTCCTTAAGGGAGAGACCTTAAGGAAAACCTGATCACCAACAGCAAATTCCAAACTCTGCTTATGCCTATCAGCGTACTTCTTCTGCCTATCCCAAGCAGCACTTAACCTCCTCTTAATCTCCTCAACTCTCTCAGAAGCCTCCAAAATCACATTAGGACCAAGAACCAAACGATTACCAGATTCAATCCAGCAAGATAGAGATCTACAAGGTCGTCTGTGTAGAGCAGCAAACAGAGACATTTTGATATTGGCCTGAATGCAAAGATGGAATAAGAAAGACAAAGAGATTAAAATAGGCATAAAACAGAAGATTAGATTATACCTGATAATTATTATTGTAGGTGAATTCGACAAGATGGAGATGATCTTCTCAAGATACTCCATAATCAAGCACACAAGCACGAAGAAGATCCTCGAGAATCTGATTCACTCTTTCTGTTTGACCATCAGTCTGTGGATGGTAAGCCGCGCTCAGATTCGGATGAGTACCCAAAGATTCCTGAAACGCTTTCCAAAACTGACTAGTAAAGGTAGGTCATGATAACAAAGAATGCTAAGAGGAACACCATGGAGATGAACAATCTCTCTCATGTATATCTGAGACAAGCTAGAAGCAGAACGATTAGACCTAACCAGAATGAAATGAGAAAACTTGGTCAGTCTATCCACAATAACCCAGATACTCTCATTACCCCTCCGAGTCCTCGGTAAACAATCGATGAAATCCATGGAAACTTGTTCCGACATCCAATTGGGAATCTCAAAGGGCTACAATAAACCAGGGGTCTTCTGGTGATCGACTTTGACTTGATGACAAGTCGCACACCGACTAACAAAGATAGAGATATCCCGCTTCTTTCCTCTCCACCAATAAAGCCTCTTCATATTTTGATACATTTTCGACACACCAGGATGAATAGAAAGTTTGGATCGATGATTCTCCCGAAGTAACTCCTACCTCAATCCATCAACATTCGGGACACAAATCCTGCCATTAATCCTAAAAATCCCTCTATCATCGATCTGAACTCCACTACCACTACTACTACCACCACCAACCCTGCTACGAACACTCTCCTTCATCAATCTAAGCATCACATCTTACTTATCCATGATACGATCCAAAAGAGGAGAAGAAGAAACAACAAGATATGTCAGCAAAGCCTTTTTCCGAATCAAAGAATCGGCCAAAACATTAGCTTTACGGGAGTATAGCTAATATCGAGGTCGTAAGAAGCCAAAAACTCAAGCCAACGAACTTGCCTCTGGTTCAAATCCTTCTGGGAGAAAATATATCTCAAAGACTGATGTCGATTAAAAGCTCAAACTTGGTTCCCAAAAGATGATGTATCCAAAGCTTCAAAGCAATGACAACAGCAAGCAACTCTAAATCATGAGCAGCATAACTTTCCTCGTAGGTTTTCAACTGACGGCTGGCATAGGCAATGACCTTACCATCCTGCATGAGAACAGCACCTAAACCCTCACGACTAGCATCAGTATATACCGTCAATCCCTCACTTCCATTCGAAACGGTAAGAACCAGTGCGAAAGTTAACTTGCCCTTCAACTCATTGAATGCAGCTTCACACTTTTTATCCCAGATAAACTTAGCATTCATATGAGTTAAAGCAGTGAGAGGTGCAGTAATCCGAGCAAAATTCTCGAGGAATCTCCGTTAGTATCCGGCTAAGCCCAGAAAACTACGAATATCAGATGGAGTCTTTGGAGTTTCCCAATCCTGTAATAGAATAGGGATAAGATAAGGACAACCGAAAAGATAGAATAATTAAATGATAAAAGAAAAGAGAGGAAAGAAAGTTTACATTAATCACAGCGATATTGACTGGATCAACAGAAACTCCACTACCAGAAACAATATGCCCGAGAAATCGGACTTCATCCTTCCAGAAATGGCATTTAGAAAATTTAGCCTTCAACTGATGATTTATGAGAGTCTCCAAAACAGATTTCAAATGCGACTCATGCTCCTCCTTAGTTTTAGAGAAGACAAGGATATCATCAACAAAGACTAGAACAAATTTATTAAGCATATCATGAATGACACGGTTCATCAAATCAACAAAGAAAGCAGGAGCATTAGTCAGACCACGAGGCATGACTAACCATTCATAAAACCCATTCTCAGTGCGAAAAGCAGTCTTGGGAATAGTTTCCTCGGCAACCCTGAGCAAATGAAAACCTGTGGCAAGATCAAGCTGAGAGAAACAGTGCACCATAAAGCTGAACAAACATATCATTGATGCGAGGCATTGGATATCTGTTTTTCACAGTGAGCTTATACAGCTCACTATAATCAACAAACATCCTCAAAGAACCATCGGACTTGGTGACTAAAACCACCGCTACTCCCTATTCAGAAAAGCTAGGTCTGATCATACCTTTGTAAGCTAAGTCCTCAATTTGTTTCCTTAACTCAACCTTCTCGCGGGGTGCCATTCTTCCTAGAGGAAGAACAACAGGTCGAGCACCAGGAATAAGATCAATCCGAAAATCAACTTCCCGCTTAGGAGGTAAAGAAGTGACTTCACCAAATACATCGGGATATAGTCTGACCACAGGAGTCAAATCAAGATCACCAGGAGAAGAATCCAGAGAATAAATAAAACTGCCAGCAAAATCCCAAGGTATGCGGCACTAAATAATTATCTCCAACAAGAGTGACAATTTTGGATGTGCAAGAGATACAGGCATCATGATTCCTTAACCAATCTTCACCAAGAAATAAATCAAATGCATCGAAACCCAAAACATAAAAATCACCAGAAAAACGATAACCAGAATGGAAGAGTTTCAATCCTCTACAAATCCTATTAAGGTTCACGGGGCCCCCAATAGGATTAGAAACACATAAAGGAACAGAAGCATACCCAGGAGAAAGGAGATGCTCGAACTTATCACACAAATTAACAGAAATAAAACTGTGGGAAGCTCCAGTATCAAATAAAACACGAACTAGATGATGGAATAATGTAAATGTGCCCTGAAGAGCACCTTGGTCATCACGAGGAGCAGGAGCAGGTGGAGGAACCGAAGAAGATGCAGTGGAGACCGCAAATATACCAGAAGGCTTTCCCTTCTATTGGGAAGGGAAATCCTTCCTAAAATGACCAGGCTGGAGACAGATATGGCAGAGGTCATGCCTAACCAGCTGAGCAGGTGGAGGAACAGCAGCACCAACTAAAGTAGGACAGCTATTGGCATAGTGTCCCTTCTGATCACATCTGAAGCAGGCCATGGAAGAAAGATCAACGGGTTGCCTCTGAGAAGGAGCAGATGATGAAAATCCCAAACCCGGATGCTTGTGCCAAGTCTTCTTATGCTAGAAGAAATTAGGCTTTCTCTTCCTAGAATTAGCAGAGGAAGGCTAAGATGAAGGAACACCAGCAGCAGCAGGACTCTTAGAAGTAGGGTTCTCATAACGGATAGTCATATCCATAAGCTGGGTAAAAGTGCCATGAACATGAGAAATGAGACGACTATAGTACTCAGGACGAGCACCATCAATGTACTCCTCATTCTTCTTGAGAGGAGTGTTTACCACGCTAGGACCGAACTTGCAAAGTTCATTGAACTTCCTCTCATACTCATAAAAGGACATGGTACCCTGCTTGAGATCCATGAATTCACGATAAAGCTGAGATTTCCCGACTTCTATCATCCATTTTGCCACAAAAGCCACCTTGGAAAGAGATACAGAATGAACTTAAGATAGATTAAAATGAAAATAAAAAAATAGGAACAAATTTCAAGATAACACAAAGGATACTTAAACTGCTCCCAAGTAATATCAGTCTCAACGGTATTAGCCATGACAGACTCCCACCAATCTAGGGTAGACTCTTGTAGCTGCCAAGCTGCTAACTGATGCTTCTGGGCATCAGTAACCACAAGACCAGTAAATATCCTCTCTAGACTCCGCAACTATTGCCGACCTCAATTGTGAAGACCACCCATGACTCCCGCACCATACAAGGAAATAGTGCGCTGTAAAGTGTGCCAGGCAGCCACGGATGATCGTTAGGATAAGGTAAACACAGAATAGTCTATCGTATGACTCATAGCGCATAGGTAAAATACAATAGAAAGTATACATAGTGAAGCTCTAACAGAAGTCTCATCATATAAGCTCATAACAATTTGATACAAACATCTGAACAGCCAATACATCAAGCCTCACTACATAACACTCAGAGAATCATACAAACAGCGGAATACCCAGTACATATAGTAAGAAAACAATATGCAAAAGCCTCCTGCTCGTCTTCGTCATCAACAGCGTTAGTCACTAAGAACAGCACCTGTCACCTGCTACCTAGTCTGCCCATCCCAATATGGATGAACAGCCCAAGGTAATAAGAGTTAAACATAAAACCTTGAGTCGGACAAAAGTCTTAGTGAGCAGTAAATCAACTATCAAACATACCAAAAGAGTATAAAGGGTACAAAGGAATAGGAACCCAACCATCCCACTCCACCTCTTTCTACAGTGATAGCCCCCAAACACACTAAGCAGAACAAACATAGCAAAGCAGACAATTAAAGTAAATCAATTATCACTCGAGTCAAGGTCGATGTTTTCCAAGTACAAACCACCAAGGCCTAAACCAAGATCAGATAAGCACCCACAAAACACCGCTCTTGAGACCGAGTGACAATACAACCAAACATCCATGACCCTAGCTATCATTGTTATCATTGCCTTGATACCATCGTTAATTGAATGACCGGCACATTCTTTCAGCCGTCAGTCAAGGGCTAATGGCAACCCCGGTTCTAGACACAACTCCGCACGTCATCGCAGCCCGTGCCTAGGAATTTTCGCAACTACCCAGAGTACTAGCACGTCGTCGCAGCCCGTGTTTGGGACTATCGAATCTGCCCAACGTACTCTTGCTTTGAGCATGCTAGAACCTTCAACAACGATGAAATCTCAACCTCCTAGTTATCCTCCTCGACGACTATTCTCATACTAGTCCAAGCGCCTCTCGAGCCCACCATTATCAACCAACTCGAACCGCACCATTGAGTTATCAACATGCTTGGGATGATCCCGTCTGGATTAAATCAAGGCTATCTCACATCATGCTTTGCTTCATCGCATCATAGCAAAGTCCATCATCATCGAATCTATCCATATGAACTTTAACATCCTCTTCATATGCAACAAGCTACTTTCACCACTCAAGAGCCTCTCCACTTAGCTTTTGAATCATCTTCGACCAACTTGTCCAAATCAACTATTAGCTAATTTGCAACAATCTATCAATCATTAATCCAAGCAGTCAAACATTCAAACAAGATCTAATAAGCAATTATACAAGAATGGCAATTTCGTAATTAAAATGTCCATATCTAACAAGTATGAATTATAAGCAAATATCTCAAAAACTTGATGAATAAACTTATATAAGTTAACATGTAGCAAAATGGGTATCCAAAACTTCATAGACAATGGATCTACATGCAGACTTAAGGAAAATGCAAGAAATCTCTATCTTTAACACATAAACAAGCCGCCGATCCAATATACTCCTTTGGGTCCGTGTGAGAGATAACTACCACTCACCGAATCACCTAAACACCTCAAAAGATAACAACTTCAGATCTGGACAGCAAAGGATCTAGCTTGATCCGACAAGAATTCCCTTCAAACGATGAAATCTCTCTTCGATGGATGTATACCTTCAACTTTGACTCTTGGATCTTCGATTTGATCTTCAATCTAGATGAATGGAAGCACAAGATTAAAGTAGAGAAAAGAAGTGAAGAAGTGTTGTAGTCGAGCTCTCAAAATGGCAGCACTTCGTCGCTTCAAAATCCGGATTCCAAAAATGAACATAGGCACTCCTATTTATAGGCTGAAATCCTTAACTTGTATGCCCCCTTAAGTCGGTCACGACTCATCAAGACCCACGACTTACGACTTAAGACTTACGACTTAAGGCTTACGACTTAAGGCTTACGACTTAAGGCTTACGACTTAAGGCTTACGACTTAAGGCTTACGACTTAAGGCATACGACTTAAGGCTTACGACTTAAGACATACGACTTAAGGCTTACGACTTAAGGCTTACGACTTAAGGCTTACGACTTAAGGCTTACGACTTAAGGCTTACGACTTTAGGCTTACGACTTAAGGCTTACGACTTAAGGCTTACGACTTAAGGCTTACGACTTAAGGCTTACGACTTTAGGCTTACGACTTAAGCCTTACGACTTAAGCCTTACGACTTAAGACTTACGACTTAAGACTTACGACTTAAGACTTTCGACTTAAGACTTACGACTTAAGACTTACGAACAACAATTCTACGATCCTTCGATCCGTAAAAATACGGGTCGTTACATTCTCTCCCCCCTAGGAATTTTGCCCCCGAAATTCCAAACAAACAAGAGCAATCAAAACTATTCTGCATGCCTACCATCCATAGCAATCAACAAACCATACATCCAATTACTAGCCTAGCATACAGAATTCTAAGACTAGAACAAGTTACAAATTCATGAGATGTCACGACACCTTAGGGCCATACCTCGAAGAGTTCAGGATGAGCTGCCTTCATCCTCTCTTCCTCCTTCCATGTACATTCGTTAACATCATCACTCCATTGTACCTTGAGCAACTTGACTACCTTCCTCCTAAGCTGTTTCGTGTCAGTTTCCACAACACGAAGCGGCTTACGAGGTCTTCTAATAACTGGATCAACTTCCAAATCTTCACAGCTATCAGCAGCAACCACTGTATTTGGGTCGTGCACATACTTCCGTAGATACGACACGTGAAAAACATTGTGTACACCCGACATCTTTTCTGGTAACTCCAACTTATAAGCGAGCTTTCCAATTCGCTCGACGATCGGGAATGGTCCAACAAATCTCGGAGTCAATTTTCCTTTCTTCCCGAATCGAATAACATTCTTTAGTGGAGAAATCTTCACAAAAACCATATCTCCTATGTCGAATTCCAAATCTTTTCGACGCTTATCGGCATAACTTTTCTGACGATCTTGGGCTGCTTTCATTCGTCGCTGAATGGTCTCTATACAATCTGAAGTCTGTCGAATCATTTCAGGCCCAAGTATCAGCTTTTCTCCAGTTTCCAACCAACATGTCGGAGAGTTACACGGTCTTCCATACAATGCCTCATATGGTGCCATACCAATACTTGACTGGTAACTGTTATTATATGAAAATTCCACCAAATGAAGATGATCTTCCCATGATCCTACGAAGTCCAAAACACATGCTCGGAGAAGATCTTCCAAAACTCGGTTGACTCTCTCGGTCTGACCATCTGTTTGGGGGTGATAAGCTGTACTCAAACACAATTCAGTTCCCAAAACTTCCTGGAAGCTCTTCCAGAATCCACTAGTGAACAATGGGTCTCGATCGCTCACTATACTCTTTGGAATACCATGGAATCAATTATCCACTTAACATACAACTCAGCCAATTTCGATGCAGTCCTAGTTGATCGAACAGGAATAAATCTTGCACTCTTAGTCAAAGGATCTACGATGACCCAAATCCCTTCATTTCCTGCTCTGGTTCTAGGTAGTCCATCGATAAAATCCATCGATATTTGCTCCCACTTCCATGTAGGAACTTCTAATGGCTGAAGCAATCCACTTGGCTTCTTCTGTTCGGCTTTTACCAACTGGCAGTTCATACACTTGGAAATAAAATTTCCAACATCCTTCTTCATACCTTCCCAGTAATAGGTTCTCTTCATATCCCGATACATCTTATTTCCACCTGGATGAATTGTCAACTTTGAGTGATGACTTTCCTTCAGAACTTCATTTCTCAATTCATCTATATCGGGAACAACCAGTCATCCTTGTTTCCGAAGCCAACCCTCTTGATCGACCTCGAATCCTTTATCCTTCTCTGGGTCCAATCCAGATTCCAAATCACGGATAATCTTGACAAGCTTATCGTCTCGCTTTTGGCTCTCGCCAATTCTTTCCACTAGAGTAGGTCTTATCGATAAGTTTGTCAACATCTCAGGTTCCAATTCACATCTAGGCCTGAAGTCAAATCCAGCCAAATACTCAAGACTCTTCCATTCCGAAAACATGGCTCCCAAACCTGCATGTCTTCGACTTAACGCATCTGCCACTGCGTTACCTTTTCTCGGAGTATAGGCTACACCAAAATCATATGATGCTAAAAACTCTAACCATCGTTGCTGTCGAAGATTCAAATCCTTTTGGGAGAAAAGATACTTTAATGACTTATGATCTGTAAACAACACAAATCGAACTCCCAATAGGTAATGTCTCCACATCTTCAAAGCAAATACAATCGCCGCTAACTCCAAATCATGAGTCGGATAATTCCTTTCATGCGGCTTCAGTTGTCGACTTGCATATGCAACAACTTTATCCTTCTGCATTAGCACTGCTCCAAGTCCAGCACCACATGCATCGGTGTAAACCACCATCTCATCATTTCCACTTGGAATAGCCAAAACAGGAGCACTTGTCAATCGCTCTTTCAGGATTCCGAAAGCTTGCTTACACTTATCATCCCATCTGAACACTTGGTTCTTTTTCGTCAACCCTGTTAATGGTGCAGCTATCTTGGAAAAGTCTTTGATAAACCGACGATAATATCCTGCTAATCCAAGAAAACTTCTCACATCAGATACATTCTTAGGTCTAACCCAATCCTGGATTGCTGCCACCTTAGCGGGATCAACCGCTATTCCATTTCCAGAGATAACATGGCCTAAGAACCTCACTTCACTCTTCCAGAAGTGACACTTCGAAAACTTAGCCCTCAGCTGATGTTTTCGCAAGATTTCCAAAACAATACGCAAATGCGTCTTGTGCTCTTCTTCAGTCTTGGAATAAATCAAAATATCATCCACAAACACAAGTACAAACTTGTTCAACTGATCCCTGAACACTCTATTCATAAGATCCACAAAATATGCTGGTGCATTGGTCAATCCAAACGGCATTACCAGCCACTCATAGAAACCGGATGGTGTCCTAAAAGCAGTCTTCGACACACTATCCTTTGCCACTCTTAACTGGTGAAATCCCGTTGCCAAATCCATCTGAGAAAACACCTTAGCTCCGTGAAGCTGATCAAACAAGTCATCTATTCTCGGCAACGGATACTTGTTCTTCTTAGTCACTTTATTCAGCTCACGATAGTCCACACACAACCTCAACTATCCATCCGCTTTAGTTGCGAACACAACCGGTGCACCCCATTCGGACACACTACGCTGAATGAATCCTTTCTGTAAAAGGTCATCAACTTGCACCTTCAACTCTTGCTGTTCCCTAGGCGCCATTCGCCTAAGCGGCATCACAACAGGTCTGGCTCCTTCAACTAGATCGATGCGAAACTCGATCTCTCTATGCGGCGGTAACCCTTTGACCTCGTCAAAGACATCCTCAAATCCATTCACGATAGGCACCGATGACAGTCCATCCCGTGGAAAAACCAGCGAATACATGAAGCTCATGAAGACGCCTTCTTCATGCTTACATTGTATCACAACCTTTCGACCCTCCACATTCTCGACTGTCACCTCCAGCCTCTTGCAATCAACCCTTGCCGCATACTTCCTAAGCCAGTCCATACCCAAAATAATTCCGAACCCCGCAAAGTTCAGAACAAAACAATCACAAACAAAAGAGCAATCATGACTCGATACAACTAGACCACGGCATATCATACACAAACATGACGAACCTCCAACTGGATTAGTCACAACCAATGGTCTATCAACAATATCTGGTTCCAAACCCAACCGGCCTACAAGTTCACTACAAACAAAGGAATGCGACGCCCCGGTATCAAACAACACTCAAACTGGAACACCACAAATGGAAAGAGTACCTTGAACCACCACACTCTTCCCCTTCTCTTCTGCAGTAGGAGCTTTCGAAGATGATGGAATAGCCCCTAAAGCATAAGCTTGCACAATCTGCTTGTCCTTCCTCGGTTCCGGATAATTCTTCCTGAAATGCCCCGGCTTATCACAGTTGTGGCACTTCGCCGGCACCTTCTGATTCTTACAATCCCTGGAGAGATGGCCCTTCTGCTGGCAATTGTAGCAGGTCACTTCACCCTTCGGCTTCTTTTGACCATTCTTACCCTTCTACTGCTACTTCTTCCTCTTCTTGTTTCCACCTTGCTCCTTGGTCACAACAACAACAGATCCTTCCTTAGGAAACAGATTCTCATGCCTGAGAGCCTTCTCCACAAGCTTCTCAAACGGATCGTCCAAATGATCCACCAACTGCCTCCCAAGATAACTGTCCAGGCCTGTCACAAACTTCTCATTCTTCTGATAAGGGGATTCAATATATGACCGAGCATACTTGGACAAAGCTTCAAACTCAGAAACATACTCAAGAACTGGTCTTCCACCTTGCTTGAGCTCCACAAACTTTTTAAACAAAACAGATTTATGAGCTGTAGAAATGAACTTAGCTTCAAATCTGACTTGGAATTGCTCCCAAGTGATCTCTTCCTCTGGAGTATCAATGGTGATAGAGTTCCACCAATCAGAAGCTCTTCCCTGAAGCTGTCTTGATGCAAGCTTCCTCTTAGTCACATCCTCAATTCCCAAGTCACCAAAGATCCTTCTACAAGCATCTATCCATCTCTGGACTTCTATGGTTGATTCTGTTCCCAAGAAAACCTTCCCTCCAAGAGCAGTATAGTCCTTACAAAGCTTAGCAAAATCCACTGGTCTTGGGGCTTGAACCTGAACTCCAACATCTACCGATGGCCCCGGAGCTGGCATCCTTCTCATGATCGAAGTCATCATAGCCTCGAACATAGAAGCATAATCAGCAGCCCCCTCAACAGCATGGCCTCCCCTAGCAGCTGGTCTCCCTCTTCGACTCATTCCTAATATCGAAAAGAAATGATTAATATACCCTGAGAAACAACTGCATAAGAAGTTCAAATCCTTCTAAGCTACTATATTATATATATAGTAATCATCCATCAAATTACAATTACGTCTCTCATACGTAGTTACGTCAGCGAGCGTTGGCTAAAATCGATTAACCAAAGCTCTGATACCAAAAGTGACGACCGCCCATGACTCCCGCACGAAAACAAAGAAATAGTGCGCTGTAAAGTGTGCCAGGCAGCCACGGATGATCGTTAGGATAAGGTAAACACAGAATAGTCTATCGTATGACTCATAGCGCATGGGTAAAATACAATAGAAAGTATACATAGTGAAGCTCTAACAGAAGTCTCATCATATAAGCTCATAACAATTTGATACAAACATCTGAACAACCAATACATCAAGCCTCACTACATAACACTCAGAGAATCATACAAACAGCGGAATACCCAGTACATATAGTAAGAAAACAATATGCAAAAGCCTCCTGCTCGTCTTCGTCATCAACAGCGTTAGTCACTCAGAACAGCACCTTCACCTGCTACCTAGTCTGCCCATCCCAACATGGATGAACAGCCCAAGGTAATAAGAGTTAAACATAAAACCTTTAGTCAGACAAAAGTCTTAGTGAGCAGTAAATCAACTATCAAACATACCAAAAGAGTATAAAGGGTACAAAGGAATAGGAACCCAACCATCCCACTCCACCTCTTTCTACAGTGATAGCCCCCAAACACACTAAGCAGAACAAACATAGCAAAGCAGACAATTAAAGTAAATCAATTATCACTCGAGTCAAGGTCGATGTTTTCCAAGTACAAACCACCAAGGCCTAAACCAAGATCAGATAAGCACCCACAAAACATCGCTCTTGAGACCGAGTGACAATACAACCAAACATCCATGACCCTAGCTATCATTGTTATCATTGCCTTGATACCATCGTTAATTGAATGACCGGCACATTCTTTCAGCCGTCAGTCAAGGGCTAATGGCAACCCCGGTTCTAGACACAACTCCGCACGTCATCGCAGCCCGTGCCTAGGAATTTTCGCAACTACCCAGAGTACTAGCACGTCGTCGCAGCCCGTGTTTGGGACTATCGAATCTGCCCAACGTACTCTTGCTTTGAGCATGCTAGAACCTTCAACAACGATGAAATCTCAGCCTCCTAGTTATCCTCCTCGACGACTATTCTCATACTAGCCCAAGCGCCTCTCGAGCCCACCATTATCGACCAACTCGAACCGCACCATCGAGTTATCAACATGCTTGGGATGATCACGTCTGGATTAAATCAAGGCTATCTCACATCATAGCAAAGTCCATCATCATCGAATCTATCCATATGACTTTAACATCCTCTTCATATGCAACAAGCTACTTTCACCACTCAAGAGCCTCTCCATTTAGCTTTTGAATCATCTTCGACCAACTTGTCCAAATCAACTATTAGCTAATTTGCAACAATCTATCAATCAAATCAGTCATTAATCCAAGCAGTCAAACATTCAAACAAGATCTAATAAGCAATTATACAAGAATGGCAATTTCGTAATTAAAATGTCCATATCTAACAAGTATGAATTATAAGCAAATATCTCAAAAACTTGATGAATAAACTTATATAAGTTAACATGTAGCAAAATGGGTATCCAAAACTTCATAGACAATGGATCTACATGCAGACTTAAGAAAAATGCAAGAAATCTCTATCTTTAACACATAAACAAGCCATCGATCCAATATACTCCTTTGGGTCCGTGTGAGAGATAACTACCACTCACCGAATCACCTAAACACCTCAAAAGATAACAACTTCAGATCTGGACAGCAAAGGATCTAGCTTGATCTGACAAGATTTCCCTTCAAACGATGAAATCTCTCTTCGATGGATGTAGACCTTCAACTTTGACTCTTGGATCTTCGATTTGATCTTCAATCTAGATGAATGGAAGCATAAGATTAAAGTGGAGAAAAGAACATAGGCACTCCTATTTATAGGCTGAAATCCTTAACTTGTATGCCCCTTAAGTCGGTCACGACTCATCAAGACCCACGACTTACGACTTAAGACTTACGACTTAAGACTTACGACTTAAGACTTACGACTTAAGACTTACGACTAAAGACTTACGAGTTAAGGCTTACGACTTAAGGCTTACGACTTAAGGCTTACGACTTAAGGCTTACGAGTTAAGGCTTACGAGTTAAGGCTTACGAGTTAAGGCTTACGACTTAAGGCTTACGACTTAAGGCTTACGACTTAAGGCTTACGACTTAAGGCTTACGACTTAAGGCTTTCGACTTAAGGCTTTCGACTTAAGGCTTTCGACTTAAGGCTTACGACTTAAGGCTTACGACTTAAGGCTTACGACTTAAGGCTTACGACTTAAGGCTTACGACTTAAGGCTTACGACTTAAGGCTTACGACTTAGGACTTAGGACTTAGGACTTAAGACTTTCGACTTAAGACTTACGACTTAAGACTTACGAACAACAATTCTACGATCCTTCGATCCGTAAAAATACGGGTCGTTACATCAATGATACTCTCTGAACCAAAAAACTTGGTACCACCAAGATGAGTGAATTCCTTACAGAGAACAGTGAACTTAATAGGTGCAGCAGGCTGAGGAGCTGGGGCAATACCACAACCCCTACCTCTGGCATTTCCTCGATTCATCCTGAAAAATGAAGAATGAATTTAGGACAAGGTATAGAGATGACAATGATAAGATAAGATAAAATTCACTTGGATGAATATCCTAATGAAAGAAATACTAACAAGGTAGATACGAAAGGAAGGAAGTTAAGAAAATTGCTTTTAAAACAAGAAAATTTTTATATCAAAATAATCTTGGAAAATCCTTTAAAAATCATTTGGAAAATCATTTTATACTTTGAAAATACGTTCTCTCACAAAGATATAATTCTGAGATTGATTTCACTTATTCTAGGGTATTTCTACCCAATCTCTGATGAGTTTTTGCTCTGTAGGCTAAGGTTTGCCTAAAACCAAAGCTTCTGATACCAAATGTAATGACCCACTATTTTGTACCATTCAAATCGACAATAATCCACACATCTCAGACCTGAATGATGCAAAATAACAGATTGTAAATAAATTTGGAGCAAATGAAATCAATCACATAAAATCACAGACACAGAAATATCAGAATAACTCGCAGCAGAATATAAAATACTATAGTAGTTCATGAAGCTACTATAACAAAGTCTGAAAAAAAATACATAATATTAGTCTGAAAACAACATAACAGAAATCCCAAATACATAGAAGTCCACTAATACAAGCTGAAATAGAATAACTGAAATGGATAAATAACTAGATAGATAACTAGATAAGTAGAATCTCCAGCTAGCTCCACAAAGAGAAATCCAAAGCTATGAATACTCAGGCTGACCCAAGCGTAAAGCAAAAGACTAAACACTCGATTCGGGACATATATACTTATATAATGTAAACCAAGTCAAGTGAACTGTAATAAAGTACAAGTAACTTAAAAGATGCTTGGGGCCACCCATCCTCTAAGGATCTGTTAAACTATTTACTATGTAGTAATATTGCGCTATTATAATAATGTTTACAGTAAAATAAACTTACTTTAAAATAGCTTTAAGGAGTGATCCAATATTCCCCTTAACACGTAATAGTCCTAGTAGTCCATCCAGTATCAGCATATCTCCAGATCGGGAGACTACCCTAATACTCCATGGGCTACGGGAGAAAAACGAACTTGTGGTAACGCTCGCTATGGTAGGTGACAAGGCACATGAGGCAATGCCAGGGTAGATATACCGATTACGCTTTCGGGCTGGTGGTAACGTATAGAAGCCACTATCGCCCACCTCAAGCCACACTCTCAAAATCAAAGGAGTGCACCCAATCAATCCCAAAAGTAATAGAATGGTATCTAAGAAGTGTGTTCGATCGGAGGAGCTACCTCACTTAGCCGTCGATCGCTCCTGTTTTAGCCACCTTAAGCCAACTCACGGGAGTTGGGTCCACGTTCCTACTATAATAGAATCGTCGCCACCATCCTACTTCGTTCTAGAATCTCCACAGCGTACACAGTTGTTAAAGTGGTTTTCGGTATCGACAGAGAGTATGTCCGTATCCGATCCCGGTCTCTTAAACAAACAATCGTTATCATAACCCGTGGTTATAATTTAAAAATGGTATTTTATACTTCGAAAAACAAATATCATTTAAAAGTTCAACATCATTTCAAAACCATTTTAAAATATCAAAATATCATATCATTTCAAAAACCACATTTATTTTATTTAAAATTTAAATACCATTCCAACTCACATTTCCAAAAGTGGTTTCTATTTAAAATCAAAATACTCCATTTAAATCATTTAAAAATGAAGTCATTATATATAAAAATCAAATATTTAATTCTAAAAAATTTGGCCTATTCAAAGTTCATTTATTCACTTAAATTTATTAAAACGGTGAAAATTCAACTTTCGCAGCACTTAGAAAATGCTACGGAAAATTATGTTTGAAAACAATTCATTTCAGCAAAAGACAACATTTAAAATTGTTGTAATAGGGTTAAGTTTCAAGTTTAAGTTTCCTGCAACTACAGCACTTACAAAGTGCCATAATAGCTCTTAGTTCATTTTAGCCTTTTAGTTCATTAGTATCAACTACAGCACTTATAAATGTTGTAATATCCTTTACTTAAGGAATGATAGCATTTCAAAAATGCTGTTAATTAAATTCCAAGTTTTTCAATACATTAAATTCTAAGTTTTTCAATACAACTTGATAAATAGTTAAAATTTAATTTAAACCATTTGACTTATAAAAATCATAACTTTCTCACTTTAAAATGATCATTTAAATACCTTTAGTTTATGATTTTATAAAGTGAAATTTTCACAAATAATTATCAAATTTTTAATAATTCACTTATAAAATAAATGTAAAATTTTATAACATTTCATTTACTTTACATTTTAATTTAATTTACCATTTCATAAATTAAATTTAAGTTCCATTTAATTTTTCTTAACTTAACTTTTAATTTAAAAACACATTTCACATTTTCTAAGTTAACTTATATTTTAAATTTCAATTTTAAAAATTTATTTAGCCATTTTAAATTTATAGAAAAAACAATAATTTATAAAAATAATTTTAAATTCAAATTTAAATCAAAATATTACAATATTTACATTTTTAAAATACTTTAAAATTTTAGAAAAATATATATTAACCACAAGTCTGTACATAATTTTCTATCCTATGTAAAGTGATACAGATAATATATCATTTCAATCCGTAATTTACAAAGAAAACCCGGGTTCTATCATTTCAAACCCGTAGTCCCAAGTAAAATGAAATAAATAAAAATCGCTCAGGCCTATCATTTCAGCCCATAACGATTTTTCCCTATTGTAAAATCTGTTCGGGTATGTATCATTTCAACCCATAGTGATTCTAATCTACAGGGAACTTGCAGTGTGATAAACAGATATAAATAAATAGCATAACATAATATAGAAGTAACAGATGATATGACAGGTGTATAAATAGGGTAAACATCATATTATCATATCAGAGGAAGGTATAATATGATAATATAAACTACAGATTCACATGGTGTCAATTTACTAATTATATAAGTACAGATGTCATGTGTGAATTACTCACCTCTACAAGCTGGAGATAACAAATTCAGACACAAAAAAAAGATCCGGACAGCACGAAAGCACGACTATGGATTCAAGTGAGGGGAGAGCCGAAGTGATTATCTTGTACATAGCAAACAAAACAAGATATTGCACATGAATTTCGATACAAAATTATTATTAAACAATCTAGAAATAATGCACAACATAGAACCAAACAACTTGACCATGCTTTCACCCATCATTGCTCGGCCTAGGGTTTAAAATGCATGGCCATGGTGGTGTGAATGGGTCGGGTATAGGTCCAACATGGCTTGGCCTAGCTTGGATATGAAGGAGCGGAAGTTGTGACAGGAAAATACAAAGGTTAAGGCAACAAGGTGATTTTTATGCAGCCACAAGGCTCGGCTATGGCCATGGATGGCTCAGCCATGCTTGGTGGAGGTCAAGTGATGGTGCAGCGGTGGCCTAGGGTCAAGTAGAGGTTGGAGGAGGTGATGCTAGTTGTGGCCGAGAGGGGTATGAAGGGGATGATGCATGTAGAGGTCGGCTAGGGTAGTTTCCAAGTGATGCTTGCATTTTTTTTGGTTGAGTTTTGCAACTTTGGGATGGACACGGCCTGTAATAACCTGGAATTTTGACAGCGTATTTAATAAGTATTTAATCTAATTTAAATTAAAAGCAAGCTTTTAAAATTTTAAAATAATGAGATCTTGGGTATTTAACAGTTATATATGTATTTATAAAAGAAAATTTTGATTTGAAAATTTAAATAGAATACTTCAAAACCATTTAAAACAAATTTGGTCTTATTTAATAAAATCAAATCAAAGATTCAATATTTTATTATTTATGGATACAATCGTAGTTTTTAAAATAATAAGTTTAAAAATTAACAAACATAGTAATATTAACATAAGCATGGAAATTTAACACATAGGTATAAAACAATATAAATGATTATAAATATAAACATACAAAACTAGTATAAAACATAATCATAAATTATAGAATGTGACTAAAGTAATAAATATACAAATATAAGTTATAACTCGGAATATAAAATTACATATGAAATATTATGAATATAATGCCTGGAAATCTGAAGTACAAATAGAATAAAATTAATATAGTCAAGAAAATAACCTATAAAACTCATTTGTATGACATAAAACTTTTAACCAAAGCCTTTTACATTGTTGAAAATCATGTAGACATGTTAAATGCATAAGCTAAAGAGATAACTTGTAACATACTTCTGCAAAAACTCATGTGTTGTTATACAGTTTATAGGAATAAGCAAAACAAAGTTTTCACTTTAAATCTAATAAAACAAAAATCTGTATCTTAGAAAGTATGCTTGGCCGAAAATAAAATAAATATCTTTGAACCATATAAAGTAAGAAATTAGTAGTATAATAACCAGACAAAATGAGCAGCTTCATGTATAAGCCATCCTGAAACATATCTCTTCATACAAATATCTATGTACAACTTACAAATATCTTTACAGTATAAACATGTAAATAATTTTGCAAACATATTATGAAGCAAGGCAGCCATTTGTTTTGTTCAAAGCAAATATATTACAAATCTGTTTACAGTAATTGAAAGCTGTTCAATGCAGAGTAGAAAAATAAAGTAAACGTGCATATATACAAAATATACACAGCAAACATAATTATCTAGTATAAGACATATGAACACAAGACAAAGTTATATGTATAGTTATGCTCACCAAAAATCAAATCAGGCTGCCCTCTTTTGAACACATATATATATAAATGAATAAGCTTCTGCCAAGACAAAGTAATATAAAGCTAGATATGCTTTTAAAAATCAAACTGAACAAACTAGGAAAAAGCATTTAATTTGCAAGATAGTACTTACAAAAGTCTTTATTCAAAGCTTCATACATAAGTCAAATATGTACCTGCAAGACAGTACACATCTTCATACTACTATATATATACACAGCCGAAATACAATGGTAATTGTGTAAACTAATTAAGGAACAAGCAATTAATTTGCTATCTTCTCAGCACATATTTTTGTCAGGTCCTAATATTTGTAAAAATCTGCTCATATCTAAACAACTTCACTAGATAAAACCTTCCTTAAGTAGTACTCTGTGTCCTTTATATTTGTTCATCTCTGATTTAGTTCGTTTATAAACTTTAGAAGAAACCTGAGAAAAATAAAAGCAAGAAAGAAAAAGGAGAGGAAGCAAAATTCAACTAGAATAAAAATAAAATAAAAACAATCAGATTCAAGGCAGATTCAAAACTTCAGTTTCAAAACAAGGAGATTTCAAACATCAATGCTTCCTGTTTATAAGAATATGGTGCAGGTGAGTAAACAAACTGATTTCAAAAATTTAGCTTGTATATTTGCTTTTTGAATGATATGTGCTTGATATAGTTCAAACAAACTACTCTGTGTATATTTGGTTTGCACTGGGAACTTTTATAGCTTGTTCTTCAGTAAATTCAAGTTTTGAACAAAGTAAAGCCAGTAAATTTCCAATACCTATTCATATAACCGTTTGATCTTGGTAGTGAGCTAATTCAAGTTGGTTTATCCTAAACAAATGTCTGTAAACATGTTTTAAAGTTTAACAGCATGTTAACACTGTATTTTCAAAACTACAGGTAAAAAAAAATTCAAAGTTGAAAATTCAAGTGTTTAAATTTGTAAATTCAATAGTATATTTAGATTTCATAAACATAATTATGATTTTTAACATAAAAATTTTGATTTGAAAGCAAGGATTTTCAGAGCAGTTTTAAAAAGAAGTTTCAGTGAATTTTTGTCAAATTTGGAAGAGTGAGTACATTTTAATTTCTGGAATTTGGAATGAGGCAAGATTGAAGTTGTATTAGCACTAGAAAAATGTCAATTTATTTTTCAAATGCACAAATTTTGGGTTTGAATTTAAAATAGGGTTTAAGTTCATATTTTTTTTATGCTCTGTAAAAATTAGTTTGCGGCTTCAATAGACAACCGAGTGAAGTGCCATTTTTGGTGGATTTAGAGGAGGTTATGTGCGACGTTTTGGTGAAATTTCATCGCCTACGGTGATGAATGGTGGCCGCACGAGGGATCTGTCAGTGAGTGTTTGCGTCGCAAGTTCGAGCATCAGGTCATATTTTTGTTTTCGGCTTGTAATTGAAGTTTGGGCTTCGATTTCGTTTGAGTGGATGATTCCGGGTTTGTGGTCGTTGTCGTGAGTCGCCGGAGTCGAAGCAAGCCACCGTGCACGTGCACGGTGGTGATGAGGTGACTGATGTATTTACCTGGGGCGGCCTCGTGCGCGTACTCGAGGGGTTTGAGGGGTTGCTTCGATCTTATCTTCGGGTTGTATTGTGGGAGTCGCGTTTTCAGTAGATTCAAAACTTTATAAACTGATACTTAAAAAAAAATATAAAAGGTAAGAAGAAGAAACAGGAAGAGAAGAAGATGGGAAGAGAAACGCAGGGGGAAACATAGAAAGAAACTCGAGAATGTCTCGAGTAACGATGGTGCTGCCTCGGTATAGTTTTTGGACGTGCGTCGTTTTCTTTTTAGTATTTGTTTTAACTAAATTAATTAAACAATTTATTAGCTAGTTAAGTTAGTATTTTAATTACAGGTTGATTTAGGTGAATATGCAAAGGTAGATAGTTAACAGTAAGTAGTTAGTATGTTGATTAATTTATACTTGAGTTTAAATTGATAACTTTAAATTAATTTTGAAATAAAAATTTAATCATATGTTAAATCAATTTAACTCTTAAGAATGTTAGCATATCACTTAAAAGTTAATTAACAATTGAAAATTAATTTAAGTGATTAATTAAAGATTTTATAATTTATTAAATTGATAATAATTGACTTATTAAAAATAATTTGTAATCTTTAATAAGTAAGTTATTTATTAACAATTAAGAATCAACTAATTAACTGAGTAATTAAGTAACAGTTAATGAATAGAAGATTTAATTAAATAATTAATTAGAGATTTGATAATTAATAAATTCAAAATTAAAGATTAAATGAGTAATTAATTGATCATTAATAAGCTAATCAATTATTCATTAATTTAATAAAATTAAATAGTTTATTCTTAAGCAATCAATTAAGTAAAGTAAATCCAAACTGTATGGTATGCATTGATGATTGTGTTTGATTGACTTTAATATCTGTTTGATGATTTTTCTATGATGTTTTGTGATATATTATGGATATCTTTGATAACTGTGTATGATCCATCTATTATATCTGTTATGTTAATTCTGATATTTAATTGAACTGTTAAGTTAAATAGACAACTTGGCCCTTAAAATGGCGTTTGGATTCGATGAGACCGGGATCGGAAGAATCAAATTTGATTCTCCGAAAACCACATCGATCCAAATTAAACGATAGGTCGTGACTTATCAAATGGTGAATCGAGATGGTGTTTCAGAATACAAGGGTTATCGTCGTTGACTCTGAGGGTGATTCCAAAATGAGTGTGACGAGATAATGCCTTCGGTTTCGTTCGAACCCGGAACGAACTTGTATGGATTGAATGCTTTCAGCGCATCGTCGAGCGGACGATGAGCATTCTAAGATATGTTCTATAAAGGTAATCGCAGCCTCAAGCCTCATCAACCGGGAATGGCTAAAACAGGGGATGTGCAGCAAGGTTAGGTGGGTCATGCCAAGCAGGACAAGATATTTCCCCTTGTCTAGATGTCCCTTTTTATTTTTCGGCTTAGTGGGCGGTTGCTAGCTACAACCGCGGGGTTTATCTTGTTCTGGACTGTTCAGTAAGGAATGGTTCCGGCCCTGTGTTGCAGGGGATGAAGGGAGTAATCCTCGGTACGGTGATCTAGGCCCCGTACTGTGACGGGCGGTACCCCAGTAGCCCTGCCATTGTTGGAAATCCATTTTCCCTACGAGACCCTACGGTTTTGATTTGTATTACCCACTTTAGTGGCTAGTAGCTGGAATTTAATGAATGTAACAATTTCGGCTATTTTCTATTTACTTGAAAACCCTAGACACTATTATAATATCACTGGATTTCCTATGAAATGTTTTGGTTAGCGTAAGGTAGAAACTTACCCGTATTTATTTGTGGGGAGTCTTGCGTGATATCTTTATTTTCAAATGCTTTTCAAAGTTAAGCCACATTAAACCGTTTACTCATACTAGACCCATGTCTGACCCGGAGTTTATATTTTGTGTTTTCATAAACTCTCGGGTACCCAAATTTTTACGGGTAGCCAAGCAGGTTAGATTTGACGAATTCTGGAGGAGCAATGGAGCAGGAGGCTTCAGCGTTGTAGATATATATAGTTCCGCTGTGTTAGTATCTCTGAGTCATATTGTATTGAGTTGTATTAACTAGACAGGAGTTTATAACTGCCTAGTATGTGATGTATGATCTGTATAACTCTGATTTATGTATTAAACTTTGTAATATTTATGTGTTTTATTATATTTTGTTCCGTTCCGCTGTGAGATTCTGATGTTGTTGTTCTTTCTTCTCTATCTTTTCTATTTTCTCATCCCTTTTTTTCTTTATGATGATACGTCTTTCTGGTAGTAGAAAGGCGGGTTGTCACATTTGGTATCAGAGCATAGGTTGGTGACAACCTTGGCTCTGGTAAGAAATTACTCATAGAATAGAGTTTGTAGAACTCTAAAATGAGTTTGAGTGTATTAATATATATGAGCGCGTATTTGTTAGTGAATATAAAAATTGTTTTTATATTGTGTTGATTTATTTGTTGAGTGTTTATGGATTCTGGTCGATGTGTGGGACGCCATTTCATCGATAGGAATTCCTAAACTCTTAAACAAGGTAGACCGACACGGTATTGTTTTTAAAGTAGGGTAAATGAAATAATTTTACCCAAAATTATATTTTGATATAAAAGAAATATTTTTCTGAAATAACTATATATACTTGGATGTTTGATTGTTAATAGTACAATCAAATAAAAATTTAAATGTGAGTAGTTTATAGCCAAATAAAATTATTTAAGAATGATTTTAAATAAAAAGGAATATAACTAAATTTTGGTTAAACCAGAATTTAAGTCTCGAAAATTTGAAAGGTATTTAAATGAATTTAAACAAAAAAAAAAGAGATTTGGGTATTTAAAAATCTTGGTATGTTTGAAATGTTTTTCCAAAGAGTTGAAAGACATAATGAAATTTTGTTTTGGAAAATATTGTTGAATGGAAATTGTTTTGAGAGGAATTGTGGGAGTAAGAAAGCACTGAATTCACTTCAGTCGCTGGAAACTAATCCTGATGATGATGGCCACATCATTAGTATTCATTTTCGAGTTTCTAAAGTGATGGATTGCCATCAGGATATTGTTTGGGCTTGTTGGGTGTACAAGTTGTTTTAAAATTTTCAAGGGGAAATTTGTTTTGGTGAAAACAAGTGTTTGGAATTGGGAAATTTGATTTGATATACCAAGTGGGTATGTGTAATTATCATTTCAAAATGGATTTGGAAATGAAAACCGAGCAATTGAATTCTAAGAATTATATTTAGATAATGTGAAAGTTTAAATGAATCAACTATCGAACTTATAAAGTAAAGATGATATTAATAAGATGAAATTGGGAATTTTAATCCGAAATTAAAATTTAATTTAAGTAAATGAAAGTGAAGAAAATGTACTTGAGTTTAGCTTGAGATAAGCTAAATGGAATTGAAGTTCACAATGAACTTAATTGGATATAGCATTTGAAGGTAAAATGATTGTAAATGTGAGATGGAAATTTATACCTTAAGATGGTAAGTGCTGTGTGTATATATATATATATATATATATATATATATAATCTGAAATTATGATTATAAGATGAAATGACTCAAATGAGTAATATAAGCTGTTAAGTAAATAAATAAGTTTTGAGCTCATATATTGTGAAATAAATTTAAAGAATGGTAAGTAACAAAATTTAACCGAAATTGAGTTGGAATAAAATTGAATTTAAAGGAAATTCAATCGAGTTATAGGTAATAATGAATGGGATAAAATTCTTATGAAAATAAGTCAATATTTGAATTGGATTAAAATAGAATTGGAATGAGATGTAAACAAATCTAATTTAAGCATAAAATTGAATAACCTTATTATGAATAAATTCAATAATGAATGGTTAATGTAAATTAAAATTTAAGAATGGATGAATGGATAAACTAATCAAATAGATTAGTAAATAGTTGGGATTTGATTAAAGGAAAATCAAATCAAAGATTTGAATGGAAATTGGTGAAATAGAATAAACCTAAATTGTTAGGTGGAACAGTTTGAAGGAAATAAATGACTTAAGTAAATTGTGAGATGATTTTTTAAAATATTGGTTGTCGAGTTTAATAAAATGGTTTGGAACAAACTTTTTAAAAATAAAAGAAAATGCAACGAAAGGATTGTGGATAAATAATTGAGATGGACTCAAGTGTAAATTGAGTTGAAATCAATTTAAGATTTGTTATTATGCTTAGGTGATTATTTATTCACAATGATATTGTTAAATTGCCTAAGGAAATGGGTTGTTTGAAGTAAATAAGATTGAATAAAATTTTATGAATTATTGGAAGCAAAATAGGATGATTTTGAATATGAGTTTGTATTGCTTAAATGGATTATATATATAAGCAAGTAAGTGTAAATCCTTTTAAACTAAAGAGAATGATTTGAAATTTATTGGAATTAATTGTGATAAGGATGGGAACCTTACATATGTGCTTATGAAAATATGTAATGGAGACTCTACCATAATTTTTCAAAATTTTGATAAAAAAAATTAATTTAAAAATTTTAGCAACAAAACAATTTCAAGTTGGAGATTGAAATAAACTAGTGGATGAAACTAATTTAACATAATGATAAGAATCAGTTACTAATAATAAGATAGTCAATAAAAAAATTAAATATTCAGAGTTGAAGAAAATTTGGATTCACATGGAATTAGAAATTCAAATTGAAAATATGAAGATATAAAGGCTATAGTGGTAGGGTAATAATATAAGAGTATATATAATGTTTATGTTGAACTTAAGAAATGAGTAGTGAAATTCTTAAGGAAATTGATATTGAGAAACTTATTCCAAGTGGATAGAAATCGGAATAATGTGAATAAAGAAAATTTGATGTGATTGAAAATTAATGGATATAAATACGTAGGATGTACATATATTATTTTATTCGCATAACAATTTGATCCAGATTCGAGCACAGAATTTAGAGATAATTATATATCGATCCGAGTTAGGATTTTTCACTCGATTTTCGACGACGAACCAAGGATTTGGATTTTGATTGATTCTGGAAATTTTCTATCATAGTTGTAACTATGCAAGGAGAATGATAGTTTCTGATCAAGAAACCAGTTCTGAGTCCGCACTAGGAAGTCGGGTGGACGATACTAGTTCGGAAGAGAAATTTGTGTGATCGAGCGAGCGATCGTATTGCGTACGAATGGTATAAGTACATCGTACGGGCTTGATTAAACAGATAATGAAATTCTGTAAAGAAGTCAAGAAAATTGGGAAAGAGTTAATACTGTAAGTTTTCAGAATTGAATTGCCAGAGTGGATATCTGGAATTTATTGTGTATTCCGTATATCCCATCTTAAGAATTTGTTTGTTAATATATAAATGATATTTATGTTTGAATGGTTGGTATAAAAGCTTTTGAATTAACTGTTGTTTTAAATTTCGGGGACGAAATTCTTTTAAGGGGGGAGGAATGTAACAATTCGGAATTTTGACAGCGTATTTAATAAGTATTTAATCTAATTTAAATTAAATGCAAGCTTTTAAAATTTTAAAATAATGAGATCTTGGGTATTTAACAGTTATATATGTATTTATAAAAGAAAATTTTGATTTGAAAATTTAAATAGAATACTTCAAAACCATTTAAAACAAAATTGGTCTTATTTAATAAAATCAAATCAAAGATTCAATATTTTATTATTTATGGATACAATCGTAGTTTTTAAAATAATAAGTTTAAAAATTAACAAACATAGTAATATTAACATAAGCATGGAAATTTAACACATAAGTATAAAACAATAAAATTATTATAAATATAAACATACAAAACTAGTATAAAACATAATCATAAATTATAGAATGTGACTAAAGTAATAAATATACAAATATAAGTTATAACTCGGAATATAAAATTTACATATGAAATATTATGAATATAATGCCTGGAAATCTGAAGTACAAATAGAATAGAATTAATATAGTCAAGAAAATAACCTATAAAACTCATTTGTATGACATAAAACTTTTAACCAAAGCCTTTTACATTGTTGAAAATCATGTAGACATGTTAAATGCATAAGCTAAAGAGATAACTTGTAACATACTTCTGCAAAAACTCATGTGTTGTTATACAGTTTATAGGAATAAGAAAAACAAAGTTTTCACTTTAAATCTAATAAAACAAAAATCTGTATCTTAGAAAGTATGCTTGGCCGAAAATAAAATAAATATCTTTGAACCATATAAAGTAAGTAATTAGTAGTATAATAACCAGACAAAATGAGCAGCTTCATGTATAAGCCATCCTGAAACATATCTCTTCATACAATTATCTATGTACAACTTACAAATATCTTTACAGTATAAACATGTAAATAATTTTGCAAACATATTATGAAGCAAGGCAGCCATTTGTTTTGTTCAAAGCAAATATATTACAAATCTGTTTACAGTAATTGAAAGCTGTTCAATGTAGAGTAGAAAAATAAAGTAAACGTGCATATATACAAAATATACACAGCAAACATAATTATCTAGTATAAGACATGTGAACACAAGACAAAGTTATATGTATAGTTATGCTCACCAAAAATCAAATCAGGCTGCCCTCTTTTGAACACATATATATATAAATGAATAAGCTTCTGCCAAGACAAAGTAATATAAAGCTAGATATGCTTTTAAAAATCAAACTGAACAAACTAGGAAAAAGCATTTAATTTGCAAGATAGTACATACAAAAGTCTTTATTCAAAGCTTCATACATAAGTCAAATATGTACCTGCAAGACAGTACACATCTTCATACTACTATATATATACACAGCCGAAATACAATGGTAATTGTGTAAACTAATTAAGGAACAAGCAATTAATTTGCTATCTTCTCAGCACATATTTTTGTCAGGTCCTAATATTTGTAAAAATCTGCTCATATCTAAACAACTTCACTAGATAAAACCTTCCTTAAGTAGTACTCTGTGTCCTTTATATTTGTTCATCTCTGATTTAGTTCGTTTATAAACTTAAGAAGAAACCTGAGAAAAATAAAAGCAAGAAAGAAAAAGGAGAGGAAGCAAAATTCAACTAGAATAATAAAAAACAATCAGATTCAAGGCAGATTCAAAACTTCAGTTTCAAAACAAGGAGATTTCAAACATCAATGCTTCCTGCTTATAAGAATATGGTGCAGGTGAGTAAACAAACTGATTTCAAAAATTTAGCTTGTATATTTGCTTTTTGAATGATATGTGCTTGATATAGTTCAAACAAACTACACTGTGTATATTTGGTTTGCACTGGGAACTTTTATAGCTTGTTCTTCAGTAAGTTCAAGTTTTGAACAAAGTAAAGCCCGTAAATTTCCAATACCTATTCATATAACCGTTTGATCTTGGTAGTGAGCTAATTCAAGTTGGTTTATCCTAAATAAAAGTCTGCAAACATGTTTTAAAGTTAACAGCATGTTAATACTGTATTTTCAAAACTACAGGCAAAAAAAAATCAAAGTTGAAAATTCAAGTGTTTAAATTTGTAAATTCAATAGTATATTTAGATTTCATAAACATAATTATGATTTTTAACATAAAAATTTTGATTTGAAAGCAAGGATTTTCAAAGCAGTTTTAAAAAGAAGTTTCAGTGAATTTTTGTCAAATTTGGAAGATTGAGTACATTTTAATTTCTGGAATTTGGAATGAGGCAAGATTGAAGTTGTATTAGCACTAGAAAAATGTCAATTTATTTTTCAAATGCACAAATTTTGGGTTTGAATTTAAAATAGGGTTTAAGTTCATATTTTTTTTATGCTCTGTAAAAATTAGTTTGCGGCTTCAATAGACAACCGAGTGAAGTGCCATTTTTGGTGGAGTTAGAGGAGGTTATGAGCGACGTTCTGGCGAAATTTCATCGCCTACGGTGATGAATGGTGGCCGCACGAGGGATTTGTCAGTGAGTGTTTGCGTCGCAAGTTCGAGAATCAGGTCATATTTTTGTTTTCGGCTTGTAATTGAAGTTTGGGCTTCGATTTTGTTTGAGTGGATGATTCGGGGTTTGTGGTCGTTGTCGTGAGTCGCCGGAGGCGAAGCAAGCCACCGTGCACGTGCAGAGTGGTGATGAGGTGACTGATGTATTTACCTGGGGCGGCCGTGTGCGCGTACTCGAGGGGTTGCTTCGATCTTATCTTCGGGTTGTATTGTGGGAGTCGCGTTTTCAGTAGATTCAAAACTTTATAAACTGATACTAAAAAAATATATAAAAAAGGTAAGAAGAAGAAACAGGAAGAGAAGAAGATGGGAAGAGAAACGTAGGGGGAAACACAGAAAGAAACTCGAGAATGTCTCGAGTAAAGATGGTGCTGCCTCTGTATAGTTTTTGGACGTGCGTCGTTTTGTTTTTAGTATTTGTTTTAACTAAATTAATTAAACAATTTATTAGTTATTAAGTTAGTATTTTAATTACAAGTTGATTTAGGTGAATATGCAAAGGTAGATAGTTAACAGTAAGTAGTTAGTATGTTGATTAATTTATACTTGAGTTTAAATTGATAACTTTAAATTAATTTTGAAATAAAAATTTAATCATATGTTAAATCAATTTAACCCTTAAGAATGTTAGCATATCACTTAAAAGTTAATTAACAATTGAAAATTAATTTAAGTGATTAATTAAAGATTTTGTAATTTATTAAATTGATAATAATTGACTTATTAAAAATAATTTGTAATCTTTAATAAGTAAGTTATTTATTAACAATTAAGAATCAACTAATTAACTGAGTAATTAAGTAACGGTTAATGAATAGAAGATTTAATTAAATAATTAATTAGAGATTTGATAATTAATAAATTCAAAATTAAAGATCAAATGAGTAATTAATTGATCATTAATAAGCTAATCAATTATTAATTAATTTAATAAAATTAAATAGTTTATTCTTAAGCAATCAATTAAGTAAAGTAAATCCAAACTGTATGGTATGCATTGATGATTGTGTTTGATTGACTTTAATATCTGTTTGATGATTTTTCTGTGATGTGTTGTGATATATTATGGATATCTGTGATAACTGTGTATGATCCATCTATTATATATGTTATGTTAATTTTGATATTTAATTGAACTGTTAAGTTAAATAGACAACTTGGCCCTTAAAATGGCGTTTGGATTCGATGAGACCGGGATCGGAAGAATCAAATTTGATTCTCCGAAAATCACAACGATCCAAATTAAACGATAGGTCGTGACTTATCAAATGGTGAATCGAGATGGTGTTTCAGAATACAAGGGTTATCGTCGTTGACTCTGAGGGTGATTCCAAAATGAGTGTGACGAGATAATGCCTTCGGTTTCGTTCGAACCCGGAACGAACTTGTATGGATTGAATGCTTTCAGCACATCGTCGGGCGGACGATGAGCATTCTAAGATATGTTCTATAAAGGTAATCGCAACATCAAGCCTCATCAACCGGGAATGGCTAAAACAGGGGATGTGCAGCAAGGTTAGGTGGGTCATGCCAAGCAGGACAAGATATTTCCCCTATCTAGACATCCCTTTTTATTTTCGGCTTAGTGGGCGGTTGCTAGCTACAACCGCGGGGTTTATCTTGTTCGGGACTGTTCAGTAAGGAATGGTTCCGGCCTTGTGTTGCAGGGGATGAAGGGAGTAATCCTCGGTACGGTGATCTAGGCCCCGTACTGTGACGGGCGGTACCCCAGTAGCCCTGCCATTGTTGGAAATCCATTTTCCCTACGAGACCCTACGGTTTTGATTTGTATTACCCACTTTGGTGGCTAGTAGCTGGAATTTAATGAATGTAACAATTTCGGGTATTTTCTATTTACTTGAAAACCCTAGACACTATTATAATATCACTGGATTTCCTATGAAATGTTTTGGTTAGCGTAAGGTAAAAACTTACCCATATTTATTTGTGGGGAGTCTTACGTGATACCTTTATTTTCAAATGCTTTTCAAAGTTAAGAAACATTAAACCGTTTACTCATACCAGACCCATGTCTGACCCGGAGTTTATATTTTGTGTTTTCATAAACTCTCGGGTACCCAAATTTTTACGGGTAGCCAAGGGATTCAGGTTAGATTTGACGAATTCTGGAGGAGCAATGGAGCAGGAGGCTTCAGCGTTGTAGATATATATAGTTCCGCTGTGTTAGTATCTCTGAGTCATATTGTATTGAGTTGTATTAACTAGACAGGAGTTTATAACTGCCTAGTATGTGATGTATGATCTGTATAACTCTGATTTATGTATTAAACTTTGTAATATTTATGTGTTATATTATATTTTGTTCTGTTCCGCTGTGAGATTCTGATGTTGTTGTTCTTTCTTCTCTATCTTTTTAATTTTCTCATCCCTTTCTTTCTTTATGATGATACGTCTTTCTGGTAGTAGAAAGGCGGGTCATCACACGGCCTATCATGTCAGTCGAGCTGGAGGAGGTTGCAGCCAACTATGGTGGTGGTGAAGGTGATGTTGATGGTGGAGTAGCTATGGCCGAGCATGATAGGTTGAAGCAAGGCGAACAAAATGAATAAAACAAGAAGAAAATGTAAGAAAAAAATGAATAAAACAAAAAGCAAATGTAAGAAAAAAATGAATAAAACAAGAAGAAAATGTAAGAAAAATAATAACCATTACTAAATTTTTTCCAGAAATGATGGCCGAACTATTAGAGATGAGAATCTTTTTTTCTTGCATGATAATGAAAGAAAGATACGGCTGAAGAAAGAAGTCAGTCAGCCAAATTGAATGTAAGTGGCAATTGAAATGAAAAGGTAAAAGAATATGAAAAGGTTATGGCATATGAAAAGGGTATGGACTCTTCATATTTCTTTTTCTTTTTCCATTTTAAACAAATGAAAATGCAAGTAAATAAAATAGAAAACAAATATAAATAAAGTAAGAAAGAAAATAATTAATTAATTTTTAGAAAAATATAAAATAATAAAGAAAATAGCACAAAATTGAAATTAGGAATTAATAATTGAAAATAAAGTACAATAAGCTTTGGAAAATTATAACATCATTTTAAAAATATTTCAAAAATAAAATCTTGAAATAAAAATAAACTTAAAATATTTCCAAAATAAAATAAAGTCAAATTTAAAATATTTCAAAAATCTAGGGTTGTTACAACCGGGTTTTATTTCAAATCATTTAAAATAAATATATGCCTATATCTTATGTATACCAAATCATACTTCAGGGATTTCAATCAAAATCCATTTCGCCGAAACAATTGCATAGTAAAGCTACTATATTGGCAACCCCGACTTAAAACTCGAAAATGAAAGCTGATGATGATGCAGCCATGACAGAAATTATTTTTCCAGCGACAAAAGTGAGTTTAGTACTTACTATTCCCTTTGATGTCATTTGAAAACATTTCTATTCATAATATTTTCAAATAATACTAATATTATTCTCCAAATCTTAGATAACCAATTTCAAAAAAACTTTGGAATTTAAGTTCTTAAATTCTCACTTTGAATTTCTCTTTAGTCATAAACCATATTTATATAAGTCACTTTCTTAAATAAAATCATTTCACAAGTGTAAACCTTTGTTTATATTAAAATAAACAACTTTTATCAAATAAAATTAAATATCAACTCAACGTTGTCACCAATCACCTTATAGTCAAAATGTGAAACGAAATTCATAAAGTGTTTGATTCAATGTTTGCAATAAATTAATATCTATCCTTGACATGTTGAAAAGGCGATACTTATAACTAATTAAGCACAATTCAAAAAATCAACAACAATATTCAATGTTTATAAAATGGGCAAGCACAACTAATCAATCTGTAAACGATAATAATAAATATTATCATTTATTTTTTCAAACAAACTAACCTTACCAAATTCTACAAACTATTCTTATAGCGCTAACAAATACACGCTTTCATATACATACATACATACATACATAGACATGCACACATATATGCACTCAACCTCATTCGAGGACATTACTAACCCTATCTTTAACGAGTTTACATTATAGGCTTTGGTATCGCTTAATCTAAACTCTGGTTCTAACTACGACCATCCACTTTTTGGACAATTAAAGTCGACAATAAACCAGACATGTCCAACTCAAAACATTCAAAGGACGGATTATTAATGAGTTTTATTCTAAAGAAATAAGATTGAGAAGAACAAAATACAGAATCTCACAGTGGAATGACAAAATATAATAAGTATATATGTAGTTCATGAAGCTATTTTACAATGTACGTTTGATTTCATTTTTCAATATCATAATAGTTATACTTATGTTAGACATCACAAACAATGCAGTTGAAATGTACTAGTAAATACAATCTTCAAACTCCGTCTTCATCTTCGAGCACAAATGTCTCCGAAACACTGAAATACTCAAGCTAACCTGAGTGTGAAGGAAAACAAAACATTAGAGTTGGAACTACAAATCCTCATGTAAGTTAAATAAATTTAGGTGAAATATGGTTGCAAATAACTTACATTTTGCTTCAAAGATTCACAGAAAAGTATTCAGAGCTTTCAAACACCTTTTTAGAATTTCCAATAAGTTTCATAACTAGTAATCGATTTAATTATTTTCACAATTTCGAACAACCACCTTAAGGGTTATAATTTCAAGATTATTAAATCATCGAAATAAATACAGGTTCTTTTATCAAATATTATTCCCATATTCAACTGTTCTGAAAATTCAACTTACTTTACAATTTCCAAAGTATCAATATTCCATTTGTAAGGTAAAAAAACTAAAATCATTAAATGGTTGAATTATAAAACACATATTTCTTTACAAATCATTTTTATTTTACTATATAAATTTATAGAAAATTTTAGAAATATATATATATATATTACTATTAAATTGAATCTAAAAGTTTTATAAATGAATTTCAAACTTTTGAAAATCAGATTTAGCCCAATTCAGAAAATTAAATTCTTAATAATATATAATTTCTAAAATTTCAAAATTTAATTTTGATGAATTTTCAGAGTTTAAAATCCAATTTACGAAAACCTTTCAAATTTTCCCAAACGGCAATCAAATCCCAACAATTACAATCCTACTGAAGCAGTTAACAATACATCCAATAACTCATATGCCAAAATATGATGTCCAAAGGTTCATATCACAATTCAATGGTCCAAATAACCATTATGGAAAATCATATAATGAAAATAATAATAATCAGGGTGATAACAAGGATATATCGAAATCAATAAACAATATACATCAAATCAAAGTACCATCTATCAAAATAGTCATACATCATCAAATGTCGGGGTGTTTAACTAGAAGGGATATTCAATGTCAATGTCAACTTAGATGTCAATTAAATCTTTATCAATTCAATTTTAGTCAATTCAATTTCAAACAGCAAACAATAAAATTTATCACTTCAAGGACCGGTTTAACTTGCAGTAGGATTTTAGTATTGGGTTTAGTCACTCACCTTTTAATGAATCTAAAAAATATAATAGAAGCAAACAACAATGAGTCCAACTCAGACAATACCGATACGAATCCGACCTCATACAAGAGAGATACAAATTTATTAATATCATAGAATTTGTAGATCTATAAATAACCAAATAAATTTAGTAATTATGTTATTTACCATTCTTAATCACGTATTAGCTGCTAACCCTTCCCATCGAAACCCATATGCGAATCCAAACATTGATGAACTCTAAAATTGTAGTGACCCTGACTCGGCCTTCGAAAATCACCTCGCCGCCGACGAATTCGATCACCGGAGCCCACGCGAGCCCGACCAAACCTCCGCCACTCACCCACGAGCCCATCCTCTAGGTGCGATAACCTGAAGCGCTTTGACGGCGACGCGGTTCCCCCATTAACTCTGTCAACCAAACTGAGTTATTAAACCCTAGATCATTAAGAATCGGCCACCAGAGCTCGTTATAAATTCAATTACTATTTTTACATTGATCAACACATACCAGGCTACCATCCACGTCAAGCACGACCCGTAGTTCGACGTTGGGCATCGGAAATTTTGCGAAAATATAATTACTGTTCAACAAACAATTTCTCGCCATTTACAAAGCTAAAAATCTTGAAACAATTCGCTAAAATCAACATTTTGTAAATCGATATTAGTTATATAATCGAATTGTGGAATTAAAACATTAAATTTTTCTATTTTGATTCAAAGCCTCACTGTGAATATTGTTTATGGAAAAATTACTAAGTACAAACAGCTGAAATGATTCTTAAACATAGTACTACATCCTTATTCACCTTTTATTTTCAAAGATCCTAACCTATTGCTGATGGTATGATGAGAATTTAGATTATCAAGAGGGATTGAGACTGTAATTTTTTTCCAAAACAGAGCGATATGTCCCTGTAAACAAGCATGCATACATCACACGCACACACACAAACACATATATTCAAACATACGCACTCATAAATATGTATATATCCAACATGCAGGTATTTTAAAACGATCATACTTTCAAGTGTCAACCATTATATCAAAGCATATAAGTAGATTCAAGTGAGTTTGCTCACCTCAAAATTGAAGACAGAGGACAGAAAAAGGGTTTGAGCCTGGAATGAAAATCTGAGCCTGGAATTTGAAGTTAAGAAAGAATCTTTGCTTATTCACTCTTGTATTTGTTTATTCATTTCATTAATAACAAATGTTTTTAATTTTCTTACTTACAGTATGAATCTCTGATATACACAGAGAAGCTTCTTCTTTTTTTATGTCTGCAATTGAAATCCAGAATTTACTTTAGCCTTTAACTTGATTTGTTTCCTGCAACCTGGATTGACATAATAGTTTAAATCTTGTTTTGGTTGCTGATTACCAACATTAAGTTCAAATATTAAAAATAAAAATTGCTTTCCTTTATTTGATTTCAAAGAAAAAACTGCACTGCCTAGTTGAATTGATTTGCTTGTTCCAGATTTGAGAATTTTCTTTTCTTCCTGACTTTGATATAGAAAATTTTTGTTTGATCTTTGCATTCACCTGAATTTGCTTTGAATTTGCATGCTGTAGTTTGATTGCTTTAGGATTGTGACTTTGAATTTCAGGTTGCTATTTCTTCTTTTTTCTGATTTTTTCTATATCAAAGTCAGGAAGAAAAGAAAATTCTCAAATCTGGAGCAAGCAAATCAAGTTCAACTAGGCAGTGCGGTTTTTTCTCTGGAAATCAAATAAAGGCAAGCAATTTTTTTAAGATTTGAACTTAATATTCTTAATCAGTAACCAAAACAAGATTTAAACTATTATGTCAATCCAGATTGCAGGAAACAAATCAAGTTAAAGGCTAAAGTAAATTCCAGATTTCAACCGCAGATAAAAAAAAGAAGCTTCTCTGTGTATAGCAGAGATTCATACTGTAAGTAAGAAAATTAAAAACTTTTTTATTAATGAAATGAATAAACAGATACAAGAGTGAATAAGCAAAGATTCTTAATTTCAAATTCCAGGCTCAGATTTTCATTCCAAGCTCAAACCCTTTTCGTCCTCTGTCTTCAATTTTGAGGTGAGCAAACTCACTTGAATCTGCTTATATGCTTTGATATAATGGTTGACACTTGAAGTATGATCGTTTTAAAATACCTGCATGTTGAATATATACATACTTATGAGTGCGTATGTTTGAATATATATATGTGATGTATGCATGCTTGTTTACAGGGACATATCTCTTTGTTTTGGAAAAAAATTACAGGCTCAATCCCTCTTGATAATCTAAATTCTCATCATACCATCAGCAATAGGTTAGGATCTTTTAAAATAAAAGGTGAATAAGGATGTAGTACTATGTTTAAGAATCATTTCAGCTGTTTGTACTCAGTAATTTTTTCATAAACAATATTCACAGTGACGCTTTGAATCAAAATAGAAAAATTTAATGCTTTAATTCCGCAATTCGATTATATAACTAGCATCGATTTACAAAATGTTGATTTCAGCGAATTGTTTCAAGATTTTTAGCTTTGTAAATTGCGAGTAATTGTTTGTTGAACAGAGATTATATTTTTGCAAAATTTTCGATGCCCAGCGTCGAACTACGGTTCGTGCTTGACGTGGATGGTAGCGTGGTACGTGTTGATCAATGTAAAAATAGTAATTGATTTTATAATGAGCTCTGGTGGCTGATTTTTGATGATCTAGGGTTTAATAACTCAGTTTGGTCAACATAGTTAATGGGGGAACCGCGTCGCCGTCAAAGCGCTTCAGGTGATCGCACCTAGGGGATGGGCTCGTGGGTGAGTGGCGAAGGTTTGGTCGGGCTCGCGTGGGCTTCGGTGATCGAATTCGTCGGCGGTGTGGTGATTTTCGAAGGCCGAGTCAGGGTCGCTACATTTTGGTATCAGAGCTGAGGTTAAAACTTTAGCTCAGGAGTATAACACATTAAGTAACTCATTAGAGATAGGGTGAAGTATACCCTAGAATGAGTATATCCCTAAGATATCCATTCGAATGCCTTAGTAAATTCTCTTACTATCCATTGATAGTAAGTATGAGTGCAAGAAGAGGACGAGATAGGGGACATGGGAGTACCACTACGAATGGTCGATACCCTGCAACAGTGGAAACAACTTTCTTCTCAATCTTCTTTGATTCGATTCCAAATTCTTTTGATATCTTTGTAGCAGCTCCAAAAGAAGTTTCAATGTGATGGTGTCCCTACGAATCGTTGTAGAAAATCCTTATTTCGTATCTTTATCGGTTTTGTAACAACCCGGGGTTTTGTAACAATTGATTATCGTCAAATGACGATTAAATAGGTTAGCTAATTACTGTTGAGAGTTTTGAATCCGGTTTAAATTCTTTTTCAAAATTTGTTAAGGTGTGTGGGCTTTAAAAATTAATATTGGGCCACATTTATTTTTCATGGTGCGGTGATAAAACAAAAACCAAACGAACGAAAGTATGGCGGCTTCAAATTTTCGTCACTCGCTCGTTCTAGAATTAGGGCTTTTGATTTTTTCGAAGAGAAAAGGGGGATTTCGGTTGATAGATCTGTGCCCGTCAGAATAAGGTGAGTGTTTTTCACTCACATCTTTAATTCAAGCTGAGGTTTATTTAGAGTTTGAATTCCTTGATTTCGTTCGTATACCATTATTTGAATTCGTCAGTTTCTTATTTCGGTAGTTCGATTTAGTTTTGCGGTTGATGATTTCTTTAATGTTTTCAATCCACACGGTTTTGATTCTGATTTTGTTGTTGTTCGATTCCTTGATACTTATGGCTTGAATTGCCTTGCTCATCATGGTTTCGACTTTGCTGATTCGACTTTAGCACTGACTTGTTCATTGTCAGCCTTGTCACTTTTGTTGATATTATTTGAAATTGCTATACATTTGAATCCCTGTCACTTGTTAATTTCGGCCACTTGAGGTTGTTTATGTGATGATTTTGACTTTCGTGGTTGAACTGCTACTGTTGATTCCTTTTGTGACTTCGGTCATCTGACTTTGGGAATACTATTCCCTGACTCGCCATCTTTGGTCATCACCATTGCGATGTCATTGAACTGTAGTTTGTTTAATTGTCAATTACTGCTTTTATTTGTATGTTGTGTTGAAGTCACCTAACTTCGACATCTGTAGGCACTTGATTACTTGCGGCCATGATTTTGTGAAAAATATATTTTTGATAAGAATTCAATGTGATGTTTGGTTCACTTGAGTGTCGCTTTACTGGGTGATACATTTGTTCACAATTTCCTCTAAAGTGCCATTGTTGCCTCGGGTTTAAGTTTTGCTCGTATAACTTGGTGCCTCTGGTTCTTGCTGTTGCTTGTCTTCGGCATTTGACCTGAATTTTAAAAGTGCTGCCGACCTTGGTCATATGTCTTGACATTGTGCTGCAGTCACATGAATTAAACTTGTTTATTATAGTTGGTTTTTTCCATGCTTTATTGAGTTGTTTTGAGGCTGTGTATTTAATTCCCATTTGCCTCGAGACAGTTTTGCTTGCATACTTCACCAGTTTGTACCACTGCCATTTTGCACTATCTAGTTCATATTGCATTGCTTCATCATTTGTGTCCACTGCATTCTTCGTCTCATATCAACTTGTTGCTATATGGTTCCAATCTTGATTTCTTGCACATTGATGTTGAGCTACTTACTGGTTCTCTCACTTTGTCTTGTTCAACATGTGTGATAAGTCTTTCACTTTGAATTGTTTGCATATGGGCTGATAGGTGTTTGTGTACATGTTCTATTTTATTTATTTGTGTTAGTGGATTGGCTTTGCTGTATGGTCAGTGGTGCACCGTGCTTCGAGTATATGAGCAGTTTCACTTTGGGTTGTAACTGTCTTGAACATTTGAACTTAGTTGATGTTTGGTTTTGTGATTTCTGGTTCATTTCAGTTTGATTTGAACTGCATATTTCTGTGGCATCTTTTCTTGATATTTTGGAATTTGCCCTGGTGTCCATGTGGTGGTTGTAGTTTCTTGTTTGCAGTTTGCCCTTGTATTCAAGTGGTGGCTGCAGTTCCATTTAGTATGAAGTTTTGCCCTTGTTGGTTTGTATTACACTGAGTTAATCCTCATGTGTACTGATGCATTGTATTTTCATTTAGCCTTGAGCCTGGGCAGATAGTACGATTGGGTCTTGCACTGCAATGACCACTAAATTCATTTGCATTTTGATGCACTGAGCTTTTTTGTAATTCATCACTGTAGTGGCGAGGCAGTGCATGCGAGCGTGTACTACAGCCACACAGAATTGACATTTTAAGAGATATTTCAATTGTTTGAATTGTTTTGTATGTCCAATTCAATATTTTTAAATTTTATTTTGATTTGGTTTGATTCGATCATTTTGTTGTTGTCTAATTATCTATTTGATAATTAGATTATGAGTTTCTATTTATTTATTTAATAATTAGATTTTGTTGTTAATTTTCGTTTAGGAAATTCAGTTGTTTTTTAAATTATCTTCATTGATAATCCTTTCATTTATCTTTTTTGATAATTTGAATTTGTTGATTTGTTGTTTAACACTATTATGTGTTATATTTGCCGTTATCAGATTTCCTTATTAGAGGATGGGATAGGTGAATTTATTTTGACTGTCGTATATTTGTTAATTAATTATTATTGCTTCCGTGCATTAATAACTGGGTTTGAATTAGACTGACCCATGTATTATTTTCTTTTGAATTTAATACTCGGGTCGGACCGAGTTATTTCAGGTTGTAGATATCATGCTTTGGGTTGCTGCTTGAGCTATGAAGTCTCTTTATATCTTTTGGAGTAGTCATTGTCATAGTATAGGATGATATGTATTCATGTATATTATTGTCAGTAATGTACTTGTATATGTAACTTCCAGTGTCGATAGTTGTAGTTGTATCATATGTATGTTATCGCATATATTGTAACTGACTTCAGTTATATATATATATATATATATATGAGATTTTACATTATCTGTGTTCCGTATTTAGCTTATCTGTGTTATTATTATATATGTTGTCCTAAACTATTATGAACCATCGTAGTTCGTTTTATACTAGAATTGGATATGCCGATGGGAGTAAGAGAAGAAAAAAAAATATACCACTCCTATCGAGATAACCAATACTAGTGTAAGGCCTAACTACGGATGCCCGCTCCTATCCAGCCTTATTCTTCATAATAACAGACAATATTTTCTTTTAATACTCTTTGTTATTGTGAGCATAGAGGTGGGGCGTCACAGTTGGTATCAGAGCGAGGGGTTTATGGACATAATATAGAACATAACTTAGATTGAACATGTGTTACAACTATTTGTTGATGTTTTTGTTGTGCTTTGAGTCAAAACTAAAGTTTTGAAATTATGATAAAATTTTTAAATATCTGTATTTAAAAATAAAGGTGAAATTATGTTTTGTTTATAGAGTAATTTGTGTTCTGTTCATCAGAGTGCGCAGCGGAAACAGTGAGACTGTCTTCGCTGAGTACAACTGATAAACCTTTTGATTTAAAAATCGAAATATGAAACTGAAATAAATTTCATTTGTTGTTCACATATATGTATTTATTTTGATTTCTACGAAAACTTCGAATCCGATTTGAGGATCCGAAGCGATTGCAGTTATGTGATTTTGTTGAGATTTTTGCTGTTTTGAATTATCTTCATTGAAGATATATTCGAGTGATTTCTTTGTTCACCTTGTAGGGTGCGTGCAAATATGAGTTGCACGTTACTGCATTAATCTTATGTTGAACCGATGTTTGATTCTAAAACGTATTTTGTTGCCGTTATTTTTATAACGGGATTTGTTCACCGATGCTAAATTTTTGAAGCGCGGTGTTTTGTTGATATTTTGATGAATGAAAATTCTCTGGTATTATATTTTGATGCAAATTATTTTGATGAGATTTTGACGTATAAAAATTACTGTCGCTTTGACTTCAGTAACCGTCAAATTTTAAAGTGGATTTTCAAGCGGTTATCCCGCAATATTGATTTTGAGATCCGTTTTTACGGTGTTTTGAGAAGTTCAATTTCCTTATCAAATTTGCTACAGATGTTACTGTTTCAATCACCTGTTTTAAAAATTATTTTTTAAAAAAAAAATTGTTTTTCAAAATTTCTACAGTTTGCGCTTTCAAAAGAATGAGGAAGCGATTTAAACACTTCAGCAAACTTGAGGACTATGAACCCTCACTTTTACTGATTCGCTTAATTCCGGACTTGTCCGTTTGAGAACGTAAAATGTTATTAATTTAAAATACACGATTTTGCACTTTCAAGGAAACGATGAAGAGAATTAAATGATTTGGTAAAACTCGTGGTATGGGACATGTGTGTTTGCTATTTCGATTAATTCCGGACTCGTCAATTGAAATATTTGCTTTTTTGATGATTTTGATGATTTTGTTGGGCTTTCGAGCCACTTTATTGGACCTTCGGGTTATTGTTGGACCTTCGGGTCAATACCAGTACTAGACCTTTGGGTCTTTTGTTGGACCTTCGGGTCGTTTGTTGGGCGCCAAAAATATAGTACTTGGTAGGCTTCGGCCATTTGTTGATGCACGTGCGGCGTAGCAAAAACTCGCCATCTGATGAGATCGATCCAACTTTTTATGTTGATTATCTAGTCATCTTAATTGATTTCTAGATATTTGTTGTTTCCAATTATTTGCATGTAATTGGACATTTGTTGTTTTTGATTATCGTTTTTGATAATTAGATATTTGTTGATTTGAGATTTCTGATTGTCATTTTTGATAATTAGATATTTGTTATTTCTGATTATCGTTTTTGATAATTAGATATTTGTTGATTTGGGATTTCTGATTATCGTTTTTGATAATTGTTGATTTGAGATTTCAGATTATCGTTTTAAATAATTAGATATTTGTTGATTTGAGATTTCTGATTATCGTTTTTGGTAACTGGATATTTGTTGTTTCTGATTACCATTTTTGATAATTAGATATTTGTTGACTTGGGATTTCTGATTATCGTTTTTGATAATTAGATATTTGTTGATTTAAGATTCTGATTATCGTTTTTTGATAATTAGATATTTGTTGTTTTTTATTATCGTTTTTGATAATTAGATATTTGTTGATTTGAGTTCTAATTATCTTTGTTGATAATTAGATATTTGCTGATTTGAGTTCTAATTATCTTTGTTGATAATTAGATATTTGCTGATTTGAGTTCTAATTATCTTTGTTGATAATTAGATATTTGCTGATTTGGGTTCTAGTTATGTTTTTGATAATTAGATATTTGTTGTTTCTGATTATCGTTTTTGATAATTGGTTATTTGTTGTTTCTTATTATCTATTTGATAATTAGATATTTATTGATTTGAGATTTCTGATTATCGTTTTTGATAATTAGATATTTGTTGATTTGAGATTTCTGATTATCGTTTTTGATAATTAGATATTTGTTGATTTGAGATTTCCGGTTATTGTTTTTGATAATTAGATATTTGTTGATTTGGGATTTCTGATTATCGTTTTTGATAATTAGATAATTGTTGATTTGAGATTTCTGAATATCGTTTTTGATAATTAGATATTTGTTGATTTGAGATTTTTGATTATCGTTTTTGGTAATTGGATATTTGTTGTCTCTGATTACCCTTTTACATAATTAGATATTTGTTGATTTGGGATTTCTGATTATCGTTTTTGATAATTAGATATTTGTTGATTTGGGACTGATTATCGTTTTTGATAATTAGATAATTGTTGATTTGAGATTTCTGAATATCGTTTTTGATAATTAGATATTTGTTGATTTGAGATTTTTGATTATCGTTTTTGGTAATTGGATATTTGTTGTCTCTGATTACCCTTTTTCATAATTAGATATTTGTTGATTTGGGATTTCTGATTATCGTTTTTGATAATTAGATATTTGTTAATTTGAGATTTCTGATTATCGTTTTTGATAATTAGATATTTGTTATTTCTGATTATCGTTTTTTTGATAATTGGATATTCGTGTTTCCTGATTATTTAATTGATGATTAGATTTTGTGAGAATTTGTTAATTTCTTTTATGAAATTAAAAGATTTCTTTGGTGTTTGTGTTCTTGACCTTTATTTTTGTAGATTAACCGGTTTATGTTAGAAAAATAATTGTTATTGATGACCTTAATTATCAAAATTGCGGGGACGCAATTTTTATAAGGAGGGGAGTCTATAACAACCCGGGTTTTGTAACGATTGATTATCGTCAAATGACGATTAAATGAGTTAACTAATTACTGTTGAGAGTTTTGAATCAGGTTTAAATTCTTTTTCAAAATTTGTTAAGGGGTGTGGGCTTTAAAAATTAATATTGGGCCATGTTTATTTTTCGTGGTGCGGTGATAATTAGCTAAGGCCGATACCTGTTCCTCTCTTCATTCATTTGAAAACCCTAAAAAAAACCAAACGATCGAAAGAATGGCGGCTTCAAATTTTCGTCACTCGCTCATTCTAGAATTAGGGCTTTTGATTTTTTCGAAGAGAAAAGGGGGATTTCGGTTGATAGATCGGTGCTGTCAGAATAAGGTGAGTGCTTTTCACTCACATCTTTAATTCAAGCTGAGGTTTATTTAGAGTTTGAATTCCTTGATTTCGTTCGTATACCATTATTTGAATTCGTCAGTTTCTTATTTCGGCAATTCGATTTAGTTTTGTGGTTGATGATTTCTTTGACGTTTTCAATCCAGACAGTTTTGATTCTAATTTTTTTGTTGTTCGATTCCTTGATACTTATGGCTTGAATTGCCTTGCTCATCATGGTTTCGACTTTGCTGGTTCAACTTTAGCACTGACTTGTTTATTGTCGGCCTTGTCACTTTTGTTGATATTATTTAAAACTGCTATACATTTGAATCCCTGTCACTTGTTAATTTCGACCACTTGAGGTTGTTTATGTGATGATTTTGACTTTCGTGGTTGAACTGCTACTGTTGATTCCTTTTGTGACTTCGGTCATCTGACTTTGGGAATACTATTCCCTGACTCGCCATCTTTGGTCATCACCATTGCGATGGCATTGAACTGCAGTTTGTTTAATTGTTAATTACTGCTTTGATTTGTATGTTGTGTTGAAGTCACCTAACTTCGACATCTGTAGGCACTTGATTACTTGCGGCCATGATTTTGTGAAAAATATATTTTTGATAAGAATTCAATGTGATGTTTGGTTCACTTGAGTGTTGCTTTACTGGGTGATACATTTGTTCACAATTTCCTCTGATGTGCCATTGTTGCCTCGGGTTTGAGTTTTGCTCGTATAACTTGGTGCCTCTGGTTCTTGTTGTTGCTTGGCTTCGGCATTTGACCTGAATTTTAAAAGTGCTGCTGACCTTGGTCATATGTCTTGACATTGTGTTGCATTCACATGAATTAAACTTGTTTATTATAGTTGGTTTTTGCCATGCTTTATTGAGTTGTTTTGAGGCTGTGTATTTAATTCCCATTTACCTCGAGACAGTTTCGCTTGCATACTTCACCAGTTTGTACCACTGCCATTTTGCATTGTCTGGTTCATATTGCATTGCTTCATCATTTGTGTCCACTGCATTCTTCGTCTCATCTCAACTTGTTGCTGTATGGTTTCAATCTCGATTTCTTGCACATTGATGTTGAGCTACTTACTGGTTCTCTCACTTTGTCTTGTTCAACATGTAAGATAAGTCTTCGACTTTGAATTGCTTGCATACGAGATGATAGGTGTTTGTGTACATGTTCTATTTTATTTATTTGTGTTAGTGGATTGGCTTTGTTGTATGGTCAGTGGTGCACTGTGCTTCGAGTATATGAGCAGTTTCACTTTGAGTTGTAACTGTCTTGACCATTTGAACTTAGCTGATGTTTGGTTTTGTGATTTCTGGTTCATTGCAATTTGATTTGAACTGCATCTTTCTGTGGCATCTTCTCTTGATATTTTGGAATCTGAACGCTGGTGTCCATGTGGTGGCTGCAGTTTCTTGTTTGCAGTTTGCCCTTGTATTCAAGTGGTGGCTGCAGTTTCATTTAATATGAAGTTTTGCTCTTGTTGGTTTGTATTACACTGAGTTAATCCTCATGTGTACTGACGCATTGTATTATCATTTAGCCTTGAGCCTGGGCAGATAGTACGATTGGGTCTTGCATTGCAATGACTACTGAATTCATTTGCATTTTGATTCACTGAGCTTTTGTGTAATTCATCACTGTAGTGGCGAGGCAGTGCACGCGAGAGTGTACTGCAGCCACACAGAATTGACATTTTAAGAGATATTTCAATTGCTTGAATTGTTTTGTATGTCCAATTCAATATTTTGAAATTTTATTTTGATTTGGTTTGATTTGATCATTTTGTTGTCGTCTAATTATCTATTTGATAATTAGATTATGAGTTTCTAATTATTTATTTAATAATTAGATTTTGTTGTTAATTGCCGTTTAGGCAATTCTGTTTTTTCTAAATTATCTTCATTGATAATCCTTTCATTTATCTTTGTTGATAATTTGAATTTGTTGATTTGTTGTTTAACACTGTTACGTGTTATATTTTCCGTTATCCGATTTCCATATTAAAGGATTGGTTAGGTGAATTTATTTCGACTGTCGTATATTTGTTAATTAATTATTATTACTTCCGTGCATTAATAACTGAGTTTGAATTAGACTGACCCGTGTATTATTTTCTTTTGAATTTAATACTCGGGTCAGACCGAGTTATTTCAGGTTGTAGATATCATGCTTTGGGTTGCTGTTTGAGCTATGAAGTCTCTTTATATTTTTTGGAGTAGTCATTGTCATGGTAGAGGATGATATGTATTCATGTATATTACTGTCAGTAATGTACTTGTATATGTAACTTCCAGTGTCGATTGTTGTAGTTGTATCATATGTATGGTATCACATGTATTGTAACTGACTTCTGTTATATATACTAGTATATGGCACGTGCTACGCACATAGAAAGTTGTAAAGTTCACAAGTGTGTGTCATTTTGTTCAATGTGATACTTTGATCACTTTGCCTTGTATTTATTGTTTTACGTGGCGCAACTCAAATTATGTTTATATAGTTTCATTTGCTTTTACAACCTCTAAAAGATGGCAAGTAAACAAATCATATATAGTTTTGATGGGTGCTTAGTTTTGAAGCATATATAGTTTTGATGGGTGATGGATTTCGTGAAAATGAACTTGACTCCATGCCCTTAACAAACTAATGAGTGTAATATGTGGGCAATTTCTAGAAGGATGCAAGTAAACTTTATATTATTGACATTTTTAACCATACACAATATATCTATTCTCGTCAAGCCAACTATCCATATACTTTTAATACATCAAAATTTACATCATAACGGTTTTATATGCAAACACGTTAAGGGTGTGTTCAATAGAAAAAATTCCGACGTTGTGTTAGCCTTGCGTCAGACGCGTCTGATGCTTCCGACACATCAATAGTGGGACCACCTCTTTGGTTCGCTAGGGTGAACTGATCAAATTGATATGTTGGAATATGATGTGTCGAACTACAGTAAATAATTACAATTTATCATTTGATCCCCTTCCAACAAAATATTAATACTTTCTTCTCTCTTTCCTACACAAATAACTAATACTCTCAACACAATTAATGATAACAAAACAATTAGGTTTTCTTTCAAATACTTCTTTGATTTTGCTTTCCATATACAAAACACACTCTCCTTTTCCCTAACTTTCTCCTTTTATATGCCTATTTCCCATATTCTTTTCGTGTCTCACAATAACATACCCTAGCAATAGAACTAAAGCCTATGTGGTTGGTAGAAAACTAAAGTTAATTGAGAATAAGGTATACATCTAACATGATCATAATATGAAATAACTTATGAACATATGTTAATTTATTCAAATATGTGAACATGCCTTGTTGGTTTATTATTACATGAGTTTGTTGGTTGTAGTTGTGATGAATCTTTTTCAAATTATGGGAATGTTAGTTTTAGGTGATTTAATAATATGAGCAAACAGGTGAAAGGACCAATCAGTGTGGTCGGTAGAGGAATGTCACTGAGTAAAATGTTCACGAATGATCCTGATATATAATCTATGGAAACAAATAGAAAATTTGAATTTATTTACCTTTTTAAATTCTAGGAGTCACAAATATTGTACTGTTAAATGGAGTGGATTGCATTATGATTATTTGTATTTACAATTCAATTTTTTGTTTGTTCAAGAATGTACACTCTTAAACTCACATTTTGTTTGCTGTATCATTGTTCTTATTATGAAATTGAATTCTTCTATTATGACTCGACCTTATTTTTTTATACATGAATTATATCCATATTTTAAAAGAAAATAATACCCTAACATGAACTTTTTATTATTTTCTTGAGTATAATTTCAACGATTTACTATTTTGAAAGGAACTAACTCACCAATTAATAGGTCATGAAAAGTCACCTTTACAAAAATCATTTGGGGTATGTATTGCCAATAAAAAAGCAGTACTTTTTAATTAATTTTATAATAGATATTTAGATATATATAATATGAGAAAGCCTAGCTACTAAGACATAATGATAAAAACGTCGATGCAATCAATTTGGTTTGTTGGATATAAATTGATTTCAACCACAAAAGCAAACCTAATCAAACCCAAAAAATTAAGATATATTTTGCCAAATTTTGTGTTTTTATTTGTATCAAGAAAATTTCTCCCATATAATACCCTGCAATACATTTTATGTTAGATAGAAAGTATTGGTATATGAAATATTTTTCTCCACGGATGGTAGCGCTAATAGCATTTCACGTTTGGAAAATGTTTGAATCCTGGCAATAGCTAGTACCAAAAATTAAGCATGTAAAGATATAGAACATAAATAGGCATTGGGCACAAATAAGGAAATATAAAAGATGATAGACATATGTATGTTTGACACATAATCAAGACTGCTACTTGCTATAGACATCATAACTCATAAGAATAAAAAAGATGGAGGAAAGTAATGCAGGAACAGGGTAAATGCAACAATTACACAAAAAGAAGTAAATAACATTTGCAACAGAAGGAGCATGCAAATTAAGGAGCATGCAAATTAGGTGTAACCATACAATTTTAATAATAATAACTCATTAACTTATTACACCAATTTAAGCCACCTAAACTTCAACATCCTAACCTCCTCAAGTACATTGGACAACAATAGTGAATTTGAAAGGGAACTATACCTCAACAATAATGAATTAGAAAGAGAACTATACCCCAATTGGCACTTTCTTCTACTCTTCTTTCATGTGACAACTCCTTGGTGGAGAACTACAGATATTTTATGCCATATACATACCATACTTAAGAAAGGGTAGATGTTGGAAGTTGCTCAATATTTGAATGTTTTATGCCTAGTTTTTGCCTGGCAATCTGCCTCCATGCCTGGTCAAATTCATTCAGCCACTTCAACACAGCAGCTTCAACTACGATTCCTCAATGCAACATGCTTTTATTCTCTGTCAAACTGTCAATTTTTCATTACAATTTGTGTTGCTCTATTGTAATTCCAGACCCGCATTCCATGAGAATAGCTCCTAACAACATGAAGCCCCAATCCTCAGTCTTCTTGTTGTGCTCATGTAACCATGCTTCAGTCTTGCTTAGAGCTAATAAGTTTCGACATTTCTGTTTAGTAGATATATATTCTCCTCACTCCAGCACTTCAGTTACTAACATCGGTTTCACCATTAATTCAGTTTCCAATGCATGCCCCTAGCTTCAGTGCCTTACTTTAGGAAGGCACCAGTCCGTTGTTGTACTCTAGGCCCACTTTGCTACACATCAGTCTCTCCAACGCTAACACTGCATCTGAAATTCAATTTGTAGTCCTCCACTATGTACAAGACATGTTATACACATTACCATGCACGTCTGAACGTCCAATTTTATTTAATTTCATTGTAAATATACAGCTACTATGTTGGGATATAGCTTATCAGCGTGGATTCCCACTAATTCAAGCTGCTACGGTCTCAGATAAATTCGATTCAAGGAAATATTAGCTCGGCTCTATCACCACTTTAGCTTAACTATGCTATTATAGGACAAATCACTCATTTATTTCAATGCTTCACTTCATTATTACTGTGTTATCTCAATGCTGATGTACTCATTCATTGACTCACTCTTTGATTCACATACATTCGGCATTGACATAGTTTAATGCCAGTCCTCTTGCTTCCTTTAAGCTACTTTGAATTGCCATTGGTTAGATCATGCACTTGCACCTTATTTTGTTACTGTATCTTGCTGCCACTCATCCTTAATTTACATGATGTCAGAAATACCATAGTAGGCCCACTTATACCGAACATTCTAGAATGACTGATATTTTTGGTGGAGTTGCAACAGGCAGTCAATGTGTACCATACCAAGCTTTATTTGATGTATATCACCACTCTACACTAATGCGCTTTATACTTGGATCAGGTACACCTTCTTTTAGCACTAAACAGATAGTCTAAATGGTCGAATCAGCTTTACTTTAATGTGATTATGCTAACAATTTAAGATCATCTCGATTATGTAAATTTGTCACTACAATACGTATTAAATGTAACACCATCATTACTAGTGTGCAATTTTTGGTTTGATCATCAATCTGATGTGTTCATATTGACTATAGCACCTAGATATTTAATATTCACTTGTATTGCCAACTACCAGGCTTGTGGTAACCTTTGAATTATCTATGATAATAAATAAGTTTGTGTGCTCTCCTTAAATCAAGGATCATTCTTTTGTAAAAATAATAGTACCATGCAAATTTCATTATCAATGTTTAATATGTATGTACTATGTGCTTTAGTTTGTGAGAAAAATTGTGAAAATTCTATGGTGTCCACTTATAACCTTTTGAATTAGATCACCTGTACATCTAGTAGAATCACTCTTAGTAACTAATCATTCTACATCCAAGTAACTCCCATTTTATATACCAGAGTGTGCCTAATTTTATCAACCAAGATTAGTGGAAAGAGAGAAATTTGGTTGGATTCAGCTAGTAATTACGGGATGCCAATGGGAATAGGTTGTTTTCTTCTATTATGTAATATATAGCTAGAGAAAAATATATAACAGTTTTCCTATTTTGTTCAATATAGATAAAGTATCACTGGCAGAACTATATCATAATTCTATTTTGTACAATTTATATATATTAAAATCAGAAAGCAACAACCGGCTAAATCAACTTAAAATCGATACTGTTACAAAATAAAACCAATATGCAAAAACACGACATCAAGCAATCGAATAAAACTATTTTGCAGCTTACAGTCTAAAAAAAACTCAAACCAATACTCTATTAAGGATAAAATATATGTACTGAATAAGTAAAAGTAAAAGAAAGAGAGGAAGAGAAGCATACAATAACAGTTAGTTGAAATCAGTAGGTGTTGATGAAACATCGGCAGGATGATAATCAGTAGACATGAGGGTGAATTAAGGACGGAGTCGTTGATAAAGACTGTTAACAACAGGAGGTTGAGGCGGTAGATCTAAATTTGCTAGATTTGGAATGGCAACTGAATCATTAGGAGGTAGAGCGAATGAGGCGACCAAATGTTGGCGATGGAAGCGGTAGATCTGGTGACTGAACTGGTTGTAAAAGAAAAACAAGGAGATGGTAGATTGGATAGGTGATCGGTGATGAAGTGTGGATGCAGAGAGGAATAAGGGAAAGGGTTTCTGGATGCGTAATGTAAAAGGTTAAACGGAGAAGGCCGTATGGATGTAAAATGGAAGTAGGACGAAGGGTAGCACAGGGTAAGACCCTGAATAAATCAATTCTCCGCTATCTAAGTAATTACATTTGTTTTATAAGAAAGAAAGCCAGCACACTACATCTTTTTTTAAAGTAGATGCTCTCTTTTTTGTAAAGGAATCTATCCTCTTTGTCTTTTATCTTCCTCCAAGAGAATGGAGAATGAGCTGTCAGTTTTAATCATCTGTAGACATGGTAGTGGACTCTACGTCATTTTTGTCTTCATTGTTTTTCTTTCTTTATCTTTCTTTTTTGTAGCTTTGTATTAGGGATGGTTTAGGATGGAAAATGTCAAAATTTCTGTGGTGGATCCATTGATTTCTTAATTCTTTTGTGACAAATATTTTTGTAGTGGGAGTTTCTGTATAAAGAAATTTATTTTTTGTATCCCACTCATCTTCTTCAGCAATTTTTGTAGCTCTATATCTCTCATAGGCTTGTTCTTTGATTTCTTTGTACTGGATAGCTTTTGGTTTGTAGTCTTCATTCCAGTCTGTATAATCTGGGTCAAGAAACTTTGCTTTGACCTGGACAGCATGTTTTGTTGGTTCAAATATATGTTTGCCAAAGTGTGGAGGAATTGATTTGAACTCCATGTATATATCTGTAGCCAAAATGTTTGTAAGTTGTTCTATAGTGGTTCCAAATGGTTCTGAGATATCATCTTGAATCCATTCTTCACTATAAAGTTTTTTAATAAATCCAAAATTTATTAGCACCATGGGGTCTAGTACTATATTTTTGTGGATTAGGTATTTGTATTTGCTGAGGTTTAAGGTGATTTGTGGGATTGCACATGTAATTGTACAAGGACAGTTTATGTTTGTTTGTAGACACTGAGAAAACTTTTTTGTACATGGTATGTTGGAGTTCCTCAATATTTACCAATGGATTTGTAATCCTTCTTTAGGAATCTGGGATATTTGTGAGAAGAATTCACAAATAGTGTTGAACATACTTGGGGATTGTTCTTGAATATGGAAAATGAATTGTAATTCCCTAGTCATTTGTTCAGGGAAATTTGGTAAGACAATTTTCTGTAGAGATTTGGTCTGAGGAGAAAGAGGCAGAAGATTTGTTTTGGGTTGTCCCAAATTTGTCATCTTTGTATTAATATTTTTTGTTGCAACTGCATAAGAGGTTTGTGGCCTAAGATTTATTGAAGAAGAAGAAGAAGTTTCAGGAACTTCTTCCTTTGCAAATTTCCCCATAGATATTTTTTGTAAACTTTGTATGTCATCGGAAATAATAAAATCATCTCCAAAGTTTTTCTGTAATTCTGTAATTGCTTCATCATAAGTGTTGAAGCCTTTGTAAAGTGGGTTCCTATATCTGGGATTTTGTTTTAGAAAATTTATTTTTATTATGATCTGTTCCCATGAGGCATATATGCCAGCATCAGGACCTGTAAAAAGACCATAATAAAGGTATTTTTGTCTTGTGATTTTGAAAAAATCTGTAAGAGTCTTGTGGTTCCAAATATTATCTAGAACCATTTGTTGTTCCTCTGTGACTTTTGTCTTTGTCTGGAACCTATTTTGTTTTGAATATGTCTTGAGATGCATAGAAGGATCTTGTTCTCCCATATTCATTTTTTGCCTTTTTGTAATCTGCATGTAGAATGTTAGTGGAAAACAGCAGGTAGAGTTATCTTAACAACCTAGAAAGTTTATCTGGTAAAAAATTGTCCTTACCTTTTATATGTTCCCATAGTATATTTGTTCCACAATTTGTTATAGCATTTTTAAATTTAAGCCACCTATTATTTATTATTCCCTTGTCTTTTTTATTTTCTGTATATTTGACTATGGATTCACAGTCAGTTCTAATTGTTATTTCTTTCTATGAGATTATGAAAAGTTTGAAGGATTCTAGGACATTTATTATTGCTAAGATTTCATAATCTAAGGATGTCACATATCCTTTTTCTTTATATATACCAGAGGTGTATCTGCATATTTTTTCTGTTGTTTTGTTTTCGTATTTGTTAATTTTACTCGGTAAAATACCACCCCATCCTAAGGATGATCCATCTGTTTCTATTATCAAATATTCCGTTTGTAGGGGTAAACTTAAAGGTTGTAAATTGCTTGCTATTTCTTTTATCTTTTGTATTTGTTTTATGTCTTCGAAATTAAAGTCTCTGTTTCCTTTGGGGCTAGCTTTGTTGTATAAAGGCCCAGTATATTTTGAAAGATTTTGAATATACGACCTTGCATAATTAACAAGTCCAAGAAAAGCCTGTAGTTGTTTTAGATTTTCTATTTTGTCTGGGAATTCTAATATTTTCTTTGTTATATGGGGTTGTAATTCTATAGTTCCTTTACCAATTCTGGCTCCAAGAAATTCTATAGAATTTTTTAGTAGTTCCATTTTCTTTTTGATATGATTAATCCATGTGCTTCGATTAGTTTTAAAACTGTATATAAATGTGCTATATGTTTTTGCTTTGTTTTAGAGAAAACAAGAATATCATCAATGTAAACACAAGTGTATTTGTTACAATGTTGAAAAACATTATCCATTTTTCTTTAGAAAATTTGTGGTGCATTTTTTAACCCGAATGGCATAACGAGCCATTCATAATGACCTTCACTACATGTAAATGCAGTCCAAGGTATGAAATCTGGGTGCATTTTTACTTGCCAGAATCTTGATTTAAGATCAAATTGGAGAACCAGTTTGTACCTTGTATTTTGTTGATGAGAACATCTTTGTTTGGTATACAATATCCATCTTCATGGGTATTGTCATTAAGCCTTGTATAATTCATGACCATTCTAGACTGGCCACGTTTTCTTTCAGATTCTTTTTGTACAATAAACGCTGCCGTTCTATGTCTTGAATCTGTTTTTCTTATGATATGTAAATCAGTAAGTATTTTAATGTGCATTTTAAATTCATCCATGATCCAATTATCATATTTAGGCGAACCAGTTTTTATTGTTAAGTCTGGGTTTATTATGTCTAACTTACATTGTATTTTATCTTTGTCCCAAAATTTTAGAGGTTTTTCACCTATGATTTCTATATTTTCTAATTTAGAAATCATTTGATCAATATCATCTTTTGTTAGTAATAGTTTGCTAACATCTTGGGGATTTATCATCTGTAAGTTTTTTGTTAAGTCTTTTCTTTTATAAATGTAATTTTTTGTTGGAGGAAAATCATAATTATTTTGTTCTAGATTAATAGTTGTTTCATTTGTATGATTTAGGTTTCTGCATTGGCCAGGAACTGGGCAATTGCAATTTCCTAATTTATCTGGGTTTGGAGATGTTGATGGTGGTTTAGTCCCACCACGCTTCTCAAGTGCCAATTCTGATAATATGGGTGTAAGTGTTGTTTTCTTAGAAATTTGTATATAATCTATATTAAATGAAAAACTACCATTGTCATTTAATAAAAAGTCTAATCCGAGGATTAGTTTGATATCTTGTAGGTTTAACTCTAAGACCCAAAGTTGTTTTATATTATAATAAGGAGACCAATTTCCGCATGTATTTGTAAAACATATATTTATATTTTTGACGATATCTGTTATTATGGTTGTTGTGCCATCAAACCGGATGCTTTGTTTAGGTTTATCTGCTTTTGTAATGTATTTATATGGAATAAGGCTAGAGCAAATAGTAGAGCTAGTTGCACCAGTATCAATAAAAGCTAAAACCTGTATATCAATTCCTTTTATATCAAGTTTTGTTGGAATACGAAGTTCTTTTAAACTTCCGGTATTACAAATTAGTGGAATTTGTATTGGGTTATCAATGCTATTTAAATGAGCATGTTTTTCATGATCATTGCTTGGGTTTGTATGGTGGTAGTTTTTAGTTGTTCTGGATTATAGACTTGTTTGTTTAGTTCATCTATGTCATGGGTGATTATACTTTTTCCTTTGTAAAGAGATAAAAGTTTATCTTTTAAATCTTCTATTTCTATTTCTATGTTGTTTGTTCTTTCTTCAAGAGTTTCTATTCTATCTTCATTTATTTTATTTTCATCAGTATAAGTGTACTTAACTTCTTTAGGGATTTGTATAGCGAATTTGTTTGTAGCACAAATTTGGCAAATTTCAATTGTACAAGTTGTACATTTATATCGTTTGTCAAAGGCAGGACACCAAGGACAAAACTCACATTTTTTTGTGTCAGTTCCCATTTTATACTTAAAGTTATGGGTACAAATTTCTTTATTCATTATGTTAAAAAAGGATTCATTTGTTAAATTTTCTTCAAATGTTGTTAGTTCATTGATTAGACCATAATCAGATGAACTTTCTTGTTTATGGTCTTCTAATCCTTCAAGAGAGATTATGGAATAGATTGTTGATGTTTCTGAGACATCAGAAGCAATTTCAATTAGATCTTCTTTGACAGAATCAACAAGGTTTGATTCTCTTGTATATAAGTTTTGTTTTTTCGGACATGAAGATGATAAATGTCCTTTTTCATTACAAGCAAAACATGTAATTGTAAACTTCTTCAAATTTGGGACTAAAAAACTACCACCATACAAACCCAAGCAATGATCATGAAAACATGCTCATTTAAATAGTATTGATAACCCAATACAAATTCCACTAATTTGTAATACCGGAAGTTTAAAAGAACTTCGTATTCCAACAAAACTTAATATAAAAGGAATTGATATACAGGTTTTAGCTTTTATTGATACTGGTGCAACTAGCCCTACTATTTGCTCTAGCCTTATTCCATACAAATACATTACAAAAGCAGATAAACCTAAACAAAGCATCCAGTTTGATGGCACAACAACCATAATAACAAATATCGTCAAAAATATAAATATATGTTTTACAAATGCATGCGGAAATTGGTCTCCGTATTATAATATAAAACAACTTTGGGTCTTAGAGTTAAACCTACAAGATATCAAACTAATCCTCGGATTAGACTTCTTATTAAATGATAATGGTAGTTTTTCATTTAATAAAGATTATATACAAATTTCTAAGAAAACAACACTTACACCCATATTATCAGAATTGGCACTTGAGAAGCGTGGTGGGACTAAACCACCATCAACATCTCCAAACCCAGATAAATTAGGAAATTGCAATTGCCCAATTCCTGGCTAATGCAGAAACCTAAATCATACAAATGAAACAACTATTGATCTAGAACAAAATAATTATGATTTTCCTCCAACAAAAAATTACATTTATAAAAGAAAAGACTTAACAAAAAACTTACAGATGATAAATCCCCAAGATGTTAGCAAACTATTACTAACAAAAGATGATATTGATCAAATGATTTCTAAATTAGAAAAAATAGAAATCATAGGTGAAAAACCTCTAAAATTTTGGGACAAAGATAAAATACAATGTAAGTTAGACATAATAAACCCAGACTTAACAATAAAACTGGTTCGCCTAAATATGATAATTGGATCATGGATGAATTTAAAATGCACATTAAAATACTTACTGATTTACATATCATAAGAAAAACAGATTCGAGACATAGAACGGCAACGTTTATTGTACAAAAAGAATCTGAAAGAAAACGTGGCCAGTCTAGAATGGTCATGAATTATACAAGGCTTAATGACAATACCCATGAAGATGGATATTGTATACCAAATAAAGATGTTCTCATCAACAAAATACAAGGTTCAAACTGGTTCTCCAAGTTTGATCTTAAATCAGGATTCTGGCAAGTAAAAATGCACCCAGATTCCATACCTTGGACTGCATTTACATGTAGTGAAGGTCATTATGAATGGCTCGTTATGCCATTCGGGTTAAAAAATGCACCACAAATTTTCCAAAGAAAAATGGATAATGTTTTTCAACATTGTAACAAATACACTTGTGTTTACATTGATGATATTCTTGTTTTCTCTAAAACAAAGCAAGAACATATAGCACATTTATATACAGTTTTAAAACTAATCGAAGCACATGGATTAATCATATCAAAAAAGAAAATGGAAGTACTAAAAATTTCTATAGAATTTCTTGGAGCCAGAATTGGTAAAGGAACTATAGAATTACAACCCCATATAACAAAGAAAATATTAGAATTCCCACACAAAATAGAAAATCTAAAACAACTACAGGCTTTTCTTGGACTTGTTAATTATGCAAGGCCGTATATTCAAAATCTTTCAAAATATACTGGGCCTTTATACAACAAAGCTAGCCCAAAAGGAAACAGAGACTTTAATTTCGAAGACATAAAACAAATACAAAAGATAAAAGAAATAGCAAGCAATTTACAACCTTTAAGTTTACCCCTACAAATGGAATATTTGATAATAGAAACAGATGGATCATCCTTAGGATGGGGTGGTATTTTACCGAGTAAAATTAACAAATACGAAAACAAAACAACAGAAAAAATATGCAGATACACCTCTGGTATATATAAAGAAAAAGGATATGTGACATCCTTAGATTATGAAATCTTAGCAATAATAAATGTCCTAGAATCCTTCAAACTTTTCATAATCTCACAGAAAGAAATAACAATTAGAACTGACTGTGAATCCATAGTCAAATATACAGAAAATAACAAAGACAAGGGAATAATAAATAATAGGTGGCTTAAATTTAAAAATGCTATAACAAATTGTGGAACAAATATACTATGGGAACATATAAAAGGTAAGGACAATTTTTTACCAGATAAACTTTCTAGGTTGTTAAGATAACTCTACCTGCTGTTTTCCACTAACATTCTACATGCAGATTACAAAAAGGCAAAAAATGAACATGGGAGAACAAGATCCTTCTATGCATCTCAAGACATATTCAAAACAAAATAGGTTCCAGACAAAAATAAAAGTCACAGAGGAACAACAAATGGTTCTAGATAATATTTGGAACATGAAGACTCCTCAGGAGTCTAACAAACAAAAGCTGAGTGTTCTTTACACACTCTTACAGATTTTTTCAAAATCACAAGACAAAAAATACCTTTATTATGGTCTTTTTACAGGTCCTGATGCTGGCATATATGCCTCATGGGAACAGATCATAATGAAAATAAATTTTCTAAAACAAAATCCCAGATATGGGAACCCACTTTACAAAGGCTTCAACACTTATGATGAAGCAATTACAGAATTACAGAAAAACTTTGGAGATGATTTTATTATTTCCGATGACATACAAAGTTTACAAAAAATATCTATGGGGAAATTTGCAAAGGAAGAAGTTCCTGAAACTTCTTCTTCTTCTTCAATAAATCTTAGGCCACAAACCTCTTATGCAGTTGCAACAAAAAATATTAATACAAAGATGACAAATTTGGGACAACCCAAAACAAATCTTCAGCCTCTTTCTCCTCAGACCAAATCTCTACAGAAAATTGTCTTACCAAATTTCCCTGAACAAATGAATAGGGAATTACAATTCATTTTCCATATTCAAGAACAATCCCCAAGTATGTTCAACACTATTTGTGAATTCTTCTCACAAATATCCCAGATTCCTAAAGAAGGATTACAAATCCATTGGGAAATATTGAGGAACTCCAACATACCATGTACAAAAAAGTTTTCCCAGTGTCTACAAACAAACATAAACTGTCCTTGTACAATTACATGTGCAATCCCACAAATCACCTTAAACCTCAGCAAATACAAATACCTAATCCACAAAAATATAGTACTAGACCCCATGGTGCTAATAAATTTTGGATTTATTAAAAGACTTTATGCTGAAGAATGGATTCAAGATGATATCCCAGAACCATTTGGAACCACTATAGAACAACTTACAAACATTTTGGCTACAGATATATACATGGAGTTCAAATCAATTCCTCCACACTTTGGCAAACATATATTTGAACAAACAAAACATGCTGTCCAGGTCAAAGCAAAGTTTCTTGACCCAGATTATACAGACTGGAATGAAGACTACAAACCAGAAGCTATCCAGTACAAAGATTTCAAAGAACAAGCCTATGAGAGATATAGAGCTATAAAAATTACTGAAGAAGATGAGTGGGATACAAAAAACAAATTCCTTTATACAGAAACTCCCACTACAAAAATATTTGTCACAAAAGAATTAAGAAATCAAGGGATCCACCACAGAAATTTTGACATTTTCCATCCTAAACCATCCCTAATACAAAGCTACAAAAAAGAAAGACAAAGAAAGAAAAACAATGAAGACAAAGATGACGTAGAGTCCACTACCATGTCTACAGATGATTAAAACTGACAGCTCATTCTCCATTCTCTTGGAGGAAGATAAAAGACAAAGAGGATAGATTCCTTTACAAAAAAGAGAGCATCTACTTTAGAAAAAGATGTAGTGTGCTGGCTTTCTTTTTTATAAAACAAATGTAATTATTTAGATAGTGGAGAATTGATGTATCTCCACTAAAAATTTGACGGACATCTGGCTTGTGTTTGTATCCCTTCTCCATCTATATAAGGAGAAGTAGTTTGGCATGTAAAAGTATGTAAGCAATAATATAAGTCTCTATTGCATCGCAAGCTTCCATTGTAATCTCCTTTCATAAATAAAAATTTTCTTTAAAATTTTTAATGGCTTCAGCTCAGATGATTTGTAACTAAACCTCCAAGTCAAAGCCCAAGGAAGGAACATGTTACTTTTCATAAGCAATGTAAGTTCTCTTAATTTCTTTTGTTTATATTTAGAATTTTTTTCTAATCATAAAGCTTCAAAATTACTTGGTACCATGAGACTTTTAATCTTAGTTTGTTAAAGGTTTTATAAAGAAATATTAGAATTATTTTTTTCCAACAGACGTGCATCCGTTTGACAGAACTAAGTACCCATTTAAAGCCGTTTAGACAAGAAGTCGTTAGGCGTTCAGGGTAAGAAGTTCTTTAGGGTAACAAGGTGAGGAATTAAAATAATAATAATATAATTTGTTAAAAACTTTAAATACTAAATGAGGAGTGTTTTGGTAAAATAATTTGAACAATTTTGCTGATTAGTTTAAAATTTTTAATAAAAACAAGGAAAATAAGGTTGCCTTGCTAATACTTATGGAAATAATCCAAGTACTTCCAGAAAGCTTTGACTACTCTCTTAAAAAAGAAAAAGTTTACTACAAACAAATTGCTTTACAAATTCTTGACAAAACCATTATGGAAAAATTACAAAAAAATCTAGAAGATAAATTCATGATAAATATGATAAACATTCTAAAACATAACACAAGTACAACAGAAAATCAAAAAACTGAAATCATAACAATATTTAAGCAAAGATATATACATGAACTAATAAATATAGATGACTGTGAAGCAGATCTCATACAAATATTTAACAATTTTAATTATCTCAGAGAACCAGGAAACATAATAATAACAGAAAGATTCTGCAGAGATTTCCACATAGAATGGAACAAATGGAAAATTTTAAAAAATAATTATAAAATTTCGGAAGAACGGTTGGGAAAACTAAAATGGTCAATTTTCCAATAATCAATAACATAGAATCCTTACAGAATTTCTTAGAACAACAATTTATGACAAAAGTAATTTTTATCCTAAAACAAACTGGCATGAACATAGATAGACAATATAACATAGCTAAAATTTTTAAATATAACTATGCTGAAAAATTTATAGATCTTTCAGATGAACCCAAACTGGACAAAACGAAAATAGTGAAAAACATTGTTAATACCTATTATTTTATAGAACAACAAGAAATGGCAACAAAGGTCACAAACAAAATGCTAGATCTAGTTTGTGAAGAAAATTATAAGATCATCAGACAATCTGTTATTGATGAAAATAATAAATGGCTAAACAGCCAACTAGATCTGTCCTGGACAGATGAGTGTAACATGTACAATGAGTTTTACTAAAGAGGACAGTTACAAGATAGTAAAACAAAAATTAGAAGACTCTAAACGAAACAAAATGGAAAAGGTTCCTAATTCCTCTTTTACTAATCTACTTACTGCAGAGAGGAATAAGGGAAAGGGTTTCTGGATGCGTAATGTAAAAGGTTAAACGGAGAAGGCCGTATGGATGTAAAATGGAAGTAGGACGAAGGGTAGTACAGGGTAAGACCCTGAATAAATCAGTGGAATGAATTTTCATTATTAGTATATGTGTGTGTGTGTGTGTGTGTGTGTGTGTATGTGTATGTATATATGAGATTTTACATTATCTATGTTCCGCATTTAGCTTATCTGTGTTATTATTATATATGTTGTTCTAAACTATTACGAACCATCGTAGTTCGTTTTATACTGGAATTGGATATGCCGATGGGAGTATATAAACAAAGAGAAGAAAAAATATATATATATACCACTCCTATCGAGATAACCAATACTAGTGTAAGGCCTAAATACGGATGGCCGCTCCTATCCAGCCTTATTCTTCGTAATAACAGACAGTATTTTCTTTTAATACTCTTTGTTATTGTGAGCATAGAGGTGGGGCGTCACAGGTTTCTTGTCAGCTTTCGATCTAAACTCTAATGAATTTGGAAATTTAAATTAAATAAATTGGAAATTTTAAATTAAGTTAAATTGGTTAATAGAATATGAGGCTAAATTTGAGTTGTATCCATAAAACGATATCGGTTAAAACCAAATTCGAAATTCTATCGTAATTTCTTGTGTTGATTGAAGTCCGAAGAGGGACAGATTGGTATATACTTTGGAGTATTCCGACTTGAAGTTGGAATCCATATCTTGTTTTTGAGAAATGGTAGAAGATTGAATCCATTTATCTATTCTCTGGGATCCGATATATTCTACGAACGATTAGTTATCCCTTCGATCTAATCAATGCCCTTGCATATTCGTAGGCCAGTGGACCCGAGTATCTTGTGTAATATCGTTTGAGTTTGTTCTCATACATATCTATTGTTGATATTCTTATTTGGTAAACCGAATGCAGAATAAATATTTCAATCTGATCTGATCAATCATTTCTTTATCTATCATCTATTCTTTCTCGTCTTTCTTGCAAATTTCGAGGATGAAATTTATTTAAGGAGGGAAATCTGTAACGATCCTGATTTTAATAAATTTAAATTGATAACTAGAATAAATTTTTGAAAAAAATTGTAAATTAATTTGAATTTTCCAAGATTTAATAAGATATTTGTTTATTTAGGCATTGATTTTTAAAAAATTTAATTGGGGTTTTGAATTTGTATATTTAAAATCTTATAAATAAAAGAGTAACATCCTAAAATTTGTCAATATAAATTAATCATATATTTTAAACTTTTGGAATTCAATTTGAAAATAAATAGAGGAAAATCTTAAACAAGTAAAATAAGTCATAATAATATATAGATAAATTCCAATTTTATTTTGAGTTTAAATTATCGAAATAAAGAATGTTTATAAAAGTCATTATAATTTAAAATCTTATATATGTATATATTACATATATGAGTAAAATAGAATACACATTGAAATTTAATTTGATACGAAATAAGAATTTCCTACAACGATACGTAGGGCCACCATCACACCGAAACTTCTTCTAGAGCTGCTACGAAGCAATCAAAAGAATTCGAGTCGAATCAAAGGAGATTGATAGAGAAAGTTATTCCGCTATTGCAGGGTATTGACCATTTATAGTGGTATCCTCCTATCCCCTATCTCGTCCACTTCTCTCACTCATACTTACTATCAGTGACTAGTAAGAGAATTTACTGAGGCATTCGAACGGATATCTTAGAGATACTCATTCTAGGGTATACTTCACCCTATCTCTAATGAGTTACTTAATGTGTTATACTCCATGGGATTTAATAAATGTTTTAAAAAGTAAGTAGCATTTAAAATTGTGAAGATGTAATATATATTAGTTTAATTCTTTCAACATTGTACATGTAGGTCTATATATATACAAAAGAATAACGATACTCATTTACTTTTAAAATGTATAAGATATAAATATAAAATATATAAAATTTTCTTTTGCTTTGTAAACATCAAAGGCTGAAACATACATTCACAATGGAGTAAAATGATCAACAAAAATCGAAGGGTTATGATTCTCTTTTTACAAATGGCACAAGACATCATTTGTTTAATAAAATAGTCAAATAAAAAATTCAGAAAAAACTTTCACCTTCCAATTCAAAATTTTAAAATCTCCTAACATCTGAAGTTCAGTAACCAAAGAGGATTTTGCAAATCTTTACTTCAACATTCAAGAAAGAAGAAAAAAATAGAAAGAAAGGAAAAGAAAAAAAATTGTCAATGTAGCTGCTATGAAGAATCAAAAGAATTTGGAATCGAATCAAAGGAAATTGAGAAGAAAGATGTTTCCACTGTTGTAGGGTATCGACCATTTGTAGTGGTACTCCCTTGTCCCCTATCTCGTCCTCTTCTTGCACTCATACTCACTATCAGTGGATAGTAAGAGAATTTACTAAGGCATTCAAACGGATATCTTAGGGATTACTCATTCTAGGGTATACTTCACCCTATCTCTAGTGAGTTACTTAATGTGTTATACTCTTGAGCTAAAGTTTTAACCTTCAGCTCTGATACCATATTTACTTTATAGACGAATGTACCCTTTTATTTCATTAGCATAGATATACATACAATGTTAAAAGCATTTAACCAATATTTACCTTTTATACATTATATCTTAATGAATTTTAAATGCTATTTATTTTTAAAAACATTCATTTTTAAATTTAAATCCAAATCTCAAATTTAAGCTTTGAAATATAAACATTTATGCCCATTTGCATATTCACACTTACCTTAAAAAAATTAAATTAAATTTCAATGTGTATTCTATTTTACTCATATATGTAATATACACATATATAAGATTTTAAATTAAAATGACTTTTATAAACGTTCTTTATTTCAATAATTTAAACTCAAAATAAAATTGGAATATATCTATATATTATTATCACTTATTTTTACTTGTTTAAGATTTTCCTCTATTTATTTTTGAATTAAATTCCAAAAGTTTAAAATATATGATTAATTTATATTGACAAATTTTAGGATGTTACTCTTTTATTTATAAGACTTTAAATATACAAATTCAAAACCCCAATTAAATTTTCAAAAATCAATGTCTAAATAAACAAATATTTTGTTAAATCTGGGAAAATTCAAATTAATTTACAATTTTATTCAAAAATTTATTCTAGTTAGCAATTTAAATTTATTTAAAATCAAGATCGTTACAAAAATCTAGTCGTCACCATTGCCAATTGACCACTAAACTTCGCCGAATGTAGCCCTGGCCATCCCCTTCGACTTTGCTTTAGGCGTCACCGGCTAAAAACCATCAAAGACAGAAAAAACAACCTTAGGTATGCCAATTGCGGCGAATTTCCTATCGACTTGCTCCTCCAATCATGTCCAACTAGTCATCCTCTACATCTCACCAAGACAAACACTTCTTAGGTTGGCGCTTGCGCCTGAATCGGCCTTCAGTGGCGAAGATTGACGATGGCCGTAAAATGGAGGGCTATGGTTTTATGTAGGCTGAACAAATGAGAGAGAGAGGGAGACATTATATAGATTTATTCGATTACTTCACATCTAAAATCATGGACCCCAAACGAAACGTGCTCACCAACGTTTCTATCTAAATATACCTATTTGCGACTCAATGAAAGTGGTCTCGAATCCTAAAAAGCCTGTCTACGACTATTCGAGTTTTAATTCATCAATAAAATATGCTAATCAATTTAAATATCTAAATAATTTCAAACTTAAATGCTATAGAAAACTTCTAATATCATTTTAAAATAATTTACAAAAATCTATCGTTTCATCAACAGTTGATTTCCTATTATTAATTATAATTCATTTCTCTTTCTTTTAATAAAAGATTTCGTTAAATTTGAACCCAATTAAATTCAAAATTAAATTCCAAAACAAATTCTAATAATACAACAACTGCTTTCTTCTCATAGTAACTCAAACACATTTATTGAATTTAACATATACGACAAAAACATACAGTACTTACTAATTAAATGTTTGTCTTATTAGCAATCAAACTTATCCCAGTTACGTTCCAAACAAATAAACCAATGCTTTCCCTTTAATAACCTTCAGTTTATTCTTTACTCAAAATTAACATTTATTAGTTCAATTTCGTTTATTCATTATATATAACTAATATCATTAATCTCGATTTTAACATAAGTTACAACTTTAATCTTATTGTAATTTATTGTTATTATAAAAATTCAATTTAAGATCGTAATTTCCATTCTAATATCTTTTATGAATAAAGTCATAAAATTTCTATCGCTAACCATCTTTGTTCGACGAATATATTAAATTTAATATTTTTAAATGATAAAAAATAGGTGTCGTTACAACTTATCTTGATTTGAAAATGTTTGTTTAAGTTATTATATTCAACTTTTGATAATGTGGCATGCATTTCATAAAAGTCATATAATATTAGTTTTCATGTTTACTCTTTATAAACTTTATTATGTCATTCTCTTATATTAGTATATCTTTTAGTCTTTTGTCCTTTTTAATTTAACCTTAATGCTTCTTAATCTCATATGTGTAGTCATATTATATGTATAATTTTCTACATGTTTTTCTACGAAAATGTAATCACATACTGGAGAAAGGTTTTATGTTTGTTTCTACAACCAGATCACATATGCAGCACACATGATACCTCATAAAATTCTGTTTCTTGAGTTTATGCTCTTTAAAACCCCTTTAAGTCAACAATGATACTATTATTCATATCCCCTGAGTTTAGCTCTCCTGGAAATTTTCTTCCATTATGATTTTATCGTTGTATTATTTGAAGTTTACTTTCCTTATTTTATGTATTGTACATATCATTAAAATTTTGCGATGGAGGTGGCAAAGCTATATCAATGGTAGAGGCAAACTATGATAATGTTAACCATTTTCAATTAACAAAGCTTACAGTTGAATTTTGGTAATAATATAAAGAGAATTGAAGAGGTTGAGAATAGCCTGGTCAGGGTGAAAATAGCGTGCGAATCCAGGAATGGAAATTTGCCAAGGAAGGGTTGTTCAGTATATTAGCTATTTTATGAATTCGAAGAAAACATAACTCCAAGGGTTTTGATCAAGGTTTTATCCTTAATCAAATAAGGTTCAACAAAAATCCCAGTTTTCTTTAATTTTATTCTCTATATATCTATTCTATTTGAATGTTGACCATTGTAATCAGTCTCTTATACTCTTTTCGTTGGTGTTAATAAAGGCTCTCTCTCAAAGTGGATGCACTACTAATGTGTTGGTGGAAATACTATAAATCGACGTATGATTTATTTTATTGTTATTACTTTGTTTTTCTATTTCTTGTTTGGTGGTTGAGATTGTGTTTTGGATTATTTGATATTTTTTTGAGTTATTGATCGGTTGTTTTTGCAACTCTTACATAGATCTAATCTTCTACTTCAATTAGGGTTTGTATTTAAGTGGTCTCGAATTTAAATTCCTAAAACATTCTCTATTAGAGCATTGGTTTTACTAGGTGGTTGTAGAAATGCAGAGTCAGATAACACCTTAAGTAGTCTCTAAATGGTTAATCCAAGTGGTGAAGCACCATATGTACGTGGATCGTACGTGGCTTCGGGATCACAATAGTATATAGACAAGTAGAATGGCGATAATGATATCAAAAAGTGGAAATGGAAGATGCAAGTAGTTTTTAGGTAGAATTGTGAGAATCAGATAGTATTTAATACACATTTGTTGTCGGCGGACATCGCGGATATTGAGGGAGTGGAAATGGAAGAGTGGGCATTCATTATACTTCAATATGCTATAGAAGAGAATGTGATCTCCGAAACTAGTGATGAGACTGCTGCTAAGGGTATTTCGAACAAGTTGGAGGAGTTGTATTTGAAGATATCTCTAACTAATCATTTGATCTTGTTGCGAATTTTTTTCACTTATAAGATGAAGGAGGATAATTCGTTAAAGGCGCACTTGAATGTCTTTGATGATTGCTACTGAAGATGAAGGCAAAAGATTTGAAGATTGAGGAAGTATAAAAGGCGATGATATTGTTAAGTTCATTGCCGAAATGTTATTTGGGTTTCTCAAATAGTTTGATCTATAGCCGGGATATATTGACTATTAATGATATCAAAAAAGGGTCTTCTTAATGGGGAGTTGCGCGATCAAATAAAAGAGTTAGTTGATAGAAGTAGTGGTGCTAGTAGCGGTCAAGATTTATTTTTGGAGAAGGATATAAAGGTGAAGAAGGAGAATCGAGGGCATTCAACATCAAGGAGGTTCGATTGGAGAGGAAAGTCAAAAGAAAGAAGTGCACGTGCTTTATTTTTTTTAAAACCAGGTTATTGGAAGATTGAGTGACCGAACAAGGAAAATGTGAATAAGGAAGCAGCATCTTTATCAATAGCAAGTGAGAGTGGAGTCGGTGAGGGAGACGTATATGCATTGACGATGGTAACATCAGATATTTTGGGTTGTCAATGGATGCTTGATTTGGGAGCGTCTTATCATATGACACCGAATAGGAATTATTTTTCTTCTTATTGCGACAAAGAGGGAAATTCAATTATTATGGAAAATGGTGTTATTTTTAAGTCGAAGGGCATTGGTTTCATGCAAATTTGTGTGTTTGATGGAATGGTTTATAATCTCACTAATGTACGCTATGTTCTAGGACTTCAAAAGTCTCTCATCTCATTGAGGTTGTTGAATTCTTTAGGTTGTAAGATCATTATTGAGAGTGATAGCTTGCTGTTTTTGAAAGGTGCACTTGTGGTGATGAAGGATGCTAGGATTCATGGTGTTTATTTGCTTAAAGGTGTGACTATTGATGGTGATACTTGTGTAGGTGTTGATAATTCTCGTGACTTGGATGCGACTAGGTTATGGCATTTTAGTTTAGATCTTGTCCTAGAGAGGAGTTTGGATATTCTTCGAAAGAGATGATGATCGATGGAGAGAGTTTCAACAAACTTCAGTTTTACCAAGAATGTGTCATGGAAAAGCAAACAAAAGTATCATTCAGCGAAGGAAAGCATGATTTGAGAAAGGTTTTTGAGTATGTGCACACGGATGTCTAGGTACCAGATCCGGTAGCTTCTTTGGAAGGACAAAGGTATTATATTCTTTCACTAATGATTTTTCTTAAAAGGTACAGGTGTATGTAACTAAGGCTAAGTCAGAGGCATTTGCAAAGTTTAAAGTTTGGAAGGCTCTTGTTGAGAATGAGAGTGTCATGCCTTTATAGGTTCTAAGGTTCGATAATGACAGAAAGTTTGTTTCTGAAGAGTTCTTGGAGCTTTGCAAGCATCATGGTATTCGAAGGCATTTTACTACACAGGAGATCCTTAGTCAAATGGTGTTGCTTAAGGGATCTCTACTTGAGAAAGCTCGATGCTTGAGATTGACATTGGGTTTATTTTTTTAAGGGAAAAACATTGACTTGAGTTATCTTCGTGTGTTTGGTAGTCCGGTTTATGTGCATGATCATGAAAATGATAAGCTTCTGCCTAGAGCTTTCAAGGGATTTTGCTTGGTTATATGGACGGTGCAAAAGGCTATCGTATATTGAACCCAAAAATGTAGAAGGTTGTGAATTCTCTTCATGTTACTTTTGAAGAGTCGGCTTTTTTCTAGGAGAATGAGAGCTCATTGGATGTTACAAATCTGGTTCATGGTGAATCAAAGGAGAAGAAAGTTATACCCACCTTGCATCCAAGCAGTAGAGTATTTGGAGATGCTTATGAAGAGGAAGCAGTTGGTGTTACATCACATAGTCCACATGGTTCCTCTAGTAGTGTTGGTGATGTACATGATTCAAAAGATGATTTGGTTCAAGGTGGAGCCAAAAGGAGTTTGGGTGATGATATTGCTACTCAGGTTGGTCAACGTGCTATAAGGCCACCCGATTTTGTGGACTATGCTCTTCATGTAGTCCAAGATGAGCCGATGGACCTTGATGACGTCATGGATTTGAGTGATAGCTCGAAGTGGATTTCTGCCATGGAGGAGGAAATGCAATGGTTGTTGAAGGATAATTGGAATTTGGTTCCACTTCCTTAATAAAACCGTGCTACTGGATGCAAATGGATATACTAGGTGAAGGACGATAGGAGATACAAAGCTAGGCTAGTGGCTAAAGGGTTTGCATAAAGGAAGGGAAAGGAGAATGGTGAGATTTTCGCACCGGTTATGCACCATACTTCAATCCAGATATTATTTTCTATAGTTGTTATTCACGACTTGGAGTTGGAGTAACTTGATGTGCAAACTACCTTCTTGCAAGGTAACCTAGATGAAGACAATTACATGGAGCAGCCGAAAGGTTTTGTAGTAGATGGTAAGTCAAATTTAGTTTGCAATTTGAAAAATCACTATATGGTCTAAAGAAATCACCAAGATATTGGTATAAGAGATTTGATCATTTTATGGTTGAAAATGGTTTTGGTAGAAGCATCAAGGATGCTTGTATATATTTCAAGAAGTTGAAAAATGATTGTTGGGTGCATTTGCTCTTTTATGTGGATGACATGCTCATTGCTTCAATGGTAAGAATGAAATCAACAAGTTAAAACTGAGTTTAAAATCGAAATTCGAAATGAAGGAACTTGGAGAAGTAAAATGAATATTGGACATGGAAATAGAGAGGGATCAAAAGTATTTGAGTTAAAATATACTTAAAAGGAGTATATAGAGAAAGTGCTTTGTCAATTTAGCATGAAGAATGCAAAGGTGTTAGATACACGTTTACCTTTGCATGTGAAGATTTCGATTAAGGGATCACCTATATGGGAGAAAGACAAGGCTTATATGGCAAAGTTGCCATATGCTAGTGCGGTTGGAAGTTTGATGTATGCTATGGTTGTAAAAGGCCCGATATTGCAAATGTCGTCTGGATGGTTAGTCGATATATGGCTAATCTCGGGAAATCGCATTGGGAAGCTGTGAAGCTTATATTGAGATACCTTAGAGATACATCATTTCATGGTCTTGTTTTGACGGTAGTGAGAGGTTGAATTGAAATTTGGTTGGTTATTATGATTCGGACTACACCAGTGATAGGGGTTAGAGAAAGCCAACTTTCTAATATGTCTTCACACTTGGTGGTACGACCATAAGTTGGAGATCAAGATTGCAAACTATATTTGCTTTATCCACTATGGAGGCGGAGTTAATAGCTGCGGTGGAGGCGGCAAAGGATGCACTTTATTTGAGACGATTATTATGTGATTAGAGATTCGAGCATGATAGTATTGATGTTTGGTGTGATAGCCAGAGTGTTATGCAGTTGGCGGAGAATTTGACATTTAGCTCGTGTACCGAGCACACCGAAATGAGAGGGTCATTTTTAGTAGCCATAGATGAAGATAAGCAAGTATATCTTAGGAAAGTGCACACAAAGTATAATGTAGTGGATATGCTCACTAAGTTAGCCGGTTGGGATGTTCGAGCATTGATTGAACTCGATTCGCTTATTAAAGTGCTAGTTGTCATAGGGTGCACGGTTAGGGGAAGAGTTTGGTTATGTTTGAAGAAGAGTATCAGTGAGGGATTGTGGTTCTATCTTCCTAGTAAGTACTAGTTTACACTCCTTAGTACTTTTATCTTTTGGTGAGATAGTTTTGGATTTGGGTACTTTAAAACACTTTATTAGTAGGCGTTGATTTGTTGGATCTCATTGATGGAGTATAATGTGAAGTGGCTTTACCGAAGCTCATTGGGAAAGCATTAAAGTTTGTATGGTAGAAGGTAGAGTTGGTGATAGTTTGGCACTATCATTTCTTGGTGTGGAGATATATAGAGTGGTTAAGTGGATTGTTGAATTTTGGCTACAATATATAAAGAATTGAAGAGGTTGAGAATAGCTGGGTAATGGTTAAAACAGTATACGAATCGGAGCATAGTTGCTCAAGTTATCGCAATTGACGCATAGGAAGTTAGATGTTGGGCAGGAATCCCCAAACATCTAACAAAAGGTTTACTAGAACTTGAATTTTGTGCCAAACATTTGAGAGATCTTGCTAGATGTCTGCCATAGGTATTCAACATCCCAAGAATAGCGCCAGAAGTCTGAGTGGTTTTCTAGATGTTTGACGCGCTACAGTTTTGACTTTTCGGTTCGAAGTTTGTGTGTTTTCTTATAAGGGCTTCGAGGGGGCATATCGGGTATATTCCAAAAAAAAATGTCACTATCAAAGCTATTTGAATTCAAAGAAAAATATAACTCCAAGGGCTTTGATCAGCGGTTTATCCTCAATCAAATATTAAAAACCTGGTTTCCTTCAATTCTATTCTCCACAACCTATTATATTTTAATATTGATTATTGTAATCAATCTCTTGTACTCTTCTTGTTGGTATTAATAAAGACTCTCTCTCAAAATGGATGTATATTAAAAAGACAGTAGTGGAACCATTATAAATCGATGTGTAATTTATTTTAACTTATTACTTTATTTTTAATTACTTGTTTGGTGATTGTGATTGTTGTTTGGATTGGTTGAGATTTGATTCAACTTATTGATTAGTTATTTTTGCACCTCTTACATCTATCTCGTTTTCTGCTATATATGGAGTTTGAATTTGAGTGGTCACAAGTTTAGAATTCCTATAACACTTACTACATCTATATAGAAAATATGTATTTATCTACACCACATACTTTAACGTAGACTTTCTTTTAATGTCAACCTATGCAAATATGAGGTTCAAGGTCTTCTTCAGCTTATATACTGATGTCCCACCCCAAGACCCACACCAGCAAAGGATACTACAGAGTAATATCATCTACTAGTACAGAGAAAGGGTCGGTTAGGAGCGGCTATCCGTGAATTTTCCTTTAAGCAAGCATCTACACGTCAATTAAGGTGTCATACGTTTCTTTCTCAAGTGAAATCAACGCATACATTCCGGTTGAAAACAAAACTACAGTGGCTATAATAAAATCTAGAATAATATATGATAAATACATTTATAGAATAATAGATCAGAGAATATACACAGCGGAATACAAATAAGTACAAAACCAAACTGACCCAAAATAGATACATAACATAACTATAAGATTCAAGAGTACTGCATACCAAAGACACGAATATGTACACAAAATTAGTCTAGCTGACAAAAGATGCGTCATAAACATGAATATATACATAGCGATGACAAAAATAAACATCTAGCTAACTGATAGGAAGTCCAACCTAAAAGCATTAAGCTAAAGGATCTGCAACATCTTGGTCTGACCCGAGTGTTATAAAATAATAAATGGGCTAGTCTAGACTAAAGTATATGAGTTAACAAGATAATTAATAGGTAAAATGAACTATACCTTAAATATAGTCATCAAGTAAAGTATTGATAATATGAAGCATATTGCAATAACTTCATAAATGTAACCACCAATTATCAAAACCCAAGTTAGCTTCAAAAAGTAAAATCCCAAAAACTATTTGGCATAACACAATAACACCGAATTTAGAAATCATAAATAGAAATCCAAAAATCACATCAAAATAGAAAACTGCGCCAAACTCCAAGATTGGTGAATAAATTCACCTACATGCATGTAACTCCAAGATAGACTATGTCTATAAAATCCAAGATGGGTATAATTCCCATAATAACTCCAAGATACGCGATAGCCTATAAAGCTCTAAGATAGATGCGTGACCCATTAACTTTAATATAGAAATAAGTCCTATAAACTATAAGATATGCACAAGACCGATAAAAAAATCAAAGATAGGTATAAACCTATAAACTCCAAACTAAGCGAATGCTTATAAACTCTAAGGGGCGAGTCAGAAACTCATCGATAAGTGTCATATACCTCCGAATAATAATTGAATAAATAACAACCGTGTGTCCCTTACCACACAGTTTTATTTAAACATGAGTATAGGTTAATAAACTCCACTAATGTGTATAAATGGCTCAATCAAACAAGTCAGGGAATTAATCAGAAATATAAATGCGAGCGTTCCATACCGCTCTTTTTGTTAATCCATTTAAATCAATTCCTCATTCGATGATGTCGTGCAATTTTATAGAAGTATTAAACTTTGAAAAAAAATCCTTCTTTAAACCATATATTAGTTTATTAGCTAATATTTATACGAGAAAAAGGAGTTGGTAACTTTTACAATCATAAATATGTTTAGACATTGTTTAGTAAACTTTTGTGTGTGTGTGTGTGTATTGGAAAGCCTTTTCAAAATCGCTTTATACATAAGTATAAGTATGAGTAACTTGAAATTTGTCCCATCTCAATATAAAACTGTTATTATTATGAAATAAAATAAAATATGTATATAAACTTATTATAGAAAATAAGTTGTACTAGAGAAGATTTGGATAAAACATTTTAACATGGATAAATCGGCATAGAAAACAACAACAAAATCAAACGGTTGGGTTCAAGCAATTAAATGGGTGAACGTAGGAGCAAATAGGAGTAAACAGAGCCTGAAACGGCCTGACTTGGGTCTAAGCCTAGGTCATGACCCATCCACCGGTCATCATGACAGGGCTAAGCCCCAAGCGTCACCGGTGGTGCTCCGATTGCCCGTTGGCATTGATTTCTTCACTGAATTGAGCCTAGACTTCTACTACACTGAATTAGCTATCATGCAAGCAATCAAACAACTTCAAATTGATGATTTATAAGATCATTTGACAAGTGTTTTTAGCAAGCCGAGAAGGAAGTTTCATATAGCTAGAGATATTATACAAAAATTGGATCCAAATTCATCACATGTTCAAGCAACACAATAGTAGCCACAATTGTCCAATGTAATCTAGAAGTGTGAGGGTTACTCACCTAATTAAGCTTGATTTGATCACAAAAGACATGGATTCACTAAGGTTAGCTTCCCTAACTGTTAGCTAAGTTTAGCTTCAGCAAATTGGAAAAAGAAAGACTGCAATCAAATATAACTGAAATAGAGATAACAGAGGGTGTAGGAGATTACCTATGGTTAGTTTCTAATATTATAAATAAAAAGCCTTATGTTTAAGATTTGATTTGGGGATAAATTAGATTTTATGGTTTTATAAAATGGAGGAATTGATTTACTGGTTTAGAGCTTTGTTTGTTGAAATGAGTATGAGGAGTAAGAAAAAAACTATATGTTTATTTCCTTCTCTCTAATCTTCTTACTACATGGGCCTTAGGTATGCTACCAACCGAATAAAATGTATTATCCTTTTCTTCTTTTTTTCTTCCTTTAAACAATAAGTTACATTTTTAACCAATATTTTATTTACTATATATTGATTTCCCGAAATTTGATGAACTCTAAAATGACAAAAGTTACTATTTTTATCGATATTAATATGTCTAGAAAATTACTCCATAAAACCTTTGTAACTAAAAGCTTTTATTATTTCTTTGACAAAATAAAGTGTTAGTTGCCAATATGTCACTTTTAACAAAAAATATCATTATTAACATTTTTATTGAATTTACAACATTTATGTTGTAATAGTTAAAGATTGTAACATAAATTCCCCATCCTTCACTCATAAGTAATTAAATGAATAAAATATCATTATCATTCCCATTTTAAGTAAAATATCATTTACGTATATTCAATTACATATTTTTCGTAACTTTATCCATATAAATTAAATATAAGAATTAAATCATATAACTCGGTATTCCATTAAACTCCCACACTAATTTATTCAATCCATATCCAAGTTAATTTGAAAATAAAAGCAAATAAAATTCCCCAAATATTCCACCATAATTATTCTTATCTAAACGAACATAGAATTTAAGTTACACAAAAGGGTATTTCATAAAATGCTAATTTAATTGAACCCAAAACTATTTAACTTAAAGTGACAATTAAAAATTCCCTAAATTCATTGATAAATTAATTAAGATAAACTTGAATCATAATTTAAATTTAATTCTAGGTAATCTCGACCAAGGTTGTTATAGACTTCCTCATTACAAAATTTATGTCCTCGCAATTTTCTTAAGAGAAAAGTTTATATTAATTAACAAAGGATATACCTGATCAAAGGAAATTGTGCTATGGCCGAGGGATGACTCAAAACAAGCGACTCATCACAAACAAATTCAAGAAAATATATAGGATGTGTTCGCTCAGGGACTACTTTAGTCCCACAAGAATAGTCCTTATGATCATTGGTCTATTAGACTTAGATGAAGGAACGACTATATCTCGAAGGTATTCCACATCCGAGGCAACTAAAAAAATATGGATCTGTACATAAGAAGGATTTTGTGAGATCTCAAGTACAATAAGAATTCTATGCCTAGGGATGAAGTCAGAATTTATAAAATGGTTCCAAAGCTGAAATATGTGAAGAGTACCACGAATGCCAAAGAGCAAGACTGGTAAAGAACTCAGTAAGCAACAAGACCATTATACTCAATGGTTAGGTAAGCCCCATATATCACAGAGCTATTTCCCTGATTGACTAAAGTAATAGACTTCTAACCGGGAAGAAACATGGATAAAGACCTGATCTTCAATAGAAAATTCCAAAATCTTTCTAACAGATTCACAAATAGAGTCAGGTCTTAAGATTGACTTACTTCACCGACTCAAGCTAACAAAAGAGTGGTTGATAGGATCTTCTAAATAAAGTCTTGAAAGGAACCATACCGATGCTAAGTTGGAAACCACCAACAGGAGGAAAAATCCAATCGAGTAAAGGTTCTTATTTGTAAATTTCTAAGCGAGTTTTTAATGCAAATTTCCCATCACTGTTTCACTAAAAGCATTTTCTTTTAAATTTGCATCCTACTCATTTTTATATTGAGTAAACTCTTAACTAGTTTTTAATTTGAAAGATTCAAATTACATAACACATACTAAAGTATTCATGTTATTTAATTAAATTTCCTTTATAGTTTTACACTACAAATTTCATGCCAAAGAAATCCCATTATTTTGCTTCATTAAATATTTATTTCCCGATTAAAGAATCTTCCTTTAGTTATTTCCAAGATTAATGTTAAGTTTTGAAAACTTGAAGATTTTCGAGGTTTCTTTTGTAGTTAAAGCCATTAAAGTTCACCCATTACCTTTAATTATGCACTTCACCTTTATTGCATAGTACGTATATAAATCAACAGGGTCTTCCAATTAGATTTTATCCTATTTAATTTACTAATTAAATTTTAGGTTTCCTTTTATTGATAAAATAAAAGAATCAGCTTCCCAAGAAATTATTATAATAACCAAGTCTCCAAGAATTCATTTTCTCATCCGAAAATCATTTATAATTTCTCATCTTTTGAAATTCCCAAAAATATTTCCAAATCTATGATTAGTTTTATTCTGAAATAAATCCTTTCCTTAGTGGAAGTTTGAAAATTTAGATACTACCTAATTTAAGGTTGAATATATATATATATATATATATTATATGTGTGTGTGTACGTGTGTGTGTGTATGCATGTATTTATTTGTGTATGTATGTATATACACTCACACACAATGCATATATATCCTATAGATTCAATTCACTAACCTGTCCTTGGGAGTGTATTTAATTTCCTCTTAATATTTTAACTAATATCCAAGGGATAAATAAATCCATAAAGTCATTTCCATAAATTGTTATTTGTACATCCCAAAATTTTATAATTTTAAAATTAGTAATTTATTTGAATTCTGGGATTTAATTTGGAATTAATTTGAAAATTTTCAAGACAAATAGAATTAGTATTGATTTACACATATATAAATGGATTAAATTTCAAATTTGAATTTGAATTTCAACTTGAATTTAGAATTTAAATAAAAGCCTTAGTAAAATAATTTGGATTTTAAAATAATATATATAGGTAATTTACTTAATGTACAATTGGTTTAAAACATTTTTTTTAAATTATGTATTTTTAAATTGTAACGTTCCAAAATTTTATCAATTTAAAATTAGTAATTTATTTGAATTTCTGGGATTTAATTTGGAATAAATTTGAAAATTTTCAAGATAAATAGAATTAGTATTGATTTATACTTATATAAATGAATTATAATTCAAATTTGAATTTGAATTTGAACTTGAATTTAAAATTTAATAAAAGCCTTAGTAAAATAATTTGGATTTTAAATAATATACATAGGTAATTTATTTAATGTATAATTGGTTTAAAACAGTTTCTTTTAAATCATATAGTTTTAAATAAAAGAGAAATGTATTTATAAAATAGGAAAAACAATTTAAAAATATATAAAAATAATTTTTCTCATGCAAAGGACACATGTAAGGTTAGTAACATATTAATAAACAAGTGTGCAATTATTAACACATAATATTAACAAGTGTTAAAATTCAAGAAAGAAAATTAACAAGTGTCATCACATTATTTTTATTTTTGAGAAATTCATAAAAAGAAAATAAAGCTATATAAGCTATTTCATCTCCTCCCTCTTATCTCTTTTATTTTCGTTTTTCAAAAGTCTGTACATTTTTAAAATCAGCAACAAAGTAATCAAACTAGACAACTTCCTCAACATTTAAACCAAAAACAAATTCCAGTAAATAAATATCTGAAACAACTTTCCCAAATCTTAGACCAGAAAAGAAATTTCAACTAAAGCAAGATCAACCCAGAAATTAGGCAAATCAAGAGCAAAACAGGATTCAACTTCAACAACTAAACTAAAGCAGGTATCATCACATAAACAACAATCAAATTCAAAGAGAACAAGAGCCCAAAGATCAACACATTTTCCAGCTTTCAACTTTTAAACCCAAACAGTTTCCTCTGTTCTCAGACATCAGGTGAGTAAACCCTGAAAAATCTGAAATATGATGTGTTATTTATGATGATGTTTAAAATAAATTGTAAAGTATTGATATGCATGGAAATATATGTAGTATTTCTGTGTAGAAAGGAGTGTGCATGTTTGAGTTACAGGCACATTTGCCTCTGGTTATTCCCATGTTTCCAAAACTTGTACAAAATTCAACTTCTCTTCTTCTGATCCATATTAGACTTTAGGATCTGCATGAGTTTTGTTTGTTTAACCATGGTTTAAGGTTTAACAATAAATTTAAGTAAATTTAACTTAAGTTTTCTCTAGAAATTTTAAAATACTGGTAAAACCTAAAACATGTCGAAACTTAATTATCATAATTCTTGATTTCGAGTATATGATTTGAAACGTTTTTGAAATCAATGATTTTTAAAAGAAAAATAATTTTTTTTTAATAAAGTATCCACTGAGAAAATCAAGGATGAACGGAATCATGTTTTTGACGAAATTCTGGTGATCGATGATCAAAGAAGCCTTGGGGTCATGGCTGTTGGTAGCCAGGGAATGGTCAAGCTTGGGAAAAATGCTCGAAAAAAATTGCGATCATCGTGGTGGCTTAAATTCGATGATCTAGGGTTTAAATCTTGTATTTGGTATTAGTCCGAACTTGGTAAACTGTAGCATCATCGTCAAACCGGCACACAACGGACATGGAGGGATCGAAGCATCAGACGTCGGCAAGGCTTTGGCTACGATCGCGTGATTTCTATTGGTTCGAGGAGGGAGAACAAGACGGTCTTAGTGGCTCAGTTTTGTTCCAGAATTGGGTCGTGTAGCAAAATCACGAGTTCACCATCGTTCAAAGTTTCTGGGTGGTCTGGTGGCTAGGGGAAGTCGTCCTCGACTCGTCGATCATCGCAGAATCGATCGGAGTTCGCCAGAGCCTTTGTGCATGTGCACCGTGTATCTGGTGGTGTTAATGTTATGTGGGTTGGGAAGAAAGTTTAAACCCGAAGTTGTCTTCGGGGATTTAGGGAAATAGCTCGAGGAAGATATTGAGTATTTTTTAGTACATTCCGGGTTGCAAAAACTTAGACGAAAATTTATGTTTAAAATAGAATAATATGGTAAGCACACGGGGAAGACTTGAAGCACATAGGTATTTGACTCAGGAAGCACTCGGGCAAACCCTCGAGATCGATTGAAAATAGTTTTCAAAATTTTAAAATAAATTAAAATTTTAAAACATTCTCAATCCATGTTTTCTAAATAATTGTTTCAAGTTAAATTTGAATTACTAAAAGTTTTTATAATTTAATCTAATTAAGTAAAATGTTTAATAAAAATATAACCTTAATTTTAAATGTTTATTTTAAATAAAGTTAATTTCTGTAATTAAGAAAATAATTATGAAAAATGTAATGTTTTCTAAATACTAATCAAACTTTAAAGTCTTAAAATAATTAGTGTGATAATGATGATTAATTTAATAATGTTTAAATGGTAATTAAAGTAGTTAATAAAGGTATAATGGTTTATCTTTAAATTCATTTAAGTAATTAACGATTTGTTAATTTAATTTATTAAAGAATAATTATATAATTAATTACGTAATAATTAAATTAATAATTAAGGTTAATTAATTTATAATTAAGAACTAATTAATTAATTAAGTAATAACTAATTAATAAATAATTAAGCATTTAATTAATTAATAATTAAGAATTAATTAATAAATAATTAAGGATTTAATTAATTAATAATTAAGAATTAATTAATAAATAAATAAGGATTAATTAATTTATTAATTAAGAATAATTAATCATTAATTAAGAATGATTAATGAAAATAATTGTGTAATTAATTAATTATAACCACAAGAATAATTCGTCTTAATTATAGATGACTGATTATTGTTAAAAGCCTTGCATTGATGGATGTATCTGATATGTGATTGTGATCTATGTGATATGAATTATTTTGTGCTGAGCTATGATATCTGTGATTTGTTTTTGTGTGAATGTGAAAACCCATTGGCCCGTAAAACGGCATTTGAATTCTGATTCGACAAGGAGTCGGATTTCAATTGGTTATCCAAAACCCACATCGAACCCTGAAAGTAAATCTTTGTGATTGATATATCCATGTGTTTTTAAATTGAGCGCTCGCTATACAGTTTAGCCAGGAGAGGACGATAGGATAACCTGTCGAATGACTCTGGACAGAGTTGCTCCGGTATAGAGATCTCCATATGTGATGGGAAGTACGATCAGGATTGTGGATACCCATATTACAAGGGCTTCTTCCTTTATTGGATGAAGTTCCTTCGGTTCTGTTCGAACCCGGAATAGACTTGTATGGTTGTATGTCTGACAATACACTTTGAGATATAAAGCTGATCTCTATCAAATACATTTCTGTTTGGTGGCGGAGAATTTATTCTCTTAGCTTAACACCCTTCTCTAAGACGTACGAGCTCAAAGGTTATGTAGTTGATGGTTATCATTGATATACTCCCAATTTGGTAGTGTGGCATGCTGAGTGCTGCTGAATGTTTCCGATCATTTGTTGATCGAAGCATGGCTTTTTTTGTAAAGCGTAGCTTTGTGTATGAGACCTCGTAGGACCTCACATCCCAGAAATGGTCGAAACAGGAAAGATGTGGTAAGGTTATGAAGGTCGCGCCCTTTAGGGTATGTCTATTTCCTTCTGGAAAAAGGTGGTATCATGGTATGGAGCCTAGATACTTAACCTATGTGGTTGCTGCAAATTCATTACTTTGTGGTTGAGGGCCCTCGGATAAAGGTCGCTAACGACCGGGGGATGGCATACACGTGTAGTAGTTACCTAGTTACAGAGGTAACCCGGTCTTGTGTTGGCAGAGAGCTATTTAAGTTCTCGGGACGTCCCTCCAGAGGCGTACCCATGTGGCAAAGGAAGTTCCTTAGCCTGACCAATAGTTGGAAACCCAATCACCAATACGCTTCCAGTACGGTTTTAGTTGTAGAATCTGCCGTCTAATATGGTAGCTATAGTACGCATACTATAATGGTACATATACAGGCTAAGATTAATATTATACTTTAGAAATGTTTTCACACGATGCACTAATAATAATATCAAAAGAGTTTTCTCGTATCAAGCATATTTGACTATCATAAGGAGAAATCTCCTCCAATTGTACGATTGCATTGTGTGTATGCGGTGAGGCCTTATGGTAGTTCCATTTTCCAAAAGCATGAACGTATTTCTTTTATAAATTGTTTTTGTACAAACAACTGTTTTTGTTTACTCATACCAGTCCCATGACTGACCCGAAGTTTATTGTTACCTTCCTAAACTCTGGGTGCCTATAGTTTCCACACGGGCAAGCTAGAAGCAGGTTATTCGTGTTTTGGAGCTAGCTTGGATGTTGAAGTCTTTTGGTTTGGAAACTATCGGATTTTGGAAGCTTTTGGCCTTAGAAACCTTTTGAAGTGTTTGGAGATTTCGGAAAGACCTTATCAAAGTCGAAGTATGTTGGGAATATTTGAAGACACTATTATTGTTCCTGTAACGATCCTGATTTTTATATCAAATTTAAATTGGCAATTTATTAAATTTTTTAAAATTAAATTGTGAATTAATTTGGTACTTTCCAAATTAAATAGATATTTATTTCTTTATTAATATAAATGTATATAAATATGATTTTAAAATAGAATTTCTAACTGGAAGTTTTGAAATATTTTGAATAATATTTTAATTATGGATTAATTTGAAAATTTGAATATATATATATATATAAGATTTTTAAATAAAGGACTTAATTTGGAAAATCTATAATTTAACAATAGAAAAACTTTTTTTGTATGTATAATATGATGATTTGAAAATTTATTTTGGAATTGATATAAGTATAATTTGCTTAAATTAATAAAAGTTCAAAATACTTTTCTTTTATACTTGAAATAAATTGGTTTTGTATATATTTGAACTAAATAGAAAATGTATTACATAAACATATGTAAATGTAAAAATTAAGTAATTTACAAAAGAAAAGGTTTAAAATATAAATTAAAAAAAGTTTAATAAAAGGCTTAAACATAAATTTTCTTGTATTTACAAGGATAAAAGAATTAACATTATGCATTAACAAATGTAGTTATTTTGATATGCAAGTAGACAAGTGGCATTAAATTCCTTTTAGATTTAATTTATATTAAAACATAAAGAGTATAATCAGGCTATTCTCAAAACCTGATTAATTAATTTCAATTCAAAATGTTCAAACTCTCAACTTCTCATCCTCTCTAAACTGAAAAAAAAAATCAAAAACCAAAACAGATTAAGTCTGGAAATCAAAAGGAAAAGAAAAGTTCAAAAGTAAAATCTAAGAACAGAATGCAAACCAAAGAAATCAAAACAATCCAAACCTGGAAACTCAAAAATCAAACCTGAGCAACTACTTCAAGTTCAAGCAATTCAAACTGAAAGCAGTTTAAAATCAAATAACAAATTTTCAAGAAAAAAAATCAAAATCTGTTTCAAGCTAAGGTTAAGCAAATTCAAGAAGCAAAGATTCAGCTCAAAAATCAATCAAGTATAGATCAAAGTTTTCAAATGCAAAATATTCCAGTTTCAAGCTTCCTGTTCTCTGCTTTGTCAAATAGGTCAGGTGAGAAAACTCTTTAACCTGTTATATCTCTTGAACTTTGATTGCCTACTTGAAGTTGAGATGTAACTATGCTTGTGTGATTGAGTGTATAAATCAGCATGTGTGTGTGTACGTATATCAGAAACCAAAAATGTATGTACATGTATATATATACACCTATTCTTGAGTTTACAGGTTAAAAAAAAAAAATTCAAAATCCCTTAGATCATTCACTTTTAGACTGTGATATTTAAATAAAAAGTATTCGAATTAACAAGACCAAAGATTTAAAAATACTTTTAATAATAATTTGAAAAACAATTTTAACCTAAAACAAGAATATATAGTGAAAATAAAAATATGTTGAATTTGAATTTTATACTTCTTGATTCACTTACAATATTTGGTTCAACTTCAGAAATCATAAATTTTAATAATTGAATCAGAATTTTTAGTTTCGTATTGATCGTTAATTTTGGAATTGAACGAATTTTGAACTTTTGCCAAATTCCAACGATCGACATGAGTAGGATCATCGGAGTTGGGATTGAAGGTGGCTGAGGGTTTAGTGATCATCAAAAAAATAATGGAGGAATTTATTATCAATCGTGGTAGCGGTTCGACGAAGAGTTAGGGTTTAAGGACGGTTTTTGGTTGATGTTGGAAAGGTGGGTCGTTTGACGGCGAGGTAGTATCGGAGTCGTCGGGACTTTGGAGGATGGATGCATTGTGGTCTGGTGTAGTTTTGGGTAAGATGGCGAGGTGGTCGGTGATTGGGATTGTCGTCGGTGATGGGTTTAGTTGCTCGAGGTTTGGGTTCTGATGGAAACTAATCTACTCGATTTTGATTCTCGGTGGAATTCGAAAATCTGGGTTATCAAACGGCTAGGGAAGGTTAATAGCAACTTGTCGGAGTTCGTGGTGATGGTCGGAATCGACCAGGCATCATGTGCACATGCATGTGCACATTCTCGTACCTGGGTTGTTTTGTTGGGTTGGGGAAGAAGGAGGAGGCTCGGGTCGTTGCTCGAGTTCAATGGCAGTACGACTCGAAGTAGATGTAGTGGGTAGAAACTCGAAGTAAGAACCGAGAGAGATATGGGTTAAACCCGAAGCAAGGAAATAAACAGTTTTTAAAATTTGAAAGAAAGCAAGTTTTTTAAATCTAGAATTAATTAAGTTTAAATCTATTTCTTAGAATCTATTCCTTTATAAAAATAAATGTTTTCAGAAGTTATGTAATTCGTTTAATTTTAAATTTTTTAAATTGAAATTCTTTATAGCTATCTTTGAAACTTAATTTAGAAAATAAAATTAAGTGTTAAATGAAAAGATAAAATGTTTTAAAATGTATGTGTTGATCCAAATTAACTAATTAATAGAAATAAATGGTTTATCCCAAAAATGTTTTGAATATTATTTAACTTAAAGGTTTTAAAATTATTTTTTTGTTAACGATGATTTACTTTATTTAATAAGGTTTAAAAAAATAACTAATTAAGTGATTAAATAAGAATAATTACTTTGTGTAATTAAAGTAAATACTTTGGATAATTACCTTTAAGGATAGTTAATTAATGTGATTAATTAATTCATATAATTTGAGGTTAATTTGTTAATATTATTAATTTATTAAAGGTTGATTAATTTATGATAAGTAATTAAAGGTAATTAATTACTTGAAGATAATTACTTAATTAAAATAATTGATTAATGATTAAATTTGGTTAATCATGTAATTAAAAAATAATTACTCAATGTCTGTCTATTACATAACAGCGGAACGAAAAAATATATAATATATAACATAACTATTACATAGTCACTTACATAACAGAGTTACACAGATACAACAACATAAGATAGACAGTTATAAATGTCTGTCTATTCTACAACTCAAATATAACACATACATCATAGAGATACATCACAGCGGAAAACACCATATAACTACAATCGTTGAAACGTCCTGCTCCATAACTCCTCAAGTATTCGTTAAAGAAAACCTGAATCCCTTGGCTACTCGTAAAAATTTGAGTACCCAAGAGTTTAAGAAAAACAGAATAAAGTCAGGGTCAGACATGGGTCTGGTGTGAGTAAATGGGTTAAAGTTGCTTAACTTTTTAAAAACCTTTGAAAACTAAAGGTATCACGTAAGACTCCCCACACATAAACATGGGTAAGTTTTTACCTTACGCTAACCAAAACATTTTATAGGAAATTCAGTGATATTATAATAGTGTCAAGGGTATTCAAGTAAATAAGAAAATAGCCGAAATTGTTAAATCTATTAAATTCCAGCTACTAGCCACAAAAGTGGGTAGTACAATCAAAACCGTAGGAGCACGTAGGAAGAATGGGTTTCCATCAATGGTAGGGCTACTGGGGTATCGCACGTCACAGTACATGGCCTAGATCACCATACCGAGGATCACTCCCAATCCCCTACAACACAAAGCCAGAACCATTCCTTACTGAACAGTCCCGAACAAGACCAACCCGGCGATTCTAGCTAGCAATCGCCTACACAGCCGAATATAAAGGGACATCTAGATAGAGTTAAATCTCGTCCTACTTGGGCATGACCCACTTAGCCTTGCTGTACCTCCCCTGTTTTAGCCATTCTCGGTTAATGAGGCTTGAGGCTGCGATTACCTTTATAGAACACATCTATCTTAGAATGCTCATCATCCACCTGACGATATTCTGAAAGCATTCAATCCATACAAGTTCGTTCCGGGTTCGAACGAAACCGAAGGCATTATCTCGTTACACTCATTTTGGAATCACCCTCAGAGTTAACGACAATAATCCTTGCACTCTGAAAACTCCATCTCGAACCTGAAAGTACTATCTACGTTATACTCATATTGGAATCACCCTCAGAGTTTTTAACGACAGATAGTTCTTACACTTCAAGTCTTCAACTCGATCTTCACTTGAATTCATGACCTAACGTTTAACTTGGATCGATGTGGTTTTCGGATAATCAAATTTGATACCCGATCCCGGTCTCATCGAACCAAACGTGTCTAAAAGGCCAAGTTGTTTAAAGGTTTAAACAATTCAATTCAATGCTTTGAATTCACACAGCATTAACACAGATAAATATCACACATTTATCATTAATATAACCAATATCATATCACAGAATGTCACGACATATCATCAATATATATCAATCTAATTCAGACATTCAACAAACAATCATCTATAAGCAAGCATTATCAATTCATATCATAATTAATTTAATTACTTAAATTAAATTAACTCCTTAAGAATTTATCACTTAATCTTGCTTATACAATCATTAATTAATTACTAACCTTAATTAATTAAACCCTCCTTGATTAACTTAATCAATCAATTAATCAATTCAAAATCCAGATTAATTATCCTTTAATTATCAATTAATAAACCTCAATTATTAATTAATCTCCTTTAATGCAATGTAATTAATCCTTAATTACTTTCATAATCAATTAATTAATCTTTAATTAACTGATTAATTATCTATCACCTATCGATTAATAACCTTAATTATTAATCAATATCTCTTAATACAAATTAATTAATCCATAATTACTTTTTATAATTAATCAATTAACCATTGATTAACTAATTAATTATCTCTTAATTATTAATTAATAAACCTAATTATCAATTATTAATTAAGAACTTAATTATAGATTACTACTCCTTAGTCATCAGTTAGTTAACCATATAATTAATCCTTAATTAACTGTTAACCCATCCATAATTAACAGATAATCAATCCTTAATTACCATTTGATTAATCCTTAATCACATTTGATCAATCAAGTAATTACCATTTAACAATTTATTAATTAATCCTTAATTACAGGTTAATTATTCTTTAATTATTTAATTAATAAAACCTTAATTATTAATTTATAAAACTTAATTACAAGCTAAGCACTTCTTACTTACTAATTAAGTAAACTTTAATTACTTAATTTAACAACTCATTAATTAATTAATTAATGTTAATCACTTGATAAATTAAGTTTAATAATACTTAATTACTTGATTAATGAACCCCTAATCATTAATTAATGATCTAATTAATGATCTTTAATTACAATTTAATTAATCTTAAATTAATTAACCTTTAATCCTTAATCATTTATTAATCAAGTAAATTATTTTCCCTAATTAATTCCTTAATCAATCCTTTATACTTAAACTAATTATTTAAACTTAATTTCTTAAAATTAACTTAACCAAAATTAAGATATTAAAACCCTAATTAAGATAAAACATTTATCTTGTTAATATCCTTATTACCATTAACATAATTACCCATTTATCTTTAAAATCATCTTAATTAAATCATTAATTAAGCTTAAATATAAATAGTAAATTATCTTTAAAATTTAAAGTTATCAAAACATATTTTTAAATAGCTTAAACATTTATCAATTAATAGTTTTAAAAACTATTTTCAACTTGAATTTAAAAACTTGTCTTTTATATAAACTTTTAAAATTACTTTCAAAACTCGATTTTAAAATCACTTTAAAATTTCTTAACAAAGTTTAAATTTAACAAACTTTAAAATTTCTTAAAATATGTTTAAGAAAACATTTATTAAAACATCAAGTAATTTATGTAGAAGTTTTAATCCAATTTAAATTTTTAAATTAAAAAAAAACAAGTTTTAAAACTTTTAAAATCTTTAACTTGTTTTACTTTTGCTGCTTCGGGTCAAACCCGTAGCTTACTCGGGTCAAAACCCGAGTTCCCCTTCATCCCATCTTTTTTATTAAACTTAGATCAAAATTAAAGTTTCTAAAACTACAGGCAAACCATTCCCAACATCCTCGAGAACGAACTCGAGCATTCCACCCCAGTTCTCGAACACGACTTCGAGACATTCACGAGCCAAAAATACTGACACTCAAAACCGACTCTGTTGACATGCACGCCGCCGCTGGTTGCCTTCGACCATCACCATTGCCTCCGGCACGTCACTCATCACCACAGTAACACAAACGACCACCCACACGCTCACACGCGTCGCAAATAGAAATCGAGCACCTCTGATGGACTTGAACCCAAATATGACCTTCAGCAAAACTCCTTGACTCCTCGATTCTGATCACTAGAGTCGTTACAACTCCGACCGTACCAAGCCTTGCCTCCGCGCTTCCTTTCACCAAAGTACTAAGCAGCTCGCATCATCAGAGAAGATGCGACAAACCCAAACCCAACTTCAACAAAAGCTAGGGTTAAAAACTTAACCTGACCACTGACGACGCCACAGTGCACAATCGCCTCGACCTTCATTTTTTCCCAACAACCTGATCGTCCACCTTGCTTCAGACGAAAACTCAACCACTCAAAATGCTCTGACCAACAGAAAATGCTCAAGAACCATATTCCAGATATTTCCCAAATTCATATCCATTTCGTCATTAAAAATTTGGATTTTTGTTTTAAAAATCATAATCTTCAATGATGATACAATACATATACATGAATCAATATAATTCAACATTTTATTTATTACATTATTCAAGTTCCCACTGCACTTTTCTTGTTTATAGGGAATTTCAAAACTTAAATTACTTTAACCTGTTTTCATAATATAGATGAGTTTAAACTTGACTAATATATTTGAAAATTCAAAGCTGCAAAGTTTTTATATGGAAAGTTTGAAATTTTGTTTATTTATAAAATTCTGTAGTCAGGAATGAACAGAGGAACATAAATTACAGGCATGCAGAAACAAATACATTCATAACTACAGATTGTATACTACTATCCACACATGCAAGAATCAATACCACAGTAATCACTTAAGCAATAGAATTAACCTGCTTAAGATTTAAATTTAGATGTTTACTCACAGTTTGAATTTACAAAGAGTTTTGGAACTCGGATGGAATTGAAGCCCCCTTTTGAAGATTTGAAAACTATTGTTGCACGATTCCTGAAACTTATGGTTTTTGATAGTTGTCTTTGCTTAAAGACTTTGATACTTTGCTGGGTTGCCAGGTTGCATTATTGTGATGTCCCGTAAATTTTAACAAATTAAATTGGAATAATTAATTGATTTTAAATATTTAAAAGTTAATTTTATCTTGAATTCCAGACATCAATATTTACTTAATAACTAAATCATTGAATTATATAGTTTAAATATTGAATTTAATAATTGAAATTGGGTAAATTGTTGAATCAGAAATTTCTAAGCCTGTTTAAAATAATTTGAAGGCTTATAAAATTTATAATGAGGATACTAATGATAATAGAATGGTTGAAATTTTAATTTATAGGTAATTTGTCCAGTTTTAATAATTATATCGTTTAACTCGATATTTAAAAATAGCTTTCCGAGGCACAGTTTCAGAATTTGACGAAACCAGTTCTATTGGATCCGTAATAGTTAGTTATTATCGGATTTCGATTTTCATAGCAATCGGAGTTGTCGTTTGATCATGTCATCTCAAAACGCTTAGAACTATTTTAATCAATTTAATTTAAATTGATCGTTTACTTCTGTAACTCACACGTATGATTGAATTAGCTTCCGAAAAACGTTCCATTGTGTTCGAAATGCGGGTAAAACCTTTTAATCGCCTAGCGGCATTCCTTAAGAGGAGTTCGAAATTTTAGTAGCAACTATCGGGGCATTTTGGACGCTTTATAATAAAAAAATAAAATTAAAAAAATTAAAACAAGCACTCGTACGCAAGAAGCTATCTCTTATTTTTTATTAAAGCCATGTACTTTGGAAAATGCAGAGACAAAAAAATGAAAAATCTTCTGAACGAATAACAAAACGGCTTCCTTTTTTTTCAAATCGCGTATCTCATCTTCGTTACCCTTTCATTTTTCACGAATTCGAATTCATAAAAAAAAAGGGTTTTGGAGCTTGGGACGATTTGGGAAATGGGGGAAAGGATCGAAATCGCAAGCTCGGCTCGAACTCGAGCTCGAGGCGGCGACGCTCGCAATTTCGATGTCACTCTTGCTGAAGCGCTCTCGGTCGGCATAAAGGAGGCGCACCTATGGGAAGGATGTGGAGGCGAGCGATCTCATTTGGGGTCGCGATCGATCGTGGATGGCATCACGGCTCGTGCGCGCCGCAATGAGGAAAGAGGGAAATGCTAGGCAGTGGTGACTGTAGTAATTTCCGGGATGGGTTAAGGCGATCGTCGGCTCTGGCGATTGTTGGTGGGGCTTGCTAGCTGAGAGGTATTAAACTTTCAATTCTCGGTTAACTTAGCTTATTTAATTATTTTAACTTAGCTTATTTATTTAATTACATATATTCACTTACTGTTAAAAAAAAGGTACTGATGTGGTTAACTTAGCTTATTTAATTATTTTAGGCATTAAAAATAATTTATTAAAGGAAGATTAAGTTAAATAAAATTCTTAGTTAACTAAATTAATAATTGGCAATTAGTTGTTCGATTAATTCAAATAATAATAAACTGTAACTGATTATACAAGGTCAAAATATGGAAAGAGACAAGCTGGCATGGATGGATTGCAAATTAAAATCAAAGGTGAGTAAATCTCACTCTGTTGGAGTTTTATTTAAATTTAAATGGTTAAATTTAAATGTTTGGTTGAGTGGTTGAATTGGTTTGATGTGAACTGTGAATTGATGATCTGTTGATTTTGGTTTTTTGTTGATTCTCGAGTTAATTGTTGTTTGACTCGAAGCGTTTGGGTTTTAAATGGTTTTAAACTTAAATCGTAAATAAGGAAATGGTTCGGATTAAAATCAATAAAGGTTTAATGATTGGTGATTCATTAAATAAATAGGATAATTTAAGGAATAATTAATTGATTAAATTAATTTATGATTTGGGTTAATTAATTGGGTTTAAATCAATTAGAATGATCATTGGGTAGTGTGATAAATAATTACTTAATGAAATTAATAAAATATAGTTACTTTGTGGAATTAAGCGAGAGATAAATTAAGATAATTAATTAAGGAGAATGAATTTGTTTAATGAAGTAAATAAAGGTAGATAATTTCGGGTGGAGATAAATTAAATATAATTAATATTGTGGTTTAATTAATATAATTAATCTAGATTAAGATAAATTGAAATATAATTGGAAATCAATAATTTATATAATCACAATGTAACTAAAGATTTGATTAATTAAAGTTTATTAATCCAAAATATGCGATTTATTGGAAGTTAATTAATATAAGTAATTAAGGATTAATGTAAGGAATATAGTTAATTAATGCATGAAGTAATTAAGATTTCTTATTGATTTGGTTAAGAATAATTAATATCGTGTAATTAAACAAAGATAATTTCATGAATATAACTGAAAAATAATTAAACCAAGGTGATTTATTAAGATGAATAATGAAGGGTTGATTGATTTGAAAATTAATTAATGACAAGCGAAGAATTCTAAATGGCTGAGGTTAGAAATTCAGTCAGAATTAATTTAATTAATATCGGTAGCAATCAAGCTTTGCTTATGGACGATTGAATGGTATTGGATGCTTTGAATGAGTTGTTATCTTTGATATGAAATGAATGTGTTTTTCGTATGTATAACTAGGGATAGGATGACATGAGACTCGAAGAGGCCAGGATCGGGTATTGGGAGATACCCGAAACCACTTCGAATTTCTTATAAATTAATATGAGAAATTGATAGGTTGGAATGATTGGATTTAAATGAATTGGATTATTAAATCTAAATTTTTGACACTTTGGAAACTTATTTGAAAATAAGTTATGTCTATAACAAATTGTGACTTGTAAAATTAGTTGAGTTACCTGGGTTTTATATGAGTTGTTGCTTGGTATTCTATGTTAGATGGTTTACTCATGCTGGTTTCCATCCTGACCCGGGTGTTACTTTGGTGTAATGCTCGGGTCAGACCGAGTATTACAGATTTTCAGGTAGGACGTTCTGGAGCTCAGGAAGCGAGATGGATGGCAGGATCGTGTAAAGTATTTTCGCTGTATTATATTATTGTTAATCTGAGACATGATAATTTTATACTGTATATATGTGTAACTCTGATGTATATTAAATGTAATCGATAGATATAGTATTCTTTTGTAAATTGATTTTATTTATTATTATATTTTATCCGCTGCGAATGTGAGTTGTTGATGTTTCTGTTCTTCTTCTTCTGTCTCTTTCTTCTTTTTCATAACTATCTGGACTATTTGGCTTCGAAAATTTCGGGTCGTTACAATTATGAAGCTTAAAGCTTGGAAAGTGCTAATAGGTTTTGAATTACAGATTTGAGGAAAAACGCTTGGTATAGATTTGCTTTAAGACTGGAACAAAGCGAATCAACTATATTCCAGGTTTGCAGTTTTGAAACATGCTACAGGCCTTTGATTTATGCTTGATCAAAACAGGTTACAAGGTTTCAAATCTGATGCTTTGATCTTTCTTTGAAAAAATGATTTTTGTTGAGGAATGAAATTTCAGGTTGAAGATACACATGTCAGGCTTGATTGAAAAAACATTACAGGGTTTGGTATAAATGTTACATGATTTGGAAATGTTTCAGAGGAGATATACATTTCTGGTTTGAGAAGAAATTAGAGGCTTGCAGCTTGAAAAGGGAAAAAGAAATGCAACAGGCTTTTGAACTTGAGGATTTGAATATTGTTTCAGTTTTGAGTTTGAGAAATTTACAAATTTTGGTTTTCAGATTTGATTTGGGAAATGAAATACGAAGAGCGGCCATTAATTTCTTGTTTGAATTCAAAGAAAAAAAGAATGAAGAAGGAAAGAATGGGAGTTTATAAAATTTATGGTTATTAAAATGAAAGAAAAAGAGAATTAGGAAAAATAAGACACTTGTTAAATCTTTTTTACATTTGTCACTACTAATCCTAATCTATTTACACATGTTAATCAATAAGCTCTAAAATTTAACACAGGACCTTTCTTATTTTTAAATTGTTTTTAGATGATTTTTAAAAGCCTTTATTATTAAATTTCTTAATATGTAAATACTTTACTAATTTATAAATGCTTTTTCTTATTTTATAAAAATAAAACTTTTAAAAGAAAATCAAATAAGAACTAATTAGATTCTTAATAAAATAATATAAAATTATTTAATCCATTTTTACATGCTAATTTAAATGCTTTTGCATTTATTTACTACTAAATAAATATTTTCTAAATTTATATAAATAAAATCCTTTCTGTTTTAAATTAATATAAAACAAATCCTATTTTTAAAATAAAAACTTTTATTAATAAATCCTTTTATATACAAAATTATTTCAAGATTCTTTTTAAATTACAATTTTCAATTCAAATTTCAAATCCCAAATTCATTTCAAACTTCAATTTCAAATCAAATATGTCTATATTAAATTAAACAACACACTATTAAATTAAGAAATTTTACATTCTAGTTTTAAAGTTAATTTTTAAATAAATATATATTTAAACAACACTTATTAAATTAAAATGTTAAGCCTATTAAAAATCAAATTTATAAAATAACACAAATTAAACTATTATTCTATTAAAGTCAGTTTATTTCTAAATCTAGAAACATCACCTAAATTTTATTTTGGTTATTTATATTTGAAGATAACAATTTTATCCATTTTAAATAATTTAATTAAGAGATTATCTCATTTTAAATTCCCCGAAATTCCAGGATATTACATTCCTCCCACCTTAAAAGAGTTTCGTCCTCGAAATTTAAAATAAAGATAATCCAAAATCTTTTATTTCATTTTAACCATTCAAGCATACCTATCAACCAAACATTTATCAACCAACAACAATCCATCCAAACAAACAGTTTATTTAAACAAACAATTCATTCGATCAAATAATCCTAGCCATTCGGACATAGATCCAGATAAGTCTTTCTAAAACTATTCAGAGTTTCCCAAGACAAACTCTGAAATCCTAACTCCACAACAAAAGATAGATCGTTCACGTATTTCCTTAGATGAGATACGTGTAAAACAATGTGAATACCAGCCATCCAAACTGGCAATTCAACCTTGAAGACTACAACACTAATCTTCCCCTGATAAGTTCCACCATCGCAGATACCTCACAAACCAAAACTGGACCAAGAACCAGACGATCTCCCGACTCTTCCCAATGGAATAGATATCTACAAGATCTTCTAAACAAAGCTTCACAGGGTGCCATCTAGATACTCACCTGATAACTATATGGGAATTCCAATAAATGCAGATGATCCTCCTAACATCCATAAAAAGCCTAAATACAAGCTCTTTCAAATCCCTAAGATTTGGTTCAGCCTTTCCGTTGGTCTGGGAATGATAGGCTGTACCCAAATTTAATCTCGAACCCAAAGCTGATCACAAAGCCTTCCAAAACTAGATGGAGAAGATAAGATCACAATTGCTAACAATATTGACTGGAATACCAAGCAGTCAGACAAACTCTCAAGAAAACTCAGCCAAAGATGCTACAGAATGGATTGCCTTAACCAGAACAAGATGGGCGTTCTTGCTTAATCGGTCTACAATCACCTATATTCCTTTATTTTCCTTCTTAGTCCTTGGCAAACCGTCGGAAAAAATCCAAAGAAATCACTTCCCAATGGAACTTCCAAAAGTTGCAACAAACCGGCAGTCTTCTGCTGATCACCAACATCTGCTGACAGCTCGCACATCCAAAGATGAAAGCAGCTACATCCTACTTCATGCTTGGCCACTAGAAGATTCTCTTCATATCCATATATCTCTGAACACCCTGGGTTGTACACAACCTGGAGAGAAGACTCCCTGCCAAAACTTCTTGCTTCAAAATCCAAGAATTCGAAACACAAATCCTTCCGATGATCCTCAATATTCCCTTACCCATCCATCTCAAAACTAGAACACTGACCATCATTGACTCACCTTATCCATCTCAGACACACACAAACGTCCAAGCATATCTCAAACTTATTCTTGCCATCAGAGATAGCTAGAACATGCACACTAGTCGGTCTTGCCTTCAAATCCAAGAAAATCTCTTCACACTCGGGTCCACTAATACTTCCTGTAGAACTCTGCCAAACCAGAAAACTTCGGTTTCTTCTACTCCTTAATAGTAGCTATCCAGGCTGGATCTACAGAAATACCATCACTAAAACAAAATGCTTCATCAAAGCCTCTAATCCTAACCCCAAATGTCGCTGGCTCTCCTCTTTAGACTTGGAGTAGACAAGAAAATTATTGATGAAAACAAGAACAACTTACACATCCCAAAATCTTGATTCATCAATTCCACACAGAATCTCAAAAAACTCATCCGTCTTGGCCCCAAAGACAACAACTGAACTCCAACTGGGAAAAACTAGGCTGAACAACAGGCACTGCTTCCGAAACTAAGACGATCCAAATCTCTATCTCCCGATGAGGAAAACCTTCGCTCCCTTGGAACATTCGGAAAATATCTAACCACCTCGATGGACTCTACACCTCCTAGGGATGCCTTACTCCATGCAGAAGATGACTCAAAAGAACTCTGGCATCATCGCAAGTCACTTTTGCGATTCTTCCCAACTCAGCTTCCGAAGATACAATCCTTGCTTCATCATCAAAATAGTCCAATACTATCCAACCAACCCAAATCCAAACAAGATCAAAACCCTTTTAGATCAAATAAAAAGGTCTCTAGAAAAACTATAGGGGAGATAAGAAAATCTTAAGCCTCTACAAATCTGATCTATCTTGGTTATCCGCCTATAGGGTTAGATACAAAGGTAGGAGGGCTAAGCAAACAAAGAGAGATGAAACTTCTTTAGAACTCATGTTGGAAATCCGAACAGATACCCAACATATTTATATAAGTATATAGTTATATAAAAATTACAAATACGCGCTCTCAAGATAGACACCACTCCAGAGCCTAGGTATTATTTCAACCTATGCTTTGATACCTAGTGTGATGGTCTAGGCTTTGCAACCATTGACAGTGGCTCACTCGATCGGTATGCTTTTCAACCATCCCAGGCCCGCTTTGGCCCAAGTGATACCTCGGGTTTGCTTTTACGGCAAGCCTCTCGACTCGCAAACAACCCCGCAAGGCCTTATACTACCCCCGGGGGCATGTAGGGGTAAGAGTCTCCCGTTCTCCACCTAACGCAAAGCGATAACCCTCTATCACGTTGTACTGTAGCAAACCCGATCCCGGTCTCATCGAACCAAACGTGTCTTAAAGGCCAAGATGTTTAAAGGTTTAAACAATTCAATTCAATGATTTGAATTCACACAGCATTAACACAGATAAATATCACACATTTATCATGGATATAACCAATATCATATCACGGAATGTCACGACATATCATCAATAGATATCAATCTAATTCAGACATTCAACAAATAATCATCCATAAGCAAGCATTATCAATTCATATCATAATTAATTTAATTACTTAAATTAAAATAACTCCTTAAGAATTTATTACTTAATCTTGCTTATACAATCATTAATTAATTACTAACCTTAATTAATTAAACCCTCCTTGATTAACTTAATTAATCAATTAATCAATTCCAAATCCAGATTAATTATCCTTTAATTATCAATTAATAAACCTCAATTATTAATTAATCCCCTTTAATACAATGTAATTAATCCTTAATTACTTTCATAATCAATTAGTTAATCTTTAATTAACTGATTAATTATCTATCAGCTATCAATTAATAACCTTAATTATTAATCAATATCTCTTAATACAAATTAATTAATCCATAATCACTTTTTATAATTAATTAATTAACCATTGATTAACTAATTAATTATCTCTTAATTATTAATTAATAAACCTAATTATCAATTACTAATTAAGAATTTAATACAGATTACTTACTCCTTAATCATCAGTTAGTTAACCATTTAATTAATCCTTAATTAACTGTTAACCCATCTTTAATTAACAGATAATCAATCCTTAATTACCATTTGATTAATCCTTAATCACATTTGATTAATCAAGTAATTACCATTTAACAATTTCTTAATTAATCCTTAATTACGGATTAATTATTCTTTAATTATTTAATTAATAAAACCTTAATTATTAATTAATAAAACTTAATTACAAGTTAAGCACTTCTTACTTACTAATTAAGTAAACTTTAATTACTTAATTAACAACTCATTAATTAATTAATCTAAATCACGTAATTAATTAAGTTTAATTATACTTAATTACTTGATTAATGAACCCCTAATCATTAATTAATGATCTAATTAATGATCTTTTAATTACAATTTAATTAATTTAAATTAATTAACCTTTAATCCTTAATCATTTATTAATCAAGTAAATTATTTTCCCTAATTAATTCCTTAATCAATCCTTTATACTTAAACTAATTAGTTAAACTTAATTTCTTAAAATTAACTTAACCAAAATTAAGATATTAAAACCCTAATTAAGGTAAAACATTTATCTTGTTAATATCCTTATTACCATTAACATAATTACCCATTTATCTTTAAAATCATCTTAATTAAATCATTAATTAAGCTTAAATATAAATAATAAATTATCTTTAAAATTTAAAGTTATCAAAACATAATTTTAAATAGCTTAAACATTTATCAATTAATAGTTTTAAAACCTATTTTCAACTTGAATTTAAAACTTGTCTTTTATATAAACTTTTAAAATTACTTTCAAAAACTCGATTTCAGAATCACTTTAAAATTTGTTAACAAAGTTTAAATTTAACAAATTTCAAAATTTCTTAAAATATGTTTTAGAAATCATTTATTAAAACATCAAGTAATTTATGTAAAAGTATTAATCCAATTTAAAATTTAAAATTTCAAAAAAACAAGTTTTAAAACTTTTAAAATCTTTAAATTGTTTTACTTTTGCTGCATCAGGTCAAACCCGTAGCTTACTCAGGTCAAAACCCGAGTTCTCCTTTATCCCATCTCTTTTTTTTAAACTTAGATTAAAATTAAAGTTTCTAAAACTACAGGCAAACCATTCCCAACATACTTAAGAACGAACTCGAGCATTCCACCCTAGTTCTCGAACACGACTTCGAGACATTCACGAGCCAAAAATACAGACACTCAAAACCGACTCTGTGCACTTGCACGTTGCCGCTGGTTGCCTCCGACCATCACCATTGCCTTTGGCACGTCACTCATCACCATAGTAATACAAAACGACCACCCACACGCTCGCACGCGTCGCGAATAGAAATCGAGCACCTCTGATGGACTTGAACCCAAATACGACCTTCAACAAATCTCCTTGACTCCTCGATTCTGATCACCGGAGTCGTTACAACTCCGACCGTACCATGCCTTGCCTCCACGCTTCCTTTCACCAAAGTACCAAGCAGCTCGCATCATCAGATAAGATGCGACAACCCCAAACCCAACTTCAACAAAAGCTAGGGTTAAAAACTTAACCCGACCACTGAAGACGCCACAGTGCACAATCGCCACGACCTTCATTTTTTCCCAACAATCTGATCGTCCACCTTGCTTCAAACGAAAACTCAACCACTCAAAATCCTCTGACCAACAGAAAATGCTCAAGAACCATATTCCAGATATTTCCCAAATTCACATCCATTTCATAATTAAAAATTTGGATTTTTGTTTTAAAAATCATAATCTTCAATGATGATTCAATACATATACATGAATCAATATAAATCAACATTTTATTTATTACATTATTCAAGTTCCCACTGCACTTTTCTTGTTTATAGGGAATTTCAAAACTTAAATTACTCAAACCTATTTTCATAACCTAGATGAGTTTAAACTTGACTAATATATTTGAAAATTCAAAGCTGCAAAGTGTTTATATGGAAAGTTTGAATTTTTTTTTATTTATAAAATTCTGTAATCAGGAATGAACAGAGAAACACAAATTACAGGCATGCAGAAACAAATACATTCATAACTACAGATTGTATACTACTATCCACACATGCAAGAATCAATATCACAGTAATCACTTAAGAAATAAAATTAACCTACTTAAGATTTAAATTTAGATGTTTACTCACAGTTTGAATTTGCAAAGAGTTTTGGAAATAGGATGGAACTAAAGCCCCCTTTTGCAGATTTGAAAACTGTTGTTGCATGATTCCTGAAACTTATGATTTCTGATACTTGTCTTTGCTTAAAGACTTTGATACTTTGCTGGTTTGCCAGGTTGTATTATGAAGCTTAGCTTGGAAAGTGCTAATAGGTTTTGAATTACAGATTTGAGGAAAAACGCTTGGTATAGATTTGCTTTAAGACTGGAATAAAGTGAATCAACTATATTCCAGGTTTGCAGTTTTGAAACATGCTACAGGCCTTTGATTTATGCTTGATCAAAATAGGTTACATGGTTTCAAATCTGATGTTTTGATCTTTCTTTGAAAAAATGATTTTTGTTGAGGAATGAAATTTCAGGTTTAAGATACATATGTCAGGCTTGATAAAAAAGACATTACAGGGTTTGGTATAAATGGTTACATGATTTGGAAATGTTTCAGAGGAGATATACAATTCTGGTTTGAGAAGAAATTAGAGGCTTGCAGCTTGAAAAGGGAAAAAGAAATGCTATAGGCTTTTGAACTTGAGGATTTGAATATTGTTTCAGTTTTGAGTTTGATAAATTTACAGATTTTGGTATTCAGATTTGATTTGGGAAATGGAATACAAAGAGTGGCCATTAATTTCTTGTTTGAATTCGAAAGAAAAAAGAATGAAGAAGGAAAGAATGGGAGTTTATAAAATTTATGGTTATTAAATTAAAGAAAAAGAGAATTAGGAAAAATAAGACACTTGTTAAATCTTATTTACATTTGTCACTACTAATCCTATTCTATTTACACATGTTAATCAATAAGCTCTAAAATTTAACACATGTCCTTTCTTATTTTTAAATTATTTTTAGATGTTTTTTAAAAGTCTTTATTATTAAATTTCTTAATATGTAAATACTTTAGTAATTTATAAATGCTTTTTCTTATTTTATAAAATAAAACTTTTAAAAGAAAATCAAATGAGAACTAATTAGATTCTTAATAAAATAATATAAAATTATTTAATCCATTTTTACATGCTAATTTAAATGCTTTTGCATTTAGTTACTACTAAATAAATATTTTCTAAATTTATATAAATAAAATCCTTTTTGTTTTAAATTAATATAAAACAACTCCTACTTTTAAAATAAAAACTTTTATTAACAAATCCTTTTATATACAAAATTATTCCAAGATATGAATTCTTTTTAAATTTCAAATTTCAATTCAAATTTCAAATTTTAAATCCCAAATTCATTTTAAACTTCAATTTCAAATCAAATATGTCTATATTAAATTAAACAACACACTATTAAATTAAGAAATATTAAATTCTAATTTTAAAGTTAATTTTTAAATAAATATATATTTAAACAACACTTGTTAAATTAAAATGTTAAGCCTATTAAAAATCAAATTTATAAAATAACACAAATTAAATAATTATTCCATTAAAATCAATTTATTTCTAAATTTAAAAACATCACCTAAATTTTATTTTGGTTATTCATATTTAAAGATAACAATTTTATCCATTTTAAATAATTTAATTAAGAGATTATCTCATTTTAAATTCCCCGAAATCCCGGGATATTACAATTATGACATGAATGGTTTTGTTTTGAGCTGTGATGAATATAATTTATTTATTTACTTGTGATGAATGTATATTATTTATCTGTGTATCTATGAATGGAAGATAAGCTTTATAGATTATACCGCTTATCGATATTAATATGCTTGAATCTATGATGATTGATGATGTGCACTATTATGTGAAACCCCTGGACTACACCATACACACAGAAATATGGATTGCATGAGGAAATTGGTTAAGTCGCAGATATTTGAAATGGTTTTGAAAGTTGAATTGAAAAGTTTTTGAAAAGGAGTTTGAAGATAAAAGTTATTTTGAATAACTTGATTAAGTTTTGAAATTTAAGTAATTTATTTGAATTAGAATTCAAGATTTGAAGTCAAATTCTATATTTGGGAATTATGGTTTTAAAAAAGTTATACAAGTTACAAATGTGTTTATATGGGCTTTTAAAATCATTTTGAAAGTATTATTTTGGAAATTTAAATTTAACCCAAGATTGAAGGGATTTAACTCGTGCAAATGTAATTGGATTTTTCCGAAACGAAAACTATTTGTTTTCAAATAATAATAGCTTTCATATAAAGAAAGGATTTCCAATTTGTGTTGAAAGATTTCAAGGTTGATATGTAATTAAATAGTTTTGAAAGCTATGAATGAATCTTTGTAAAAGATTGTTGAACTTTGTTTTTGAACTTGGAAAGGTGCTCTTTTGTATAAAGGATTTGAATTGGAAATGGTTTTGAAAGCTATGAGTTGAATCTTTAACTTAAAGATTGGATGAATTAATCCAATTTAAAATGGAATTGTTTTGAAAGCTATGAATTAATGTTTGTGAAAGATTGGTGAACTTTGTAAAGTGAATCTTTTTGATTAAAGATTGAAAATGGTAATTTGTTTAAACCATTTGAAAGAAACGTTTTGGGTAATAAGTTGTGACTTAACTAAGATCCCAATATCCATATGCTTTTAAATTAAGCGCTCATTATTCGATTTAGCCGGAAGAGGACCTTGTGTCATATAACCCATTCTGAATAATGATACGACGCTAATTGCATTTGAAGATCGGTGGTGAAGACCGGGTATTTTCAAGAACGAAAGGATTTCCCGTCGAATGTTTCTGCACTGAGTCGCGTCGGTATAGAGATCACCATATGTGATGGGGAGTCCGATCGGGATTGTGAATACCCGAATTGCAAGGGCTTCTTTGGAAGTGCCTTCGGTTCTGTTTGAATCCGGAACAGACTTGTATGGATGTGTGTATGACATTACACTTTGAGATGTAAAGCTGGGTTCTATCAAATACATTTCTGTTTGGTGGCGGAGATTTATTCTCTTAGCTTAACACCGTTCTCTGAGATGTACGAGCTCAGAGGTTATGTAGTTGATGGTTGATACATTTCCAATTTGGTAATGTGGCATACGAAGTGCCGTTGATCATTTGTTGATCGAAGTATGGCTTTAGTGTAAAGCGTAGCTTTGTGGATGAGACTACGTCGAGCCTCACAACCCGGTAATGGTCGAAACAAGAATTGTTGCAGCAAGCTTATTTGGGGGTAGCGCCCACTGAGGATATGTCCATTTCCTTCTGGATTATAAGTGGTATCATGGTATGGAGCCCAGATACTTAACTTTGTGGTTGCTGCAAACTTATTTCTTTGTGGTTGTTGGTTGATAGGCGCCTTGGATAAAGGTTGGTAACGACTGGGGGGTGGCATACTTATGTCAGTAGTTACCTAGTTACAGAGGTAACCAGGCCTTGTGTAGCAGAGATCCGATTAGGTTCTCGAGGACGTCCCTCCAGAGGCATTCCATTTTGTGTAGGAAGTTCCTTTGCCTGACCATTTGTTGAAAATCCAATCATCCAATACGCGCCCTGTATGGTTTTAATTGTATAACCTGCCATTTACTTATGGTGATGCCCCACTATTTAGATTGTAGCTATAGTAGACATAGTTCGAAATGTCTATGCTGACTAAGATTAATATTATACTTTCGGAAGGTTTTCTGCACTATGCACTAATAATAATATCAAAAGGATTTTTTGTTTCAAGCATGTTTGACTATCATAAGGAGAAATCTCGTCCAATTTTGCATTTGCATTATGTGTGCGGTGGGAGGCCTTATGGTAGTTTCATTTTCCAAAAAAGCATTGCGGGTTTCTTTTACTTCTTTTGTTGTTTGTTTTAAAGAAAACTATTTTTGTTTGCTCATACCGATCTCATGGCTGACCTGGAGTTTATTATTCCCTTCCTAAACTCTGGACGCCCACAATATTCCACACGGGCAGTCTAGAGTTAGATTTTCAGATAATCAATTAGTAGGTGTAGATTCGATAGCATTCAATCTTTGGATATTGGAAATTGCATTTGGATCGAGTTGCTTCACTTCAGCATGGATGGTGATTCTCACTTTCTAGTTTTGGAGCTTTGGCAATGGAGTCGCCAGATGTTGGATTCTAGCTTTCTCACTTGAAATTATTTTGGCATTATCTTTCCCCTATTGATGGTTGCAAGGTCTAAAGCATCTGCTAGCGTTGTATTCCGCTATTGTATATCTCTTGGCTCTAATATTGATATTCATGTTGTATCCGATATTGTATCAACTATTATTTATCAATTATATTATTCATTTTCATCCGCTGTGTTGTTGTACTTAATGTGTTATAAGCTCCGGCGAGCCCGATTCGACGTTTAGATCTGCGGCATTCGAGTACGGGTGATGTATTCGGTGCCGATTTTTGAAGGTCGGGTCAGGGTCGTTATAATTGGTACCAGAGCTGAAGGTTGAACCTTAGCTCAGGAGTATAACACATTAGGTAACTCATTAAAGATAGGGTGAAGTATACCCTAGAATGAGTATATCCCTAAGATATCCATCCGTATGCCTCAGTAAATTCTCTTACTATCCACTGATAGTGAGCATGAGGGCAAGAAGAGGATGAGACAGGGGACAGGGAAATATGACTACAAATGGTCGATATCCTGTATCAACAACAGAAACAACTTTTCTCATCAATCTCCTTTGATCCGATTTCAAATTTTTTGATTTCTTCATGGCGGCTACAAGGAGAAGCTTCGATGTGGGGGTGGACTTGCGAATCGTTCTTATTTCGTATTTTCTTCATCGATTCCCTATCAGCTTTCCGTTTAAAATTTAATGAATTTAAAATTCTATTTAAAATAAATAGATGAACAAAATATGAAGATAGATTAATTTGTATCGATAAAACGATTTCGATTAACACCAAAGTTTGAAATTTCTATTGTAATTTCTTATGTTGATCGAAGTCCGAAGAGGGACTAGTTAATATATATACATTGAAATATTCTGACCTAAATTCAAAATCCATACCTAGTGTTTAAGAATTTTGGAAGATTGAATCCATTCATTTGTTCTTTTGGGTCTAGATATATTCTACGAATGGTTAATTAACCTTCGGACTAACGAATACCTCTGTATATCTTCGTAGATCTGGTGACCCAAGTATCTTGTGGAATATTGAATGAGTTCGTTCTCATATTGATGATATTTTGATTTGGTAAGCCAAATATAGCATAGATATTCAGTTTGATCTGGAAAGATATTTCTCTATCTTTGTGTATCCATCCTTTGTTGTCTCCCTGGCAAATTTTAAGGACGAAATTTTCTTAAGGGGTGGGAATCTATAACGATCCTAATTTTTAAATCAAATCTAAATTGGTAATTTATTTAATTTTTTTGAAATTAATTTGGTACTTTCCAAATTAAATAGATATTTATTTGTTTATTAATATAAATGTATATAAATATGAATTTAAAATAGAATTTCTAATTGGAAGTTTTGAAAGATTTTGAGTAATATTTTAGTTATAAATTTAATTATGGATTCATTTGAAAATTTGAATATATATATATATATAAAAGATTTTTAAATAAAGGACTTGATTTGGAAAATCTATAATTTAATAATAGAAAAAATTGTTTTGTATTTATAATATGATGATTTGAAAATTTTATTCTGGTATTGATATAAGTATAATTTGCTTAAATTAATAAAAAGTTTAAAATACTTTTCTTTTATACTTGAAATAAATTGGTTTTGTACATATTTAAACTAAATAGAAAATGTATTCATAAACATATGTAAATATAAAAATTAAGTAATTTATAAAAGAAAAGGTTTAAAATATAAATGAAATAAAAGTTTAATAAAGGGTTAAACATAAATTTTGCTTGTATTTACAAGCGTAAAAGAATTAACATTATATATTAACAAGTGTAGTTATTTGATATGCAAGTAGACAAGTGGCATTTAATTCCTTTTAGATTTAATTTATATGTAGGAAAAAAATGAAAAGAGTATAATCAGGCTATTCTCAAAACCTGGTTACTTCATTTCAATTCAAAATGTTCAAACTCTCCACTTCTCATCCTATCTAAACTGAAAAAAATTAAAATCAAAAACCAAAGCAGATTTAGTCTGGAAATCAAAAAGCAAAGCAAACTTCAAAAGTAAAATCTGGGAACAAAATGAAAACCAAAGAAATCAAAACATTCCATACCTGGAAAATCAAGAATCAAACCTAAGTAAAAACTTCAGGTTCAAGCAATTCAAACTGAAAGCAGTTCAAAATCAAATAATAAGTTTTCAAGAACAGAAATCAAAATCTGTTTCAAGCTATGGTTAAGAAAATTCAAGAAGCAAGATTCAGCTCAAAAATCAATCAAGTACAGATCAAAGTTTTCAAATGCAAAATATTTTTGTTTCAAGCTTCCTATTCTTTGCTCTGTCAAACAGATTAGGTGAGCAAACCCTTTAACCAGTTATATCTCTTGAACTTTGATTGTGTACTTTAAGTTGAGATGTAACTATGCTTGTGTGATTGAGGGTATAAATCTGCATGTGTGTATATATATATGAGAACCTGAATATGATATATACACCTGTTCTTATGTTTACAGGTTAAAACAAAAAAATCAAAAATCAAAATCCCTTAGATCATTTACTTATAGACTGTGATATTTAAATAAAAAGTATTCGAATTAACAAGACCAAAGGTTTAAAAATACTTCTAAGAATAATATGAATTTTTTTTAACCTGAAACAAGAATATACAGTGAAACTTAAAAATATGTTGAATTTGAATTTTATATTTTCTTGATTCACTTACATTATTTGGTTCGACTTCAGAAATCATGAATTTTAATAATTGAATAAGCATTTTTAGCTTCATATTGATCATGAATTTTGGAATTGAACGAATTTTGAACTTTTGCCAAATTCCGACGATCGACATGAGTAAGATCATCGAGTTGGGACTGAAGGTGGCTGAGGGTTTAGTGATAATCAAAAAAATACTGGAGGAATTTATTATCAATCATGGCGGCGGTTTGACGAAGAGTTAGGGTTTAAGGACGGTTTTTGGTTGATGTTGGAAAGCTGGATCGTTCGATGGCGAGGTAGCATTGGAGTCATCGAGACTTTGGGGGATGGATGCGTTGTGGTCGGGTGTAGTCTTGGGTAAGATGGCAAGGTGGTCGGTGATTGGGATTGTCGTCGATGATGGGTTTAGTTACTCAAGGTTTGGGTTCTGATGGAAACTAATCTACTCGATTTTGATTCTCGGAGGAATTCGAAAATCTGGTTTGTCAGACTGCTAGGGAAGGTCGCCGGCAACTTGTTGAAGCTCATGGTGATGGTCGGAATCGACCAGGCGGCGTGTGCACATGCATGTGCACATTCTCGTATCTAGGTTGTTTTGTTGGGTTGGGGAAGAAGGAGGACGCTCGGGTCGTTGCTCGAGTTCAATGGCAGTATGAATCGAAGTCGATGTGGTGGGTGGAAACTCGAAGTAAGAATCGAGAGAGATACAGTTGAACCTGAAGCAAGAAAATAAATTGTTTTCAAAATTTAAAAGAAAGCAATTTTTTTTCAAAATCTAGAATTAATTAAGTTAAATCTATTTCTTAAAATCTACTCCTTTATAAAAATAAATGTTTTCAGAAGTTATGTAATTCGTTTAATTTTAAATTTGCTAAGTTGAAATTCTTTTTAGCTATTTTGAACTTAATTTAGAAAACAAAATTAAGTGTTAGATGAAAATATAAAATGTTTTAAAATGTACGTGCTGATCAAAATTAAGTAATTAATAGAAAGAAATGGTTTGTCTTAAAAATGTTTTGATTATTAATTAACTTAAAGGTTTTAAAATTAATTTTTTTAATGATGATTTATTTTATTTAATAAGTTTTAAAATAATAATTAATTAAGTGATTAAATAAGAATACTTACTTTTTGTAATTAAAGTAAATACGTTGGGTAATTACCTTTAAGGATAATTAATTAATGTAATTAATTAATTCATATAATTTGAGGTTAATTTGTTAATATTATTAATTTATTAAAGGTTGATTAATTTATGATCAGTAATTAAAGGTAATTAATTACTTGAAGATAATTGCTTAATTAAAAGTAATTGATTAATGATTTAGGTTGATTAATCATATAATTAAAAGATAATTACTCAATGTGATTAATTTATGATTGATTAAAAATAGGTGATTAGAGATAATCACTTATTATAATTGATTAAGCGTAATTAATTAGTTAATAATAACTAATAAAGGATTAATTAATTATTGCAATTAATTAAGGATAATTAATTAAATGGTAATTAATTAAGGAATTAATTAACGGATAATTAAATAATTAAAGGTTAATTATTTAATGATTAAAGGTTAATTGACTTATTGATTAAGGTTAATTAATTAATGATTAAGGTTAATTAATTAAGATGGGTTGTAATTAGATAATATTAATTAACCAGGATAAGTGATTAATCTGATTTAAATCAATCAGAGGAGCAATTAATCTTACTTCTGGAAGTTTGAATTGTATGAAATGCCTTGTATTACTTGATATCACTGATGTATAATGTGTTGTGACATGAATGGTTTTGTCTTGAGCTATGACGAATATAATTTATTATTTATCTGTGATGAATGTATATTATTTATTTGTGTATGTGTGAATGGAATATAAGCGTTGTAGATTATACCACTTATCGATATTGATATGCTTAAATCTGTGACGATTGATGATGTGCGCTATTATGTGAAACCCTTAGACTACACCATACACACGCAAATATGGATTGCACGAGGAAATCGGTTAAGTCACAGATATTTGAAATGGTTTTGAAAGTTGATTGAAATGTTTTTTAAAAGGTGTTTGAAGATAAAAGTTATTTTGAATAACATGATTAAGTTTGAAATTTAAATAATTTGATTTGAATTTGAATTCAGGATTTGAAATCAAATTCTGTATTTGGGAATTATGGTTTAAAAAAGGTTATACAAGTTACAAATGTGATTATATGGGCTTTTAAAACCATTTTAAAAGTATTATTTTGTAAATTTAAATTTAACCCAAGTTCGAAGGGCTTTAACTCGTGCAAATGTAATTGGATTTTTCCGAAACAACAAATAATAATAGCTTTCATATAAAGAAAGGATTTCCAATTTGTGCTGAAAGATTTCAAGTTTGAAATGGAATTAAATAGTTTTGAAAGCTTTGAATGAATCTTTGTGAAAGATTGTTGAACTTTGTTTTTGAAATTGGAAAGGTGTATCTTTTGTATAAAAGATTTGAAATGGAAATGGTTTTGAAAGCTATGAATTGAATCTTTAACTTAAAGATTGGATGAGTTAATCCAATTTGAAATGGAATTATTTTGAAAGCTATGAATTAATCTTTACGAAAGATTGGTGAACTTTGTGAAGTGAGTCTTTTTGATTAAAGATTGAAAATGGTAATTTTTTTAAATCATTTGAAAGAACAGTTTAGGTAATAAGTTGTGACTTAACTAAGATCCTAATATCCATACGCTTTTTAAATTAAGTGCTTGTTCTTCGGTTTAGCTAGGAGAGGACCTTGTGTCATATAACCCATTACGAATAATGATACGACGTTATGGATTGCATTTGAAGACCGGTGGTGAAGACCGGGTATTTACGAGAACGAAAGGATAACCCATCGAATGTCTCTGCACTGAGTCGCGCGGGTATAGAGATCTCCATATGTGATGGGGAGTCCGATCGGGATTGTGAATACCCAAATTGCAAGGGCTTCTTTGGAAGTGCCTTCGGTTCGTCGAACCCGGAACAGACTTGTATGAATGTATATCTGACATTACACTTTGAGATGTAAAGCTGGTTTCTATCAAATACATTTCTATTTAGTGGCAGAGATTTATTGTCTTAGCTTAACACCCTTCTCTAAGACGTACAAGCTCAGAGGTTATGTAGTTGATGGTTACCAGTGATACATTCCCATTTGGTAATGTGGCATATGAAGTGCTGCCAATCATTTGTTGATCGAAGCATGGCTTTTACGTAAAGCGTAGCTTTAGGGACGAGACTTCGACGAGACTCACAACTGACAATGGTCGTAACAGGAACGTTGCAGCAAGGTTATTGGGGGTAGCGCCCCCTGAGGGTATGTCCATTTCTTTTTGGATTGTAAGTGGTAGCATGGTATGGAACCCAGATACGAAACTTTGTGGCTACTGCAAACTTATTGCTTTATGGTTGTTGGTTGATAGGCGCCTCGGATAAAGGTTGGTAACGACCGGGGGATGACATACCGTATCTGTAGTTACCTAGTTATAGAGGTAACCCGACCTTGTGTAGTAGAGATCTGGTTAGGTTCTCGAGGACGTCCCTCTAGAGGCGTTTCATTTTGTGTAGGAAGTTCCTTTGCCTGACCATTTGTTAGAAATCCAATCATCCAATACGTCCCCTGTACGGTTTTAGTTGTATAACCAGCCATTTATTTATGGTGGCGCCCCACTGTTTAGATTGTAGCTATAGTTTTCATAGTTCGAAATGTCTACGCTGGATATGATTAATATTATACTTTCGAAAGGTTTTCTGCACTATGCACTAATAATAATATCAAAAGGATTTTGCGTATCAAGCATGTTTGACTATCATAAGGAGAAATCTCCTCCAATTCTGCGTTTGCATTGTATGTGCGGTGGGAGGCCTTATGCTAGTTTCATTTTCCAAAAAAGCACTACGGATTTCTTTTACTTATTTTGTTGTTTGTGTTAAAGAAAACTGTTTTTGTTTGCTCATACCAGTCCCATGACTAACCTGGAGTTTATTGTTTCCTTCCTAAACTCTGGGTGCCTACAATTTCCTCACGGGCAGTCTAGAGTTAGATTTTCAGATAATTAGCTAGTAGGTGTAGATTCGATAGCATTCAATCTTTGGATATTGGAAATTGCATTTGGATCGAGTTGCTTCACTTCAGCATGGATGGTGATTCTCACTTTCTAGTTTTGTAGCTTTGGCAATGGAGTCGCCAGATGTTGGATTCTAGCTTTCTCACTTGAAATTCTATTGGCATTATCTTTCCCCTGTTGATGGTTGCAAAGTCTAGACCATCTGCTAGCGTTGAATTCCGCTGTTGTATATCTCTTGGCTCTGATATTAATATTCATGTTGTATCCGATATTGTATCAACTATTGTGTATCAATTATATTATTCATTTTCTTCCGCTATGTTGTTGTTCTTAATGTGTTATAAGCTCTGGCGAGCCTGATTCGACGTTTGGATCTGTGGCGTTCGAATAGGGTGATGTATTCGTGCCGGTTTTCGAAGTTCGAGTGAGGGTCATTATACTTTCGCTGTGGTGTTTTCATCCTGTTAATGTATCTTGTGTATATCACTCTGATAATGGGATTTAATTGTTGTAACCAAATATTGTATCAATGTTGCATCTGTTTTGTCGTCAATGATATCAACTTTTGTTTCCGCTGTTTATATTCATCAATATTGTTATAAGCTCCATCCGAACTGGAGTTCAACGTTTGAATCTTCGACAGTCGAATACAAGTTAGGTATTTGATGTCGATTTTCAATCATGGAATTTCGGGTCGTGACAAGTGGTATCTAAGGTAAATGTTCAGTAAGAACTTTAGCTACGAAGTATAACACTTTAGGTGGCTCATTAGTGATAGGGTAAAGTATACCCTAGAAAGAGTATAAACCGAAAGACCAAAACCCTAAAATTTCTCGATCTATTTCTTTTAACTGTTGATATGCCCTAACATATCTCGTCCGTATACCTAAATCAAGTTTTCTTACTATTTACAGACAGTGAGAATGAGCAGGCAAAGAGGATGAGGTAGGGGATGGGGAAATACCACTACAACTGGTCAAGTCCCTACAACAGCAGGTGTACCTACTCAACCTCAGCCGAATCTGGCCAATCTATATAGAAGTTTTTCTAGACTTGGTGGAAAGCCGTTCACTAGCAAGGAATCTATTGTCGTAGCCCAAGCCTGGATTAGATTGTGTGAAAGAATTTTTAGAGGGCTGAAGTTGAAAGACGATCAAATGCGACTAATAGCTTCTTGGCAACTCCAAGAGGAAGCTCTAGCTTGGTGGGAGACTGTTACTGTGGATGAGCCAGAAGATGAGTTCACTTGCAGTCGATTCAAAGAGGTGTTTGAGCATTGCTATATGCCATCTACTGGTATATCCCGAGTGTACCAGGATTTCATGGATTTGAATCAGGGAAGTTTATCGTTTGAGGAGTATTTGAATAGATTCAACGAATTATCTCATTTTGGTCTGGAGCTGATGAATACACCTTTGAAGAAGAATGAAAGGTATATTTATGGAATGAATAAGAAATTCCATGGAAGAATGACTGCCCACGTTAAGGAATCCTTTTCTGATCTGATCGATATGGGTTACTGATATGCCACCCTGGATATGCAAGAAGCCCCGGAGGAGAAAAGAAATATGAGCAATCCAAGTTGGAAAAAAAGTTCGGAGGCAAGAAACCATATCAAGGTAAGGAGAAGAAGAATAATCAGGAGGATAAGGAGAAAGACATTACTTGTTTTAATTGTTTGGAAAAGGGCCATTACTCAGGCAGATGTACAAAGCCTAAGAAACAAGGAAATTAATCTGTACAAATAAGACCTAGGAAATGCTATTACTGTCAGAAACCGAGACACGAAGTTAAAGATTTCCCAACCATGAAGCAAGCTCAAGTAGAAAAGGTGTACACAGACAACGATAAACTTCATCCTCTAAAGCGGACAAAGAAAAGGGGGTTTTAGAAGGTAACCTTATTACTTATGATAGAATTGTTAGAGTTTTGTTTGACACAAGAGCTGCACATAGGTTTGTCTCCCAACAAGTCGTAAATGAATTAAATCTTGAACCTGGATTTGTCAACGAGCCCATTTGTGTGAAAAATCCAATTGATGGTCCTGCGAACCTTTGTCTACGATGTAGAGACATTCCTATCTCGTATTCTTGTCACCAATTCCCTATCAGTCTCTTTGTCCTTGATTTTAATGAATTTGAAATCCTACTCAGAATGTATTTGCTAACAAAATATGATGGCAAATTAGATTGTAATACTCGAACGATTTCGATCAGAACCAAATTTGGGGATTTCATTGAGATTTCTTGTATACCTTGGGATGTCCCGAACCTAGTCTAGAGTCTATACCTATAGTCTAGGAATTTTCAGACATGTTCGAAGAAGTAAAATCCTTACCTCCACATAGAGAAATTGAATTCAGAATTGACTTAGTACCCAATGCTCATCCTGTCGTTCATGCAAGTCGTAGGATAACACCCATGGAAAAGATAGAATTAGTCAAGCAAACCCGAGATTTGCTAGAGAAAGGACTAGTACATCCTAGTGTTTCTGATTGGGGTTCAACTGTGGTGTTCGTAGCCAAATCTGACGGATCCATGAGATTGTGCGTAAAATACCACGATCTCAATAAACTAACTCTCAAAAACATGTTTCCTTTACCTAGAATCAACGATCTGTTTGATCGACTTCATGGCGCTCAATTCTTTTCGAAGATGGATCTAGCTCAGCGATTCCATCAGCTACGAATTGCCGAAGACTGTATTCATTTAACAGCTTTCAGGGGTCCTGACACATTCTACGAATGGTTAGTCATGCCTTTGGGACTAACCAATGCTCCCACATACTTCGTAGACATAATGGCCAGTGTGTTTCGAGAGGTGTTGAACAAATTCATTCTTGTGTTTATTGACGATATTCTGGTCTATTCCAAAACCGAAGAGGAGCATGCTGAGAACTTGAGAATTGTTTTTGGAGATATTGAGGAGGAACATTCTATTCGTCAAATTTTCCAAGTGTCATTTTTGGATCGAGGAAGTCATATTTCTCAGTCACATTGTTAATGAAGAAGGGATTTTTGTTGATCCAGGCAAAGTTTCCGCTATTCTAGACTGGAAGCGACCCATAACTCCGAAAGAGGTTCGAAGTTTTTTCTTGGTTTAGCGGGATGTTATCGGAAGTTTTTTCAGGATTTTTCTAAGATAACTAGTCCAATGACTAAGATAACTATGAAGAACGCCAAGTTTTATTGGACTCCTAAATGTGATGAAGCGATCCAGGAGTTGAAGAAAAGATTGACCATCGCTCATGTTCTCGCTATTATCAACGGGAACTAAGGCTTATCTGTTTACATAGATGCTTGTGGTGATGGTGTGGTTGCAGTGTTAATGCAAAATGGTAGAGTAATTGCCTAGAGTAATTGCCTACGTGAGTAGATAATTACGTCCACACGAGAAAAACTACCCAACCCATGATCTCGAGCTTCTAGCTGTTATTTTTCGCTTTGAAAATCCTACGACACTATCTTCTGGTTAAGAATCTCTTTCAGCTTTCCTCACGATTTAAGAGTTTAACTTAACTTAATAAATATACTTAACAAACTCTTTTTCATTAGGTGAAAAATTTGAATTATTCACCGACCATAAATCTCTGAAATATCTCTTCACCTAGAAAGATTTAAATTTGAGACAACAACGTTGGTTGGAATTTCTAGCATCTTATGACCCAGACATTCTGTATACGCCTGGAAAAGCCAATGTAGTTGCCGATGCTTTGAGCATGAAACATGCTATTCTTGCTCATCTTGTTGTAGCTCCTATCTTCTTAAGAAGATCGCCAATAAATAGAAAGAAGACAAGTTTCTTGTAGAAATCTATAGGAGAATTCGTCGTGGTTAAATTTCCAGTTTTGAGGTCGATAAGAATAGAATTGTAAGACTGAAAGGCAGGATGTGTGTCCCAGACATCTCGGATCCGAGAAGTGAAGTTTTGGACGAGTGTCACAAGTGCAAACTCAGTATCCATCTAGGAGTTAATAAGATGTATAGAGATATCAAAAGAACTTTCTGGTGGAAAATAATGAAAAGGGATATATCTATTTATGTGAGTCATTGTGCAACCTTTCAGCAAAATAAAAGTGATCAAAAGAAAATGGCAGGTTTACTTCAGCCGTTGGAGGTGCCAAAGTGGAAGTGGGATCAAGTGTCTATGGATTTCAAAGACGGGTTGTCTCGAACTCGAAGGAGGAATGAAGCAATTTGGGTTACTGTAGACCGTTTGACTAAGAGTGCCCACTTTGTACCACTGAAATCTACCCGGACAGCAGCAAGCTTGGCTGAATTATATGTGAAAAAAATTATTCATCTCCACGGTATACCCAGCAGTATAGCGAGTGATCGTGACTCGATCTTCACTAGTAGATTTTGGGAGGCATTTCAAGCATCATTGGGAACCAAACTGAACTTCAACACTGCTTATCACCCATAGTCTGATGGGCAGACTGAAAGAATTAAATCGAATCTTAGAAGACCTATTGCATGCTTGCATACTCGACTTTGGTGGTTCATGGGTGGACCATTTATATTTGGTTGAATTCTCGTATAATAATAGCTATCACACCAATATTGAGATGGCTCCTTTTGAGGCTTTATATGATCGTCCATGTCGATCAACTGCGTGTTGGATCGAGTCAGGTGATAGACTCGTTCTTAGACCAGATATGATAAAGGAGGCCACTAAGAAAGTTGAATTTATTCGAAAGAAGTTGAAAACTGCTCAAAATCATCAAAAGAGTTATGTTGATCTCAGAAGAAGGGATTTAGAATTCCAGGTTGGAGACTCTGTTTTCCTCAAAGTTTCTCCAATGCGTGGAGTTTTGAAGTTTGGAAAAATTGGTAAGCTGGTACCATGTTATATTGGTCCTTTTCCTACATTGGAGAGGATTGGTACATTGGCTTATCAAGTGCAGCTACCCAGCTGGTTATTTGGCACGCATGATGTGTTTCATGTTTCTCATGTTCGAAAATATGTGCATGATCCAGATAGTGTCATTGAAGAAGCCGCTCAGCAAGATTTGGAGATCACACCAAATCTGGCAGTTGAAAGAGAACTGCTAAAGATCATCGATCATGATGAAAAGCAACCGAGGACTAAAATTATGAAATTAAAGTTCAATGGAGGGGTGATCCAAACAATTGTGCTTGGAAAAAAGAGGATAGCATGCAGAAGTCGTATCCCAATTGCAGAGTGTATATTTCGGCTTAATCTGGTAAGCCATTTTCTATCATTTTCTGTATTCGTATATTCTTTGTTTTGTCTCTCTCTTTTTCAAATTTCGAGGATGAAATTTTCTTATGGGTGGAATTTGTAACAACCCAAAATTTTATCAATTTAAAATTAGTAATTTATTGAATTTATGGGATTTAATTTGGAATTAATTTGAAATTTTTCAAGACAAATAGAATCAGTATTGATTTATACATAATAAATGGATTGCAATTCAAATTTGAATTTGAAATTGAACTGGAATTTAAAATTTAAATAAAAGGCTTAGTAAAATAATTTGGACTTTAAAATAATATATATATAGGTAATTTATTTAATGTATAGTTGGCTTAAAACATTTTCTTTTAAATTATATATATATATTTTTTTTTTTGGAAAAAGGATCAAAAAGCTTTATTGATAATGCCAACACATTACATAACAAGTTATATACATAATGAACCGGTTGTACAAAAAGCAACCCGTATACTCATCAAAAAACACAAACCCTAAATACTTTGCGAAAATCTCGCGACTCATGGCCGCTCATTCTCTCTCCCTTGCAATCTTTCTTCTCTTTCAACGATAGTGATAATACTATCAGTGCATCTAGACAATTTTGAGCTCTCTGTTTCATCATCTTCTCTATCAATCATGTATCTTGAGGATGATGCCGTATTGGGGGAATTAGGGTTTTTGGTTACGGTAAGGTCAACTCGCAGAGGTATGATTTCCCATTTTTGTATGATGTTATCTGCATTGATGTTGCTGTGGCTGAAAAACTTGGGTCTATTGATGATAATGTCTCGAACATTGGATTTGATGATGTTACAGACTGTGATTTTGTCTTTCTTTTCACTGTTAAAGATGATATCATTCCTGCTTTTCCAAATGTACCAAACAGTTGTGCTAAGCGCGGCAATTATGATGTCTTTCTTTATACTGTTGACTGCAAATTTTTGGGATATATGTGATGGCATCTGTAATAGAAATATGAATATCTCCCTGAGTTATAGGGTCCTCCATCATGGTTCTGATCCAATACCACACATGCTTGGAGAAGGAACAGTTGAAAAAAAAGATGATTACATGTTTCTATTTCCTTTTTGCACAATACACATATGTTATCTTCAGTTACTCCCTGTAATTGTAGCTTATCTTTTGTGGAAAGATAATTGAAAATGGCTCTGTATAAGCATACATTCATCTTTGGGAGTGATGTGGTATTCCATATGATTTTGTAATAATTGATGTTCTGGACTTTGACCCTTATACTATTCCATGTATCATGAAAAGAAAACAAACCATTTTTACTGCTGTTACAAAACCAATAGTCTTCTGTTTTATCACGATGTATAGGAACTTTCCTTATTTCCTCACTTATGTTGCCTAAATATGAGATGTTTTCTGGCCTCCAACAATTATCAGATATGATTTGACTTACCTTATGATTATGTCCTCTTGTATATGATAAGATTTGATGCCCCAGTTTTTCCAATAATGTAGAACCATTGATCCAAGGTATAAACCATAAACTGGTGGACTTGCCATCCACAATTCTTCTGTCAATCAATTTTTGAGCTTCTTTTCTATAGTATAACATTTTCTTCCAAGTGCATGAAGAATTATTACTAAAGTTAGCTTCCCACAAAGTCTCATTGTTAGCATATTTTTCATTAAGCCATCTAGCACTATAAGATGAATTGTTAAGGGCTTCCCATATTCTTTTGATGCAAAATGTATTATTAATATCTGACAGTTTTTTCAAACCCATCCCACCTTCAGCTTTAACACTTGTGACTGTTTCCCATGGTACCTTGCTGTTTTTACCTTTCCAGATGAATTGTTTGCATAACTGATTAATTTTGTGAATGGTTAGGCTAGGTAACATGAAACATTGCATCCAAAAACTGACCATTGGATAAACAACAGCTTTAATTAGTTCAATTCTGCCTGGGACAGTGAGAAATTTGCATTCCCAACCATGCATCTTATATAACACTCTGTCAATAAGTTGTTTACAATTTGAATGTTTGATATATGTGACAGATAAGGGTAGTCCAAGATACCTGACAGGTAGTTCTCCTTCTTGAATATCTAGAATGTTGGGTACTTGATCCTTGTTGCTGCAAAACTTGTTGAAAAAAACTTGGGTTTTGAGATTGTTCATTTCTAATCCAGTCACTTTCTTCAGTTTTTTAAAACAATTTTTAACTGATTTGGCTCCCACTGCTGTAGCATTTATGAAAATTAACAGATCATCTGCATAAATGAGGTGTGTTATGTTTGAATTGTTTTTGATAACTGATTCTACTTTTCCTTTAGTAGCTTTTGCATCCATCAACAGAGTGAAATATTCCATGCATAAAGTAAATAGGTAGGGGGATAGGGGATCTCCTTGCCTTAATCCATTACTCCCAGAAAAATATCCCTTGTGGTACCCTTCAATGGAAAAGGAGTAACTAGGAGTAGTTATCATTTCTTGTATAATATTTATCCATTTCTCTGGAAATTCCATGTTTCTCATCATGTGCAGGATGAATTGTCTGTTTACTGAGTCATAAGCCTTTTTAAGATCCACCTTTATGCACATTTTGTTACTGCTGTGCTTGTTGAAATTCCTGATGTGTTCATGTGCAATGATTATCCCATCTTTGATTTGCCTGTTTGGTAAATATGCTGTTTGATTATCCGAGATTAGTTCTCCAAGAACATACTTCATTCTGTCACATAACATTTTAGATAAGATCTTGTACAGCATGGAACAACATGCTATAGGTCTGTAATCTGAAACTGTTTTTGGAGTTTTGACTTTTGGGATTAAGGAGATAATAGTATGATTTATTTCTCTCACTATTCTGCCATTATCAAAGGAAGTTTGCATGGCTTTTAAAAGAGGTTTTTTTAATTCATTCCAATGTCTTTTATAAAATTTTGCACTGAAACCATCATATCCAGGGGCAGTATCATTGTGTATACTGAAAATGGCTCTTTTTAATTCTTTTTCCTCAAATGTAGCATTAAGGAAATTTTTACCCCAATCATTTATTTTCCTTTTTGGAATGATATTTGGAAACTGATTAATCATGTTTCCTCTATTGTATATGTTGGAAAAATATTTGACAGCTTCATCTTCTATCTCTTTTGAGGTTTTGACTACTTCTCCATTTTCTTTTATGATGTTGTGACAACTGTTTACAAATCTTCTGGTTGTTTGTTTTGCAAAGAAGAATTTCGAACAACTATCATCCCATTTGATCCATTGGCATTTTGTTTTTTGTTTGTTATCCATTGCTAGCAGCCCCAAATTTTTGCCAAATCTACTTGTGCTTCATGCAGCTTTTGTGCATTTAATGAATTGTGATTATTTTCTAATATTTGTAATGCAATGTTGACCTTATGCTTGCATTTTGATACCTCTGTCTGCAAATCATTTTTTCCTTTGCACCATCTTTTGATTTCCCTTTTGATGTTTTTCTGCATTTGTATAAGGTTGAAAAGTTGATTTTCTTCAGGGAAAACAAAATGTTTTTCAATTGCTTCTTTGTACCCCTCACATTTGACCCAGTGGTTTCTAAATTTAAAAGGTTTTGGACCTTCTAATGTTTGTGTATGGTTAAACTGAAACATAATAGGAACATGATCGCTGGTAGATAGATCTAGATATTTTGCATGGGAACTTTTGAACATGTTCATCCATTCAATGTTGCATAGTAGTCTGTCAATCTTTGTAGCAATATTTTTGTTTGGTCCTGATCTCCATGAATACTTAACCCCTGAAATGCTGAGTTCTTTTACTCCTGCAGAATTTATAAAATTGTTTATCCCCTGAATGTTTCTTGTTGTCAACTTATTTCCTCCCATTTTTTCTTTCAAAAATCTAACACAGTTGAAATCCCCTATGATGCACCAAGGGGTAATGAAGGTGTTTGCTTCTTTTTCCAGTTGTTTCCATAAAGGTTTCCTTTCAGATTCAAGAATTAATGCATATATGACAGTGACAATACATTGAGCCCCTGCAGTATTGTTTAGCATGCATGTAATGTGTTGTTTGCTCATAGAAATTACATAGCTGCTCCAAATATCCGAGTTGATCATGATGAGTATTCTGCATTTATGATGATATTCAATGTTGTTGATGCATGTCCATTTATTACCCCATGATTCCATAAATAGCTGAATTTTATTTCTTCTCAACTTATTCTCAACTAAGCAAAACATAGAAGGTTTTTGCGAGAAAACGATGTTTTTTACCTCCAGAACATGTGCTGCCTTGTTAAGACCTCACACATTCCAGCACAAGATTGACATTATTTGGATGTGCTTGCTTGACTCCTAGTTTTTATAGTGGGAGTCACACTGTCATGAATCACTTTATTCTTTTTCTTTTCTTGAGGATTTTTCTTTTTCATTTCTGATAGCACTTTTTCAAATTCAGGGTTGATGGATGTGAGGTTTGCTGGTGAATTGTTGAGAGGGTTGATGGTAGAAGGGTATGTGGGATTGATACATGATTGAGATAAAGAAGATGCTTCCACATTTGAGTCTTTCATGTCTTTTTGCACCTAAAAAGGATTAAACACTACAGATGTTAGATCTGAAATTTGAGAGTGAGAACTATTTGAGATAAGTTCATTATGATTTGATAACTCCCTGTTGCATAAATTCTCTGATGATGATAAATTGACTGAGGCTTTTGTCGATGACGTCATAGCAGTTGGATCCAGAGTCTTGGTACTTGTAAGTGATTCTTCTGCAATGTTTTGTATTTGATTCATGTCAGAAGTACAAGCAAAGGGTCCCTTTGCAATTGTGGCAGCCATGCTGGATTGAGAATGAGATTTAGATACTGCACATTTAGCTGCTTCAGTTAATGGCGAGGCTTCAATTGCAACTGTAGGATTCTTTAATGACATCTGATCTGTCTCAACATATAAGACTGATGTATCTGATGGAGAAACATCTTTATTCTTATTGTTTGTATAATCTTGGACATTGGACTCTTCAATTGTAATAACTTCTGTGTTGTGATGAGCTGTTATTTCTGAGTTGATGTTGTTTCCTTCTGAAGCAAAGTCCATGAGATCAGTCTCTTTGTTGCATGTTGTGGGCTTTGGTATCCATTGTTGTGTAAAAGATATAGGACATTCATTGTTGACATGTCCGAAACATACACAGTTACTACACACCGGGGGTATGAATTCATATTCAACATTTTGCATTACACAATCTCCTTTAGGCAGTTTGATTTGTACTTCTTTATCAAATTTGAAAGTTGCATCAACTTCAATAAGCATTCTGGCAAATGTTATTCTACTTCTGTTTTTGGTATGCTCATCCATTGCAATAGGTTTGCCGATAGTACTAGCAATTTTACATAGTGAAATATGATTCCAATATGCAAAGTTTAAGTTTGGAAATCTCACCCATATAGGAATGGATAGCAATAGATCTTTTTCATATTTGATGGAACTGTTCCATTTTTTCATGATTATGAACTTTCCATCCATCATCCATGGTCCTCCTTCTAGTATTTTATTACAATCTTCTGCTAATTCAAATTGAACTAGATAAAAACCATTATCTCTAGCAAATACTTCAAATTTACCTTTTGGAGCCCACATTCTTTTTATATATGCTTTGAAAAACATGAAGTACGGCCTTTTACCTACCAAGTATATGAGAATAGAGTTGGACCACATTTTCTCTGCTGATATTAGCTCTTCCTCTCCAATTATGGCCGTTTTCTTATCATTAACAATTTCTGGGTCAAAGTATTGTATTAGATCACCTTGTTTTTTTCCTTTGACCAGTTCACACCAGTTTATAGGTTTTGATTTTGTAAAAACTACTGTGCCGATTGATGCATTTTTCCTCCTAATCTGATTTTTCTGTTGAAACGGCTCTGTTTGTGGAACTGATTTGATGAGATCTGCCGCCTCCTTCTGCCTGTTAGTCGAGAGTACCTGCCTTTTTCTTCGATCCATCACCCGAGTCCAGCCGTCCTCCTTCGCGTCCACCCCTCCCAGATCCGATAGTGATGTTGTTGAGTTAGGAATTAACATTTAACTCTTTAAATTATATATTTTTAAATAAAAGAGAAATATATTTACAAAATAGGAAAAAAAATTAAATATATATATATATAAACATTTTTCTCATGCAAAGGACACATTTAAGGTTTGTAACATAATAATTAACAAGTGTTCAATTATTAACACATAATATTAACAAGTGTTATAATTCAAGAAAGAAAATTAACAAGTGTCATCACATTATTTTTATTTTTGAGAAATTCATAAAAAGAAAATAAATCTATATAAGTTATTTCATCTCCTCCCCCTCATCACTTTTATTTTCATTTTTCTAAAGTCTATACATTTTTAAAATCAGCAATAAAGTAATCAAACTAGACAACTTCCTCAACATTTAAACCAAAAACAAATTCCAGTAAATAAAAATCTGAAACAACTTTCTCAAATCTCAAACCAGAAAGCAATTTCAACTAAAGCAAGATCAACCCAGAAATTAGGCAAAGCAAGAGCAAAACAGGATTCAACTTCAACAACTAAACTAAAGCAAGGATCATCACATAAACAACAATCAAATTCAAAGAGAATAAAAGCCCAGAGATTAAAACATTTTCTAGCTTTCAACTTTTAAACACAAACAGTTTCCACTGTTCTCAGAAATCAGGTGAGTAAACCCTGAAAAATCTGAAGTATTATGTGTTGTTTGTGATGATGTTTAAAATAAATTGTAAACTGTTGATATGCATGCAAATATATGTAGATATTTATGTGCTGAGAGGAGTGTGCATGTTTGAGTTACAAGCACATTTGACTCTGGTTGTTCCCAGGTTTCCAAACCTGCACAAAATTCAACTTCTCTTCTTCTGATCCATAGAAGACTTTAGGATCTGAATGAGTTTTGTTTATTTAACCATGGTTTAAGGTTTAAAAATAAATTTAAGTAAATTTAACTTAAGTTTTCTCTGGAAATTTTAAAATATAGGTAAAACCCAAAACATGTTGAAATTTAACTATCATAATTCTTGATTTCGAGTATATGATTTGAAACGTTTTTTAAATCAATGGTTTTTCAAAGAAGAATCAATTTTTTTAATGAAGTATCCTCTGAGAAAATCAAGGATGAACGGAATCACGTTTTTGATGAAATTCTGGTGATCAATGATCAAAGAAGCCTCGGGATCGTGGCTGTTGGTAGCCAGGGAATGGTCAAGCTTAGGAAAAATGCTCGAAAAATATCCCGATCATCGTGGTGGCTTAAATTCGATGATCTAGGGTTTAAAGCCTGTATTAGGTGTTAGTCAGAACTTGGTCAACTGCAGCATCGTTGTCGAAGCGGAACACACCGGACGTGGGGGGGTCGAAGCATCAGATGTCAGCGAGGCTTTGGCTACGATCGCATGATTTCTGATGGTCGGAGGAGGGAGAACACGACAATCTTGGTGGCTCAGTTTTGTTCCAGAGTTGGGTCGTGTTGCAAAATCGCGAGTTCACCATCGTTCAAAGTTTTTAGGTGGTCTGGTGGATAGGGGAGGTCATCGCCGACTCATCGATCATCGCAGCATCGATGGGAGTTCGCCAGGACCTTTATGCATAAGCACCGTGTATCCAGTGGTGTCAGTGTTATGTGGGTTAGGAAGAAGGTTTAACCCGATGTTGTCTTCGAGGATTCAAGGAAATGGCTCGAGGATGATGTCGAGTATTTTTGAGTACATTCCGGGTTGCAAAAACTTAAACGAAAATTTAAGTTTTAAAAAGAACAACATGGTAAGCACATGGGGAAGACTCGAAGCACATAGGTGTTTGACTCAGGGAGCACTCGAGCAAACCTTCAGGATCGATTGAAAATAGTTTTCAAAATTTTAAAATAAATGAAAATTTTAAAACATTCTCAGTCCATGTTTTCTAATTAATTGTTTTAAGTTAAATTTGAGTTAGTAAAAGTTTTTATAATTTAATTAAGTAAAGTGTTTAATAAATATATAACCTTAATTTTAAATTTTTATTTTAAATAAATTTAATTTTTGTAACTAAGAAAATAATAATGAAAAATGAAATGTTTTCTAAATACTAATCAAACTTTAAAGTCTTAAGATAATTAGTGTGATAACGATGATTGATATAACAAGGTTTAAATGGTAATTAAAGTAGTTAATAAAGATATAATGGCTTATCTTTAAATTCATTTAAGTAATTAATGATTTGTTAATTTAATTAATTAAAAAATAATTACCTAATTAATTACTTAATAATTAAATTAATAATTAAGGTTAATTAATTTATAATTAAGAATCAATTAATTAATTAAGGAATAATTATTTTTTAATTTTTTAATTAATTAATAATTAAGAATTAATTAATAAATAAATAAGGATTTAATTAATTATAATTAAGAATTAATGAATAAATAAATAAATAAGGATTAATTAATTTATTAATTAAGAATAATTAATCATTAATTAAGAATGATTAATTAAAATAATTATGTGATTAATTAATTATAATCATAAGAATAATTCATCTTAATTATAGATGATTGATTATTGTTGAATGCTTTTGGATTGATGGATGTCTCTGATATTTGATTGTGATCTATGTGATATGAATTATTTTGTGTTGAGCTATGATATCTGTGATATGTTTCTATGTGAATGTGAAGACCCATTGGCCCGTAAAACGGCATTTGAATTTCGATGCGACCGGGTGTCGGATTTCAATTGGTTATCCAAACCCACATCGAACCCTGAAAGTGAATCTTTGTGATTGATATATGCACGTGTTTTTAAATTGACCGCTCACTATTCGGTTTAGCTAGGAGAGGACTTTGTGTCATATAACCCATTCTGAATAGTGATACGACGAAATGGATAACATTTGAAGACGGTGGTGAAGACCGTGTGTCTTCGAGAACGATAGGATAACCTGTCGAATGACTCTGCACTGAGTTGCTTCGGTATAGAGATCTCCATAGGTGATGGGGAATCTGATCGGGATTGGGGATACACGGATTGCAAGGGCTTCTTCCTTTATTGGATGAAGTGCCTTCGGTTCTGTTCGAACCCGGAACAGACTTGTATAGTTGTGTGTCTGACATTACACGTTGAGATATAAAGCTAATCTCTATCAAATACATTTCTGTTTGGTAGCAGAGAAGTTATTCCCTTAGCTTAACACCCTTCTCTGAGACGTACGAGCTCAGAGGTTATGTAGTTGATGGTTATCAATGATATACTCCCAATTTGGTAGCGTGGCATGTTGAGTGCGGCTGAGTGTTGTCGATCATTTATTGATCGAAGCATGGCTTTTGTGTAAAGCGTAGCTTTATGGACGAGACCTCGTCAGACTTCACACCCCGGAAATGGTTGAAACAGGAAAGATGCGGCAAGGTTGTGAGGGTAGCTCCTTTTAGGGTATGTCTATTTCCTTCTGGAAAAAGGTGGCATCATGGTATGGAGCCCAGATACTTAACCTATGAGGTGGCTGCAAATTCATTACTTTGTGGTTGTTGCTTTTGGTTGAGGGCCCTCGGATAATGGTCCCTAACGACCGGGGGATGGCATACTCGTGTAGTAGTTACCTATTTACAGGGTAACCTGGCCTTGTGTTAGTAGAGAGCTAGTTAAGTTCTCGGGACGGCTGTCCAGAGGCGTACCCACGTGGCATAGGAAGTTCCTTAGCCTGACCTTTAGTTGGAAATCCAATCACCAATACGCACCCAGTACGGTTTTAGTTGTAGAACCTGCTATCTAATATGGTAGCTATAGTAGGCATACTATAATGGTACATATGCTGGCTAAGATTAATATTATGCTTTCGAAATATTTTCACACTATGCACTAATAATATCAAAAGAGTTTTCTCGTATTAATCATATTTGACTATCATAAGAAGAAATCTCCTTCAATTATGCGATTGCATTGTGTGTGTGCGGGGAGGCCTTATGGTAGTTTCATGTTCCAAAAGCATGAACGGATTTCTTTTATAAATTGTTTTTGTACAAACAACTATTTTTGTTTACTCATACCTGTCCCATGACTGACCCAGAGTTTATTGTTCCCTTCCTAAACTTTGGGTGCCCATAATTTCCATACGGGCATCCTAGAAGCAGGTTATCCGTGTTTTGGATAGCTTGGATCTTGAAGTCTTTTGGTTTGGAAGCTGTCGGATTTTGGAAGCTTTTGGCCTTGGAAACCTTTTGAAGTGTTTGGAGTTTTCAGAAAGACCTTATCAAAGTCGAAGTATGTTGGGAACATTTGAAGACACTGTTATTGTTCCGCTGTTGTGTTTTCATCATGTTATTGTATCTTGTGTACATCACTCTGATAATGGGATTTAATTGTTGTAATCAAATATTGTATCAATGTTGTATCTGTATTGTGATCAATGATATCATATTTTATTTCCGCTGTTATATTCATCTAATGTTTTTATAAGCTCCATCCGAACTGGAGTTCAATGTTTGAATCTCTAGCAGTCGAATACAAGTGAGGTATTTGATGTCGATTTTCAATAGTTGAATTTCAGGTCGTGACATTATTTCAAATAAAATTAGAGATGACAACATATATCTCCTACAGATTCAGTTCTCTAACCTCTTCTTAAGAGTGTATTCAATTTCCTCTTAATATTTTAAATAATATCCAAGGGATAAATAAATCCATAAAGTCATTTCCGTAAATTGTTATTTCAAATACAATTTGAGATGACATCTTAACTCACATATCATTTAAAATAAGCTTAAGCATTCAGAATTTTTTTTAATTGATTTTAAATAAAAGAATCATGCTTCTCTTTAGTTGTTGCTGATTTAGCTATTTAAGGATTTACACTTATGTGTTTATTCTTGGGTTATAATGGTCTTTCAAAGCCTATCCAAAGCATACCTCTTAAGGATCTGTTGGCCCCTGGCCGAACATCAAAAAGTAATATACTCTAAAGTGCCAAATACTATCACTTTCAGCAATTATTAGAACTTAACCAAAATGACCCATACTGGTTGGTGAAATTCAAGTATTTACTAGAAGCTAGTAAATCTCAGTTGTTATAGATACCACTGGAAAACCTGAACTATATTCCCTTAAGGATCTATCAGTCCCATCGAACAACGAAAGAGAATACATTCCTAAAGTGTTAAATACTTCCTAATAACAATTACAAGAACTTAACCAAGGTAATCCTTACTACTCGGTGAAATTCAAGTATTCACTAAAAGGCTAGTGAGTTCCACTCGAACATTCTCTTCAATGAATTTTACTATATTCGATGAAGCGTTACTCGAGAGTATTCAAACCGCTCGATGAAGTGATAATTAGTCTCATCCAATAAAACCAAAAAAAACTAGTACCTAGTTTAAAAGAGTAAATATGCATAAATGCTAATAAATTTTAATGTAGCATCATATAGAAAAACATGTATTATTTCAGCATCCAGATATGGTATTTAAAATCACAATGTGCAAGTATTTTTCTTAAGCTCCCGTATTTTATATTGAACTCTGGCAAAACATAAGAAGCAAAGTTTGGTAGAAAATTATTAAAAGGTCACAACATTTAACTGCTTAATCTGGACCCACAAAAATATAATCTTGATACCTATACGTACTAATTTTTTTGTTCTAACCAAGCTAGACACAAAATCGACAATGTTTAGATAGAATTCACTGAATTTGTAACGACATAGAGCATCACCACATTAATTTTCGAAAAATTAATTAATTTTGAATATTCAAATAATAGATTTTATATTTAAAGTAAAATATATTTTAAATAATAAATATTTAAGATAAAATAGTTTTCAAAATTAGTTTACAAAAGTATTCAGTTCGAAGAAAAATCGAAAATTTAATTAGAATTCGTTTTTCAAATTTTCGACGTATCATCGTATAAAAGTTGTTCGAAGTGTTGTGAGCCTTCTTTATATTTGAAACAACATTTAAATGATAAAGAATGTAAATTAGATAGTATATATTGGTATATACATAGATAAATATACTTAAGTATATATATATATATAACTAAAAGATGCCTTACCAGACATTATTTGACGTTTTGGCGACTCGAGTACAAAACATATTTAAAACATGTTTTCTTTAACATATCAAGGGGGACAAGATGGAGAATGAAATGTCATGTGTGGTGGAGGGAGTTGAGGTGGCAAAACAATGTGGAGTGTAAAGTACAAGGGGTGTTTAGATAATTCACATTTTCACTTGCTAATAAATAGCCTTTCATCTATCTAAATTTTCCTCTTCTTCCACCGATATAATCGCTCTCATATCTTTTCCAAATGAAATTTCTTTTCTAACCATGTCAAATTCCAATGGCTACAACATTTATGTTGATCATTTCTCCAAATTTTGAGCATAGCTATGTGAAAATGTCAATTGTTTATAGAGTGTTTTGAACCCAGAATTTCAAGTCCGAAAATAGTACTCCTTCTTTTGACCATATCTTCTTCAAAACTAACCGAAATTTAGGGATTCCTTTTTTTTGAAATTATAAAGGAAATAATTTTCTAAAATTTTTATCACTTTTTCAAAATTCGAGAGTAAGTAGTCTAAATATCGGTTGGAAATTGATCTATTTTTGGGTTCAATTTTGAGAATTCGATGATTATCCAAAGTCACTCCACTATACCAAAACAAATTTCACTTCCTTCTTCTTACATGGCCAAGCCTACCTAGTGCATTAATGGTCCAAGATTCCATATTTTGCTTAGGAATGGAAGTGCTTGGTCATATTCAAAGTCAGGAGGTTTTGGATAGATTTCGGTGAGTAAAACTACACCTTTTTAAACCAAGTTTATGCAATATTAATGTTCATGAATAGACTATGAATTCTTGTTGTATATGTAAAGTGATGGTTTGGGTGTTTGTTTGTTTCATGCTTTTGAAAATTGCCGCATTTGAAAGTTGGTAAGAATGTGGTTAGCAATATGAAAAGCTGGTAGTTAAAGTTAATATAATTGCCAGAAAATAATTATTACATGTTGTAATATCACTCTTTGCCTTGTATTGTGCTTAAACCATTTCTATGTAATGTTTGGTTGTACGATTAATGTCACAAGTTTGTTTCTAGAACTGCCCATATAGTGGTAATCGTTATATTGGCACTTTAAGAAAATCATATTTTATCGAAAACGTTTGATTTTATTATCTGCTTGGAAATATTTTACAAGTTAAGAAAGTTTTTGATTAGTGATGCTTTCCAAAAATATATTTTAATAATGATTATTTAATTAATTACTTAATTAATTAATTAATCTATTACTTAATTAATAAGGATTAAGGTTAACTAATTACTTAGTTTGTGATCTGAATTTAACTAATTACCTATTTAATGATTGTTCAAATTAATTAATCATTTTATTTAATGATGTTTACACTTAATTAATAATTTTATTTAATGCTTTTTATGGATAATTAATCATTAAATAATGATGAATTTAAGTTAATTAATCAATTTACTAAAGGTGCTTGTAAGTTAATAAATCTTTTTAATAAGTGATTTTTTAAATTTATCAACTTTACTCTAATTAATCCTTTCTTTATTGATGTTTATGATTGCTAAATAATTTTTAAATAATGATAGTTATTTATTTATTTAATTTACTTAATTATATTTAAATTAATTATATTTAAATTAATTAATTAAACTAATGATGTTAAGGTGATTTTCCCATTTTTAATCAAAGGTTATTGGAGTTAATTAATCAACTTAATTTGTTAATTTTCAAAGTAAATTTATCAAAGTAACAAGGATGTTTTGACTTTGTTATTAATTTGAAATAATGATAATTAATGAATTAATAATTTATTTAATTATAGTTTACTGATTAATTGAATTAATAACATTTATAATTGGTTTACCCTTTTTATTATTTAAAGACATTTGAAGTTAAAAAATAAAACTGTGTGGTGAAGTTTAAAGTTAATCAATCAATGTAATAAGGATGTTTTAAGTTATTAAATCCTTTTTAAATTGATGTTTTGAAGTTAGTAAACTCTTTTAACAAAGTGTTTTCAAGCTAATACTTGTAATGTGAGGCCAAGCACGAGTTCAGGGTTTTAAAAGAAAACGTTTGATTCGTTTATGGAAATGAATTAATTTCCATAAAGTGAGTCACTTATATGGGAATGATTTATTTGTACGCTTAGCACTAAACGTCGAAGAAGTAGACTTGTTGCTATTTCGAAAGTTTAGAATAATCGTGACACATGACTTTGAGGTAATACTACTTGACTTGTCCGGTATTATTGCTAACCAAGAAATAGTACAAGTTGGAATTCGATGGATGGTGATAAGTAAACAAGACTTAATTTCTATATACAATCATTTTGTGTCGTTGATAGTTGGTTTCTTAACTATTGGTTACTTTAGCTTCTTTATTATCGTCATTTTAAGATGATGTGTTGCTCCGTTGAGCATTGTTATCCTTTTTTGGAAATGACAAAACCAAAAGCATGAGAGGAAGCCATGTTATGTGGGGTTGCTACCATTAGGGTATTTTTCAATCTCATCTTGATTTTGTGTACCATCACGTGAAAAGGGTTATGATTTAGATATGAAATATTCGGATACTCGGTAAGGTTTGGTGGGGTTTGGCTTGGTATTGTTCGAGAAGTGTCACAGAGTATAAGAGCTTCTTAGAAGTATATTACTAGAGGTATACTACAAGGAGGGTGCACTTTCCTAGCCACTATTGGAAAAATTCCCTTTTCTTATTTGATTCGAACCTTCGAATTGTTTTTCTGTAATTGCAACAGGAAGAGTCCACCGCTCTTTTTGATGTTTACCTTTAGGTTTTGTCCGTTCTATCAAGTTTGGACTATTATCTTATTTTATTCACTTTACATAGTTTGGATTTTATTCAAACTATTTCCATTCTTTCCAGTCTATATCTTTATACAATTTTTTCCTATCATCTATGTTTTGATATGTTTTCTATTGTTCCTTTCCCTTCTAATGTTTGGTTGTTGTTTATGAGGAAGAACACCCGTTCTGGGTTGGCAGCGTGGTCCCATATATTTTTGTTGAATACACTTCCTTTTGTTTCAGAGTTTTACTCATACCAGACACCTCTGACCTGATTTTTCTATTTTCCCTAACTCTTGGATACTCAATTATATTTGGGTAGTCCGAGAATAGCAGGTTTTGTTTAAATCTCTTGAAGATGGTGATCCTGTAGGCGGCTCCTTAGTTATCTAGTTATTTATTTCCGTTTTATGATCATGGTTGTATATTTGGTATTTGAAAAATGTAAAGTCAGAATGTATAGCTACAAATCTATTAGATGTAGTACTTTTGTTTAACTTTGATAGCTTCATGTAAGGAGTAACCTTTTGTACTATCATTTTGTATTTTTATAACCATTCTGTTGTGAGGTATTTCTATTCTGATCTTTCTGTCATTTATTTTACCCCAAGACAACTTATCTTTCAGATGCTTATGCAATAGCAAAAGAATGCTGAGGATGTATTAAGTGTCATTCTCAGGGGTCAGAAAGATGGGTCGTCACAGAATTGAATTTGAAGAGTAGTTTGAGAACTTCACATCTATGTGTGGATGTTGTTGCTCCTTTTATTTTTGGTAAAATAGTAGTTTATGAGAGTTTCTGTTATGAATGAAGATCTATTACTTTTTAACATCTCAAAATATAATGCATTCTACAAAGATTAAAGTAGGTAAGTCTACAGGTTTACCTACCATATTTTATATATTATTTGTAAACTTTGTGGGAATTAAAGACCCTTAAGAAAGTGTTTCTGTCGATTGCTACATCATATCAAAATTAGTGATTCCAAATCCTTTCTGAATTTGAGCAAAAATTTAATTATCGAAACATAAGCATATATATATATATATATATATATATATATATATAAAGAGAGAGGAATGACTATAGAGACAAAATTTAACACTAAGTAATTACCACTGCATCTTCTTATCTTTACATCGGAGGTCGAAATTAATGAAATCAAATGGTTGAGGTCTCTTCCATTGGATTTTGTGTCACCAATTTGTACAGAACTAATAATTTGTTTCGGGTTTACAGCAATTCTATTTTATTTACTAATATTATTTAATTGATCATTGGCAAAGTAGTTGATTACAAATAGTGCAAAATAGCCTAAGGCTTTCACTATGCGCTATAGCATGCGCTATTTGTTCAAAATGTAAGATTTTACATTTTTTCATATACAACAAACCGCATAAACAAGAAATTTGATTGCCCGTTGTTCAACAAAATTAACTTCTTATTCTATAATCAACTACTAATATAAGAATAAGAATCAATATTAAGTGCTCGGCTAAAATCTTTTTAAACTATTGGACAACTTCATAAATAAATAATTTAGAGTTTGATATTATTATTTTTACTATCTGTAATTGTATTCTATGTTCATAGGATTATTTGCACAGAGCTTGATATTTTATTTTTATTATTCAGAGTTTGTTATTATACTTGCATAGAGTTTAATGTTATACTTTCACATGTAACTATTGGACAGCTTCCCAAGTAACTAAATCAAAACATATAAAAATGAAATGACATCTATAACTATATTCTGTATTCTTTTTATGTATTCACTGCTCAAAAGAAATAAGTTCAATTTTTTTTCAACAACTATCTATGACCTAAAAAATTAATAAGAAGAAATAAAAGATCATAAAATTTCTGCTTAGCAGCTAGTTCTAAATCACTTGACCTAAATAAAAAAAGGAAAAATACACATTTAAAATCGAAAATTTGTTTGGATCAAAGATTGATTTAGATTAGGAGAAAAAATAATGCAAAAATAAATTAGATTAAGCCTTTATTTAAGTATTAACGGGAAGTCAACTTCACATTAGAGAAGATATTGAGCATTTTTTTATTGTAGATTGCAAAAGAATGATAACTGAGTGAAAAATAAAATAAATGATTGTTCGAAAAAATAGAACGTAACTTATTTCAATTTTTATCAATTGGAAGTAATTAAATTCGACTTGGGCCTGCAAAGGGAAAATTAGCACGTTATTTTGTGCTATGGGAATTTGTAAACTTTATGAACGCTTTTTTGCGCTATTATCGACACGTGCGCTATTAACGTTAAAGAATGGACAGCTTGCGCTATGGGCTATTTTGCGCTATAGTGTGCTATAGCGTGCACTTTGACAACTTTGGTCATTGGCAGTTGTCAGTATATGCCCCATGATACATGTTAACTTAACCCAAATACTAATCTCTAGACCAAATGATAAGAACCAATTATTGATTTGTTCACACATGAAGTATGATAAAAATAAATGGTATGTGATATAATGGAATTTCAAGCAATTTAAATGTGATAATCTCTTTATTTATTTGTTTAAAATTGGTAAAATTGTTATTTACAACAGTATAATGAGATGATTTTAATGATAGTTATAAATATATTCTTAAATGGAATGATTATTTTACAAATTTAATTTAGTTATTTTATAAATAGATTTTTAATAGACTTATTATTATTAAATTTAAATAAGTATTGTTTAAATGCATATGTATATATATATATATATATATATATATATATATATATATTTAAATTAATTTTAAAAAGTAGAATTATTATTTTCAAATTTAATAATGTGTTTGTTTAAAATTAATATATATACATATATATATATATGTTTAAGTTAATTTTTAAATTGGATTTTTCAATTTGAATTTGAATTTAATATTTGGATTTAAATTTGAATTTAAAGATAATTATTTCAAAATATTTTAGATATAAAAATATATGAATAAAGTCTTCATTAGAATATAATTTGTTTTATATTGTTTTTCCTTAAAGGAATTTATTTATATGAATTATGAAAGTATTTATTTAAATAGTAAATAAATACAAAAGTTTTGTATGTACATTTATAAATGGATTAAATGCACTATGTATGATTTTATTTAAGATATGATTGGTTTTATTTAATTTTCTTTTAAAGGTTTTATTTTTATAAATTTACAAAAGCATTTATTAGTTAAGAAATGTGGTAAATTAACTAGGAAATTTATTATAAAGCTTTTTAAATCACTTTAAAAATATATAAAAATGAATAAATACATGTTTTAATTTATAAAATCACCTTAATAACAAGTGTTAGATAGTTGGTATAGGATTAGTGTCATGTTTTGTTTTCATTTTCTTTGATTTTTAATAAACCATAAATTAGTTTATATAAGCATAATCTTCCATTTCTTTTTCTTTTTCTCATCTCATTTCTAAACAAAGAAAACTTCAACCTGTTCTATACTCTACAAACCAGAAAAGAATCATTACCCCGTAAACATTCTTTAAGTTCAAATACAAAACCCTATAATTCATTTCTCAAATCAAAAAGCAAACCTGTAAACAATTTTTCAAAGCAAGCCTGTAACCAAGGTACAATTTTCAAATGCAACCTGGAATCAAACAAGAATCAAGTTCAAGCATAGTTTTTTTAAGCATCAACAATCAATTTTCAAAGATCACCAAAGTATTTCAGTTTCCAAATAAAAGCATCATCTTTTTTATTTTCTGATCAAAGCTAATTCAAAAGTTTCAACTAGTTTCAAGCTCTCTGCAATTTTTCAAAGGTGAGTAAACTTTTAAATTAAAAACTTAAGTAACATGTGAATTACTATGTTGATGGTTGCTTTGCATATATGTATGTATGTAAGCCTTTGTGTATTTATAAAGTGTGCATATATGTTGATTTTAAACATCTCTGATCTTAGTTCAACACTCTGCCTTTTAAACTGTGAATATGAATCGCCTTTAGATTTGATGCATGTGACGTATGTTTGAAAATGTGTTTGCATGATGGTTTTAAGATTCTGAAACATGTTTATATGTATGAAGATGCCATGTGAACCGGCTATGCATGTCTAAAAATCAGACATATGAAATTGTTTCCAGGCTTACAGACATTAGATCTGTTCAAAAATCATTTCCCATTTCTCTAATTCATTTTAGGCAATGAGTTCTAAACAAAAGATGTTAGTTTTAACAAGATTCAAATCTTAAAAATAGTTTTAAGTAAAATGTAGCAAATCTTCTTTGGGAATTACAGACAAAATTTAAAATATGTTAAATTTCAAACATCAAAATTTGTTTCAAGATTATAATTCGAATCCACTTGAAAGTTAAGATTTTTAAAACTAAAATCTCAATTTTTGTTAATGTATTGAGGATGCAATTTGGGTATGACTGGAAATTAGTTATGGGGCAATCTTTTGAGATCTTTGGGTAACGCGCCTTGGGGTTTCGTCTGAAGAAAGGCTGCTGATCAGTGATGTTGGGAAAAATGGAGGGAGTGGCAACTGTTCTCCGTGGCGGCGGCGGTAGGTCGAACTAGGTTTTAAACCTAGTTTTTGTTGAGGTTAGTTTTATGATCACTACATCATCTTCGGGTGATCGAGTGGCGGGAGACTCGGTGGAAGGCGGCGTGGAAGGTTCATGGAGGTGTGGTCGGAATTTCTGGTGTTCTGTTGAACGACATTGGCTGTTTGAAGCATTTTCAGGTTGGGTGTCTGGTTTCAGTTTTCAACTGGATGGATTGATTTCGATCTGTAGCTTATGCAAGTGTTCTGATGGTCGGAGCAGGTTGTTATGGCGATGAGTGACGTGCCAGAAGGATCATCAGTGGTCAGAGGGGGCGTTGTTGGTGGTGCTGTGCGCGAGGTGGTTCTCGTGTCAGCGTTTTCGGGTTTGGTTTGATCTCGAAATGAGAATCGAGGATTTTGGGCAGTGAGTCAAGTGAAACTCGAGTGGTTTATGAGGGTTTAGCCTACAGGTTTTAAACTAAAAACTTAAACTAAAATTTTGAAATGGAAAAGAAACTCGGGTTAGACCCGAGTGGTCTTCGGGTTCGACTCGAAGCACGTGTTAAGCAAATGTTAAAAAGGATTTAAAACTTGGTTTTTGAAAATTTAAAAATGAAATTAGTTTAATTTTTTTTTATAAATTACTTATAGGATAGATGTTTTCTCTAGCATTGTTTAAGAATTTTTGAAACTTTGTTTAATTTAAATTTTATTAAATAAAGCTAAAGTTGTTTTAAAACTTAAGTAGAAATAAAATTTTAAAGATTTTATAAAAGCAAGTTTAAAATTTAAATTGAAATTAGTTTTTTTAAAACTACCACTTGATAAATTTTAAAGCATTTAAAAGAAGTTGTGATTTGTAACTTTAATTTATCAAGTTGTATGTGTATTTTAAAACTTAATTTATGATTTAATTAAGTAAAGTTAATTTTTTCTAAAATAAATTGTTTTAATGATAGTTAAGGAAAAAATAAGATAAGGTTTTATCTTAAGATAATTATGGTTTTAATGATTTGAGATTAATTAGTTTAATTAAGAAATTTAAGTATAATTAATTAACTTAATTAATTAAGTGTAAAGAGTTAATTAAGTAGTTAATTAACAATAATTAATTAATTTAACTAACTAATGATTAAGGATTTAATTAATTTATAATTGAGGGTTACAATTAATTAATTAAAGGTTAATTAATTGTAGTTAAGGATTATTAATTAAGTAATTAAAGATTAATTTATTTAGAAATTAATTACTTATGTTATGGGAGATTGATTAATTGGTAATTAAGAAATACTTAAATAAGTTTTACTAATTTATAATTAATTTTTATTAATTAATAATTAAGAGATAATTAATTTATAATTAAAGATTAATTATGGGTTAACTAACTGTTAATTAAGGATTGATTGACTAGTAATTAAGAAGTACTAAATTTGTAATTAGGTTGTATTAATTGATAATTAAGGTTTATTAGTTAATAGTTAAAGAATAATTAATTTAAGATTTAATTAATTTGTGTTAAGGGTAATTAAGGGATGAATTATCCAATTGTAATTAAATTGTTAATTAATTAAAGATAATCTATGGGTGATTGATTAAGTATGAATACTTAATGAGATTGATTAGTGTAATTACTTAGTGGAAGCAATTAGTATAATTATTGGATGTAATTAATTAAAGGAAATTATTTAATGATAAGTAATTAAAGGGTTACTTAGTAGAAGTAATTAAGGATTAATTACTTGGTATAATTAATCAAAGGATTAATATAATTGATTAAGGAGTTAATTAATTAAGGTAAGTGATTACAAATGGTAATTACTGTTTATGATTAATTAAGGTTGATTGATTAATTAAAGTATAATTAATTAATGAATTAATTAAGGATCAATGTAATTTATTATAATTAATTAATGGAAATAATTAATTAAGGATCATTAATTAATGTAATTAAATATTAATTAATGAGAACAATTAAAGGTTAATTACTGTAAATGGTTAAAGATAATTAATTGGTGTAATTAGTTAAAGGCTAAATACTTAATGTAATTAGAGGAGAATTAACCAAGGATGATTAATTAAGATGGATAATTAGAAGATGATTGATTAATTGATTTTTAATTAATTAATTGATATATAAGAAAGTAAGATTTATGTGATTAAAGTAATTAATTTAATTTATTTTAAATTAATTAGAGATGGAAGTAATTAATTTAATTTATTTTTAAATTAATTATAGATGATGTGATTAATAGATCTTTGCTTATGGATGGCTGATTGATATTGAATGCCTTGATTGTTTGATATCTCTGATGAGATATGTGTTGATATGCGATATTGGGTGCTTGGTTGAATTGTGATGATGTGAATTATCTATTCGTGAGGTTGTGAATTATCTATTTGTGTGTATATAGATAATAGAATCAAATTGTTTTAACTTTAAAACAACTTGGATCTAAATGATGGCGTTTTGAACTTTGTTAAGACCACATCGATCCAAATTAAACGTTAGGTCGTGAATCTCAAGTGAAGATGAAGATTCAGAGTGCAAGGGTTATTGTAGTTAACTCTGAGGGTGATTCCAAAATGAGTACAACGAGATAATGCCTTCGGTTTCGTTCGAACCCGGAACGAACTTGTATGGATTGAATGCTTTCAGAACATCGTCAGGTGGACGATTAGCATTATAAGATAGATGTGATCCATAAAGCTAATCATAGCCTCAAGCCTCATCAACCAGGGATGGATAAAACAGGGGAGGTGCAGCAAGGCTAAGTGGTAGCACCTAAGTAGGACGAGATTTTCCCCTGTCTAGAGATCCCTTTTATTCGGTCGTGTGGGCAGTTGTTGAGCTCCAACTGTCGGGGTTCTCTTGTTCGGGACTGTCCAGTAAGGGATGGTTCTGGCCTTGTATTGCAGGGGATTAGGAATAATCCTCGGTACGTTGATCTAGGCCACGTACTGTGACGGACGGTACCCTAGTAGCCCTACCATTGTATAGAAATCCAATCTCCCATAAGTGCCCTCGGATTTTATACCTATGTATGCTGGAATTTAATAAATGTAACAATTTCGGCTATGTGAATATTTATTTGAAAACCCTAGACCCTATTATAATATCACACAATTTCCTATCAAAGTTTCGGTTAGTGTAAGGTAAAAACTTACCCATGTTTATGCGTGGGGAGTCTTACGTGATACCTTTGTTTTCAAAGGTTTTTAAAGTCAAGCAACTTTAACCCGTTTACTCACACCAGACTCATGTCTGGCCAGGTGTTTATTCTATTTTTATTAAACTCTTGGGTACTCAACTTTTTACGAGTAGCCAAGGGATTCAGGTTAGCTTTGACGAATTCTGGAGGAGATATGGAGCAGGAGGCTTCAGCGTTGTAGAGATATAGTGGTTCCGCTGTGTTGATCTCTGAGTAAATTTTTAGATTGTATCTTGAGTTGTATGATAGACAGGTTTTATAACTGTCTATTTGGTGTTGTATAAGCTATGTAACTCTGGTGTATATGATACTATGTAATATTTATGTGATTAGTATAAGTTATTCGTTTCGCTGTTGAGATTCTGATGTTGTTTCTTTCTTTCTTATATATCTTTTCTCTTTTCTATCCCTTTCTTTCTTAATAATGATGCGTCTTATTGTGGAGAATAAGGCGGGTTGTTGCATTTGGTATCCGTGTGCTAGGTTGATTGAATACCTAGGCTTCGAAGTGATTTCTTTCTTAAGAGAGCGTACTTGTAATTTTGATATATATATATATATATATATATATAGACACACACACCTATTTGTTGGGTTGCCTGTTCGGGTTTTCCAATATAAGTTATAAAGGTAGAAAGGGTAGTGGTGTGTGTAGCACGACTACCAATGGAAAAGTCCGAGTGTTGAGGTTGGAAGAGTATTTGTCGAGACTGTAGACCCAATACCGTCTCGAGTAAAATTTGTAGTGACGTAAGGATTTCACCAATCTCTGAAGTTAACCTTTTATAGATTCGGAGTCCATTTTTGAAGTATAAGTTTGATCACGTTCGTATGAGCGGATTTTCAAGAGTTTGGATCTGTAGGTTGAGCAGAAGCGAGTGATGGTATCCTGGCAACTTCAGGAAGAAGCAGCAGCGTGATGAGACGCAATAACTATGGATGTTTCCGAAGATGTTTCTTTTGGAGCAAGTTTATGGAAGTATGTCTGCATCGGTGATGAGACTGAGTTTCAGTAGGGTGTTTGTGCTTGGTTTGAGGCCGAGTTTCTTGAGGAGATGTCTGCCCATCTCAAGGCTCTTTGTAATATTGTTGATATGATTTTGAGGATCAAGAGCTTTGGAAAGGAAGTCGTTGGCACCAATTGCAGCGGTGCAGCTCAGAGTGTTTTGTGTGCCAGTAGGAAGATCTTTGGCTTAGCAGTTTTCTGGAGGTGGAGTTAAAAAGCAGCTAAGTGGACCCGTTTCTTCGATGGATTGGTTTAGCATAGTTGTTCTGATTTGTGAAAAGAAAACAATATCTTTGGATAATGAATTGGATGGCTTCGCAAAAGTGACTTGCGATAGTTTGAGTTATTATCTAAGATAATCTTTTGCATGGGATTGGGACACCTCTGGAGGATGTAGGAGTTATAGTGTTGCTAGAGATTTTTCGGATGTCTTCAGGGAAGTCTGAGGTTCGTCTGTATTGGAAATTGAGTTCTGTGTTGACTAGGTCCATATAGCTATCGGTGATTCAGCTAAGTAGAGGATGTCTCCTAGGATGGGGTTTTGGTGAAGCAGCTCAGGATTTTCTGGTCTTCTATATTTTCTCTTTGTGGATATGAGAAACCTTATTTCTAGGATGTGTTGTTTAGTCTTGCTCGTGTTCTTGATCAACATTCTCATCTTCTCTAGATCAGAGTTGTGTAGCGAAAGTAAGGTGGCAGCTATTCTAGAGTGGAAGCAACCGGAAGTTGCAATGTTTGGATTAGAGGGTTTCTACAGGAAATTTTTCAGGCTTTGTGGCTAGATTGGCAAGCACACCCGTTTTGTGTTTTCTGGACAGGACAAGTAAGTTTGAAGTCTACTATTAATTGTGAAGTGGCGTTTGTGTTCTTGATTTCGGCAGATCTTGAGAGGATCATTTTGTTGGGTTATTTTTGATCCAGTTTATTTCAAGAAGCATCAGTGAAGTTTGAGCTAATCAGGAAGGATGTAGGCAGCACACGATCGTCAAAAGTGTTTTATGGTTAAGAGACGGAGGAATTTGGAATTCGAAGTTGGAGAATTTGTTTTTGGGTTAAGGTTTTCTCCGTTAAGGGGAGCAATCAGATTTGGATAAGACTAGAGGCTAGTTCCGAGGCATATTGGATCTTTCTGCATTCTCGTAAGGATTAGTGTTATGGCTTTCAGGGTTGAATTGCCAGTTTGGAAGACTGGGATTCAATGTATTTCACGTATCTCTAAGGGAGTACGTGTTTGGTCCATCACTGGTTTTGGAACCAGCTGTTGGGAGGATTTGGTTGTTGAGTCGGACTTGTTTATGGTCAGATCTCTGGTATAGATGGTAGATCTAGATGAGTAGGAGCTCAGTAGCTTAGTTGTGTAGCTAGTTTGGATTCAGTAGATGAGTATTCCAGTATGTGTATCTGGGAAACTCGGGGTAGTTTTAGAAAGCTTATCTGAATCTGTGTTCGGATGGCTAGTTTGAATATATGAAATTGTGTGTTTAAATGAAATTGTTCGTTTGGATGAATTGTTGTTTGATTGATAGTGTATGCTTGATAAGTATGCTCGAATTGTTGAAATAAAATAAAAAATTTGGGATTATCATTTGTTTAAATTTCGAAGACGAAATTCTTTTAACGGGGGAGGGATGTGATATCCTGGAATTTCAAGTAATTTAAATGTGATAATCTCTTTATTTATTTATTTAAAATTGGTAAAATTGTTATTTAAAACAATATAATGAGATGATTTTAATAATAGTTATAAGTAGATTTTTAAATGGAATAATTATTTTTACAAATTTAATTTGGTTATTTTATAAATAGATTTTTAATAGACTTATTATTTTTAAATTTAAATAAGTATTATTTAATGTATATGTACATATATTCATTTAAGTTAATTTAAAAAAATAGAATTATTATTTTCAAATGTAATAATGTGTTTGCTTAGATTAACATATATATATATGTCTAAGTTGATTTTAAATTGGATTTTTGAATTTGAATTTGAATTTAATAGTTGGATTTAAATTTGAATTTGGATATAAAAATATATGAATAGAGTTTTCATTAGAATATAATTTGTTTTATATTGTTTTTCCTTAAAGGAATTTATTTATATATATTATGAAAGTATTTATTTAAATAGTAAATAAATAAAAAAGTTTTGTATTTACATTTATAAATGGATTAAATACACTATGTATGATTTTATTTAAGATATGATTGGTTTTATTTAATTTTCTTTTAAAGGTTTTATTTTTATAAATTTACAAAAGCATTTATTAATAAAGAAATGTACTAAATTAATTAGGAAATTTATTATAAAGCTTTTTAAATCATTTTGAAAATAAATAAAAATGAATAAGTATATGTGTTAATTTATAAATCTCCTTAATACAAGTGTTAGATAGTTAAGTATGGTATAGGAAAAGTGTCTTGTTTTATTTTCATTTTCTTTGATTTTTTATAAACCATAAATTAGTTTATATAAGCATACATCTTCCATTTCTTTTTCTTTTCTCGTCTCATTTCTAAACGAAGAAAACTTCAACCTGTTATATACTCTACAAACCAGAAAAGAATAATTACCCTATAAACATTCTTCAAGTTCAAATATAAAACCCTGTAATTCATTTCTCAAATCAAAAAGCAAACCTGTAAGCAAATTTTCAAATGCAACCTGGAATCAAACAAGAATCATGTTCAAGCATAGTTTTTCAAGCATAAACAATCAGTTTTCAAAGATCACCAAAGTATTTCAATTTCCAAACAAAAGCATGATCTTTTCTGTTTTCTGATCAAAGCTAATTCAAAAGTTTCAACCAGTTTCAAGCTCTCTACAATTTTTCAAAGGTGAGTAAACTTTTAAATTAAAAACTTAAGTAACATGTGAATTACTGTGTTGATGGTTGCTTTGCATATATGTATGTATGCAAGCCTTTGTGTATTTATAAAGTATGCATATATGTTGATTTTAAACATCTCTGATCTTAGTTTAACACTCTGCCTTTTAAACTGGTAATATGAATCGCCTTTAGATTTGATGCATGTGATGTATGTTTGAAAATGTTTACATGATGGTTCTAAGATTCTAAAACATGTTTATATGTATGAAGATGCTATGTGAATTGGCTATGCATGTCTGAAAATGAGACGTATGAAATTGTTTCCAAGCTTACAACATCAGATCTGTTCAAAAATCATTTCCCATTTCTCTAATTCATTTAAGGCAATGAGTTCTAAACAAAAGATGTTAGTTTTAATAAGATTCAAATCTTAAAAATAGTTTTAAGTAAAACGTAGCAAAGCTTCTTTGAGAATTTGGGAAATATAGATAAAATTTAAAATATGTTAAATTTCAAACATCACAATTTAACACTAAAATAGCAATTTTTATTAATGCATTGAGGTTGCAATTTGGGTATGACTAAAAATTGGTTATGGGGCAATTTCTGGCGATCTTTGGGTAACGAGGCCTCGGGGTTTCGTCTAAAGCAAGATTGGTGATCAGGGATGTTGGGAAAAATGGAGGGAGTGGTAATTGTTTGCCGTGGCGGCGGCGATAGGTCAAACTAGGTTTTAAACCTATTTTTTGTTGAGGTCGGTTTTGTGATCACTACATCGTCTTCAAGTGATCGAGTGGCACGAGACTCGGTGGAAGGCGCGTGGAAGGCTTGCGGAGGTGTGACCGGAGTTTCTGGTTTCCGGTGAACGGCATCGGCTGTTTGAAGCTGTAACAACCCTGGTTTTGGAGATTACCTGTAAATATTAAATTATAACAGTAGTTATAATTTAATATTGTGAATTAAAATAAAATTGAATGTTTTAAATTGTTTATTTGGAATAAACAATGAATTTTGAAAATAAAATGAGAAAATAAAGTTTGGAACTTTATTTTATTTATTTGGGTTGAAAAAATGGAAAATTGGTTCTATTTAGAGAAAATGCAATAATTGTATTAATTATTGCCAATCACTTCTTTTAATAATTTTTAAAATAAGTATGCGATTTTTAAAGAATGTTTATTTAAATAAAAAAGTGTGCTTTAGAGATTTGGTAATAAGGTTGATTCACGGAATCTAATAGCTTTTAAATTATCATTCAAGGTGTTCACTTGGGAAATATTAATGTATCATCTTGATTCACAAATTCTTATATCATTTATGACCAATTATTACATGCTTTTGTCTAATTAATTTATCCATTATCACAATTCCCTATACATATATGTTGTCAACATAAGATGCAAACATGATCGTATATATGTGTATATTTTTGATTAAAACTCTGTTATGTTTATATGTTTGGAGATGTAAATTTGTTGTTGAATTAATAATTGTATTTTTCTTCTTAAATTTAATTTGATAATTTTTTTAGAATAAATTTTATTAGGTTAATTTTAATCTATACAAACAATTTCACATATAACTATATAATTATATGATTTTGCTAACCAACAGAATTTGTTCATATGTTCTATTTTATAACAAAGAAAATTGCAGTTTTTAATATGTAGTTGTTAAATTCAATCATATATGTTTATGCATGTTTAATTTTTTGCTTTTACATTTGTCAAATAAAATTCACATACATATTTTATTAGATACTAATTATGTGATTTAAAATAAAGGGAAAGTTTCGCTAATTTACGTTGTGCAAGAAAAGTTTTATTAAGGTATTGTGCAACCATATATCTGATTATACGTAGAGGAAAGTTTTGTTAATTTGTTTATTTTAAAGGGAATTTTTGTTAATTTGTTTAGTGTAAGTAAAATTTTGTTCATATATTTTGCAACCATATATGTAACTATATACATATAAACATGCATATATATACATATGTATGGTTTTTATCTCTATATTCATAAACATATGTATAAACATCTGTTTAGTTATAAAATTATTTGGTAATTTAAAAAGCATTTAAGTGTATTTAATGTGCATTCAAAGTGTCTACATGTGTAAAGCTTTCATTTATGGTCATAAGCATGTAGAGTATAAATAGTTATTTGTTGCCAATTATTGCTTATTCATGTATTACTTTATTTGGTGTTAGTATCTTAAAATTAAAACTACAATCTAATTTACAAGTATTGTATTGATGGATAGAGATTCTGACATTTTATATCACAATCGTATGAGTATGCATATATATAAATAAATGCGAAAATTTATATCATTTATAAACACCACAATGTTGCGCGTTTATGCTTCACACTGGAATACATTTGGATAAACTTACATTTTATGCCATGTATTATTTAATAATAATAATATTTAATGTATCAATCAATTTAATTAAAGAGAGATAAATTAAAGGTTTCTCTCTCCATATAAATAATATGCCCTCTCATTGATTGAATAAGTTAAGAGATGGAAATGAAAATTTTTCTTCTTTAAATAAATTTATGCCTCGTTATTAATTCAATAAGTTAAGAGGAAGGAATTGAAAATTTTCCTTCTCTAAATAAATTCTTCTTATTGGGTCCTAAAAGCCCATTAGCCTAGTCTAAGAGATAAGGAAACGAGAAAAACATCTCCTGTACGTACAGGAAATCATTCTCATCTTCTCATCTCCTTCCTCAAGTCAGTGGAAAAAAAAGAACCCATTTTCTTTTTACAAACCCTAACCAAAAATCATCAAATTAGACTCAAATTTGGTGTTTTAAAAATCAGTTTGAAGCTAGATCGACATGTAACCAAAATCTAAAATCTAATATTTCATCAAAAGTTCAAATTTGTGAATGATTGTTTGTTAATTGCTTTCTTATTTCTTGCATGCGCTTGTTCCATAGTTTTACAGGTTGTAGAAGCTCAAATTCAACCCAAGCTTCAATCTTTCTCCATTAATTCGGGTATTTGCTATGATAAATCAAAGGTGAGTTACTGCTCACAATTGCTAGCTGAAGCAAAAGCTTCGAAATGCCAAAATCTACCCAAAAATAGCTTCAATACAATGATTTTATGCTCATGTTTTGTTTTGTGAAATCTTAGTTTGTGTCACTTTGCACATCATTTTCTCCCAAATCCGGCAATGAAATGCTGCCGAGTTTTCTTCAATTGATAGCCTGTGTGTTGTAGTATATGCATACCAAATTTCATTGCAAAACATGTTCGCTTGATGTCTGAAAACTACACTGCAAAATCAATGCACAGCCTGAAAAATTCTGTGCACATTTTGTTCTGCGTTGCCACAAACATGGACTGAGTCCATGTTTGAGACATCATATTTCTTTCATTTCTTATTCGAATTGCATGATTCTTTTTTTTCCTGAAAGATGAAGTTCTTTAAGGTATACATACTAAATTTCAGGTCATTTTGATATTGATAGCTTATATAAATATGTTGCCAAACTTTGACCTGGGCCATGTTTTTGCCCAGAGTTTTATAGTGAAAACACTGTCTGAGTTCAACTTTGAGACATCTTAACATTCTCATGTTTTATCCAAATTGCATCATTATTTTTTGTTAGAAAGATAAAGTTTTCTAATACAAGCATACAAATTTTAGGCTCAATCCGATGCAAATTGTTTCTCGGTTTCATGCCTAGAAGTTAAACCAAAGATGATTTCAGGCCTGTACATTTTCGATTTTTGAACTATTGCAAACATGACCTAAGTCCATGTTTGAGACAGTATAACTTCTTCATTTCAAGTCAGAATTGAACGATTCTTTCTACAGATCGAAGGAGAAGCATTAGTTTATGCTTCTACCTAATTTCACCAAGATCTGGGTTCATTTGTCTGTTCGAATTCATCGTCGAAGTTGAACCTTTGCGCTGCTTTTACACAGCAGTTTATAGTGGTTTTAGTCCAACTTTGGAACGACGTAGTTTCTTCGTTTCAAGTCGGAATTGAGTGTATCTTTTTGCAGATTGGAGTAGGAATGTTAAAAAATAGTTTTCCTAAAAAAATTCATATCATTTGGACTCTGTATGCAGGTCCAAACCTCCTTTCGAACTTGGTTTCGCAGCGTGTTTTCAGCGGTTTTTATACTTGGAATAATTTCCGCCATTTTTGATATTTTCCCGAATTCTTGAGTTTTCTCTCTAGATTTCGTGCATGGGTTTTATAAAGCATTTTAAAGTGTTTTTCAGACAAATTGGCTTGTGAAATTATTATTTAGTATTATTTTAAGTATTAAATTATTTAGTCCATAATAGGAGAATTTCAAAGGCAATTTCCAAAGTGTTTTCAAACGATTTCTAAACTTGTTCCAAATTATTTTTTGAGTAAAATTACACTCTTTTGCACTTCAAACGAAGTAGGAAGGTAATTAAATGGTTGGGTAAAACACGTACTATGGAATACGTGCGTTTATCTTTCCAATTAATTCCTAATCTATTCGTTTGATCGTTTTGACCTTCGGGTCTAGTTTACCGATGACATGAGGTGAACTTTGCATTGCTTTGAGTGTGGAATTGACTAACGGTTAGTAAACCGTTTAGTGCCAACGTGTAGTATGGGACACACGTTAACACTTTTCGGGTTTCTTTCCGAGAGTTTGTGACACATATTACCAGTTAGTGGTGTCCAGTACTGGGCCTCCGGACCTTCGCCACTACGGTTTGTTGCCTTTGGGTTTGTTGCCTATAGTATCGCTTTTGGAGTTGGTCCTTCGTCAACGCTCGAGAGATACTTGGGTTTGTCACCTTCGGTGTTGCCCTATAGTATCACTTTGGAGTTGGTCGTTCGTCACCGCTCGAGAGATACTTGGGTTTGTCGCTTTTGGGTTTCTTGACCTATAGTATCACTTTTGGAGTTGGTCCTTCTTCACCGCTCGAGAGATACTTGGGTTTGTCACCTTCGGGTTTGTTGCCCTATAGTATCACTTTTGGAGTTGGTCCTTCGTCACCGCTCGAGAGATACTTGGGTTTGTCGCCTTCGGGCTTGTGGATCCTTGTTTATACAGTACTGAGCACGTGCATCTTTTGTTTCATTGATATTTATATTTCCCTAAAGTATCGCCTTTCGGAGTAGGCCTTTTGAACCACTCGATACATAACGATTACCTTGTGGAAACTTGTGTTACCTTTATTGGTATTTGTGATTTTCCTTTTGGCTTGATTTGGGATATTCATATCCTTTGTTTATTTGAGTTGTCGATGATATGAGGCTTGTTATGATTCATCTTTTGCTAGATGATCGAGTAATCTCATTTAGAGATATTTGTGGTACTTTATGACCTTGCATGTTCATTATCATTGAGCTTATCTAACTGATTTGTTTAGCTAGACTGACCCGTGTATGTTATACTCGGGTCAGACCGAGGTGTTTCAGGTTAGGTACATTTAGACTTCGCATATTCTGCTTCCGCATGGACTATTCCGCTATCTCCTTTTGTTATAGCTTTTTGTGTAGTCCTTTTTTTGTTTTAACTTTGATATGCATATTCTTTTGACTCGCCTGTATAACGTGGTTGCTATACCACTTGACATGTATCATTTTGTATACTCTGTGATGTATCTGTATATGTGTATATGTATGTGATGATCTACTGTTCTGTGATGTGATTTACATTTGAGTTATTATATTTTGTTCTGTTAGATCTTATAGCCATTATAGTTTTGTATTAAGTATCTATTGGATACGTCGATCCACATAAAAAAAATGCTACATTTATCAACGTATTCAGTAGATAGTTAAGACAGAGCTATAGATGGCCGCTCCTATCCAGCTCTATTCTCCGTATTAGCAGACGATATTACATTGTAATATTCTTTGCTAATGTGGGTCTCGGAGTGGGGCATTACAGCTTGGTATCAGAGCTGATCTCAGAACAAAATATGATAAACACAGAACATAAACGCATATTACAGTACATCCAAGTATAATACACGTGATAACATAGTTTTCCACTATCATATCCCTCAGTCGTGCCTTTAGTCTTTTCATTTTTTATAATGGACAATAAGTTTGAAAATATTATAAGGGTTTTAAATATCACTATTTTTTAAATAGTAGAAATTAGACCTCAGATGGCTTAGATTTAAATTACGTGTTTTGATCCTTAATGATTAGAGTTGTGCAGCGGAAATAGTGTGACGTTTTCGCTGGGCACATTTAATGCTTTGTTTTTAGTAAATGCTTGTTTGGTTAATAATTGCATGAATGTTATTAGTATAGTAATTCTTGAAATAATATTGAGTAGGTGATATAATTGAGAATTAGAAACCTACTCACTGCAAATGATAAGAACTTGTGGTGTCTTCAAGTTGTAGCTACCGCAAGAATTATTAGAAGATTAAATTTTGAAAACGAAATTTAATCCATAAGTGGTTTTTAACCAAAGGTTAAAATGAAATAAAAATTTATTATTTAAGAATTTCATGGATGCATTTTAAAGAAGTGAAATTAATGAAATAATTTTTTTGGAAAGAAAGCATCCATGTGAATGGAAAATCTTTCTAACAAGAGGTATACTTATATATATAACTTGATTGTTTTATGAATTGATTGTATGGTTGTATAATTAGAAAATGTTTTATGTTTTGAAAATAAACATTGTTATAACCAAGTTTAAGATTCCTTAATAAATCAAAACAGGTTTTATAATTTCTTGTGTCAATTGGCTAATAAGTATTTTAAGAATTCTGGTCGATCCCTCTGATCAGCGTTATAGATAGGGATTCCTTAACGCTTATGAGGCGATGTGATACATGCTTTTGAAATGGAAATACACAATATTTACTAGTATGGATGTTGAATGCAAAAATATATAGATATTGCAAAGATTTTGAAAATTCTAAATTTCCATTTGAGATAAGTATTTTATATACATACTTAAGGACTTATGAAAATAGTGTGACATAGAGGGCAATGGAGAGGCAATGTTGATCTTGGTCAACTTTGTAATCCTTGAAATGTCATTCACTAAAAATGTATTAGTTAGATGTTATCATTTTATAAACTGATAATTGAAAATTTGAATATGGTTTCATTTAAAAAATTGTATTCAAGTTTGCGAAATTTTACATACATGGAAAATTTAGAATGCTTAAGTAAGCTTTTGGGTAAAGTATTTTGGAAAATATTACCTTATGCTAATTAGGTGCTTTTGAATTAGAATGAAATTTAATAAGGAGCAAAACTATTAGAGTAAGTTCGGTTATGAATTTAAATAGTGTTAAAAACTTGTTAATTATGTAGTTGTGAAGTTCAATTGAAAACAAGTTTGAACTAAGTATCAACCTTGGCTAGTTCTAAGTGATAATAAAATAAATGTTTAGCTTTGTGGATTAAGAGAAAAGTGAATATACATTTATTATAAAATGCAATTTTGTGAAAAGCTAGAAATAATAATAAATAGTGCAACAAGATAAGATTTTTAATTGTGAAAGCAATTAAAAAAAATCAATATGCAATTCAAAAGTCTAGTTTGGATAGATAATTGTTTCTTACTAATATAAGAAAGTAATTATCTTAACTAAAATATGATTCTTCTTTTAAAAGACTTGTTTGTTAATTGGGAAATAGTTTTCTTTACAAACCATTTTGAAAGTTTGTTGTATGTATTATAGTGCAATTCTAGATGTCTTAGCTTTCCGGAGAAATGAATCATGCAATGAATGTTTTAGAGAAAAGATTTTTGATCTAAAATTATGTAGTTTGGATTTAATTATGGTTCGAAAATTTTGTCAATAAAAGGTCTTGTGTCGGAAATTTTTGATTGAAAAGTGCTGTTTAAAACAGCGATAACTTATGATTTACAAATCCAAATGAGTCCATTATTTTTGCAAAAGAGATTGCTTTCAGTAAGCCAGAAATCATTTTTATATCATTTTTGAAAATTTTGCAGTTTGGTTATTCAAAAAATGAGTATGAAAACTGATGGACATCTCTGTCCTTATTTATAATTTCTGAGTTTAAAGCTGAAAATAAATTGGGCATAACTTTCAAAGCCTAAATCCAATTTTGATGATCTTTATATCGCTGGAAAGCTTGGACTAAATAGAATAACTTTTGTTTTATGAGTATTATCAGATTATGGGGTTTACTATGTCAAAATCCTGAGTCTTTGTTGCAGATCTGAATTTGACAATTTGAAGTTTTGAGTTGTTGTTTTATTTAAACTATGATTTTAATGCTTCATATGTTTATAAGTGCATACTAATATGTTTCAATAAGTTAAGCGCATGTGCAAGAGGATATTTGAATGATTAATTAGCAAAATAGTAAGTATAAAAGTAAGCATGCTCGCATTTTAAATGCTAAAAATGAAAGGTATGAATTGCTAGGTGTTTTTGTGTTAAAAATATATATTGTGTTCCAACCATTTGGTCGATGTATATCTATAATTCATATTTATGAAATTGTAAAAGGCTCTCCATGCAAAGGAGACTCTGCCGAATTTTTTTGAAAAATTAAACATTTAGAAAAGTATCCAGAAAATTTAATTAGTGAATATTTAGAGCCATCAATGAAGGTCTAATAAGTGTCCTTTTAAATCATAAAGTAAAATGGTTTAAAATTTGATAAATTTAATGGAAAAAAATTGATTATTATAGTATATTTATACTTTAATTTAAAGTAAAGATGATTGAATTGAAAATTTAAGTAAGAGACTTTGAAAATTTTTCAAATATTGAAGTTTGAATTTTGTGTATAAAATAAAATGGTTTTGAGTGAAAACTCTTATAAAATTTTTTTTTGAGAAAGTTTCTCGTAATACATTCTTGTGTGTCTTGCCTTAGTGCGATTCTTGTGATGACTTGAATTCATGCAGTCATATGTTATGGTGGTAGCTTGAATACCGCCTATCTTTTGTTGAATCCTCTTTTGATGATTGTGCTTAGTTGTGTTGCTCCTTTAAAGGAGATAAGTGCGTTTCAATATATTCGGAAAGTTGGCTCCTAATTATATATGGCCATCTACTATTACTGAACGCCTTGGTTCGATTGCTTTCATGCATCGTTTTCTATTTCGTTTGGGTATTCATGATATGTTCCAAGTAACCCAATTTCGTTGTACCTTCAGGATTTAATCTCGATTGTTAATTTTCCTATGTTGCATGATCACGAGTCTCACCGACTTATGTATTGTGCCGAATTCTATTCGTGTAGTTTTTTTCGAAGACTAAACACCTTCGAAATAAAAATGTTCCTCTTATGAAATTCTATGGTCGTCAACCCTAAGTATTATACTTGGGAAACCATAGGATTTTCTGAGCAAACTTGTCTTGATCCTTTCATTCTCTGTTGAGAGTGGATATCTATGATCCCATCTTTTGATTTGAATTTTTTTGTCATGAAATAGATGTTATAGATAACTTCCATTACAGAAATTGCGTGGATGCAATTTTTTTAAGGGAGGGAGTCTGTAACAACCCTGGTTTTGGAGACTACCTGTAAACATTAAATTATAACAGTAGTTATAATTTAATATTGTGAATTAAAATAAAATTGAAAGTTTTATATTGTTTATTTGGAATAAACGATAAATTTTGAAAATAAAATGAGAAAATAAAGTTTGGAACTTTATTTTATTTATTTGGGTTAAAAAAAATGGAAAATTGGTTCTATTTAGAGAAAATGCAATAATTGTATTAATTATTTCCAATTACTTCTTTTAATAATTTTTAAAAGAAGTGTGCGATTTTTAAAGGATGTTTATTTAAATAAAAAGGTGTGCTTTAGAGATTTGGTAATAAGATTGATTCATGGAATCTAATAGCTTTTAAATTATCATTCAAGGTATTCGCTTAGGCATTATTAATGTATCATCTTGATTCACAAATTCTTATATCATTTATGACCAATTATTACATGCTTTTGTCTAATTAATTTGTCCATTATCAAAATTCCTATACATATATGTTGTCAACATAAGATGCAAACATGATCACATATATGTGTATATTTTTGATTAAAACTCTGTTATGTTTATATGTTTGGAGATGTAAATTTGTTGTTGAATTAATAATTGTATTTTTCTTCTTAATTTTAATTTTGAGAATTTTTTTGGAATAAGATTTATTAGGTTAATTTTAATCTATAAAATCAATTTCACATATAACTATATAATTATATGATTTTTCTAATCAACAGAATTTGTTCATATGTTCTATTTTATAACAAAGAAAATTGCAGTTTTTAATATGTAGTTGTTAAATTCAATCATATATGTTTATGCATGTTTAATTGTTTGCTTGTACATTTGTCAAATTAAATTCACATACATATTTTATAAGATACTAATTATATGATTTAAAATAATGGGAAAGTTTCACTAATTTACTTTGTGCAAGGAAAGTTTTATTAAGGTATTGTGCAACCATATATCTGATTATACGTAGAGGAAAGTTTTCTTAATTTGTTTATTTTAAAGGGAATTTTTGTTAATTTGTTTAGTGTAAGTAAAGTTCTGTTCATATATTTTGCAACCATATATGTGACTATATACATATAAACATGCATATATATACACACACACATATACTTATGGTTTTTATCTCTATATTCATATACATATGTATAAATATCTGTTTAGTTATAAAATTATTTGGTAATTTAAAGTGCATTTAAGTGTATTTAATGTGCATTCAAAGTGTCTATATGTGTAAAGCTTTCATTTATGGTCGTAAACATGTAGAGTATAAATAGTTATTTGTTGCCAATTATTGCTTATTCATGTATTACTTTATTTGGTGTTGGTATCTTAAAATTAAAACTACAATCTAATTTACAAGTATTGTATTGATGGATAGAAATTCTGACATTTTATACCACAATTGTATGAGTATGCATATATATAAATAAATGCGAAAATTTATATCATTTATAAACACCACAATGTTGCGCGTTTATAATTCACACTGGAATATATTTGGATAAACTTACATTTTATGCCATGTATTATTTAATAATAATGATATTTAATGTATCAATCAATTTAATTAAAGAGAGATAAATGAAAGGTTTCTCTCTCCATATAAATAATATGCCCTCTCATTGATTGAATAAGGTAAGAGAGGGAAATGAAAATTTTTCTTCTTTAAATAAATTTATGCCCCGTTATTAATTGAATAAGTTAAGAGGAAGGAATTCAAAAGTTCCTTCTCTAAATAAATTCTTCTTATTGGGTCCTAAAAGCCCATTAGCCTAGTATAAGAGATAAGGAAATGAAAAAAACATCTCCTGTACGTATAGGAAATCATTCTCATCTTCTCATCTCCTTCCTCAAGTCAGTGGAAAAAAGAACCCATTTTCTTTTTACAAACCCTAACCAAAAATCATCAAATTAGACTCAAATTTGGTGTTTTTAAAATCAGTTTGAAGATAAATCTACAGGTAACCAATATGTAAAACCTAATATTTCATCAAAAGTTCAAATTTGTGAATGATTGTTTGTTAGTTGCTTTCTTCTTTCTTGCATGCACTTGTTCCATAGTTTTACAGGTTGTAGAAGCTAAAATTCAACCCAAGCTTCAATCTTTCTCTATTAATTCGGGTATTTGCTATGATAAATTAAAGGTGAGTTACTGTTCACAAGCTAGCTGAAGCAAAAGCTTCGAAATGCCAAAATCTACCCAAAAATAGCTTCAATACAATGATTTTATGCTCATGTTTTGTTTTGTGAAATCTGAGTTTGTATGTCACTTTGCACATCATTTTCTCCCAAATCCGGCAACGAAATGCTGCCGGGTTTTCTTCAATTGATAGCCTGTGTGTTGTAGTATATGCATACCAAATTTCATTGGAAAACATGTTCACTTGATGCCTGAAAACTACACTGCAAAATCAATGCACAGCCTGCAAAAAATTTCTGTGCACATTTTGTTCTGCGTTGCCACAAACATGGACTGAGTCCATGTTTAAGACATCATATTTCTTTTATTTCTTATTCGAATTGTATGATTCTTTTTTTTCCTGAAAGATGAAGTTCTCTATGGTATACATACCAAATTTCAGGTCATTTTGACATTGATAGCTTATATAAATACGCTGCCAAACTTTGACCTGGGCTATTTTTTTGCCCAGAGTTTTACAGTGAAAATACTGTCTGAGTTCAACTTTGAGACATCTTAACATTCTCGCGTTTTATCCAAATTGCATCAATCTTTTTTTGTTAGAAAGATAAAGGTTTCTAATACAAGCGTACAAATTTTTGGCTCAATCCGGTGCAAATTGATTCTCTGTTTCATGCCTAGAAGTTGAACCAAAGATGATTTCAGGCCCGTACATTTTCGGTTTTTGAACTGTTGCAAATATGGCCTGTGTCCATGTTTGAGGTAGTATAACTTCTTCATTTCAAGTCAGAATCGAACGATTCTTTCTGCAGATCGAAGGAGAAGCATTAGTTTATGCTTCTACCATATTTCACCATATTTCACCAAGATCTGGGTTCATTTGTCCCTTCGAACTCATCGTCGAAGTTGAACCTTTGCGCTGTTTTTACACAGCAGTTTATAGTGGTTTTAGTCCAACTTCGGAGCGACGCAGTTTCTTCGTTTCAAGTCGGAATTGTGTGAATCTTTTTGCAGATTGGAGTAGGAATGTTAAACAATAGTTTTCCTACAAAATTTCATATCATTTGGACTCTGTTTGCAGGTCCAAACCTGCTTTCGAACTTGGGTTCGTAGCGTGTTTTCAGCAGTTTTTATACTTCGAATAATTTCCGCCATTTTTGATATTTTCCCGAATTCTTGAGTTTTCTCTCTAGATGTCATGCACGGGTTTTATAAAGCATTTTAAAGTGTTTTTCAAACAAATTGGCTTGTGAAATTATTATTTAGTATTATTTTAAGTATTAAATTATTTACTCCATAATAGGAGAATTTCAAAGGCAATTTCCAAAGTGTGTTCAAACGATTTCTAAATTTGTTCCAAATTATTTTCTGAGCAAAATACACTCTTTTGCACTTCGAATGCAGTAGGAAGGTAATTAAATGGTTGGATAAAACACGTACTATGTAATACGTGCGTTTATCTTTCCAATTAATTCCAAATCTATTCGTTTGATCGTTTTGACCTTCGGGTCTAGTTTACCAATGACATGAGGTGAACTTTATACTGCTTTGAGTGTGGAATTGACTAATGGTTAGTAAACCGTTTAGTGCGAACGTGTAGTATGGGACACACATTAACACTTTTCGGGTTCCTTTCCGAGAGTTTGTGACACATATTACCAGTTAGTGGTGTCCAGTACTGGGCCTCCGGACCTTCGCCACTGCGGTTTGTTGCCTTCGGGTTTGTTGCCTATAGTATCGCTTTTGGAGTTAGTCCTTCGTTAACACTCGAGAGATACTTGGTTTGTCGCCTTCGGGTTTGTTGCCCTATAGTATCGCTCTGGAGTTGGTCCTTCATCACCGCTCGAGAGATACTTGGGTTTGTCGCCTTTGGGTTTGTTGCCCTATAGTATCGCTTTTGGAGTTGGTCCTTCGTCACCACTCGAGAGATGCTTGGATTTGTCACCTTCGGGTTTGTTGGCCTATAGTATCGCTTTTGGAGTTGGTCCTTCGTCACCGCTCGAGAGATACTTAGGTTTGTCACCTTCGGGCTTGTGGATCCTTGTTTATACAGTACTGAGCACGTGCATCTTTTGTTTCATTTATATTTATATTTCCCTAAAGTATCGCCTTTCGGAGTAGGTCTTTTGAACCATTCGATACATAGCGATTACCTTGTGGAAACTTGTGTTACCTTTATTGGTATTTGTGATTTTCCTTTTGGCTTGATTTGGGATATTCATATCCTTTGTTTATTTGAGTTGCCGATGATATGAGGCTTGTTATGATTCATCTTTTGCTAGATGATCGAGTAATCTCCTCTAGAGATATTTGTGGTACTTTATGACCTTGCATGTTCATTATCATTGAGATTATCTAACTGATTTGTTTAGCTAGACTGACCGGTGTATTTTATACTCGGGTCAGACCGAGGTGTTTCAGGTTAGGTACATTTGGACTTCGCATATTCTGCTTCTGCATGGACTATTCTGCTATCTCCTTTTGTTATAGCTTTTTGTGTAGTCCTTTTTTTATTGTAACTCTAATATGCATATTCTTTTGACTCGCCTGTATAACGTGGTTGCTATACCACTTGACATGTATCATTTTGTATAATCTGTGATGTATCTGTATATGCGTATATGTGTGTGATGATCTACTGTTCTGTGATGTGATATACATTTAATTATTATATTTTGTTCTGTTAGATCTTATAGCCATTATAGTTTTGTATTAAGTATCTATTGGATATGTCGATCCACATAAAAAAAATGCTACATTTATCGAAGTATTCAGTAGATAGTTAAGACAGGGCTATAGAAGGTCGCTCCTATCCAGCTCTATTCTCCGTATTAGCAGACGATATTACCTTGTAATATTCTTTGCTAATGTGGGTCTCGTAGTGGGGCGTTACAGAAGCATTTTTAGGTTGGGTGTCCGGTTCCAGTTTTCAACTGGATGGCTCAATTTTGATCCGTAACTTATGCAAGTGTTCTAGTGGTCGAAGGTGGTTGTTATGGCGATGAGTGACGTGCTGGAAGGATCATCAGTGGTCGGAGGTGGCCGTGGTGATGGTGCATGTGCGCTAGGTGGTTCTCGTGTCAGCATTTTCGGGTTTGGTTTGGTCTCGAAGTGAGAATCGAGGACTTTGGGTAGTGACTCGAGTGAAACTTGAGTGGTTTATGTGGGTTTAGCCTACAGGTTTTAAAATAAAAACTTAAACAAAAATTTTGAAATGGAAAAGAAACTCGGGTTAGACCCGAGTGGTCTTCGGGTTCGACCCGAAGCACTTGTTAAGCAAATTTTAAAAAGGATTTTAAAACTTAGTTTTTGAAAATTTAAAAATGAAATTAGTTTAAACTTTCTTTTATAAATTACATATATAATAGATGTTTTCTTTAGCATTGTTTAAGAAGTTTTGAAACTTTATTTAATTTAAATTTTGTTAAATAAAGCTAAAGTTGTTTTAAAACTTAAGTAGAAATGAAATTTTAAAGATTTTATAAAAGCAAGTTTAAAAGTTAAATTGAAATTAGTTTTTTTTTAAAACTGCTACTTGATGAATTTTAAAGCATTTAAAGGAAGTTGTGATTTGTAACTTTGATTTATCAAGTTGTATGAGTATTTTAAAACTTAATTTATGACTTAATGAAGTAAAGTTTTTTTTTAAATAAAATGTTTTAATGATAATTAAGGCCAAAATAAGATAAGGTTTTATCTTAAGATAATTATGGTTTTAATGATTTGAGATTAATTTGGTTAATTAAGAAATTTAGGTATAACTAATTAACTTAACTAATTAAGTATAAAGGGTTAATTAAGTAATTAATTAAGAATAATTAATTAATTTAATTAACTAATGATTAAGGATTTAATTAATTTATAATTGAGGGTTATAATTAATTAATTAAAGGTTAATTAATTGTAATTAAGGATTATTAATTAAGTAATTAAAGATTAATTTATTTAGAGATTAATTACTTAAGTAATTAGAGATTAATTAACTGGTAATTAAGAAATACGTAATAAATTTTATTAGTTAATAATTACTTTTATTAATTAATAATTAAGAGATAATTAATTTATGATTAAAGATTAATTAAGGGTTAATTAACCGTTAATTAAGGATTGATTAACTGGTAACTAAGAAACTCAATTTGTAATTAAGTTTTATTAATTGATAAATAAGGTTTAATAATTAATAGTTAAAGAATAATTAATTAAAGTTTTAATTAATTTGTGTTAAGGGTAATTAATGGCTGAGTTACCCAATTGTAATTAAGTTTTTAATTAATTAAAGATAATCTCTGGGTGATTGATTAAGTATGAATACATAATGAGATTAATAAGTGTAATTACTTAGTGGAAGTAATTAGTATAATTACTGGATGTAATTAATTAAAGGAAATTACTTAATGAGAAGTAATTAAAGGGTAATTACTTTGTAGAAGTAATTAAAGATTAATTACTTGGTATAATTAATCAAGGGATTAATATAATTAATTCAGGAGTTAATTAATTAAGGTAAGTGATTACAGAATGGTAATTGCTATTTATGATTAATTAAATAAAGTATAATTAATTAATGTAATTAATTAAGGATCAATGTAATTAATTATAATTAATTAATTAATGCAAATTAATTAAGGATCATTAATTAATGTAATTATATATTAATTAATGAGAGTAGTTAAAGGTTAATTACTGTAAATGGTTAAGGATAATTAATTGGTGTAATTAGTTAAAGGCTAATTACTTAATGTAATTAGAGGATAATTAATCAAGGATGATTAATTAAGATAGACTATTAGAAGATGATTAATTAATTGATTTGTAATTAATTAACTAATAGATAAGAAAGCAAGATTATTGTGATTAAAGCAATTAATTAGTTAATTTTAAACTAATTAGATATGGAAATAATTAATTTAATTCATTTTTAAATTAATTATAGATGATGTGATTGATAGATCTTTGCTTATGGATGGCTGGTTGATATTGAATGCCTTGATTGTTTGATATCTCTTATGAGATATGTGTTGATATGTGATATTTGATGCTTGGTTAAATTGTGATGATGTGAATTATCTATTTGTGAGATTGTGAATTATCTATCTATGTGTATATAGATAATAGAATCAAATTGTTTTAACTTTAAAACAACTTGGACCTAAAAGATGGCATTTTAGATTTCGGTGAGACCGGGATTGGGTTTTCAGATTTGGATATCTGAAAACCACATCGATCCAAATTAAACGTTAGGTCATGAATCTCAAGTGAAGATGAAGATTCAGAGTGCAAGGGTTATTGTCGTTAACTCTGAGGGTGATTCCAAAATGAGTGTAAGGAGATAATGCCTTTGGTTTCGTTCGAACCCGGAACGAACTTGTATGGATTGAATGCTTCTAGAACATCGTCAGGTGGATGATGATCATTCTAAGATAGATGTGTTCTATAAAGGTAATCGTAGCCTCAAGCTTCATCAACCGGAAGTGGCTAAAATAGGGGAGGTGCAGCAAGGCTAAGTGGGTAGCACCCAAGTAGGATGAGATTTTCTCCTTTCTAAAGGTCCCTTTTATTTGGCTGTGTGGGCAGTTGTTGAACTCCAAATGTCAGGGTTGTTTTATTCGAGACTGTCCAGTAAGCGATGGTTCCAGTCTTGTGTTGCAGGGGATTGGGAGTAATCCTCGGTACGTTGATCTAGGCCACGTATTGTGATGGGCGGTACCGCAGTAGCCCGGCCATTGTATGGAAATCCAATCTCCAATAAGTGCCCTCGGATTTGATTGTATACCTATGTATGCTGGAATTTAATAAATGTAAAAATTTCGGCTATATGAATATTTGTTTGAAAACCCTAGACCCTATTATAATATCATAGAATTTCCTATCAAAGTTTTGGTTAGCATAAGGCAAAAAATTACCCATGTTTATGTGTGGGGAGTCTTACGTGATACCTTTGTTTTCAAAGGTTTTTAAAGTTAAGCAACTTTAACTCGTTTACTCACACCAGACTCATGTTTGACCTGGAGTTTATTCTGTTTTTATTAAACTGTTGGGTACTCAAATTTTTACGAGTAGCTAAGGGATTCAGGTTAGCTATGACGAATTCTGGAGAAGATATGGAGCAGGAGGCTTCAATGTTGTAGAGATATAGTGGTTCCGCTATGTTGATCTCTGAGTAGTTGTTTAGATTGTATCTTGAGTTGTATGATAGACAGGTTTTATAACTGTCTATTTTGTCTTGTATAGGCTGTGTATCTCTTTTGTATGCGATACTATGTAATATTTATGTGATTAATATAATTTATTCGTTCCGCTGTTGTTCTGATGTTGTTTCTTTCTTCGTTCTCTATCTTTTCTCTTTTCTATCCCATTCTTCCTTAATAGTGATGCGTCTTATTGTGGAGAATAAGGCGGGTCCTTACATGGTAACACTTAATTTGTCCAATTTTATTATTTGATAATGCTGGTTTGTTCATGCATGGAAAATTGGTAGTGATACAAGATAAATAGTATTTATCTAATGACTTAATTGAGTTTTCCAATTTACACTACATGGTAATATTTGATTTGTGCATGCATGGTAATACCTAATAAATACATGGTACTTGATTCATCTAATGTACCATACATGATAAAACTCATATGGTTTGTCAAATGTATCAATATAAAAATTATTTATCTTTTAACTTAGTAGATACGTTTATTATTTAAAATTATCTATAATATAGAGTAATAAAGTAATTTAATAAATTATATGTAAGTAAGAGATGTCATTTCATTCTAACATACTGATACAAACTTTCTAAAAACAGTTTAATTCTCCATATCAATAATCAAAATATTAAACACCTCTTATTTCAACTAGCATATCAATTTTTCACTAAAGTCCTTAAAATAATACTTGCAAAAATAGGATCAAGCAATAAAAAAATGTAATATGCATGAACATAGTACATTTAGTTCATTAAGGAGTATGAAATAAAAGTTTTTAATATTACTAAACTGATAATATAAATAAGAGAAATTTTAAAATACCTTTATTATATAGTTTAGCACATCAATCTATACAGCAAAGTGTTTAACATAATAGTTGGGAAAACATGATTAAATAATACACGCTAGTGGGATGCTAAAATCCAAGTTTGTTCTTACATATGAACAATTTTATATCAAAAAGTCATCTTTAGAATTAGCCATGATTAAGGGGGAAATTTTCTTCAATGATATTTGAATAAAAAGTGGATATATAATATTTATATCACCATTATATATTGTCAAAATAGATTTATAACTTACTGCGTCATGTTGGACATTGAAAAAGTTATTATTAGCAATTCGTCATAATGAAATAGTAAACTGAGGGATATCTAATTTTGAAGTGATAGAAAAATGCAAAATTGAGCCTAAGATAGAATATTATAAATATAAGATGGATTGTTTAGTAAAGCTAGAGTGGTTAATAGGAAAAATTAAGCACTAAAATTCACGTGAAATCTAGTGAAGCAATATGTGAAGCCATATTAAGTGGATATATATTGCATAACATTACAGAACTTAGCAAAGATTATGCTAAGCATCTGCGTATAATTTTGTTTTAATGTAAGGGTTGGGTTATAGTGTACACGTACTTAAAATATAACTTAAAAACCGTGGTAAAAAATGTTTTTTCCAATCACTCTATTTTTATAAATATGTAAAGATAATTATTCACCTAGTGTTTTGCGCTCCAACATCCTTGGTTGAAGAGTTTAACAGTTTTTTCCACAAGCTTTTGTAAATATCAAACTGTACTTTTATAATATCAATTATGGATATTCATGGTCAAAAGCTTGATGTAAGATAAGTTGTTTGCTAATTTTGCGATCATTCAATAGTTTAAAAATAGAGAGAAAAACAAATAAAAATTTCATTGTTTGAAAAGCCCACCAAGGATATACCCTTACTGATTATCTAGTGATTTCAATGTGAACTATTCAAAATAAATATCCAACACCTATGAGCATTGTACCCATGAACATCAGTTTAAAAAGAAACTGATAACACACCCATGTGATATTGGCAAATTCAATTGGTGGACCTATATAACAACTTAACAGTTCACCAATTAATTTGTCAAAATTAGTAACTCTATTGCTAGTGTAGTTTGTGCACTCTACCATAATTAACACATGTTTCCATGGTAATAAATAAACTAACAAATTTCACATAATCGATGCATTGTTAATTATTGATCATAAAGTCATTTTGACTGTTGACAATCTATAATTATAATTAACAATTAATAAGTTTAGTGTAATAACTCTATGTAACTAAAGTTGTTGGATGTGATACTTACTTCCATTGTCGATGAAGAAAAAGGAAGTCGTGGAGGTAGAAGCTCGGCATCATCGTCGATGAAGCGGAGGAGGAATTCGTGAAGCACTAAATCAGATCTTGGGCTTGTTGAACCAAACTTTTGGTTTGGCCAGTGGAGGAGCAGCTGCTGCTCCAAATCCGGAGCGGTAGAGTGGAGGACCAAATGAGATTTCTCGCCCGGTGATGGAGTCCGTTCGGTGAAGTAGTGAATGAAGTGGAGCGGTAATGATGCCGAACCATTATTTTCATTTGGTGATTTTCCAAACGAAATATTTCTTTCGATGATTTTCCAAAAAAACACTTCTTTTGGTGATCTAAAGCAGACTGGTCCAAATATTTTGGTTGGGCATTATGCCGAACCAAATGAGCTGTTGATTTTCACGATCCAGATGCATTGAATCAGATGAATGCTAAACTAAACCCAAGGGCTGCTATATCGCAGCTACTCCTCCTCATTTCTTTACTCTATAAACATTGGAGCTTCTGGACAATAATGGCAGCCATCATAAAGAGCTAAAACTCTGTAGAGTTTTGTCTGTATTGTTAATTCTTCTTATGTATAGCCTTCAAAAGTGAGTCAATCTTGTAACTCCAATCTTTTCTATGATTAATAAAATATCCTCTTCCTAAGTGGACGTACACTGCCTCGTGGTAGTGGAACCTTTATAAATACTTGTGTTATTTATTTTTCTGCATTGCGTTGATTTGTGATTGTTGGTTCTGGTGTTTATCTCTATTTTTTTCATCTCACTACAATCACAATCCAGTTGTTTTTCGCTACATTGGGTTTTTTATTCTCTTAGATTGATCATCTAAAGGGATTTTCCCCAACAGTTTGGTATCAAAGCTGCAAGCTTGATTGAGGAGTGTTAGACGCTATGGAAGGAGATAAAGCGACTCCAACTGTTACAAGACCCTACCATAGAGGGATGTATATCACGTCAGGATCACAGTTGGAAATTGATAAATGGAATGGGGACAAAGACTTCGAGAAGTGGCAATGGAGGATAAAGGTCGTTCTAATGAGGAATGAAGTCCATCCAATAGTGTTTGCCCCTGAGGTGTTGAAGGATGACATCTCAATCACGGAAAGGAAGGAGATGGAGAAATGAGCGTTTACTTCTTTATAGCTAGTTATGGGAAAGAATGTTATCTCAGAGATTAACATGAGACCACTACTAGGGGCAATTTAGACGAAGCTAGAAAATCATTACTTGAAGAAATCTTTTACCCGTCTGATATTGCTGAACACATTTTTCACCATGCGAATGAGAGAGGGTACATCACTGAGGAACATCTGAATTTCTTTACTGATATCGTAATGAAGATGAAGACTATTGATTTTAAGATGGATGAGGAGCAAATGACAACGATTCTTTTGTGTACCCTTCCAAAAGCGTTACATTAGTTTCGCTAGTAGCCTTATCTTCGCTAGAGACATATTAACAGTGGAAGATGTAAAGTCAAGCCTTCTATTTGTAGGCTTGAGAGATCAGATGAAGGAAATAAGTAAAGAAAGAAGACGTGGAAGTAGTAGTCACGGCCTGTTTGTTGAAAGAGATAGAGAAGATAAGAAGAATTGGCACTCTAGAGGGCGTTCCATGTCCAGGAAGCCTGGTAATGGCATAAGAGAAAAGTCTAAGGACGGAAAGCTCTTTATCTGCAAGAAACCTGGTCACTGAAAAAAGGATTGTCCAGATTTGGAGAAGAAGGAAGAAGATGGATCTTCATCATTTGTGGTGGAGAAGTCTGTATCTGACCATTGGATGCTGGACTCTGGGGCGTCTTTCCATGCGACACCTTATAAGGATTACTTTAGTTCTTTCATTGGACAAGAGGAAAGCTCCATTCTTATGGGTAATGATGCTAGCTATAGAGAAATGGGTGAAGGTACAGTGAGGATCAGGACGTTTGACGAAGTGATACACACTTTGACAGGTGTCTAGTATGTTCCAAGTCTTTAGAAGTCCTTAATTTATTTAGGACAATTGCCATCTTTGGGATGTAAGGTAACTATCGAGAAGGATAGTCTGAAGGTTTCGAAGGGTGCACTAGTTCTTATGAAAGGAGATGTGTTTTGAAATATGTATTTGCTGAAAGGAACCACAGTTCTTGGAGAGTTGTGTGTTGGAGTAGATAGTTCTCGTGCATTGGACGCCATAAAGCTTTGGTATCTTAGGTTGGGTCATATTTCAGAGAAGGCTTAGAGTTGCTTCGGAGATGGAAGATAATCAAAGGAGGAAGCTTCGACAAGATGGACTTTTGCCAGGAGTTTATGTTAGGAAAGCAAACTAAAGTATCTTTTGGGGTTAGACTCCATAGATCGAGGCGAGTACTTGAGTACATGCATATAGATGTTTGGGGACCGGTTGCTACCCTTTCTCTTAGAGGAGAAAATTATTTTATCTCTTTCATTGATGAATTTTCTCATAAAGTATGGGTGTATGTGATGAAGGCCAAATCAGAGAGTTTTAAGAAGTCCAAAGATTGGAAAGCGCTTGTTGAGAACCAATCTGGTGCTAGGTTGAAGGTGCTGAGATCTGATATTGGCGGTGAATTTGTATCTAGGGAGTTCCTCGACTTTTGTAGACAAATTAGCATTCAGAGACATTTCACTACAATTGGAGATCCGCAAACCAATGGGGTTGCAGAAAGGATGAACAAGACCCTACTGGAGAAGGCTCGTTGCTTGAGATTGACAGCGGGCTTGTCTAGAGGCTTTTAGGCTGAGGCATTATCAACTGTGGTGCATATCATAAATCGAATTTCATGCTCAGCCATAGATGGGAAGTTTCTAGAGGAGAAGTGGAGAGGTAAAGCAGTGTATCTTGGTTACTTAGAAATTTTTGGTTGTCCTGTGTATGTTTAATATACAGATGATGACAAGTTGGAGAATAGAGCATACAAGGGCATACTAATGGGATACATCGATAGCATTAAAGGGTACCAAAATTGGAACCCTGTAGATCAGAAGATTGTTCATTCCAGACATGTTATTTTTGATGAGTCTGCTATGTTTATCCAATGGAAAAGCTACCTACCACATTAGAAAATTCTGATAGGCTTAAGGAGATGGAAGAAGTTCCTATATTCTGGCCAAATAGTAGAGTTGTTGTTGATATTGTCGAGGAAAATGCAATTGATGAAACAATCATATGATAGTCCATAGGTACCTTCTAGTAGTGCTGGTGATGTGCATGAATCTAGAGGAAGTTTGGTTCAAGGTGGAGCTGAAAGAAGTTTAGGCGAAGTAGTACCTACATGGGCCAGTTGCAGGACTTTTAGGCCGCCCGAAAGGTATGGTGATTGGCATTTTGTGAATCTTAGCCTTAATGATCATTTTGACTATGCCCTACATGTGGTTCACGAGGAGGCGCTTGACCTTGATGAAACTTTGAAGTCATGTGACATTCGAAGTGGATTTTCCCAATGGAAGAGGAGTTCGAGTTGGTGAAGAAGAACAAGACTTGGGATTTGGTACTACCTCTTTAAGGAAGCCGAGCCATAAGTTGAAATTGGGTATTCAAGGTAAAGGATGATGTGAGATACAAGGCTCGACTATGCTAAAGGGTTTCCAGAAAGAATGGATTGGAGAACGATGAGATATTCTCTCTAGTAATGAGGCATACGTCCATCTGCATTTTGCTCACTATCGTCGCAGCTCATGACTTGGAGCTGGAGAAACTAGATATGAAAACCGCTTTCTTGCACGCAGATTTGGATGAGACTATGTACATGAGCAGCCAGAAGGGTTTTTTGTAGATGGGAAAGAAAATTGGGTTTGCAAATTGAAGAAGTCTTTGTATGGACTTAAGCGGTCGCCTAGGCAATGGTACAAGAGGTTTGACTCTTTTATGCTTTCACTTAGTTTTGATCGTAGCATCAAAGACGCTTGTGTGTACTTCAAGCATTTAAAGAATGGTAGATGGGTGTACCTACTCTTGTACGTGGATGATATGTTGATTGCTTCCAAGGATAAAGCTGAAATCGATGTTCAAAGCGAAAGCTAAAAGTGAAAGTCGAAATGAAAGACCTTGGAGAATTAAAGAAAAATTTGGGTATGGAAATCCATAGAATAGAAAGCTACGACTTTTGAGCCTCACTAAAAAGCAGTGCATTCGAAAGGTGCCTGCTCGATGTACCATGGAAGGAGCAAAGGTAATCAGCACACCATGCCTTTGCACATACAGCTTTCTAGTAAAGGCTCTCCGATCTCGAAAAAAGACAAGGCTTATATGATGAAGGTCCCATATGCAAGTGCAGTTGGCAGCTTGATGTATGCCATGGTTTGCATTAGGCTTGACATGGCACAAGCTATTGGATTGGTGAGTAGGTTCATGGAAAATTCAGGAAAGACGCATTGGGAAGCAATGAAATGTATCTTCAAATACCTTAGAGGAACTCCAAAACAATGGGCTCGTCTTCGGCAGTAGAGGAAGAGATTTCAGCTTGGTTGAATTTTTTGACTCCGACTATGCCGGTGATAGAGATCGAAGAGAGTCAACCTCTGGATATGTGTTCACATTTGGTGGGACAACGATCTGTTGGAGAGCGAGGTTGCATGCAATTGTTTTTTGTCCACTACAGAGGCAGAGCTCATAGCCGCGGTTGAAGCAGCCAAGGAGACGCTTTATTTGAGGTGATTGGTGTGTGATTTGGGCTTCGCATACAAAGGAGTGATTATGCATTGTCACAATCAAAATGTAATTCGCTTAGGTGAAAATCTGGCATTCAGCTCGAGGATGAAGCATATTGTGGTGGGAGAATCGTTCCTTGCCTCGATGAGTGAAGAGAACCTAGTTCGTCTTTAGAAAGTTCACACAAAGGAGAATATAGTAGATATGTTTACCAAGTCATTGCCTGTTGCTAAATTCAAGCATTTCTCGGACTTATTCGCTTAATGAAGTGCTAGGTGCCATGAGGTGGCACAGAGGGAGAGTTGAGATGGTTCATGGAGGCATTTGTTTTCATGGTGGAGATCGATAGGTTCAACCCGGACTGGGTACTTTGAATACTTTGTTGATGGGCAGTGACCATACCGAAGTTCATTAACAGAGTGTAATGGGTGATGGCATTGCCGAAGCTCATTGGGTAAGTATCTAGCTTGGAGCATGAAGCTTTAGATGAAGTTGGAACGCTTATATGGAATTCGGTATCAAGGTGGAGATTGTTGGATGTGATTCCTGATTCCATCGTCGACGAAGAAGAAGGAAGTCGTGGAGCCAGAAGCTCAACATCATCGTCGATGAAGCAGAGGAGGATTAGCGAAGCCTTAAATCAGAGCTGGAGCTTGCCGAACCAAACTTTGGTTCAGCAGTGGACAAGCAGCAGCCGCTCTAAATCTAGAGAAGTGGAGTGGACGACCGAACGAGATTTCTCATTTGGTGATGGAGTTCGTTCGATGAAGTAGTGAATGAAGTAGAGCGGTAATGATGCCGAACCAGTATTGCCGAACGAAATACTTTCGTTCAGTGATTTGTCGAACGAAATATTTCGTTCGGTGATTTGAAGCAGACCGGTCCAAATATTTATCTTGGGCATTGTGCCAAGCCAATGGGTAATGCTGAACCAAATGAGCTGCTAAGTTTGCCGGTCTAGATGTGCCAAACCAGATGCATGCAGAACCAAACCCCAAGGCTGTTATATCGCAGCTACCCCTCCTTAGTTCTTTACTTTATAAATAGTGGAGCTTCTGGACAACAATGAAAGCAATCCAAGAAAGCTGAAACTCTATAGAATTTTATCTATATTGTTAATTCTTCTTATGCATAGCATCCAAAAGTGAGTCAATCTTATAACTCCAATCTTTTAGTGATTAATAAAATCTCCTCCCTCTAAGTGGACTTACATTTCCCTACGGTAGTGGAACCACTATAAATACTAGTATTATTTATTTTTCTGCATTGCATTGATATGTTTGTTATCATCAAAAGGGAGAGATTGTAGAATACAATAGCCTATGATTTTTGTTTGATGATAATAAACATATATATATATATATATATATATATATATTCATTTAAATGTATTTGTTGATGTACTATTTTATTTTGCCACATAATTAAATAAATATTTATTGAATAAAATAAATATCTCCATGTATTTAAACAAGTATTTTATTAAAACAAATATTTTATTATGAATTTAAATAGAACAAATTTGAGCTCTCACTACATTTACACATTTTCATTTACAATACAATTTCAATTACAGCATAGTTTTCACTTTACAATTTAACCTCACCACATAATCCACTCATCACTCATATTTGATCTTCAACTATGTTCCAGCCTGTATCCAGCATTTGAACTATCTGTAAAATAAACACTGAAGTAGTAGAATTGAAATAGAAAATATTTTGCAGTGCACAATTGTAACGACCCAGAATTTTGGTCGTTAGATTTTGAACATTTAATTTATTTTAAATGTTGAATGTGAATTATAATTTGATTTGAAATAAGAATTTTTTTTGTTAAATCAATAAAATTAGTAAAAATTTTCAAATATGGCAATTCATTTGGATTTGAATAATATTAATTATTATTTGAAATTGGGATGATTAGTAAATCTGGGAATAAATGGTTATGGAAACAATTTCTAAATTGGTTTAGAGTCTAGTTGAATTTGAATTATAATATTGGACTTTTGGATGGAATCAAAAGTCGATAAGTTAAATTTGAAATTTTTATATTAATTTAATAATGGAATTTAATATATAATAATAATGCAAATAATCAGATTTTTATTTAATAATAATCGGAGTAATTTCTAATGTGATTATAAATTCTATATGATTTATAATTAAGTCAGTAAAAATTTTAAAATGAAATTTTAAGTGATTTCGACGATTTTGAAAATCGCTCGAATTGATCGACGAGTTAAAATAGCTTTCTCGGGCACAGTCTCAGAATTCGACGAAACCAGTTCCATTAGATCCGTAATAGTGCATTATTATCGGTTTACAAAACTCGTAGCATTTGGAGTTACTATTTGTTCATACATGTGAGAAACACGTTGAAATTAAAATTGATAATTTAATATTTTGAATCGGTTCAAAAGGTTATCTTCCATATATGATTGAATCAGCCTCTGAAACAAGTTCTATTGTGTTCGGAATATGGGTAAAACCCTATAAACGCCTGGTGGCATGTCTGATTTGGAGTTCGTTTGTAAATCTTGTGAATCGGTGAAATTAATAATAAAATATATTATTTAATCGTTATACATACGCCGTTCTCGTGAAAACCCTAGCTTCTCCTTGGCTCGGCCGCCTCTTCTATTTTAATGGCTAAAGTACTCCCCTCTTCTTCCTTGTTTTTCTCCATATCCTCTCATTCTTAGCAAGAACTTCCAACATGGGATAGGTAGAGGACTTCGAGATCTGCGGATTGAGCGGCTACGATTGGAGTTAAAGCTCTAGATCTCGGCAAATCAATGGACAAGTTTCGATGTTCATGCGTGGTTTGGGCGACGCAGGGACGACCGAGCCCACCGAGATTCGGGGCGTGGGTGGAGCTGAGGCGGGCGCATGATATGGTGGTACTGGATCATCCTTTAGGCGATCGTGGGAGGTGCGGTTGTAAACCCTAAGTTGACGGCTATGGATTTGGAAGCACTGGTATTCGCTTGAGGAAGAAAGAGAGTGGAGTGACCGATTTTCTTCGTTCAAATTGAACAGCTTGATGGTAAAAAAAATAAAAAATAAAGAGAAAAGGAAAATTTGTTTTAAATTATATACAAACTTTATAAATTCATATCTTTTGCATGCATCACCAGATTCCGACGAAAGAGGAAGCGTCGGAATCACAGGAACGCGATCTATACCGCGATGCAGATCTGGGATCATTTGGCGCAAGCAAGAATTTTAGATTAAATCGAACGGGCTCGATTTAATTTAAAATTTGAAACGCCGAATTCAAGGTGAGTTAATCTCACTCACATCTAGAATGCCATTTAATTTAAATAGTTAATGTTTTAATGATCGATTGATTGGTTGAACGTGAAAATTATTATCAGATTGGATCGATATTTATTTGTGTGCAAACATCTATGGATGTAGGGAAACAAGTTTGAGGGATCCAACTGGATTCCTCACAATATAGAAATTATCGTCATAATTTGTGATGTATTTTATTGATATCCTGTGATAGATTAATTTGAGAATTTTGTTGTGCAGTGTTATGGTTTGATAAATATAATCTGATATTTAAAAATAAAATGAATTGGGTTTATAAGGAAATGAAAAAGAATTTTTAAGTGATAAATTTAAGGAAATTAAATTCAAGAAATTGGTTTGGAATTTGTTAAGTTCTTTGAAACTGTGATTTAAAAAGGGAATGAGGAATGGAAATTTATAATTTGGGTTTACAAATGAAGTGGAATATTTATCAGTGGATAAACTTGGAAGTATACAATCTCTGGTGGAAATTTCTATAAGAAGTGCAAATTGTTTTAAAAATATAGTGAGATTAGTTTTAAAAGATGGAAAGAATATTTATCTTTCCTGGAAACTAAGTACATTTTCAAAGAAAAGATTTCAAAGTATAAGCTAGAAGTTTAAAATGTTTTTAGAATGTTTTAGAAAAATTAATATTTTAATTAATTTTTAAGAGAAAAGTAAATATTTATTTAAGTAATTATGGTATTTAATTATTTTAAAGGTAAATTGTTATTATGTTTTCTTGAGGACTTTTAACAGAAATATTTGATATAATAACTTTATATTAAAAGGAAATTTTTTATTTAAGTTACTCGAGAAACTTTTATAGATTTTCAAATGTATTATTTTGAATAAAAAATTTAGTAACTTATTTAAAATAATTTAAGTACATATTTTCAAAGTGATTTTCGAGGAAATGGGAAATGTGTTTAAAAATAAAAGGGTGTTTTATTTTTGAAGTGTTGAAAGAAATTTATGGCATTGAGACGTAAATTTGGATTGAGATAAATCGAGCAGGATTTATAAAAGGTTATATGGGTTATTCCAAAATGGAAGTGTGTTTACTTGATAAACCAAGTATATTTTCAAAGGAATTTTTATGTATAAGCCTAAATTTTTAAAATTTGTTTTAAAAAGAATGTTTAGAGAAATTTATTATTTTTAATTGTTTTAAAATTTTAAAGTAAATCGATTCAAATTAAATTTAGTAATAATTACTTTAAAGGTTAAACTGGCATTATGTTTTTAAATAAATTTTCTGATATTTATACTTTGTACAACTTTTATTTTAAAATAGTTTTGTGGCTTAAATTTTACTTGGAAATTTATTATAAAATTTCAGCTATTATTTTGAGTAAAGTGACTTAAGCAGTTTTACTTTTAAATGTTTTAAGTATATATTTTTGAGAAAAGTGATTTATATTATGAAAATATAAGTTTTAAGAAACTTGGTCCTTTGAGTTGAAATGAAATGATTGGTTGAATTTTTTGTTTATTTGATAGTTAAATAACCGACTATCAAATTTGGACCCAAATATAACTTTGGAAATATCTAGAAGAGGTATGAGAATTATATGGTACAGTTACCGTTCAGGGTGTTATAGTGTACGTATAAACTCGTTCATTCTTCTTAGACGTTAATAAGGAAATCCGTCCACTAATGGTTAGGAGGTGAACTCCTATCTTATCTTTGACTGTGTATTTCCTAAAGAACTGGGGTTGAGTTAATCGGGAAATAGCAAACGTTGTTTCGAAGAGACAGGGATCGAATTTGTAATCTAGAAACCACTTCGATCCAACAAGTGCGTTTTCGTGATGAAGACAAGAGCTTGGATTGAAGATGGAGCAGTGAAGTACAAGGGCTAATCGCTACTAATCCTGAGGATGATTCCAAAATGGATGTAGTAGTAGTAGTGTCTTCGGTTCCATTCGAACCCAGAACGGACTTGTTTGGATGAATGCTATCAGAACATCGTCAGGAGGACAATGAGCATTCTAAGTGAAATGTTCTGAAAAGGTAATGCTTAGCCTCGAACCTCATCAAGCGGGAATGACTGAAAATCAGGTTCATGCAGCAAGGCTAAGTGGGTCGTGCCTATTAGGGTAAGGTCATCCCCGTCTAGATGTTCCTTTTTATTCGGCTTAGTGGGCGGTTGCTGATCCCAACCGTGGGGTGATCATACTTGGAATTATCCAGTAAGGGGTAGTCTCGGTCTTGTGTTGTAGGGGATTTAGGGTGGATCCTCGGGATGCTGATCTAGACCAAGTACAGTGATAGGTGGTACCCCAGTGCCTAGTCATTAGTTTGAAATCCATTCTCCCTACATGCCATTTGAGGTTTTTATTGTAGAACCTAGTATTGTCAGAATTTAATAAATGTTACAATTTCGGCTATTTGAATAAGTATTTATATTTAGACACTATTATAATATCAGACGATTTTGATAAGAAATGTTTTGGCTATCGTAAGGTAAAAACCCGACATGTTTATTTGTGGCGTGGTCTTATGAGATGTTTTGATTTTCAAAGGATTTTTGAAACTTTAAATATCAATTTGAGTGTATTCTCTCAAGCTAGTATTCCAAACTGACTCAGGTGTTATTTATTGTAATGCTCAGGTCAGACCGAGTATTATAAAATACAGGATAGGATGCTTGGGAGCTCAGGAGAAGAGCTGGAGACCGAGACGTATTATCCGTAAATGTTTATATCCGCTGCTATGATTGTTTGAAATTGCCAGGCTGGTAATTGTTGTTTTGTTTGTGATACTCTGATGATGTAATACATATACAACAGATATAGTTTTCATTTTTTGTAAAGATCTGTTATTATCTATTATATTTTGTTCCGCTGCGATTGTGAGATTCTGTTATTTGTTTAGTTCCTTCTTTCTTCTATCTTCTTTCTTTTCCCTCAACTATCTGTCTTTTACGACACTTGATCGTCGACATATTGTACAGTGGCATATTTGTGTCGACTTTCAAGGGTTGAGAGGGGCGGGTCGTGACATTTGGTATCGGAGCTTTGGTTAGCAATAACCTAGCCTTTGGTGGGGAAATTACTCATTAGAAATAGAGTCAGAAGTATCTAGAATGAGTTTGAGAGTAATAATAGATATGAGAGCGTACTTGTTAGTGAATTTAAAAACTGTTTCTATACTTTTTTGACTTATCGGTTGAGTGTTTATGAATTCTGGTCGGTACAGGAAGTACAACCGTATAGATAGGGGTTTCTAAGCTCTTAAACAAGATAAACCGACATAGTATTGTTTTAAAGTGGGTAAATGAAATAATTTTACCTAAAATTATGTTTTGATATAAAAGTTATAATTTTCTAAAATTTATTATATATGTTTGGATGTTTGGTTGTTAATACTATAAACAAATAAAAATCTAAAATTTTAAATAGTCTATATTTATAACCAAATAGAATTATATAAGTATAATTTATTCAAAGGAGCATAACTAAAATAAGGTTTAAACCAGAATTTAAATCTCGAAAATTTTGAAAAGTGTTTTAAATGAATTTAAACAAAAAGTTTGGGAATTTAAAATCTTAGGAATGTTTGAAATGTTTTCCAAAGTGTTTGAAGAAAATAATGGAGAATTATATTTGGAAATATTTTGAATGGAAATTGTTTTGAAAGGAATTTATGGAAGTAAGGAAGCACTGAACTCACTTCAATCGTTGGGAAATAACCCTGATGATGATGGCCACATCATAAGAATTCATTTTCGAGTTTCTAAGTGATGGAGTGTTATCGAGGTGATTGGTTATGATGTTTGTTTGGACTTGTTTGATATACAAGTGGTGCTAGAAATTTATAAAGGAGTGGTAAAAACAGGTTGTTTTGAAATTCGAAGATTTGATTTGATATATTAAGAGGATATGTGTCATTTATGATTTCAAAATGATTTTGAAATAAAACCGGGTAATTGAATTTTGAAAATTCTATTAAAAAATGTGAAAGTTAAAATGAATCAACTATTGAACTTAAGTGAAGTTGATATAAATAAGAAAGGAAATTTGAAATTTTGATCTTGGAATTAAAATTTAACTTGAGTGTATGGAAGTGAATAGAATATATTTGAATTTAATAAAACTGAAATTGGAATTGAATTAAATGGGATATAAAATTTAAATGTAAAATGATTATATAATTGTAGGCTATAGTTGTGTAATGAAAATTTATACCCTTAAGCTATTAAGTGTTATCTAAAAATAAGTGATCTAGAATTGTGATTATAAGATGTGAATGGACTAAAATGAGCAATATAAGATTTTAAGTGAATAAGTTGGTATGAATAGAGAAATGAATTGTAAAACCATAATAAAATGGTTGGTATTTTATGGGAAATTCAAAATTTAAATCTTAAATGAAATGTAAAGTGAGGTAAGGCAAACTGAAATATAAAAGGTGAATGGTCTTAGGTTAGTAAATAATTTTTTGGACTTATACATTGGAAAATTAAAATTTAAATTGAATGGAGAAATAAAATTGGATTGAACTGGATTTAACTTAAATTACAAGGATTTGTGTTGAAATTTGGATTGAGTTGAAAACAAAATTCAGTTGTGTATAATATTAAATGGAATTAATTCTTATTTAAATTAGTAAAGGAAATGGAATGAATTTAAGTTGGCTAAATAAAATTTAGTTGAACTTGAATTAGATGTGGACAAGAATTGAATTGAAATAAAATTTAATTTAGTGGAAATAATATTAAATGAAATAAATTCTCACTCAACTAAATTCAAAAGAATTGTTTGAAGATGAATTTAGCGTAAGCTAAATTAAATAAAAAGAGTAATGGGATGGATAAAATTTTGATGGCTTGTTAAAAATTTGAAAAGAAAAATAAAACCCAGTTCTGGTTGAGTATAATTGGAATGGTCATGTTATTAATAAATTCAGAAATGAATTGAGAAGGTGAATAAAATTAAAATGGATTGGCGTTTGGTTAGATGAGAATCAAATTAAAATGGAAATAAAATTGACATAAGGAGAAATGTAGATGTAATGGAGTTGAGATAACTTAAGAAAATTGTGAAATGTTTGTTATCAAACTTATGAAATAGTGTTGAATGAACCTGTAAAGATAATGAAATTAAAATGTAAGAGTAAGGATTTAATTTAATAATTGTAATGAAATAAGAATGTTTGGGTTGTGAATAATTCAGAATGATGTGAAATTAATAAAAATTTAAGTTGGAATTAATTTAAAATGGTTATAAGTCTATGTAGTTGTTATTTGTATGAATAACATTAAAATTTTCATAGAAAACTTGTCGTTTTGTCATAAACAAAATTAATAAATTAAAGGAAGAAAATAAAGTTGTTTTTTTGAATAAATTAGAATGGGATGGAATTTAATTTAGTGGATTTGCATATAAATTAAAGTGAATTATGAATATGATGCAAATAAATAAAATTGGAAATAAAATTGATTGTGGATCAATTTGGAATTGCATAGAAGTAAGTTTATATAATTAGACACATGTTGATCATATTGAAGTAATTTTGAGTTGGTTGTCGTAAATATGAATTGAACGTAGCAAACTTGGTTGTGAATCCTTTTGACTAGAGTAAAATGAAATTTGGATTTGTAAAGAAGATTAAAATAGTGTTGAACCTTGTGGTTGCTTATAAAGATGGTTAACATGTTGAATTATGAAAAAAAATTGTTTGGGCTATGCAATTGATGTGTTTGGCTAAGATTAATAAACGGAAGGTTGTTAAAATCTCATATTATTGAAAACTTATGTGCTTGTTTGAGTAAGGACAGGTATGGGAGACAATCGATAGAGTTGGAGCACGTAAATGCAATATTAATTAGCCGCTTGCTTTTAAAATTCTAATCAAAAGGTACGCCTATGCAATAAAATTTGAAAATGATAATATATTGTGGTATATTTTGTTTTCCGAACGTGTGGGTAGATGTATATATATTTATGTCTATTGTGATATTGTAAACCGCTCTACGTACAAAGGAGACACTGTCAAATTTTTTTAAAATTTTGGGAGTTAGAAATTTTCAGGGATTTTGAAAATTTTGGTTAACTAGGAAGTTGTCTTTTGAAATGATGTTGAAAACAAAGCTTTTGAGTTAAAAATAAAAGAAAATGGTTTTGGCTTAAGCTAAAAGGTTTTGGGAAATGAGTGTAAGTTTTAATTAAGTGGATTTTGGGTAAGTTAATGAATGTGGAAGCATTTTCCTACCTTAGCAAATTTCGAGGATGAAATTTTTATAAGGGGGAGGAATGTAACGACTCAAAATTTTGGTCGTTAGATTTTGAACATTTAATTCATTTTAAATGTTGAATGCGAATTATAATTTGATTTGAAATAAGAAATATTTTGTTAAATCAATAAAACTAGTCAAAATTTTCAAATATGGCAATTCAATTGAATTTGAATAATATCAATTATTATTTGAAATTGGGACAATTAGTAAATCTGGGAATAAATGGTAATGGAAACAATTCCAAAATTAATTTAAAGTCTAGTTGAATTTGAATTATAATATTAGACTTTTGGATGGAATCAAAGTCAATAAGTTAAATCTGAAAATTTTGTATTAATTTAGTAATGGAATTTAATACATAATAATAATGCAAATAATCAGATTTCAATTTAATAAGAATCAAAATAATTTCTAATTTGATTATAAATTCTACATGATTTATAATTCAGTTAGTAAAAAAAATTAAAATGAAGTTTTAAGTGATTTCGACGATTTTGAAAATCGCTCGAATTGATCGACGAGTTAAAATAGCTTTCCGGGGCATAGTCTCGGAATTCGATGAAACCATTTCCAAGGGATCCGTAATAGGGTATTATTATTGGATCTCAAAATTCGTATCAATTGATGTTATTGTTTGTACATACGGATGAGAAAACGCATTGAAATTAAAATCGATAATTTAATATTTTGAATCGGTTCAAAAACCTATCTTCCACATATGATTGAATTAGCCTCCGAAACTGGTTCCATGTATTTGGAATATGGGTAAAACCCTATAAACGCCTGGTGGCATGTCTAACTTGGAGTTCGTTCGAAAATCTTGTGATTGTTGAAATTAATAATAAAATATATTATTTAATCGTTATATATATGCCATTCTCGTGAAGACCCTAGCTTCTCCTTGGCACGGCCGCCTCTTCTATTTTAATGGCTGAAACACTCCCCTCTTCTTCCTCGTTTTTCTCCACATCCTCTCATTCTTAGCAAGAACTTCCAACATGAGATAGGTAGAGGACTTCGAGATCTACGGATTGAACGGCTACGATCGGAGTTAAAGCTCTAGGTCGTCGGCAAACCAATAGAGAAGGTTCCATGTTCGTGCGTGGTTTAGGTGACGAGGGGACGACGGAGCCCACCGAGATTGGGACGTGGGTGGAGCGGAGGTGGGCGCCCAACATGGTGGTACTGGATCATCCTCTAGGCGATCGTGGGAGGTGAGGTTGCAAACTCTAAGTTGACGGCTATGGGTTTGGAAGCACTGGTATTCGCATAAGGAAGAAAGAGAGAGGAGTGGCTGATTTTCTTCATTCAAATCAAACAGCTTGATGGTAAAAAAATAAAAATAAAAAGAGGAAAGGAATTTTTTTAAATTATGTACAAACTTTATAAATTCATATCTTTTGCATGCATTACCAAATTCCGACGAAACAGGAAGCGCCGGATTCGCAGCGACGCGATCAACGCTGCGATGCAGATCTGGGAACGTTTGGGGCAAGCAAGAATTTTAGACTAAATTGAACGGAATCGATTTAATTTAAAATTTGAAACGTCGATTTCAAGGTGAGTTAATCTCACCCACATCTGGAATGCCATTTAATTTAAATAGTTAATATTTAAATGATTGATTAATTGGTTGAATGTGAAAATTATTATCAGATTGGATCGATATTTATTTATGTGCTAACATATGTGGATGCAGGGAAACAGGTTGGAGGGATCCAACTGGATTCCTCATAATGTCAAAATTTATCGTCATAATCTGTGTTGTATTTTATTGATATCCTATGATAGATTAGTTTGGGAATTTTATTTTGCAGTGTTATGGTTGGATGAATATAATCCGATATTTAAAAATAAAATGAATTTGGTTTACAAGGAAAATGAAAAGGAATTTTTAAGTAATGAATTTAAGGAAATTAAATTCAGGAAATTGGTTTGGAATTAGTTAAGTGCTTTGAAACTATGATTTAAAAGGAAATGAGGAATGGAAATTTGTAATCTGGGTTTATAAATGAAGTGGAATATTTACCAGTGGATAAATTTGGAAGTATAAATTTCCGGTGGAAATTTCTATAAGAAGGTGCAAATTGTTTTAAAAGTAATAGTGAGATTATTTTTAAAAGATGGAAAGTATATTTATTTTTCCTGGAAACTAAGTATATTTTCAAAGAAAAGAGTTCAAAGTATAAACTAGAAGTTTAAAATGTTTTTAGCATGTTTAGAAAAATTATTATTTTAATTATTTTTAAGAGAAAGGTAAATATTTATTTAAGTAATTATCGTATTTAATTATTTTAAAGGTAAATTAGTATTATGTTTTCTTAAGGAAATTTTAACATAAATATTTGATATAATAACTTTATACTAAAAGGAAATTTTTGATTTAAGTTCCTCGGGAAACTTTTATAGATTTTCAAAAGTATTATTTTGAATAAAGAAGTTAGTAACTTATTTAAAATAATTTAAGTACATATTTTGTAAGTGATTTCCAGGAAATGGGAAAGTGTTTAAAAATAAAAGGGTGTTCTATTTCTAAAGCATTGAAAGAAATTTACGGGATTGAGACGTAAATTTGGATTGAGCTAAATCGAGCAGGATTTATAAAGGGTTATATGGGTTATTCCAAAATGGAAGTGTGTTTACTTGAAAAACCAGGTATATTTTCAATGGAATTTTTATGTATAAGCCTGAAGTTTCAAAATTTGTTTTAAAAAGAATGTTTATAAAAATTTATTATATTTAGTTGTTTTAAAATTTTAAAGTAAATCTATTCAAACTAATTTTAATAATAATTATTTTAAACGTTAAACTGGCATTATGTTTTTAAAGAAATTTTCTAATATTTATACTTTGTATAAAACTTGTATTTTAAAATAGTTTTGTGGCTTAAATTTTACTTGGAAATTTATTATAAAATTTCATAACTATTATTTTGAGTAAAGTGACTTAAGCTGTTTTACTTTTAAATGTTTTAAGTATATTTTTTTGAGAAAAGTGATTTAAATTATAGAAATCTAAGTTTTAAGATACTTGATTTTTTCAGTTGAAATGAAATAATTGGTTGAATTGTTTGTTTATTATAATTAAATAACAGACTATCAAATCTGGATCCAAATATAACTTTGGAAATATCTAGAAGAGGTATGAGAATTATATGGTACATTTACCGTTCGGGGTGCTATATTGTACGTATAAACTCGTTTATTCTTCTAGGACGTTGGCAAAGAAATCCGTCCACTTACGGTTAGGAGGTGAACTCCAATCTTATCTTCGACTATGTATTTCCTAAAGAACCGGGGTTGAGTTAACCAGGAAATAACGAACGTTATTTCGAAGAGACCGGGATCGGATTTGTAATCCGAAAACCACTTCGATCCAACGAGTGCGTTTTCGTGATGAAGACAAGAGCTTGGAGTCGAAGATGGAGCAGCGAAGTGCAAGGGCTAATCGCTACTAATCCTGAGGATGTTTCCAAAATAGATGTAGTAGGAGCAGTGCTTTCGGTTCCGTTCGAACACGTTACGGCCTTGTACGGATGAATGCTATCAGAACATCGTCAAGAGGACGATGAGCATTCTAAGAGAAATGTTCGAAAAATGTAATGCTTAGCCTCGAGCCTCATCAACCGAGAACGAGTGAAAATCAGGGGTTACGCAGCAAGGCCAAGTGGGTCGCGCCAATTAGGGTAAGGTCATCCCTGTCTAGATGTTCCTTTTTGTTCGGCTTAGTGGGCAGTTGCTGATCCCAACCGTGGTTTGATCTTACTCGGGGTTATCCAGTACGAGGTAGTCTCGGTCTTGTGTTGCAAGGCATTTAGGGTAGATCCTCGGTACGCTGATCTAGACCAGGTACTGTGACAGGTGGTACCCTAGTGCCTAGTCATTGGTTGGAAATCCATTCTCCTTACGAGCCATTTACAATTTTGATTGTAGTACCTAGTATTGCCGGAATTCAATAAATGTAACAATTCGGCTATTTGAATAAGTATTTGTATTTAGACACTATTATAATATCAGATGATTTTGATAAGAATTGTTTTGGCTATCGTAAGGTAAAAGTCCGACATGTTTATTTGTGGCGTGGTCTTACAAGATGCTTTTGATTTTCAAAGGATTTTTGAAACTTTAAAAATCAATTTGGGTGTATTTTCTCACGCTGGTATTCCAGACTGACTCGGGTATTATATTATTATAATGCTCGGGTCAGACTGAGTATTATAAAATACAGGATATGATGCTTAGGAGCTTAGGAGAGGAGTTGGAGACCGAGACATATTATCCGTAGATGTATATATCTGCTGCTGTGATTGTTTGAAATTGCCAGGCAGGTAATTGTTGTTTTGTTTGTGGTAATCTGATGATGTAATATATACAACAGATATAGTTTTCATTTTTGTGTAAATATCTGTTATTATCTATTATATTTTTTTCCACTGTGAAATTCTGTTATTTGTTTAGTTCCTTCTTTCTTCTATCCTCTTTCTTTTCCCTTAACTATCTGTCTTTTTCGACACTTTATCGTTGACATATTATACAGTGGCGTATTTGTGTCGATTTTCGAGGGTCGAGAGGGACGGATCGTGACAACAATAAAGTATGTGTTTTGAAAGTATTTTTTGCCTCGGTTATATGGGTTGTTCGTCGTCATTTTTTAATTCATCTTACATGAGCAAATTGTGACATGCACAGTGTATCACCGTATATGCCGTAATGTCGTGCGTATCGATATACACTTACTTGTTGAAATCAAAGGGACAAGTGAGCACAAGGTCAAACCCAAGCCGAGGTTGGGTTCAACACAGGTACAATCCAAAATATAGAACAAAATTCAGTTCAAAAACTGCCTCAATCACATGTACAAAGGATGGAGCTTAAAAATACTCATATGTACAACAAGACAACAAAATATACAGGGCATCAGGCTGCATTCAGACATGTACAAAACAAGAAACTAGACACTTAACTCGAAGCAAATTCAATTTCAACATGAACTTGAGTTCACGTATATCCATTTAGGTGTGAAGGTATGAAAGCATGAAAACAAATTTACAAGGACAGAATTGATGCCAGAGCATACAAAATCAGAAAGCAAGCAGAATGTAGGCATGAAGCCAATTTAGGCATGAACTGACTCGAAGCAACTAGCAATTTAACTCAAAGCAACTGGCAGTTTAACTCAAAAGTATATACACACAGACAAAGGCAACCAGACTCCAAATGTACACGAATAAAATGCAACATCAAAACATCCATATATGAAACTAGACTTCAATGGAGTCAAGGCAATATAACTCAAGAAAAAACCAGAACAGATGAAATAAGACCATGATAGCAAAAATGGGTCAACTTAAAGCAAATACAGTAACATTGAATAGGATACAGTGAAATGGTCGGAGTATGGCACATACACAAGTGAATATGGAAACTCAATGAAATGACAGCGAAGCAGCTGTATATACATATACAATAGAGAAATCAAGTACACTCAAGCAAGAAACAATCAAGATATGTTCAATCAGACTCAATTGGAACCACACCAGATATAAATATGAAACAGAGAAGACATTAGAACTGCAGCAATCAGACACCAACCAACATGCAATAAAGCAATGGTTAGAAAATTACAGCAGCTCTACACAAGAAAAAGTCAACATGTAGTAGGTGAACATGAATGTAACTTGACTACATCAATATGGAACCAGGTCACAAAATGTATCAAAACCAATTCGAGTTCAAACAAATCAACCCAGTAGAATGTCCAAGCAAATAGAATAACAAGTTCAGTTCAAGTGCACCATGTATATATGTATAAACAACCAAAATTGATACTAGAGCCATCTCACACATATGTACATACATATATGTATGTATATACATGGAGTGACATATAAATATCCAATAAAAATTGTGAAGCCGTGATTCAAGTTTTGAACAAAATCAAAAGACATAAGGAAATAATGAACAAGTCAAAGTTAGCAAAAATTGGAACAGAGGATAACAATTCAAAACTGATGAAGTCAAGAATATCTCAAATTCAAGTATTAAACAAGTTGGCAAATGACAAACAAGTCTTAGGAAAAAAGAACACAAAGCAATTCAAATAAATTTAATAATGAGCAAGTCAAAATCATTACCACCACTCATCGAAGGGCCGAGCATAGTAAATCAATGCAAGAGATAAAATCATGAAAAATTCAAACCAAATTATAAGAACAAAATTATAGGGTTTTATCCCTATAAATACACCCAATTCATCATTGGCAGAAGCATCGAGTTCAAGCATATCAAACAGTGAAAGTAAAGTAAAATTGCATACCAAAATTACTCCATTCGAACTCGATCTTGAAGTGACTGCAAGCTAATAAAAGAGTGCTAAACGAAGAAGGATAAATCATATCGAGGAACGAAAACAAACAAGCATACGATTCGAATTTCCAAGCGGCGCCTCAATTTAAAAAAACCTAATTCCCGAGCCATAAAGAAACAAGGCAACGTGAAGGAAGCGCTGAAAAGAGAATCACATTTATATTCTTATTGGACCGCATCTTCTTACCGGGATGTATTATTTTACATTAGGATTTTAATTATTTTATTTGTTTCTATTGTTTTTATTTAAAGTCAAACTCTAGTTTTAAGTTGTTTACGAACAACTGGTTTGTAGTTTGAGAATTCACAACTCAATGGCAGAGTTGTGGTAGGGTTTTGAGCTTAAAGTTAGTGGGTGCCGCAATTTTACATGTGTTTGTAAGCATCTGACTACTTAATTTCTAGTAGAAACCTTGGAGGCAGCACGTAGGCAGGTTTTGCCAAAGCTGAGTAATTTGTGTGTGATCTCTATTGCATTACTTTCTGTTATTATTTTTATTTCCGCATTAATTTAGTATTACCCTATTAACCCCACCTCTAGAATGAAAATGATCCTACAAGTGGTATTAGAGCTAGGAACAAATCCTCTTTTTTATTAAAAATTTGATTTTTTTTTTCCAATGGATTTTTTTAATAATGATTTTGCTGAAGGTCGGTCCATAGTTAGACCACCCATGTTTAATGGTGAATATGCTTATTGGAAAATAGAATGAATTTTTTTTTGAAAACCATAGATGCATGGAATATTGTTGAAACAGATATAGGATGCCAACAATAATGGTAGACAATCAAGAAGTTGAAAAACCTATGGATCAATTGACAGACCTTGAAAATAAATTACAAAATGCTATGCTAAAGGTATGAATTCTATTATTTGTTCATTAGATCAAATTGAATTTAATCGTGTCTCACATTGTATAACTGCACAGGAAATTTGGCACACGCCTAAAGTGACTCATAAAGGAACCTCCAAGATTAAAGAATCTTGCCTTTCCATACTTAGTAGCGAATATGAAAACTTCACAATAACAGAGGATGAAAGTGTCAAAGAAATGTATGGATGACTTCTAATCTTGTATACAAATTAATATCTCTAGGAAGACTATACACAGAACTGGAAATAGTCTAAAAAATCCTTAGAATTCTTCCATAAATTTTGAAGCAAAAGTGACCGCCATTCAAGAATCAAAGGATCTAAAACAAATTAAAGTTGAAGAACTTATCAGAAATCTCACCACTTATGAGCTAGAAATCAAATTCAAGGATGAACGTGAAGGAGGTGATACGTAAAAGAAATCAATAGCTCTCGAAGGAACAACAAAAGGTGAAGATAATGATGATGGAGCAGCGGAACTGGCACTGATAATAAAGAGATTCAAAAGGTGGAACCGTAAGTATGGAAATCTATCTCTAAATCAACAATTGAAGAATAGAATTTCCAAAGTTCTAGACAACTCAGAAGAGTAGGAGATCATTTGTCATAAGTGCGATAAACCTAGTTATATCAAGCCAAATTGTCCTCAAAATCAATCAACAAAGCAAAGAAAACGAAAAGGAGAAGTTTTGCAGCTACTTGGGATGAAAGTGATGAAGTTGATAAAAGCACCGGTAGTGAGAATAAAAAAGCAAATATGTGTCTTCAAGGAGAAACAAGTGACAACGATAATGATAAGCCAAGTAGGGTATCAAAACTTACTCACTCTCAATTACTTATATACTTTCATGAAGTAAATGTCTATTTTAAGTGACTTAGGGAGAAGTAAGCTAAACTTGAATCATAAAAAGATAGTTTGATAGAACTAAATAAGCAGCTTGATCAATTGGTTAAAAACTATCAAAATAAGAGCCTTAAGTGTGATAAGTGTCCATCATTTGAAGAGGAAATAAAAAAATTAAAAATTAAAATTAATTTTCTTGAAAATGAAATTCTGATTTTGAAAGAAAGTGAAAATACTAGGAGAGAAAATTCTATTAAAAAGTGCACTTTGTTATTGAATGAAAATGAATCTCTCAAGTCTCAAGTCCAACAACTGTCTACAACTTTAGGAAATTCTCCAAAGGAGCCCCCCTTTTTTATAAAGAAGCCCCCCATTTTTTTGACTTGATTCATACGTCTGAAGATACCAATTCAGACGTCTGAATATTGTCTGGGAAATCATCTTTGATTCCAGATTGAGACTTCTGAAATGGTCAATTCAGACGTCTGAATTTGACCAGAAAAAGCGAATATGCTCTAGAAATGTGTGTATGTGCACGTATCGTTATATATATATATCCAAAAGGAGATATTTTAACGTCATTTTAACTCTAGACAAAGACTCAATGCAAAACATATATATAGCATGAAGCTTATTTGAATCCGGTCTTGTAAATATCCCTGCAAAAACAAGTTAGTGTATAAAACCAACGTATATAGTTGTCGTAGTCAAAATATCGTAAGTATGAAACGTCGTAGACGAAGTTTCAACATTGTCCCCCTTTTTGACGATGGCAACTATATAAATATAATACGAGTAATATATTTTCCCCTTTTCTGTAAGCTCCACCTATCAAAAAGCAAGTTAGAATAAATAGACTATATCAACTCCTTCTCCCCCTTTGGCATCGTAAAAAGGAAAGTAAGAATATATAACAAAGCAGAGCAGAGTATTCATCATCATCATCATCTTCATCTTCATTACCATTGTTGTTCCATGAGCTTGATGACCATTGAAATAGAGTGGGGTTGAAAGCTTTGGTAGATGATGAGGTGGAGCAACCAATATGTTCCTAAATTTTGTAGAGAAAGCCACGAATGGAATTAAAGCATTTTTCAATTTTCTTTTTGAGATTGACCATTCGAGTTCTAAGCTTAGCCTGGTTTTGGGAGAGAGTGATCAAAGCATTCCTTGAACTAGTGTCGGGAGAAAGGACCATTATTTCATTATCGTCTTCTTCTTTAGACGGTGGAGCAATAGATTGATCATGTTGACGAGGTTGGGATTGGTTTTGATCACGGTTGGCAACCCATTCTTGAAATGAAATATATGCCAAACTTCCCGGTCATTTTGGCAAACCCATAAGACCCAAAGTCTTTGATCCAAGCTCTTTGATCGCTGTGAATTCGGAATAAGGAAAAGAAATGCTAAAGTTTTGGAGAATCTTCATTATATAAGCACCATAATGAAAGGCCTTATAGCGCCTTCGACGATTAACATCCATGAATCTTCCAAAATCACTTGAGCCCAATTGATGGATTGATCGAAATAGATAGCATAAATGGCTTGGAAGTTTCTTTTGTTAACAACTTCATAACTTCCTGTCCGTGGAATAACGGAGCGAATCAAAGCTCTATGGAGGATACGAGCTTGTGGGCGGAGTTGAATGGAGGTAAGCCTAGTTATGTCATCATTCAAAAATTAGTGTGAGACCTCGTCTCTATCATGCAAGTTTAAAGAAACATCAATTTCATTCAAGTCAGTCCCCGTTGATGGACATTGAAGTATACCACCAAGTCGAGCAAGGGGTAGATAAATTTTAACACCACAAACTAATGTCCAAATGCAATCGTCGTAATTGTGAGGAGTGTGATGGTCCAAATTCATATTAGCATAAAATAGCTTAACCAAAAGATGATTGATTTTGGCATTATTAGCCGCATAAGAGACAAGAGATTCAAACCCATTTGATATTACAATTTGTTGAAGCCGATAAGCCTCGAATTCTTCAAATTTCATGAAAGCACCTAGAAAGAACTTAGATCTACTCATTTGTGCAAAAAGTCGTCTTGCTTGCTCATTCCATAGCCATTGATCGACGTTTGGGGTAGATGACGAAGTAGATGACCTTGATCTTTTTTGTTTTGGAGACATTAGTGAATATATGGAAGAAATTTTTGATTTTTAATGGAGGAATAAGCTAAAAAAATGAAGAATGAGGAAAAAAGTAGGGACGGTTGAAAAGGGTTAGCTTCATAGGAAAACGTGGAAAAAACAATTTGAATTTGAATAGGCACATGATTTCAGACGTCTGAAATACTCATTTGAGACGTCTGAAATGAAGAAAATCGAGTCAGAAGGTTTTTAGTACATTTTGGCCGATATTCAGAGACGTCTGATATAGGATATTCAGATGTCTGAATCTGAAGAAAGATTTACATCTAAGACAACATTCAGACGTCTGAACTATCCATTTCAGACGTCTAAAAAGTGTGTCAAAACACACTTCAGACCATAAAAAAATGAAATTTAAAATAAATTCATTAATATTTGAATGATATATAGAATATAACTATGATCATTCAAAACAAATATAAATAAAAGAAAGCATTAGTTCGAATCACTTTGGTGTCTTGCAATCTTCCGGTTCAATCTTGGTTATCTCCATGTATGTTTGCAATGGAGACTAATAGGGTTGACGTTCCCAAGAGTTTGGAAAACTAGCGGATGCTGTGAACTAGGCTCCCATGGATTCGAAGTGGAAGGTCAAACTACATCTTTCTTTGGAGATGTACCGTAGAATTTTAATGCCACTTGTTCGATGAAACTAGGTTGTTTGGCATTAACTTTCTGTTCGTAATACATTTCCCGTTGCAAATCAAACTGTTCTTTCTGGTAATGATGAATCTTGGCTATTTTTTCTTTAGTTGATGGAGAACCGAAGAAAAGAAATCGTCGAGATTTCTTCCTTTTCGGAGTATAACCAGATGGTTCATATAAAGGATTAGGTCTAGCCGGTTCACGTGGTGTTGGAGTAGGCAATATTTCTAAGGAAGATGTACAATATGATGAAGGTGAGTTTTCAGAGTTGTTGTTGTTTGAAGCCATGGTGAAAAGGAGAATAAGCAAGCTGAAATCCATAGTAATAAATCTTTTGTTGAAAAAGAGAACGGAATGAGTTTATAATGGACATTGAAAAGTTTAAAAATTGAATATAAGCTAATAAGTGGTGACTGAGAAGTTTGAAACAATAATATACACAGATTTAAAACAAAGGAAATAAGAAGTTCTAATTGAAATAGTTTGTTTTGGATGTTAAGAGATAGGAGTATTGATGTGGTAAATTAACCAGAGACATCAATAGTCCATAGAAAGATTTCATAAAGTTTTTAAGCGAGACGATACCAAGCTCTCGTCTAAGATTGATAAAAATATTTTCTAAAAGAGGTTTTGTAAAAATATCAGCCAACTGATTTCAAAAGAAACAAAATCCAAATTTATTGTTCCTTTTTCAACATTATCATGAAGAAAATGATGACGATTGTCAATAGGTTTTGTTCGTGAATGATTGACAGGAGTTTTAAAAAAGTTAATAGCACTAGAATTGTCAAAATATATAGTTGAATTTGTTAAGTTTATGTTGAAATCTCTAAGCGTCTGTTGCATATAGATTAATTAAGCACAAGCCAAAGCAGCAGAAATATATTCTACTTCACATGTAGAGAAAGAAACACAGTTTTGTTTCTTACTAAACCAAGATACTAGTGATTTTTCAATAAAATGGCACATACCACTTGTGCTTTTTCAATCTGCTCGAGATCCATCGAAACCAGCATCACTACATGAAACTAACTCGAATGAACATTCTTTTGGATAGAATAGACCAAAATCCTTGGTGTTAGTGAGATAACGTAATATACGTTCCATGGCTCTTAAATGTGATTCCTTTTGGTTGGCCCGAAATCTAGCACACAAATAGACACTCATCATTATGTCAGGTCGACTTGCCGTTAAATATAGTAATGATCCAATCATACTTCGGTGTAATTTTTGGTCAACACTTTTGCCACTTTCATCTTTTTCAAGATGTGTAGTTTTACTTATTGGAGTTGGTTTGGCATAAGTGTTTTCCATTCCGAATCGTTTGATTAAATTATCACAATATTTTTCTTGATCAATGAAGATGCTATTTTGAAGTTGTTTAATTTGTAAACCAAGAAAATATGTTAGTTCTCCTATGTGAGGCATTTCAAATTCCTTGGTTATTATTTCGGAGAAGTCCTGACATAACTTGTCACTGGTAAAACCAAAATGATATCATCAACATAAATTTGAATAATTAAAATATCCCTTTTCGAATGTTTAATGAAAAGTGTTTGATCAACTTTCCTAATTTGAAATCCCAAAGAAATTAGATAGGTCTATAGTCAGTCATACCAAGTACGTGGTGCTTATTTTAACCGTATAGAGCTTTCTTAAGTTTGTAAACATGATCAGGAAATTTCTCATGAATAAATAAGGGAGGTTGTTCAACATACACATTTTCTTTTATATAACCATTCATAAAAGGCACTTTTAACATCCATTTGATAAAGTTTGAAATTGTGAAAACATGCATAGGCCATTAGGATCCGTATTGCTTCTAGTCTTGCGACCGGAGCAAATGTTTCTTCGTAGTCAATTCCTTCTTCTTGATTGTATACTTGTGCAACTAACCTTATTTTATTTCTAGTAATGTTGCCTTGTTCATCTGCGTTTTTCTTGTAGACCCATTTCGTTCCAATAACAGTTTGATTACTTGGTCTACGAACTAATTCCCAAACTTCATTGCGTTCAAACTGATTTATCTCTTCTTGCATTGCGATGATCCAGTAGTCTTCTGTGGAAGCTTCTTTGGGATTCTTTGGTTCGATATTGGAAAGGAAAGCAATGTGGCCCATTTGATTTAGTTGACTTCTAGTTCGTACGTTTGAATTAATTTCTCCGACAATATTTTGAACAGGATGATCCCATAATATTTTTAGTGGAGATCTTAATTCATCATCATTATTATTATGAATAATGTTTTCATCATTTTCAAGATCTGTAGTTTCCGTATTTGTGATATTATCTGGAAAATCTTCGTCGTCTTTCATACTTGGTTTTTGTTGAAAATTTTCATCGAAAGATACATGTAAAGTTTCTTCAACGGTATTTGATTTTTTATTAAATATCCAATAAGCTTTGCTATTATCTGAATATCCTAGAAAGATTCATTCATCGGATTTCGCATCGAATTTTCCAAGCTGATCTTTGGTATTTAATATAAAACATTTTGAACAAAAATCTTTGAAATAAGATATCTTTGGTTTTCTTCCAGTAAAAAGTTCATAAGAGGTGTTTTTCATGAGAGGTCCAATAGACACACGATTCAAAACATAACAAGCAGTTGCAACAACTTCTGCCTAAAAATATTTCGGAAGAGTGCTTCCATTTAACAAAGTTCTTGCGCATTCTTGTAAAGTTCGATTTTTACATTCTACAACTCCATTTTGTTGTGGAGTTGTAGGGAACGAAAAATTATGAGAAATTCCTTTCTTTTTATAAAATGGGTCAAAAACTTCGTTTTCAAATTCTCCTCCATGATTACTTCTTATATTCTTTATTTTTAAACCTTTTAAATTTTGGATTTGTTTGACAAAAACTTTAAAATGCTCAACGTTATCATCTTTATTTTTCATAAAAATGGTCCAAGTATATCTAGAAAAGTCATCTACTATTACAAATACATATCTATTGTGGTTTAAGGATTGAACTTGGGTTGGCCCAAATAGATCCATGTGTAGTAATTCAAGTAGTTGTAATGTAGAAATAACTTTCTTAGATTTAAAAGATGATTTGGTTAATTTTCTTAATTGACATGCATCACAAATATGATTGACTTTGAAGTTCACTTTTGGTAAACATCTGACTAAATCATTTTTAGAAAGCTTGTCTATAGTTTTGAAGTTGATATGACAGAATCTTTTGTGCCATAGCGGAGGATCATTTTCATTAGCTACTAAATACATATCTGAATTGTGATTGATTTTCATATTCAGAACGTAAATATTTCTGTCTCTATTTCCTTCAAATATAAGATTTTGATTTTTATCAAAAGTGCTATACTTATCTTCAGAAAAAGAGATTTTGAATCCTTTGTTACATAACTGGCTGATACTTAAAAGACAGTGTTTTAAATTTTTGACTAGTAAAACATTGGAAATAAGAGGTAAATTAGATGTACCGACATTACTAACATCGCCTTTTCCGATGATATATCCTTTGAAATTGTCTCCAAAAGTGACAGAGCCTCCATTTGCTTAATTAATGTTTGATAGCATATTTTTGTCTCTAGTCATATGTTTTGAGCAACCGCTGTCGAGTATCCATTTTCCTCTCTTTTTAAATGGGTCCTGCAAAAAATAATAATGACATTGGTACCCACTTGTGATAGGGTCCTAAGAGTTAGGTCTTAGGAAACCAAACCCAAGTGGGTTTAGTATCCCCCTTAAAAATATAATTTTTATTTTTATGAACAGTTTCCAAATATGTATTTATATATGTATTCCTAATCAAACTATTGTTTGTTTTAGGAACCCACATTTTTATGGTTTTTGAGTTAGTATTCCTTTTTGGACGAGTAGTAGGATTAGAAATATTTCTCCTAATTTTCTTTTTTGATGGGGCCTTTGATTTCTCAGGGTATCCTAGTCCCTTTTTACTAGAAGTGGATAGAGAATTTCAATAATTTTGGATAGAGTTTCTCGACCTTTATTAAAGTTAGAAACATTTCTAGTAATATTATCTAACTTGGTTTTAAGGCAAGTATTATCTAATTCTATCATTTTGATCTTAATTTTCAGCTCATGATTTTCAGAGACAAGAGAACCATTCTTTTCTTTTTGAGTTTCAATTTCTTGACTCAATAAAGTAAGTTGAGAGTTAACATTAGAGAAGGTATCTTTAAGTTTCCAAATTCTTCTTCTAATATTTTCTTTTCATCATTAAGCATATCTCTCTCAAATTCTGCTTTTCTCTGATTTTCTAGCGCCTATTTATATTTTCTTTTGTTACTTTTTAAGGTATCAAGAAGTTCTGAATTAATTTCAATCATGTCATCGAATGTAAAATTACTAACCTTATTTTCTATGCCCATGATGCAAACATTGGCTTGTTCATTTTCACTGTCACTGCTACTATTTTCTGAGGAAGAAGAATCCGAGTCATCCCATGTTACTGAAAATGTTTTTTTCTTTTTATCCTTTTTGTTGTAATTTCTTTTCCTCTGATCTGGGCAGTCTTTTTGCATATGACTTTTTTTGTGATAGTTGAAGCATTCAAGCACGAAGGTTAATGGCTTGTTACTTCTTTTTCCACTCTTTCGGTTTCTCTTTCTGAATTATAAGAATTTTTTGAAGTTTTTAGCAATGAATGCTAAGTCTTCTTCCTCTGAGTCGGATCCTTCTTTTTCTACATGAAATGCCATATTCTTTTTATCCTGAGCTTGTACTCTCTTGGCCTGCAAATTTACTTCATAGGTCATTAGATTTCCTATCAACTCTTCCAGTTTCATGGTAGAGAGATCATTAGCTTCTTCAGTTGCAAAGAACTTTCTTTCCCATTCATCCGTAAAAGGGTTAAGGATTTATGAAACAATACCAAAGTCAGAATACTTTTCTCCAAGTCCTAATAATGAGTGACATATATCTTGAAATCTAGAGTGCATATCATATGTAGATTGATCTTGCTTCATCCTAAAGTTTTGAAATTGACTCTTGAGCACGGATATTTTGCTTTGTTTATCCTTGTTAGTTCCTTTGTGAGTAACTTTAAGTGTTCTCCATATTTCATAAGAAGTTGTGCACATGCTAACATGGTTAAACTCATTTCTATCTAAAGCACAAAATAACATATTCATAGCTTTGGCATTAGCAGTAGCATCCGTTCTTTGTGTAGAAGTCCATATAGAGAATTCAGTAGTGGGAATTTCATATTCAGATTATGTTATATTCCATGATTCAAAACTATTGGCTTGCATATAAATACGCATTCGTGCAGCCCAATAATTATAGTTTAAACCATTGAATAGAGGTGGTCGTATAGTGGATTGACCTTCAATAAAACTGGAGTTAGTGACTATGCTAGTGGTAGTGCTGGTATTGTTTTCCATATTAGCAAGATATCAGATAACTGTGTAACAGTTATATGAAACCTGTTGTGATGCCAAATGAAAGTTTGTATGGATCGTATAATATAGAACAGTGTAAAACAAGAAGTGCCTGTTCAGAAATATAGTCGTTATAGGAATTCAAACATCTGAAAAATAGAGTTCAGACTTATGACATCGTTCACGTGCAAATCAGAAAGCAAAGAGGTCTTTCTTTGACCTGATTCAAACATCTAAAGATACCAATTCAGACGTCTGAATATTATCTAGGAAATCATCTTTGATTCTAGATTCAAACCTCTGAAACGGTCAATTCAAACGTCTGAATTTGACCAGAAAATGCAAATATGCTCTAGAAATGTGTGTATGTGCACGTGTCGTCATATATATCGAAAGGAGAGATTTTAACATCATTTTAACTCTAGACAAAGAATCAATACAAAACATATATATAGTATAAAGCTTATTTGAATCCGGTCTTGTAGATATTCATGCAAAAACAAGTTAGCATATAAAACCAACGTATATAGTTGTCGTAGTCAAAATATTGTATGTATGAAACGTCGTATACGAAGTTTCAACACATGCATTTTTCCAAATATCGAACGTTTATCTATATTTCGGATACGGATACATATAAATTTTAGATTATTCGATTACGCATTGACAAACTTAGAAATTATAGTTTCTTCCATTATAAATTCAAAAGTGTATGAATACATGAAAAAGGTCAAAAGCTAAATTACATTAAAACGGTGAATTATAACTAGTTTAAGTGGCAAGTGGAACAAAGTTATAAAGGTCATAGGTTCAAACTATTGAAATATTAAAATATGTATCTAAGTTCACAATATTTAACAAAATTCATTGTATTTAGCACATTTACAATATTGGAAAAAATCGTTAAATTTATGCACTTCAACAACAATTATTAAACATCACAAACTATCACAATAGAAGAAAAAAATTGTTGTTGAAGGTTATTTACAACTATCTTATTAAATGTTGTTGAAAAATATGAATTTTCTTATAAGTTAAAATAAACGTTCTCCCCAATAGTTTTTTACAACGATTTTAAAGAAAATGTTGTAGAAGACTTATTTTATCTCCAAAAGTTTAAGTAACTGTTGCAAAATTCATGCTGTAAAATAGGGGTTTTCTTATAGTGGTACATGCTTGAAGTAAAGGTTGGAAGCATGTGTTTAGCAGTTATGATTTCTGTAACAATCCTGCTATAACTTATCAGGTGCGAAATGCATACATATACATATAATTTATCTCATCAAAAACTTACAACCCCTTAACTTAAATGGATGCCTTGCAAGATAAAAGGTACATGTTATCTTCATATATTAACTTAGCAAATAAGCGTGTCTACAAACAACGGTTGATGTCTACGCTAAGGAAGGTAGAACATGCTACCTAGTAAATAGAAACCAACAATACATAAAAACAAAAAAAAGATAACTGAGAAGGAGAATTGGACTACTTGTTACTTGATGCCATTACGGGTTTAATATACTTAAATGACAATATGATACCATCGGACTATTGTTAACCTGATGTCACTAAGGGGTTTAGTATGTGTCACCTTTTTACTTATGATAGTAATTCCCACCTAACCAACGCGTACCAGTATCACTAAACATTTCATAGTGTATTTAAATATGCGGTGGTTATAGAGTCTACCTTTGCAAAAACAAAATAATAGGATATGGGGGTGGTAGAGAATGCCTTTGCAAAAATGAAATAACAATATGTGGACGTAGCAGAGACTATCTTTGCAAAAAAATATAATAACAGAATACGGAGGTGGTACAGTCTACACTTGCAAAGTACATAACAAAATAAATAATAGCTTGGCAAAATAAGAGAGGGCACATTATACTCCGTGTCTACTCAATTCTATGATTTATACTTTAATTTCAGTTATGCCGATGTTTTTATACTTCAATTTACATAGAAAAATAAATAAAGAAAGAAGTAAAAGTAGAGATGAGAGAAGTTTAGTAATAGAATAACGCTTCTGCTTGATCCTTGAGTGGACTGTTTTAATGGAGGAAGGGAGGATAATGAGAGAATTTTATTCGTTACTTACGATGACATTTGTCACTTTATCTTGTATAACTATATGTTTGCAAGATATAATATCACTTGTTATGATTATCTCATTTCTGTAAATATTGGTATATTCTGGTTTACTTCTCATAAGATGATTTCGATTCCCGAGCATGACCTTTGAAATATATGTATTTTGAAGCAAGGCGATGTTATTAATAACCCTTCTTATATGCACCGACATGAGACTTGTTAGTTTGTGTATGTGTTCGATCCTTTCTTTACTACGCATGTGTTTCGCTCCTTCTAAACATGAGTCAAGTTAGTCCTCAACATATAGCAAATGTGTTCATCTTGTTTAGCAATTCAGTCATTTAGTAGTATAATGTGATCTAGGTGCTCCCCGTTCTTGACCATTTTATTTACATGCGCTTTCAAAAACTAGGCGTATTTTCAAGCTATATATATAAACTACGTATATATAATATATATGTATATAATATAAATAAAAACTACTTATATTTATATATAGACAATTGTTAAACTTGCATTCTTAAGCTACATATATTGACATGCTCATTCTTAATTGCATTTTGCATAAAAGACTGAGCTATTGACATATTTGATCCTATTTCTTTATAATTTATTAAGTGGATGATTTTTTTTAATAAATAGTTTGAGTATAATGCCAGTTACCCAATTATATATATATATATATTAATTAAGTTTAAATACAGAAATTTTCCTTTTGAAATTTAACTATTCCACTTTCTATAAAAAAAAAGGGCGAACCCAATGCTTTTTAGTCCCTTGCCTTTTAAACTACGTATCATAAATTCAGAACTAAAACTTAGATCTTGTTCGCTTTTTCTTCTTCCTAGAGGCGTAAACGGATTGGACCATACCGGAGGAAGGTGTGTCCAAGTCCTGTCCTATAAAAAATTCGGACGGACATGGACCAAACAATAAGCTCAAACATTGTTCGTACGAGCAGGACAACGGACGGACAATTTTCATACAATAAGAAACATTGAACATTTTCATACGTACATTTCTTTCCTATTCTAATTCTAAATGAGAATCATATGGATACGGATCAGATGCTTCACAGCCTCGGACCAAGTCGGACGTTGGACATTTGTACAAAATTTACGCCATTATTTCTTCCTCTTCAAAAAGTCACGACCCTCCTCTAACAACAATTTTGGTCCTAAAACGTGGATGATAAGCGACAAAATGAAGTGATAAACAATCATTACAGTCACATTTACAAAAGGAAGTGTGCAAAAATAACAGCTAAAAATGTTCTCCTAACTTTGCAAGAAATGCATGCACAAAACCTACAATAGAATCCAAATATAATCATAGCCCATTTTATATTCCCAACCCAAAAATCACCTAAATTATTTAAAACATCCCCAAAAAATACGCTAAAAAAACATCCCTCCGTTATTTAAAACCTTCAAATCCACTCCTCTTTCCACCGAAACTCCACTCACATTTAAAAAAACTAACTTAGAAGCCCTTTTGCATAAACTTTGAAGTTTGAACAAACTCTGCAAATTTCTCTCCTTGCAAAACGTAAACTCCACTCCTTCCTTCCTCTCTTCCAAAGGATAGTAGCTCCTCCATCACCAGCGTCATCTTCAACCTCTCCACCACCATCATCGGCTGCGGGTGTAGGAAGTGTTGTTCAATAGCAAATATAATTGATTTTAGAAGAACATAGATAAGAGGTTGGAGAAGAAAAAGAGCATTTTTTTTCTTATATGGAGAAAAACTTAATCGCTAAACTTTATTACAAAAGTTAGTGTTTTTTTATTACATTTTTCCTACTTCATTTGTTTTCTCTTACATCCAAAATGAGTAAATCCAACTCTATTTATAGGATTTCACATTTGAAATAAACGGTGAAGATTCATTTAATCTAATGGTTCTCCATAAATATCTCATACATATTATGTCATACAATTTCAAATATGGTTGTTCATATATATCTCCTAAATATTCTCAGTTGCATTTCAAATATATTATTCCATATATTCTAGATCTAGATATGTCTTATATGGAAAATCTGGATGCAAAGTTAAGTTTATTTCCAACACTCTCCCCTTAAACTTGATTTTGTTACTCCATGCAGATTCCTCAACTTACCAATATCTTCATGCTTGAGAGGCTTGATAAAGATATTAGCTACTTGATTACGTGTCTTCACATACTCTAATTGTACATCCTTTTTGGTGATAGCATGTATCAATGTGCTTGCTTCGATCATGGAAGACTGGCTCCTTGGCAAAAGCAATTGCTGACTTGTTGTCCACTAGTATCTTGGTCGGCTCCTCTTGTGGAAAATTCAACTCTTTTAACCTGTTTCATAACCAAATTGCATGGAAAACACATAAAGTAGAAGCTACATACTTCACTTCGCATGTGAAAATAGGGATAATCGACCGCTTCTTCAACATCCCTGGGAAGGCCATGTCTCCTATATAGAATACGAACCCGCTCGTACTTTTTCGGTTATCCATATCTCCACTCCAATCACTATTGCTATTTCCAAAAAGCTTGTAACTATTACAAATAAAGTAGTATAAACTAAAGTTTGCTGTCCCTTTGTCATAGTGAAGAATACTCTTTGCTGCCTTCAAACAAGTTGTTGCTAGGTTTTTCACGTATCGGTTGACAACTCCTACTGCATATAGGATATCGGGTCTTGTGCACGTTAAGTGTTGCAAGCTTCCAACTAGACTTTTAAAGAGTGTTGGGTCCACCTTTTTTCCTTTCTCATGCCTTAACAACTTCATTCCACATTCCACTAGCATGCAAACCGAGTTAGAGTCATACATCTTGAACTTCTTCAACACTTCCTTAGCATAGCCTTCTTGAGTGATTAGGATGACGTCATTTTCTTGTTTTACTTCAACGCGAAGGTAGTAAAACATAAGTCCAATACTGGTCTTCGCTGTCGCTTTCTTAAAATCATTAAACATGCTTGGATTGCAACCAGTGAAGATCAAGTAATCTACATACAAGCAGACAAACAATGTATCACCTTTCGGATTTTGATATAGAGTGCATGCTCATACGGACACTTGATGAAGTTTTTCTCTTGGAAGTACTTGTCAATACAAGCATTCCAAGCTCTTAGGTCTTGTTTCAACCTATAAAGTGTCTTTTTTAGCTTCAAGAACTTATCTTCTTCTCCTTGATTTTAAAGCCTTGTAGCTACTCGATGTAAATTTCTTCTTCAAGAGCTGCATTAGGAAGGTAGATTTCACATTCATTTGATGTATCTTCCAATTGTCTTGAGCTGCCAATGAAATTAGCCTAACAGTTTCTAGTCAAGCGACTGGAGTGAATGCTTCATTATAATCAATGTCGGCTCTTTGATTGTTGCCTATTGCCACCAATCCTGCCTTGTGTCTTTCAACTTCTTCTTTGGCGTTCTTATGTACTTTGTATACCCACTTTATACCGATTGCCATGTACCATTGTGGAAGTGAAGCTAACTCCCATGTATCGTTTTCCTTGATCGCTTTTATCTCTTCATCCATAGCATTTCTCTAACTCTTTTTTTGCCAAGCTTCATGAAAGTTCATGTGCTCGCAATCCGCAAATAGACAAAAAAATAAGTTTGTCTTGGTTTTTGGTTACCTCATATATCTCTTGAAGGCTTCTAAAGTGTGAAGTCCTTTCAATTAAGCTTTTGTCTTCTTAACAACTCATGCTTGGTGAAGCTGCCCGAGAAGTATGCTCCTCACTTGATTGTTCCATCCTTTGTTGTTGTAAGTCATCTTCTTCAAAATTTGAAAAGAAGTTGTAGTCTTCGTTATGTGGACTCCAATCTCATTATCCTTCTTCATCGAAAAAAACATTCCGAGTAATGATTATTTTCCCCTTATCAGGGTTGTAGAGCTTGTAGCCTTTGGTACAAAATGATTATCTTTATTCACCACACATTTCGAGTAATGATCATCTTCATCGAACATAAAATTTCGAGCTACGAGCCGTCGGAAATACCGTCAGTACAGGGATACGGCCTCATCTTTTTTCAATGGAAACGATGACCTTCTTGACGGCTTCCAATGGTTATTTCGACGATGATTTCAGAAGCCTTTCCAACGGTAAGACGTCCATGTGGCTTGAAAAATAACCGAAAAAACGCCTGAAGCCTTCGTTAATTTTTGGTCAATAAGCTGTCGAAAACCGTCGGCAAGCTTCGGAAATTTGGGTGATTTTTTTATATTACAACAGCCATTCGAATCCAAATAGGGTGGGCTACATGGTAACCTCTATCGTCTAACCACACTTACACACATTTTCCATCAGGGCGTCCCTGCTGTCTAAAAATAGATAGCATTGATTCAGAAGAATCTTCTTCAATGCTCTCATCATTTCGTGTAGTACTTTTAAAAGATAGGTACACGTGGTCATTGAAATAGTGAGAGATAAAGAAAGAAGCTCCTTCTTCGATATATGATTTGAATATAGAACCTTCAACTCGTACATTTTGTCTCACTTTTTTCTTTAGATGATTTAAGTACCTGTTAAGAATAATTATAATTAAATTTTATTACATGTAATTCAACTAATATTTAACATACTCAATATTAATCCCTTTCAAACAATACGTCCATCCATATTGCATAGCACATCAAAGATGTGCTTCAAACGGAAGATGAACGGGTAAATGCTCCATTACATTAAAGAATCTCGAAGGAAATATTTTCTCCAGTTTGCAAAGCAGTATAGAACTTTCTTCCTCAAGTTTACATAGACGATCAACTTTTAACGTAGTTGGACAAAGTTTTTTTATAAAACAACTAAGTTTTATTACAACCGTCCAAACTTTTATGGGCGACAGTTCTTTGAAAGCGATGGGTAACAAATGTTCCAACATTACATGATAATCATGACTTCTTATCCCACTCAATTTACCGTACTTATAGTCGACACATCTATGAAGATAAGAGGAAATCCCAGCAGAAAATGTTAAACCTTCCACCCACTTTAACATTACTTTAACTTGGTTATTGTCTAGCTCAGAGCATGCTTTGGGTTTTTTGTGTCATTTGGCTTCATATGAAGCTTGGGACGATCGCATATTGCCTCTATATCACGTCTTGATTTCAAATCGTCCTTAGTCTTTCCTTTAACATCAAGAACTGTGTTCAACACATTATCGAACGTCTTTTTATTGTTGTGCATCACGTCGATAATATGACAAATTGGGAGATTTTTCCAGTAAGCCAACTTCCAAAATATACTTTATTTGCACCAATTATGAATCACTGATTTACCTTGAATTTCAATTTGTTCGTCAGTTTCATGTATCTTTGGATAATCCTTTACAAGGTATAAAATATCTTCGCCTGACCAAATTGTTGGTGGTCACAAGGTCTTAAGCTTATTATTTGTAAAGTTTTTTATCTTTTATAAAAGGATGATTAATATGGAGAAATCACCGATGACAGTCAAACCACGAAACTTTCTTCCCATGCGGTAAAGAAAATGCTTATATTTCTTCCATGCAATAAGGATAAGCCAACGACTAGTCGTACTCCAACCTGAGAGCATTGCATACGCAGGAAAATCACTTATAGTCCACAGCGGAGAAGCGAACATACGAATTTTTTTTGAAATGTCATATGTTTCAACTCCTTCGTACGACAACGTTTTCAACTCTTCAATCAACGGTTGTAAATATATGTTGATTCTTGTCAGGTCATCAGGGCTAGGGATGACAATAGTGAGAAATACATACGAAGTCTAATATACATCCACGGGGGTAAATTATAAGATGTAACGATTATAGGCCAAGATGAATATTTTGAAGCAAATTGAGAGAATGATGAAAATCCATCTGTACATAAACCAATGCTAACATTACGGCTCTCAGCTGCGCAAGCGGGGTATGTCTTATCAAAATTCTTCCATGCTTCTCCATTAGTTGAGGGTGTTAACGTTCCTTCTTCCTGTGTTCTCACACAGTGCTATTTCATATGATGGGCCGCTATAGAAGATGCGTATAACCTTTGAAGTCTAGGAGTGATGGGTAAGTAATGCATACGCTTGTACAGAATTCATTTTCCTTATGTTTTCTTGGTTTATATCTTTCCTGATTACATATTTTACAATTACTAAGATTGGCATCTTCTTTCCAAAACAACATGAAACCATTTAAACATGTATCTATATTTTGATATGGCAAACCAAAAGCAGAGACAAGTTTTTTCACTTTATAGTGATTTTCGCACATTAAATTAACGGATGGCATATGCCATTTTGTAGCTTGTACTATAGCTATAAAACCGGCTTCTGTGAAGTTGTATTTTTATTTCATCGCAATGTATTTTGCAATTACTGATGGTTGAGTACCGCTTGTATAACTATCCTAAAGGGGTTTCTTAGCAGCATCCATTAAATCATAATAAAAAATTTACTTCAATACTTAGTTCTTCTTCGACATTAACATCGTTGTAACGAACGGTAAGATTTTAATAAATTTTATTGTTTTATTAACGTATTTAATTGGTTTTTGGTGAAATTTTAAATAACTTAATTTGCAAATAAAAAGTTAATATTTGGGTTACGTCCAATTAAACATAGCTGATGGTAAAATTTCAATTTATTTTATCAAAGTCTATTTCTTTATGAAATTCTATTAAATTCAAGGTAGCTAATAATTGTTGATAACAAAAATATTTTCCAAAGCAGAGTATCTTTACATAGAAAAATGCTAAATCCTCTTCTGAGCAGGGCGTCATCTCTAGTTTTCCCATATTCGGACTTCTATAGCTCCGTCGTTCTTATTTTCTGCATTTTACTGCATTTTTCCGCTAGTGAAAAATCCGAATTTTTATATTTCAATCATACCACTGATATTTGTATACCATTGTGATCGTCTCGTCGTGCTGATCTCAACAGTATATTTATTTCTGTATTTTGAGGTCCGGCAAGCGACGGAAGTGATAAAGCGGTTCGTTGTACCGGTTTCCATAAATTGAGACTTTACTTCCTTCAGTTTCAAATTTGAATTTCTACCCAAGGTAAACAATTAATTGCTTACTAATTTTCTCCAAATTAGGGGACTCCACGGTATCAATTACTTTTATTTATATGTCCATTCAAATTTTCTATCGGTTAAGACCAAACAGTAACTCGCCTTTTATTCCCTGAATTCAGGATGTGACTATTGATTGGTACCTATCTTTTTATATTTCCTTTAATTTATTTTGCTAAATCAATGGTAGTGACTATTGTTGTGCCAACCGGTTCAAACTTATTTACGTTGCTTTTATTTGTCTTGGGACCGTTCGAATTTAAGTAGCAGTATAACATTTTTTTTTTGTAAAGCCAATGCATTATCTTCTGCAACGTTGCAGCTGTTCTCATCTTCCACCCTGTCTTATTTGCTCTCCTCCTTTTTGAACCCAAAAATAAAAGTGTATTTTCTTTCCTGTTCAAATTCACGTTTTGATCTCCTTCTCCCCTCTTAAGCCCCGCAACCTTCGGCCTCCTCCAAGTTAGCCACCCCTCAACTCCACTTCGGCCTGACCTCCTCCACCATCGCTCCTCTGCACTTTCTCTCTCCCTCTCCCACTTCACCCACCTTCGGCCTCAAGCCAACATCTCCCCTTACTCACCACCGCCTCCAACATCCAACCGCATGTGAACATGCCAACCTTAGGGCAGACCCATCTACTTCAACTATTAGTTTTTCAAAATCTTATTTCCGTATGCAATGGATCAAATAGTAAATCTGAAGTGGGATCTCTGGAAACATCCTTGCTTCAGACAGTTCAAGACCACCAAGCCTCGGTAGCAGCGCCGCACCCAGCGAGCCGTCTCCTACACGCCACCATGCCTCGGTCACCTCACCTATAGCCTGAAGCTGCCCAGCCGAACAAACCCAAGTACCAGTAAACTCTGCCGTTAGCCTTCCAACTTTCATTCGCCTCCCTCCTCCCTTATGGTCGAGCTCCTTTCATTTGATATTTGCATTAAGGTATGAACATAATATAGTATATTTTAAAGTTGGGTTAGCTAATGCTGTTCAGCATTTAGAGTCAGTTTATGCAAGTGTAATATGTGTTTAAATTTAACTTTGGGTGAGTATATATGAAAACTTATATGCATTTACTGTTTTAAATAAGCTATCAACATATTGTTTTATTTGTATTATTTTATTAATATAAATGGTAAACATTTTACAGCAACCTAAGTTAATATTATATTAAGGTAAGTATTATGTAATGGGTTCAAGCTGCTGTCTTTATATACCTTGTTTAATTTTAAAAAACATTGTTGATGGCGGTCATGCGTTTTAAAATATATGTGTTTACGTATGGTTAAAGTATGTTGTGGTTATAAAGGGTTATCTCAAGTTAAAGGCTGTAAAGTTTATAATTTTCTAAAGTTTATAAAGTTCAAATAAGCTTTTGGAGTTGTTATGGTATGCAGTTTACTCACGGCAACTATTTTGGTTCTAAATTTTAGGATAGTTTATATTATACGGGTTTGGGAAACAATAATAATATAAAAATAAAATATACTTCTAATTCCTATCAAAACTGGTTTCAATGCGTCTTTAGTATTGAATTTTATTTCATAAAGGCCTCATTTGATTTTGACTAATATATATGAATATGTATATAATATATATAACGATTTTATTTTTTTTATTTGTTAAAGGTTAATATTATAAAAAAAAAATTCATATATATATGCATCTTGTCTCGGTTTATTCCAAGCGGGTTTTGATCGTTTCATTTGATTCTAAATTTATCAGTGTTCGTTGAATCTGGATCTATCGTGCTTTACTTTGGAATTTGTGCATGTGTTGTGACTCATTTCATTCTGTTCATCCTCTCTAGCCTCGGAAGGTGAGCAATCACTCACGATTAACGTTCTTTTATTTATTAAATTTGATTTCAATTGAAACGTCAATTGAAATATGCTGCTGTTAGTTGTTTATATTGTTATGATTGCTATTATCTGTATCTGTTCACCTATGACACCTGACACCATTATCGGTTAATTATTTATGTGATAAAAATACCGGTTGGTTGATAATTGATTGATTGATTGATTGTTGTTTGGATTGGATGTTAATTTCTATTGTTAAAGGATAACTAGTTTGCTAGTTAAATTTGGTGTAGTATAGTTTACAAATTAAAATGGATTATATATGACGGGCCTTGATTTATTAAAACCTGACCCGCCATATGTAAATTTTGGTTAGTTAAATTTTGACCCATTAATTGTCGTAGAAATTGATAAATTATACTTAAACCTTTGAACATAGTTGGATAATTGTTGTAGTATTTAACTGGAATTGAAATGGAACGTCAAGTGAAAACTGTAATGTAACAATCTTCAATCTACAGGAAATGATAGTGTAGATTCTAGAAATAATTATACAAATAACAATGCGAAGTAATACGATCATTTCGAGGTTATTTGATAAATTTATTGAATTGTTATTGATTTTTGTTATTGCTTGTTTATTTACTTTGACACCATCCCTGTCATCACACTGCAAGTTCCCTTTGTTATGTTTGTTTGAAGTGAAATGGGTTGAAATGATAGACCTAAGCGGTTTCCATTTAATCAAATTTGGGGTTACGGGTTGAAATGCTATCCACCCGTATACATTTAGTGTACGGATTGAAATGATAATATCCGTAACACTTGACCATATGACAAGAAATATATGGTCTTATTAAATGTAAATTCTTAAATACATATTTAAAGGGTAATGATAAATATAGAGTTAATTATATCTAGTTTATTCAAGATTTGATTAAATACATAAATTATGATAAATATTTATGTAAATTTTATCTCGAATAGTTTTTGGCAATAATATTGAACAATTAAGATTGGGAGATAAATTTTGGGTTTATTTTTTTAAAATGGTTCTTAGTTAAGGATTTATTTATTTAAATCAAATTTGAGATTTATCGAATGAGATATTTCACGGTTAAATAAAATTAAGAAATATTGAGTAAAATGAAATTTAAGGTCACTAAAATGATATTGAATCAAATAAGGGAGGGTTTAAGACGAAGTAATAGTGATGTAAAAATCGAGAATCTATATGAAACTGTTAAATTTTAAATTGTTACATTTGAGCTATGAACTATATTGTATTTAAATGGTTTAGAGATTTGGATATGTATTTGGAACCAAGATAGTTAAATTTGTTATTTAGATTACGAATTGAATTGGATATAAATTGAGGATGAACTAAATTGGAAAATTTTAAACTAGATTGGGAAAAATTTAGTTGAAATGTTGAATACTTAAAGTATGGAACATATTGAAATAAAAAGGGGTAATTGGGATATTAAATCCAAATTTGGGAATTATAAAATTTAAGTGGTTATTTTAGGAAAATTTAAATTGATAAAATGAGATTTACTATAATTGGAATGGGAAGGTCGGGTTGATGTGAACGATTTGGAATTTGAAAGTGCTTTACTGTATATGGCATATAAATTATACAAATACTATTTTGGGAATATAACCATTTGAAGTGAAATGGATATTTAGGTTCGAAGTATAAATTAAGTGAATGACCACGGTGTAATAGTGTATATTTCTACCCTATAGATAGTTCTATGGACCCTTAGAGGATGGACATCCCAAACATCCTTTAAGTTATATTGTATTTCAGTTGATATTTCACTTGAGTTGAATTTATTGATATAAGAATGTTAATCCTGACTCGAGTGTTTCGTGTTTTGCTTTACGCTCGGGTCAGGCTGAGTAATACAGCATTTGAGACTCGCCTTTGGAGATTGGAGCTTCATTTGGAGATCCAACTATCTATTCAGCTTTCAGTTTTCTAGTTGACTGGTTCAGAGAAGTCATCGGCTCGTACTGAAGACTTCACTATATTTGAGATATTCTGATGTATTTTATTTTAAACTCTGATGTATATAGTAGCTTCATGAACTACTATTTTTCTATTCCGCTGCATTATATTACTCTGTGTCTGTGATCTGTGATTGATTTATTTACTGTATATTTTAAGTTTTGCCAATTTAATTAACAATTCGGTATTTTGAATTATTCAAGTCGGACATGTACGGTTTTAGTGTCGATTTGAATGGTCCAAAATAGCGGGTCGTTACAGCTGGTATCAGAGCTTTGGCTCTAGGCAAAACTTAGCATATATGGTAAATTTATTTACAGAATCACTTTCGTTCGAGTTGAATCTCTCCCTTTCGACTCGATTTCCTTTGAAATTTGGAATGCCCCTCGATTCCGAAACTCATTCTTGTTTCCCTCTATTTATGTTCTTTTGATTCTGGAGTATCCAATGACTCCACTAAAAGTTTTGTAAAACGGATGAACTCCGTACAATTGGCATTGATTCACCGAAGATTTGTGTACCCTCGGTTTACGATGCTGATATATCTTGATATGCCGAATTCTATATTTGGCAAACGAATATCGATTTGTTTTAGAATCCCACATCGAGCATATCCCTGAAGTCACGGTTGACCCGGTTAAGGTCGCCCGAGATTTATAGAAGTATATCCATCTTCTATTTTGTATTATGATTTTCTCAACTTTTTTGAGTCTATCTTCGTATCAGGATTCTATTGATTAGAGTTCCTCTAATTCAAATCTCTATCTTCGTTTTGAAATCCATTCTTAAATTATCCTTTGAAAATCGGGTATGTTTGTATTTTGAAATTGCTTTATATATCAAAATTATATCCTATATATAAAAAGAAATTGTTTTCAATAAGGATTATATACCTATATGTATAAAGAAAATAAGATATGTTATTCTATATAAAAAGGGTTTTGAAAGGATTTGAAATTTTGAAAAAATTATAAGAAATTGAATTATATAAAAATGATTTATAATTGAAGTGTTAAATTTGAAATTCGAGAATTGAATTCCGGTATTTTGAAATTGGTTTTAAGATTTTGGAAATTATATATAAATAATACGATTTAAAAGTATTTTTCCGAATAAGAAATATTTCAAATGAATTCAAATGAATTCCAATAATTTTGAAGAAATTTCAAAGAAGTTTTCAAGAAAATAGAAGTCCAGAACTCACTTATGTCGCTGGAGAATAATTTCGGTGATGAGTGCACGCATCATCGACATTGATTTTCGAGTTTCAGAGTGGGGGAGAGGCCACTTTAATAGCTTCGCTATGCGAGTGATTTTGTAAAACCGTTTTTGATTTCAAATTCCGAAGTATAATTTGATATTTTCGAAAGATATATGTATATATTTGAAACAATTTAAAGTATGTCGGTGTTCGATCCTCGAGTTTTCGATTTGACTTAGAATAACCCTACTTATAAAAATTGATTTCCAACTCTTGGATTTGAAATTTGATTTCACCAACTATTTTGAAGGTTCGAGCACTTCCAAGTCAAGGTTTAAAATTTTAAATCTAAGAAATTTCGAAGAGTATAAATGTTTGATAAAGCATATAAGTTTAGTTTTGGATGTTTAAGTTTGAAGCTTTTGATAAATAAGAGAATATGAATATTTTGAATTATACTAATATGGAATTTAGTTTTGAAATGTCTTGAAAAGAATTTTTTTTTTTAGTTTGAATAATGGTTTTCAGAAAGGTAAATTGGATGTTTCAAATGGAAATAAATACTTTAAAGGTTTCAAAGGGATAAGTATAAATTTGGAACCATTTGGAGATAATTGATTTGAGAAAATAATTGGTTTTGAAATAAAATTGGAATTAAAACCAGTACTCATATGATGATTTTGGAAATAAATTTGTTTGACTTGAATCAGTTTAATTTGGAAACTGGGATTATCTTATCAACCTATTATTTTGGGAACTTTGAAATTCAGACATCTAATTTGGAAGAAAATTTGGTGAAATCATATATGATTTTGGAACTGAATTGGTATTGAAATAATTTGAAATTGAGAACCTTAGATTACTAAGCACTTGATTTGGGAGTGGTCGAACTTATATAAAATGGATTGTATAAGTATGAGGTTGATTTGAAATCTATTGATTTGAAAGGTACTCAATTTGGAAAGAGATTTTATTTAATCGAAATCTATATAAGTATGATTTGATCTACTATTGATTTGGAAAGTATTCGATTTGAGAAAGGAATCCTATATATATGGACTTTATATAAGTACAATATTTGAAAGTGATTTGAAAAGGTACTATATGATATATATTTTCGAAGTAAAGATATGGAAAGTGCCTTCTGCTTGATATCCGCTTTGTGGCCACATCGTGGATTCATTCTATCGATATTATTCTCTCTGATTTTCGGTTTTCCGGATGTAATACTCGAGTGTTTCCCACCGTGGCGTAACCCATGGTTTTTTTTTCTCTCGTGAATGCACAGCGCAATTGCCTGGCTGAGTCTTGCCAAGGGGTACGGATTGTTTCCTGGGGATCCAGGCGTAACCATTGTGTATCCTGCAATCTGTGTAGGTCGCGAATAGTAGCGCAAGTGCCTGGCTGAGTCTTGCCTAAGGGTACGGATTGTTTCCTGGGGGATCCAGGCGTAACCATTGTGTATCCTGCACTCTACTAGTCATCATGGCGTAACTCGCAGGGCTGAGAAAGCTTACGGATATGGATTGTTTCCTGGGGGACCCAGGCGTAACCATTGTGTATCTGCGAACCATGATCGGACAAAGGTTTTGGTTTGGTTGTTTTGTTTGGATTGTACTTTCCATATCTGTTTTTAAAGTTTTTTTCAAGTATTTTCACTGGTTGTTGAAACAGGTCTACTAAGTACTTGAAGAATTCTAGCTTTGCGCCTGATCAACGCATGGCCAGAGTCTGCAAGAACGAGGATAAACTTGTTGAAACATCGAGTTATAAAGGTATTTTCGAAAGGAAATTTATTTCGATATAATAGTATTTTATTATAAGAGTATTATTATAAAGGTATTTATTATAAATGTATTTTTCCCAACGAAGAAATTTCGTATAAATCTTTGAAATTTAAAATCCCTTTAGTGAATTAACAATTCGTGCCCGATTCTTTCTTTTGAATCTACCTTATCTGCTCAGCTTATTTATTCACCTTGATTCTGTTTTCAAAGACCAACCTTCCTTCCTTATTGGATATATCCTTTAAATTATGGTCTAATTATATGCTGCTTTGTTTAATATAAAAATTTAAGTGTTTTAAATATTTTGAAGTTATTAATTAAATAAAACATCGTTATAGAAATGATTTTAACTTACTGATAATATTTGAGAGGTATCTTGAGTTAAACTAAAAAAAAAATCTCATAGATTTTGGATTTAATATTTTCAATAGACTGTAATAGTGCAGGAAATTGTCTTCAAAAGAGTTTTAAAAGTATTATAGGATTATAGAAAATTCGACTTTCAAATGAAGTTCCAAATAAAGATCTCAAATAAATTTAGGTAGTTTGTCTTATCTTTCAACGTATATTCTTTCTGGTCATTTTATTCTCCGACCTCTTTCCTTTTCGGGGACGAAAAGTTTTGAGTGGGGGAGAGTGTAACGAACGGTAAGATTTTAATAAATTTTATTGTTTTATTAACGTATTTAATTGGTTTTTGGTGAAATTTTAAATAACTTAATTTGCAAATAAAAAGTTAATATTTGGGTTACGTCCAATTAAACATAGCTGATGGTAAAATTTCAATTTATTTTATCAAAGTCTATTTCTTTATGAAATTCTATTAAATTCAAGGTAGCTAATAATTGTTGATAACAAAAATATTTTCCAAAGCAGAGTATCTTTACATAGAAAAATGCTAAATCCTCTTCTGAGCAGGGCGTCATCTCTAGTTTTCCCATATTCGGACTTCTATAGCTCCGTCGTTCTTATTTTCTGCATTTTACTGCATTTTTCCGCTAGTGAAAAATCCGAATTTTTATATTTCAATCATACCACTGATATTTGTATACCATTGTGATCGTCTCGTCGTGCTGATCTCAACAGTATATTTATTTCTGTATTTTGAGGTCCGGCAAGCGACGGAAGTGATAAAGCGGTTCGTTGTACCGGTTTCCATAAATTGAGACTTTACTTCCTTCAGTTTCAAATTTGAATTTCTACCCAAGGTAAACAATTAATTGCTTACTAATTTTCTCCAAATTAGGGGACTCCACGGTATCAATTACTTTTATTTATATGTCCATTCAAATTTTCTATCGGTTAAGACCAAACAATAACTCGCCTTTTATTCCCTGAATTCAGGATGTGACTATTGATTGGTACCTATCTTTTTATATTTCCTTTAATTTATTTTGCTAAATCAATGGTAGTGACTATTGTTGTGCCAACCGGTTCAAACTTATTTACGTTGCTTTTATTTGTCTTGGGACCGTTCGAATTTAAGTAGCAGTATAACATTTTTTTTTTTGTAAAGCCAATGCATTATCTTCTGCAACGTTGCAGCTGTTCTCATCTTCCACCCTGTCTTATTTGCTCTCCTCCTTTTTGAACCCAAAAATAAAAGTGTATTTTCTTTCCTGTTCAAATTCACGTTTTGATCTCCTTCTCCCCTCTTAAGCCCCGCAACCTTCGGCCTCCTCCAAGTTAGCCACCCCTCAACTCCACTTCGGCCTGACCTCCTCCACCATCGCTCCTCTGCGCTTTCTCTCTCCCTCTCCCACTTCACCCACCTTCGGCCTCAAGCCAACATCTCCCCTTACTCACCACCGCCTCCAACATCCAACCGCATGTGAACATGCCAACCTTAGGGCAGACCCATCTACTTCAACTATTAGTTTTTCAAAATCTTATTTCCGTATGCAATGGATCAAATAGTAAATCTGAAGTGGGATCTCTGGAAACATCCTTGCTTCAGACAGTTCAAGACCACCAAGCCTCGGTAGCAGCGCCGCACCCAGCGAGCCGTCTCCTACACGCCACCATGCCTCGGTCACCTCACCTATAGCCTGAAGCTGCCCAGCCGAACAAACCCAAGTACCAGTAAACTCTGCCGTTAGCCTTCCAACTTTCATTCGCCTCCCTCCTCCCTTATGGTCGAGCTCCTTTCATTTGATATTTGCATTAAGGTATGAACATAATATAGTATATTTTAAAGTTGGGTTAGCTAATGCTGTTCAGCATTTAGAGTCAGTTTATGCAAGTGTAATATGTGTTTAAATTTAACTTTGGGTGAGTATATATGAAAACTTATATGCATTTACTGTTTTAAATAAGCTATCAACATATTGTTTTATTTGTATTATTTTATTAATATAAATGGTAAACATTTTACAGCAACCTAAGTTAATATTATATTAAGGTAAGTATTATGTAATGGGTTCAAGCTGCTGTCTTTATATACCTTGTTTAATTTTAAAAAACATTGTTGATGGCGGTCATGCGTTTTAAAATATATGTGTTTACGTATGGTTAAAGTATGTTGTGGTTATAAAGGGTTATCTCAAGTTAAAGGCTGTAAAGTTTATAATTTTCTAAAGTTTATAAAGTTCAAATAAGCTTTTGGAGTTGTTATGGTATGCAGTTTACTCACGGCAACTATTTTGGTTCTAAATTTTAGGATAGTTTATATTATACGGGTTTGGGAAACAATAATAATATAAAAATAAAATATACTTCTAATTCCTATCAAAACTGGTTTCAATGCGTCTTTAGTATTGAATTTTATTTCATAAAGGCCTCATTTGATTTTGACTAATATATATGAATATGTATATAATATATATAACGATTTTATTTTTTTTATTTGTTAAAGGTTAATATTATAAAAAAAAAATTCATATATATATGCATCTTGTCTCGGTTTATTCCAAGCGGGTTTTGATCGTTTCATTTGATTCTAAATTTATCAGTGTTCGTTGAATCTGGATCTATCGTGCTTTACTTTGGAATTTGTGCATGTGTTGTGACTCATTTCATTCTGTTCATCCTCTCTAGCCTCGGAAGGTGAGCAATCACTCACGATTAACGTTCTTTTATTTATTAAATTTGATTTCAATTGAAACGTCAATTGAAATATGCTGCTGTTAGTTGTTTATATTGTTATGATTGCTATTATCTGTATCTGTTCACCTATGACACCTGACACCATTATCGGTTAATTATTTATGTGATAAAAATACCGGTTGGTTGATAATTGATTGATTGATTGATTGTTGTTTGGATTGGATGTTAATTTCTATTGTTAAAGGATAACTAGTTTGCTAGTTAAATTTGGTGTAGTATAGTTTACAAATTAAAATGGATTATATATGACGGGCCTTGATTTATTAAAACCTGACCCGCCATATGTAAATTTTGGTTAGTTAAATTTTGACCCATTAATTGTCGTAGAAATTGATAAATTATACTTAAACCTTTGAACATAGTTGGATAATTGTTGTAGTATTTAACTGGAATTGAAATGGAACGTCAAGTGAAAACTGTAATGTAACAATCTTCAATCTACAGGAAATGATAGTGTAGATTCTAGAAATAATTATACAAATAACAATGCGAAGTAATACGATCATTTCGAGGTTATTTGATAAATTTATTGAATTGTTATTGATTTTTGTTATTGCTTGTTTATTTACTTTGACACCATCCCTGTCATCACACTGCAAGTTCCCTTTGTTATGTTTGTTTGAAGTGAAATGGGTTGAAATGATAGACCTAAGCGGTTTCCATTTAATCAAATTTGGGGTTACGGGTTGAAATGCTATCCACCCGTATACATTTAGTGTACGGATTGAAATGATAATATCCGTAACACTTGACCATATGACAAGAAATATATGGTCTTATTAAATGTAAATTCTTAAATACATATTTAAAGGGTAATGATAAATATAGAGTTAATTATATCTAGTTTATTCAAGATTTGATTAAATACATAAATTATGATAAATATTTATGTAAATTTTATCTCGAATAGTTTTTGGCAATAATATTGAACAATTAAGATTGGGAGATAAATTTTGGGTTTATTTTTTTAAAATGGTTCTTAGTTAAGGATTTATTTATTTAAATCAAATTTGAGATTTATCGAATGAGATATTTCACGGTTAAATAAAATTAAGAAATATTGAGTAAAATGAAATTTAAGGTCACTAAAATGATATTGAATCAAATAAGGGAGGGTTTAAGACGAAGTAATAGTGATGTAAAAATCGAGAATCTATATGAAACTGTTAAATTTTAAATTGTTACATTTGAGCTATGAACTATATTGTATTTAAATGGTTTAGAGATTTGGATATGTATTTGGAACCAAGATAGTTAAATTTGTTATTTAGATTACGAATTGAATTGGATATAAATTGAGGATGAACTAAATTGGAAAATTTTAAACTAGATTGGGAAAAATTTAGTTGAAATGTTGAATACTTAAAGTATGGAACATATTGAAATAAAAAGGGGTAATTGGGATATTAAATCCAAATTTGGGAATTATAAAATTTAAGTGGTTATTTTAGGAAAATTTAAATTGATAAAATGAGATTTACTATAATTGGAATGGGAAGGTCGGGTTGATGTGAACGATTTGGAATTTGAAAGTGCTTTACTGTATATGGCATATAAATTATACAAATACTATTTTGGGAATATAACCATTTGAAGTGAAATGGATATTTAGGTTCGAAGTATAAATTAAGTGAATGACCACGGTGTAATAGTGTATATTTCTACCCTATAGATAGTTCTATGGACCCTTAGAGGATGGACATCCCAAACATCCTTTAAGTTATATTGTATTTCAGTTGATATTTCACTTGAGTTGAATTTATTGATATAAGAATGTTAATCCTGACTCGAGTGTTTCGTGTTTTGCTTTACGCTCGGGTCAGGCTGAGTAATACAGCATTTGAGACTCGCCTTTGGAGATTGGAGCTTCATTTGGAGATCCAACTATCTATTCAGCTTTCAGTTTTCTAGTTGACTGGTTCAGAGAAGTCATCGGCTCGTACTGAAGACTTCACTATATTTGAGATATTCTGATGTATTTTATTTTAAACTCTGATGTATATAGTAGCTTCATGAACTACTATTTTTCTATTCCGCTGCATTATATTACTCTGTGTCTGTGATCTGTGATTGATTTATTTACTGTATATTTTAAGTTTTGCCAATTTAATTAACAATTCGGTATTTTGAATTATTCAAGTCGGACATGTACGGTTTTAGTGTCGATTTGAATGGTCCAAAATAGCGGGTCGTTACAATCGTCACATTCAACTTCAACAATAAGGAACATTGAACATGTTGCATCTTCAACCATATATTCTATGAGATTCATCGAAACAATTCCATTATCCACCTCCTCCTCCGAATGTACGGGATTAGGTGCTATAAGTTCACTACGACGATCTCATACCAAATGATTCGGCATGAAACCATATTGGCGCAAATGAATTATTAACATATCAGGTACCAAATGCTTCAATAATTTGCATCCACTACATGGACAATAATTTCCTTCGTCATTTCCATTATTACTTAAAGCTAATTCAATAAAGACGTGTACAACATTTTAAAAATGTTCACTTATTGAGCCTCCAATTTCTCTTATTTGTTGGTACATGCAGCTCCGATCGATAAAATAATTGACCATTTTTCCTACTTTAAAACGTAAAAACATATTAATCCTTTACGTACTGACATTTTGTTTTTCAATTAAATCATACATTTAAATTTCCACACATATATAATATTATTCTATTTAATTTTATTTTCAAACGGATTTTCACATATTATATGAATATAGTCTTAAATTTTTAGGTTATTGTTTTACACTATGATGGTTGTCCATCCTACTTCTCATTACAAACGCTGTAGTAATTATATTTTGTAGATCATTTCATTTCAAACGATTCAATAAAATTTTGACAAGACTTCTCCTTTGTTCCATGTATCATACACATATGCGCATACACAGAGAACAAAAAGAAAGTGTTGTCGAAATTTTGTGAACCGTTAAAAATGAAATGATTTGCAAAAATGTAATTACTTTATTGTGTTTTTAACTTGTCAATTATAGGGAAAAATCTGAGAAATATTGTATAAGATGAACATAAATCCATTTTGTGATAACAACGAACGTCCATATAACGATTATATACAATACTTGTCAAGCGAGGCCAAAAACTATAAAATGAACTTATAAAAAAAAAGCATGTTATATAAAAAAAATTACAATAATTTAATTTGCAATCTAATAAATGCATACATTACATTTTCGTCATCCTAGAAATGCATACATTAAATCATGAGCATCGACTCTAATTATTCCAAACTAACCCTAATGCATGTATGCACTAGTTAAACAAATACACCAATTAACGCACATACACACCAAACAAATTATTTCTCTCAACATTAAAATGATAAATAATTATAACAACAACCTAACTAGCATTCAATAAGGTATAACAAACAACCAATGGGGTACTATAAATAAGTAAAACAGCAAATTAAACCTAATTTACAAAATTAAAATTAAATAGGGTTTACAAATTAAACATTCTTGAAGAGCAATAGTTAATGGAGAGACCTGAAAACTGAAGGAGGCGTGGAGGATAGCTGACAATGTGGAAGAGGTGGTGGAGGTAATATTTGGAAAGGATATTTGGGTTCTAGATAATGAAGAAGAAGTATCGGCCTAGGGATGAAGTATTCGCGACTTTTCCACGGCTTCTGAAGGCTGCCACGAGTTTTTTACGACGGCTTTCGATGGCTGCCCATAGGTATTTTTACAACAGCATCTGATGGCTGCGGACGGCTAGTTTATTTTATTTTTTGCAATGACACAGTGATTAGTAGTCGTTGGGAAAAAACGAGCCGTCGGTGGCCGTCGGAAATGAGTGTCACAACAAATAGCGTTTCTAGCAGTGTGTATATAGCAATGATTGCAATTCCAAATACATGGGTGTTATTTCAGATTGTTGGGAGCACGGCTTCAATTAGCATGTTTTCGATTTTTCCAAGAGCGATAGTGTTGAAGGACGTGCAAGGAATAGCAGGTAAAAAGGATAAGTGTTGGATGGAGGTATGATATTTTTAGCTGTAGTTTCCAGTACTGTTGCCATAGCTAGTAACGTTAGTGGGTATCTTGGTAATTCTACAGTGCAAAAAACGTAGGAGGCTTGATATCAGTCTACATTGTTTTATTCATCCTTGCCTAAGATTTCGAATATGTATATACCAATCACTATTCTATTTCCATAAGAAAGAAAACACATAAGATGAACTAACTATTTAAATTGAAATAAAATTAAAAAAACTACATTATATAAGCATTACCAAACAAATCATATTCATCCTCAAACGCAGTAAAATAACTAAGATGGACATTTTTTATTAAGATGGGATGCATGTTAAACCAACATAACTAAACAAATATGTTTATACAAATATTTAGTTAGTGTTATTATCATCAAAAATCACCTCAATTTTATCGAAACCTTAAAGAATGCGGAAGAAAGATCCATGAAAAATGATAGCTATAGCAAGACCTATCGAAAGAGTCGAAGGGATGCTTCTGCAAATCATTAGGTGAGCAGCGGACTTTCGAAGAGATCAATAGAGGATGAAGCCACTCTTCCGCTACATTTAACCCCTTTCAAAATAGTTGGGTCTGCATGTGAAAATTGGATTCATATAAGTTAAAATCACCTTTCGAAGGTATCAGATAACAAGCTTCCATATTTGTGCCAGGCCTTCTGAAACAGTGGATTTCGACATTATTTACCTTTCGCAGAAGAAAATTTTGCTAAGATGACCCCTTTGAAATCATGGATTAGCCTTTCGAATTGGTTGAAACCTTCCACAAGCATAAAGGAGAGCTCATATGTATCAAATATGGCTTCATCAAACACTAGAACATGGGGGTTCCGCATTAGTCAACATGAATTCTTTCGAAAGCTACCTTCCACAACTAAGCCTTCTATTATGTTTCAAATCATTTAAAGCCCAAATATATCCCTTTCGACGGTGTCGAAAGCCAACGTCCTTCCCTACTTATATAGCACATCAACAACAAAATAAAGCATGCTTCTATACCTTTTGATGGAGTCGAAAGCCCCCAAGTTCCATTCAAAAGCAAAGTAAGAAGGGCGTCCCGAATTCAGCAAAGACAAAAGGTCTTCAAGACCCCCTTCCTATCAAGTGGAAAGGACCGATGCGAAAGGTTCCAACCTGGACCTATAAATAAGACCCAAGGGGCATTGAAAAGAGGACCAAAATTCATTCATCCGAGACTTATTCTTTTCTTGAATTTATAAATCCTAATTCTTAAATAAAATTGGGGATTTTATTTCTTGTATTACTTTGCTTCTTGTATTCAAGGAAATTATTAATAAAGCAAGTGCATCGCATCTCTGAATACATTGATTCTGATCTGTTGCTTCTATACGGTTCTGGTTGTCGATTACATGCATTAATACAATCGAAAGGTTACCTCCTGAAGGAATAGAAACCTTCATATTCAATTAAAACTCTAGATCCATTAGGCCCCAACCCTTAGTCACCTCAACCACTTTGAAAGGAGGTTTCGAAAGGGACTTAAGCCATCTCAACTAATTCGAAAGGTAGTTTCGAAGAAATTCCAATCACCTTGACCATTCCGAAAGGAGGATTCAAAGGAGTTGTAAATTACCTTGATTGATTCGAAAGGTGGTTTCGAAGAGGTCGTCACGCTCTTAATCCTACTTTGGGGGTATTGACAAATTTTAATGTTAACAACTGTATTAGGTATGCTTTGAAGAAAAAAGGAATAGTGTATTTGGATGAGCAGATGAGGTATAAATTTTTGAAAGGTAATTTTTTTTAAAGGGAAAATAATTTAAAAAGTTTATTCAAAAGGACATGCATAAATAATTTTCTTCCAAAGTATAGGCATAAAGCCCATTCGCGTGTTAAAACATCTCTCCATTTCCTTCATTCGTCTTCCTGTTCGATTTTCAAATCCACTTTCTCCTTAACGACACAAAATATAAATACAAAAAATGGAAAATGAAACCACAGGAAAATCGCTACCTCCATCTCAATTGCATACTTCAAGCGATCAAAAACAAGTAGAATTTCAGCAAGAATCTGATACGTTATCCCCTCAATCTGATAGTCGACAAAAACCTAATACCCTAGCGCCTCATTCTGGTAATCAGCTCGAATCTGGAAACGTAGAATCTCAATCCGAGAATCAAGCCGAAACTAAAAACCTAGCACGTGAATCTGATATTCAGCATGAACCTGTTACCCTACCTCTTTAGTTTGAAAGTGCGCACAAAAATGATACCTTACAACTGCATTCTGAAACTCGGCAAAAACCTGATAATAGAAACTGAATCTATACCCTACCTTCTGAATCTCAAATTCAGCATTAAACTGATACCCTACAACCTTATTCTGAAACTCATCACAAATCTAATACTCTAAAAGCTCTATCTGATACTCAGCATGAATCTGATACACTAGCAACTGTATCTGATACTCATCATGAAGCAAATATCGTAGCTCCAGTAGAGATGCAGCAGGAATCTACAAAGTTAAGACAATTAAAACAACCAATGGAAAAGGAAATACAACAAAAAAGAGAAAGAAGAACAAAAAGGAGGCATATAGAAAACAGAGCAAACGAAAAGGTAAATGATACTATGAAATGAAGCATAACAAAACCATTGTAAATTGATTATGATACTATTGAACTTACTTTATAGAAAAATGAAGAAAGCATGCATGAAAAGCAGCAGGTGACAAATCAACTGTAGAACAAGTGCAAAAAAGAGAATTAAGATCGAAGAAAAAATGAGAAAACAATTCAGCAGCAAATTAAAAAGATAACAGATACCATTAAGTTATGAAACTGATACTACTAAATCATTAAATGTATTTTAATATTGTTAATATGTTAAACAGGAAAAAGCTCAAACAAATAAGGGAAAACAAATAGCAGTTGAGGAATCTGAAGATGAACAAGTCAATACGGTAAAATTACAAGCCATATCACTCATAAAGATTTTCATGTTCAAAAAGTGATACCTATAGTTTGTTTGGTAGAGACAAAGCTTAGTGGTTAAAAAATTAATTTCATTGTCACTCGTTACAAAATTGATACTAATATATTGAAAATATTATACCCAACGTCTGTTAGAATGAACATGATACTTTGTATTTAGAGAAATTAATTTCACCACTACATATAAAAACTGATACCAACATCCTACAATAGTGATACCTATTGTCTAATTATGTAGCTGATTCGTTTTAGTTTACAAATTATTTCACCGTCTTTTTTAGGAAAACCCATACTAAATTCTTACAAAATGGTACCCACTGTATAATATGTTTTAGTTCATATTTCAATGTTGCAATTTTTCAGTAAAATGATACCTATATTTCACAAAATGATACCCACTGTATGACAAACTGATACCTATATTTCATAAAATGATACCTATTGTTTGTTTAGTTGAAGACAAAACTTTGTAATTAAAAACTGGTATAGTTATATTCATAAAACGATACCCACTATCATTGGTGGAATTTACTACTCGGTAATTGAAATTATTTCTATCATAGAAATAAAATTAACACTAATGTAACGCAAAACCGATACCTACTATCTGTTTTTATGGATATGATATCTTAAAATTGATATATTGTTTGTTTGAACCAAACTGATACATACAACTTACAAACATGATACTTGTTGTATCTTTCTTTGAACTTTATACTTTTAATTATACAAATTACTTTCATTGTAATTTGTAACAAAGTTAACACAAATATAAGCTAAAAATGATATATGTAATATGTTTCTTTTGAAGTTATTATGTAGCAATTTTAGAAGTATTTCAACCATAATTTTTAAGAAAATGATACCTACATTTAGCAAAAATGATACCAATTTTTTGTTAGATAAAAATATCGTGTTTTATCTCATGTTTATGGAAACTGATGCTGCTATATCATGTTATATATTGTTATGTGTCAATGTTGTTTGTTTCACTAACAACTTAATGCCACATTTTCATGAAATAGAATGATGATTTTCTGAATCCATGTTGTAAAAGCATGCATGCGACAACAAAAGAATCAAACAAGCAGAAAGAAAATCTGAAGATGCTAAGCTGGACGCTGCGTATAGATATGGCTTACAAGCTATCTTCAAGATATTGTAACTGGTCAAAGAAAAAAAATTGACTAAGCAAAAAACAATTTGACATTTTAAAGAAGACACCATTTTACAACTTCTTTAAAGTCATTTATGAAGAAAAAACTAGCGCGAACCCGTGCTTCGCTTCGCACACGGATGTGGCAAAAAAATTGCAGTAGCATAAGCACAAACAAATATATAAGAATTTTATTATTATGCTAACGAAAATACATTGTTGATCATAGTATGAGTTATAAGTAAACAACTTTCCCATATAATTTTCTAGATATCAATCTTTGATGAATAGTTCTAATGAAAAATATTGCTTCGCACGTGGTGGTAATATATAATTACTAAACGAAAAACCATAAAAAAAACTCAAGCATTGTTGAGTAGCATGTGTATGCTTCTGAGTTATAAGCATAAATTTTGGTACATAAAGATACTGACACACCAACTTATCTTGCATATCTGTCTCTTGTTTATACTTTTTTTCAGTCATAGAAATCGTACATAAGCTTCATGAATCAAAAATGCATTAAGTTAGTTCTAGCATAGTTAAAATAGGGAGAAACCACAACAATAAGGAAGCGTTGATGCACTAACTGTTGATGAAATATATTGTTTTTTTATACCAAATGAAAGAAGTTGTTTATTCAATTGGAAGAAAACTAAGATGAAGCAATACTTCAAAATAGTGCATTGCTTCAAAGCAAACCAAAAAATTTCCATACGAAGTAAAAGTATATTGCATCATTACGTATTATAGTTTAATAAATTTGCATGCTAGTTAAATTTTTTGCATAGTTTGAAGTTTCAAAGTAAGTCACGATAAAAATTATAACCACTTCCAATCAACTGCTTGTCATTTTCTATTTCCCACCATTACAAATTCCTATTTTTCTCTTCCATCTACAACTTGTCTTGGTCAACTCATCCTTCTAAATAGGAGTGAACCCACCAAAAGTTGAATCTATTGCCAAATCGCCTACATAATCTCAAAAAACAAATGTTAGATGGTTGGTTTATGTAAACATTTAAAAATGCGAGAATGCCATAAATATTGTTTTATTATTCAAAAGTATTTGTTGTTACCTCTGCACTGAAGCTAGACAATAGTCAGATTGATTTGATTATGAGAAAAATGCAAAAGCTTATTATTCCATTATATTAATGTTCACGGTTGTGCAATACTATAGTGCATGTATGTTTTTTAGCAACACAAACCAATAGAAAGAACTCTTTTCTATCAAATATGAATTAGTTTTGATGACTATATGGCTAGGATATGTCTGATAATTGTATTTTAAGTTGATCGTAGAAATTAAGCTAAGCCTAAGGTTACCCAAGTAACAATATCCACATTTTACAACTGATTTTATTTGTTTTGAATTTTTTAGTTTATGTAAATGTAACTATATAGTTAGTAAGGTACCTATCTATTTTTAAACTTTTTAAGAATCAACGTAGATGTGTAAGCTTATATCTATCCACTATCTTAATAGTTTTTTTAGTCTAATACTGGTATATTGGAAACTAATGAAATATCTATAAGATTATAGAAATCTATGGCTATATTAATACTGAACAAATTTCCATTTTCAAAAAAATTAATGAAATGAAAATTCTAAATTTTTTAACAACCTTTGCTCAAGAAAATTGCTAACTTAGTGTAGATTGTCACTATATGATCATGGGGTCATGGTTGTACTTGATGTAGCACTTTTCCAATCAAGGTGCAGTGAAGATACACAATTAGTGCGATCAAGGCATTGGATCGAAGACGCTATTACGTCACATAATGAAGATACACCATTTTCATTATTTTGGTGATTAGCTTATTATCATTTTCATTATTTTGGTAATTAGCTTATTATTTTACTTCAATCGTAATCAATTCTATGATGTTTCAAACTACATCTCATCACTTCTCATGCTTATGCTATTATGTTTATTAAACAATGATAAAGCATATGATTGGTTGGAATTTAATGCTAAAATGAAACCTAAAAAGTATTCAAGTAGGACTGGTTGGATCTTGCAAAATTACATTAAAATTTGTTAATTTGTTACTCATAGGTAGTATAAATTTTTAGTTGTAGTGTAATTAAAAAAGTCAACTAAAAAATGACAAAAAAAATTAACTTACACACAATTTTGCATGTATTAGAAGAAAAAATGTTTTGTATTATCAAATAATATCAATGCAGGTCAAATATTTTGAGTATAAAATAGACTGGTTCAAAATGTTAAATGAATTTTAAGACTGGTGTATACTAAAGGCCAATTTCTTTAGTTAGCATCGCACCTAAAAACAATTTAGCCAATAAAACTAAGGAGCATGTACCATCCATGATTGCATGATCAAAATAAATGTTGCGCACTTTAAGAGGGAAACAACCAAATTTATCTTCTAAATTATATAAGCCATTTTCAAACGATAGTATTTTTGGAATAAAAAAATCGAGCAGGCATAGTGAATAATATGAAAAGAATGCCTACTTCAGATTAATAAAAATTGCAGTATACCTTCTACATAATAGAAGGTGAAGAGAAAATGTAAATAATATGTCCTCATTCTCTTGATTTTATTTTGAGCAACCCGTTGTTGTTTTCAGGTCTAAAATTATCGCATGTACACCCTTTTTTATGTAAACAGCCTATATAATCTAATAACCAATGCACAACATGAGTAATGTTTCATGGACAAGGAGAGAGTATTTGCAAGTATTAAATTTTTTTAAGTGGTGTCAGGTTCAGTTCAGTAACTAATTTCTACAAATTTTATTATGGTAATGTCAGGTTCAATAATCGAGATTGCTATGAATTTGAATAAATTTATTGCATATGGACATATATTAGATTTGAGATATGATGCATGTGGACTATTAATATATTCAAGGTTCGTATAATGGACTACTTTGAGCTTCTTATAAGAAATATAAGTGAGATACACATATCTAACTTTACCATGTTGATTATCAGTTCGTTACAATTAAACAAATATAATTAGCTAAAAGACTTCTTTTGACAATTATAATTAGCGACCCAACCAAGGTGGAACGAACTGATAATCAACATGGTAAAGTTAGATATGTGTATCTCACTTATATTTCTTATAAGAAGCTCAAAGTAGTCCATTATTAAAATTGATTGTTATCTAGTTGCATTAAACAGAAGTTCCAAATTTGAATAAAATTGAGATGCGATGGGAAGAAGTATAACAAAAAAATTGATAGCATAAATATATACCATAAGAAGCATTTGGCAAAATAGCAGTAAATTTGAAACCAACACCCAAATTATTAGATTTGGGTAAATAAAATAAAGAGTCGATATTTAGAACATAAAGAAGCTTGTTGAATTCTTAATGATATTCCTTCTCCGTGATTTATAGTAGGAAATATTAATTGGTGTACTTAAATCAGTAAAAATAATAATTTAATATAAGATGTAATAGGCATGTATATGCCTATCCATATTCTGGTTGTCGTATATCGCTAAAACCAAATCCTATCCAATCAGTTGAAAAACAATGAAGTCCAAATCTGCCATCTGAACTCAAAATAATCTCCATTCAGAAATAAAAACTGGAAAAATATTCCAAGTAATACAGTATCCAAATTGAATATGACTAACATAAATAAAGATCTGAATCTGTAAGTTTATAATCAGAATCTATAAGGTGAATATGAAGACATATGCAAGTTGAAAAAATTAAGGAGTTAAATTAGGTTTTAAAATTAAAAACAATAGATCCAACTGAAAATTATCTGAATAGGGGATTGGAGGAGAAATATGAAAATGGAAAATTAAATTGCAAGTTTGCATATTTAGGAAGAAGCAGGGAAACATTGTTGATTTCCACCTCGATCAATATTTGTCTCCATTATTTTGTGAGCTAGGGTTTTATGGAATGGACAGGAAGTAAATTATGGTTTTTATTTATTAAATATAAGTAGGTGCGACAATAAATAGGAAGAATGAAGAAATTAAGAAACGGGATTGTTCACTTCCCAAATTCCTGTGTACCCTCAAAACCAAACTCAATAATAATAGTATAGTATAGATAACAATGAGAGAGTGCAAAATGCATAAACACAACTTGGATGCTTTATACAACTGCTACTGTGTGGAAACTGATACCTTCATCTTTGGAGAAGACAAAATGAAGGTCACTGCCAGAGATATAAACTTGTTTTTGGTCTTCCATTAAAAGGAATAAACATAGAACCAACAAAACAATTGACGAGCAAAACCATTCCACTAGACTGCAAAGAATTTGCAAGTAGAAACTTTGGCACATGTACTTATATAACAAGAAATGTTGTGAGGAAAGAAGAATAAAACAAGAAATATCAAAAGGAAAAAAGAAAACGAAGCAGATCTGCCTTTTTTGATAATAATGCAAATACTATTGACATTTTTCTTTTCTAACAGCCAACAAAAACTAAGATGGGAATTCTACCCTATTTGATTGATAGTGAAACAATGCAGACTGTCATGGCTAGAAACAATGGAGAAATATTTTAGTAAATTTTTCAAAAAGTTTATCTCTGAGCCAAGAAACATGTTTGGATGTTCCATGATTCCGTTGGTAAGATGTGTTATGCAAAATATTATTAATTGAAAAAAATGTTATGTTCAATATTCTTATCTAATCATATCTTTAAATGTTTATAGTATTGCATCTGTGAGAAAATGAACCTCATCCAACCTAGAAGGCAACTTGCTGAATATTCACCCAGATTTGCATGATGGGATGTAAGAAAGCTTAAAGACATTGTTGTGAAAAAATATTTGAATGATGTAAAAGTTGGCAAGATAAATTAAAATTCAATCTTACTTAAACTAATCAATATCAGTTTACATTTTATGTTCTCTCTGTGTGTAGTATCAATTTCAACACATAAATAAATTTTTGTCTTTGCATAGTATCAGATGTGCCTCTTTGTAATATCACTTTAGCTTTTGATTAGTATCAGTTTCAATATGTGGCTTTAAATTTTTGTTTCCATAGTATCCATTTTTCCTCAACATAGTATATCTTGTTATTTTGCACAGTATCATTTACTATACACAATAATACTTGGTATCATTTTTAACACTGCACACAATCAATTAGTAAGTGTACATAGTATCAATTTCATTACTATTATATTTTCTTCTATTAAACTAATCACTTATTAATGTCAGCTATAACATATAAGTTACAACATACTATCATAAAACATTTGCATTTAAATTTTAAAACAAAATTTCTATTTAAATTACATAGGTAAAAGAAATAAGCACTATTCTTCCACATGAACATAAGCTACCCTAAATAGCATCAACAAAAGGAGAATCAAGCGACAAAAGAAAAGAGAACCAACGGAAAAAAAGAAAAATTAAAGAAGCTGAACAGAGTACTCGATCTTTTGAAGATTATGTAAGCCTTAATGTTTTGCAAATGCACAATAAAGATTTGGAAGAAGAAGGTAAGAAAACAAAGGAGCAATTGGACAAAGAAAATAAATTAAGGATAAAGGTAGAAAAACAAAATTTTTAATTTAAAGAACAACTGAGAGAACTCAAATCAAGACTAGAAGAAAATGAAAAGTAAAATCCAGTCCTAGTCAGCCGCCATATCAGCAGCACCAATGGCAGCCACATCAACAGGCCCCATCGCCACAGTGGCAGCAGATGTGGCATCCTGGTTGGGGAGGGTGGACTATTCCTCCTTGCCCATTTCCCGCATACTCTTGGCAGCCAAGGCCCAATCCAGCGACCCAACGTCCTCCTCTTCTAGGTCAGGCTTACTTGGGTCCAGACCTCAAGCTTTCAATGTTGTTGCTCCTTCTGCTTCTAGTTACATGCCCACCAACTTTGAGGCCACTGTGCATGCTCTTTCATTCTCTCAACTAGATGGGAACTGCCACATGGATACTGGTGCTACATCTCACATGACAACGGGTGCAAGTATTCTCTCTTCTTATTTCAATTCAAGCAATAAGCATCATAACATTGTTGTTGGTAGTGGTCATTTAATTCCAATTATTGGTCACTTCGCACTACATTGCCTCCACCTTATCCACCATTTACCCTAAACAATGTGTTACATACTTCCAGGCTCATTAAAAATCCGGTCTCTGTTTGTAATAATAGGGTTTCTATCTCTTTTAACCCTTTTGGTTTCTCTACTAATGACTTAAAAACGGGGAATAGACTAATGAGATGTGATATCACTGAGGGCTTATATCCACTTTTCTCCAACTCTCAAGCCATTTCTTCTAATAATCATTCTGCATTTACTGCTTTGCCTTCGAATATTTGGCACAATCATTTAGGTCATCCAGGCGAAGCTATTCTTAAGTCTCTTTGTAGTAAAAAGTTTGTTAATTGTAATAAGGCTTGTAAAACTTTATGTTCTTCTTGTCCTCTTAGGAAACATTCTAAGCTACCTTTTTATGATTCAATATCATATACTTTTCTTCCGTTTGATATTATTCATAGTGATATTTGGACTTCTCCTATTGTTAGTACTTTCTGTCATTGTTATTATGTTCTTTTTCTTGATGACTATAGCAAATTTTTGTGGACCTTTCCTATTGCAAAAAAATCTCAGGTCAAACAACGTTTCTTAGCATTTCATGCTTTAGTCAAGACACAAATTGAACGTAATATTAAGACTTTTCAGTGTGACAATGGTACGGAATACATTAATGGCACTTTTAAGGGATTTTTTAAGCAACATGGCAAGCTTTTCCGTTTCTCATGTCCTCATACATCTCCTTAAAACGGGAAGGCCGAAAGAAACATTAAATCCATAAATAATATCATCCGGACTATTCTTGCTCATGCATCTATGCCACTCTCCTTTTGGCATCATGCTCTCTCCATGGCTACATATCTTCTCAATATCTTTCCTTCCAAGGTATTGAATTACCAATCTCTCGCTCAAATCCTCTATCAAAGTGATCTGGATTATTCGGTTTGTGTGTTTTTGGTTGCTTATGTTTCCCACTATTCCCCTCTTCTACTATTCATAAATTACCAGAAAGGTCGACTCCTTGTGCTTATTTAGGTCCAGCCCCTAATCATCGCGGCTCCAAATGCTATGACATGTCTAGTGGCAAAACATAATTTGTCATCGTGTTCGTTTTGTTGAAACAGAATTTCCATTCTCCAAACTCCACAAAAAAACCTTTGAATTATGATTTTTTGAGTGACAATATTAATCTTTAATTAATACATCATTTATCTCAATATACCACACCACAAAATATGCAGCTTGACCCAACAACGTAGGCCAACGACTCGTCCTCTCTTCCTCAATATAAGCCACAATCTCACAAAGGCCCAGATTCCACACCTCCCATTGCTGCCCACACTCGGTCCTCTCTATCTTTCTCTGGTCCATCCTATCTTCCCAACAGCCCAACCCCGTCTATGAGCTCCCCCACTTTGACCATTCCTCACACCACTCCTAGGCCTCCCAACCCCGTCTCTACCCATATGATCACTCGTGCATCAAATGGCATTTTCAAACCCAACCGGAAATACTCTTTTAATTACCACACTACCACCACTACAGATATTTCTCCTGTTCTGAAAAATCCTGTTAGTGCGCTTAGTGAACATAATTGGAAAAGTGCAATATTGGATGAATTTAATGCTTTAACTGACAATAAGACTTGGAAATTAGTGTCTAGGCCGCCTAATATTATTCGGTCTACATGGATTTTTCGTCATAAACATAAATCTGACGGTTCTTTTGAGCGTTATAAAGCTCGTTTTGTAAGTGATAGAAATACACGGTAGCAGGGCATTAATTGTGATGAAACGTTTAGCCCCGTGGTTAAACCGGTCACCATTTGAGCGGCTCACAGCATTGCTCTTTCTAAATCTTGGCCCATTCATCAAATGGATGTTAAGAATGCTTGCTTGCATGGTCATCTCAATGAAGCAGTTTATATGCATCGACCCATGGGTTTTCGTAACAAAAATTATTCAATCATGTTTGCCTTTTGAAAAAATATTTATACGGATTAAAACACGCTCCACGAGCTTGGTACCAAAGATTTGCTGATTTTGTTGCTACCATTAAGTTCTCTCATAGTACGTCAGATCACTCTTTATTCATCTACAAGAATGGTTCTGATATTGCTTATATTCTATTATATGTGGATGACATTATACTTATAGCTTCATCTGATCGTCTTCGTAAGTATATTATGACTCTCTTAGCTTCTGAATTTGCTATAAAGGATCTAGGTCCTCTGAGTTTTTTTTAGTATTGATGTCACTCGTCATGCTAATGGTCTTTTTTTATCTCAGATACAGTATGCTACAAAAATTATTGAACGTGCTAGAATTTCTAACTGCAGTTCATGTCCTACTCCTGTTGACACTAAATCCAAACTAAGTGCCACCGTAGACACTTCTTATGATGATCCGACTAAGTATCATAGTCTTGCAGTTGCTCTTCAGTATCCTACATTCACTCGGCCAGACATTTCCTATGCCGTGCAGCAGATCTGCCTTCATATGCATGCCCCGAATAATGAGCATATGAAAGCTCTTAAGTGTATCACACGCTATTTCCAAGGTACCCTTTCTTTTGGTCTCCACTTGTACAAATCCAATATTAATCGTATTATCTCATATATAGATGCAGATTGGGGTGGTTTATTGTGATATTGTGAGTGCTATATAGTTATCCGTCAATCCTGTTCAGCATTAACGCACTAAACACATTGAGATGGATATTCATTTCGTCCGTGAGAAAGAAGCTCATGGCGAAATGCATGCGCTTCTTGTACTGTCTCATTACCAAATTGCTGATATTTTTAAAAAAGGGCTTCCGTGCATATTACTGAATGATTTTAGGGACAGTCTAAGCATACGAGAACCTCCCGCTTCGACCGAGGGGGCGTGTAGAATATATTTTACATATATTATAGGTGTTAGAATATTTCTTGCATTTATTCCCTGATCCAACGATATCTTTATCTGGTTAGTATTTATTTAGTTATCTTCGTTTTAGCAAATCAGTTGGCTAATTTGTAGCCTCTTTATTTCATTAGTATTTTTTTAGTTACCTTTGTTTTAGCAAATCAGTTGGCTAATTTGTAGCCTATCTTGACTCTTGTAACCATATATATTATTGGACGTTGAATACAATGTGCAAGCAATTGATTTCTAAATTGATTTCTTTTAGTAAGCACATGGAAGATGAAACTGACATCATTCTACATGAACATGCACATGTAGAAACAGAAATAGAAAACAGAGAAAACAAATCCACAACTGAAAATGATCAAGAAGAGAATGAAGACAGAAATGTTGAGTCCTATGTGGAAAAGTTAACACAACAACTGAAATAAACGAAGATGCATGTTTAGATATAGAAGCCCAAAATGAAGAAAAAACATTCACAGCTGAAAAGAATGAAGAAGAAAATCCAGAGTGTCAACAAGAACCTATAAACTGTCAAGAAAAAATAACATAAATGGACAGGTACATGATTTTATTATTATTAATAACAATACTATTTGATTCGAATTCATGCTTGTTTATGTTATAAATAATTTTGGGTATAAGTTAAAAACAAACAGATACCTAAATGTATTAAAAAAATGATACCTAAGTTCCGTTTCTTATAATTTGATGGTCTGTGAATTGAACTATTTATGTTGACCATCATTTAGTAGAAAACTGATACCAAAATAGTGCAGAACTTATATGTAGTGGCTGTTTGATTAGACCTCATGGTTGGTTATTTTACAAACAATTTTCACTATTAAATAAATCAAAACTGATACATGTATGTATGAAAAACTGATATTTAGTTTTTGCTTGAAAAATTGATATCAATGCAAAAATGATACCCATAAACTGCCATTATTAACATTACCGATACTAATAATATTATATTCACTCACTAATAACAAAAACTGACAGCTTCTTATTGTTAATGTAGATCCTCAATTGAAAAAAAATGTAGAAAAAGTTGAAAACATAACTGCTAACACTAACACAGAACAAGTCCACCAAACAACTGAAAAAGAAAGTACATGCATGGAGATCGAAGCAACAACTGAAATGCTTGAAAATATGCTCCAACCAAATGAAGATACAGCTATGGACACAAAATAAAAAAATAAAGACATGGTGAACAAAATAAATGGAATAGTGGGAACAATGAAGATAAAATGGCGGCAAAAAGAAATAAAAGAGGCTCAAAAACTGGAAGAAGATACCAGTAAAGAGAGCAAAGTTGCACAATACAACGATGTAGTACTAGACCTAACACCTCCATCTTTCAATCTCGATATCACACAACAGTTGCAAGAGGGAATAACAGAAAAGAGCAAAGAAAACAAACTAGCAAAACCTCCTGGTTGGAAAAGGAAACAAACGGTTCAAAAACCAGCTTCTTATGTGAAAACAATAAAAGCAAGAGAAAGGAAAAAAAACCCCAGCTTTGAATATGGTCAGAGAATGAGAAAAACAGGAAAAAAAACCTGAAGAAAATAAAAATGATGAAAAACTTGAAGAAAGCGCAAAAGAGTCAATCCTAATACCAATTCAAGTAATAGAGCTGACACTTTCAAATTTAGTACAAGGACAACAAAACCTTGGCATACTTGAATATAGAACAACAAAACACAATCAAAACTTTCTTTGCTATGACATCATCACAAGAGTAAGTTTAGAAACATATATATTAATGCTACATATTAAAATAACATTGTATAACTGATATGTGTTTTATTTTCTTAAAGCAGAGATATAGCATGGACAGAAAAAGACAAAATTAGAGGAGAATGTACAATAACGAGAAAAGTACTATGATAACTTCTTGAAGGAAATGCCACACATGGATAGCTACACACTTTTTTTTCTTAATAATAATACTACCAATAAAAATAATTACAAAAAATAACGTCTAATAGCTACTTCCAATGCTATTTATACCAAAACTGATACCTATACATAACCAAAAATGATACCTAATTACTATTTGTTATAAAGTGATGGTCTATTAGTTGAATTATTTATTAACCGTCATGTATGACAAAATAAATACCAAAATAGTGCAAACTAATTCCTAGTAGTAGTTGATTTAAATTCATGCTTACTTTTGTTTTCTAGTAGGAGTTGATTTAATACTATGTGCAAAACTAATACTAAGTCAGTGCAAAAATGATACTCAGAAGGCCTTTCATCATATTTCATGCTTAATTATTCTTGTACTTTATAATATATATTACCACTATTTAATTAAAGATACTAATTATTATCGAATATTGCTTCACTGATAACAAAAACTTAGATTTTCCTATTGTTAATACTGATAATTGACTGGTATTTATCGAAACGCGAGCTGAAAGAGCACAACTATGCATTCACAACAATAATGACGGTAAATAAAACTTTAATATACAGTAAGATCATAAATGCTACAGATATTGAATTATAACTTATTTTTTTATTTAACAATAATCTATAGTTTTCAATGTACATGGAATTATAAATCTTTAGTGCTTCCTTTCCTTGAACAAATTATGGATAATGAATACACAGACGCTATATATTTCCTCTTGCATTGTGAATACCATTGGGCGCTAGTAACTTTGATTTGCCCAAAAATGCAATGGAGTCATCTAGATTCTAGGCGTCCTAGAAGGAATTCTAATGAAAAAACAACCCCGATCTAAAGCATGCAATGATATTGGTATGGTTTATTTTTGTTGTGAAAGAAAGTAATATAATTGAAACAAATCGAACATTAGCTAACTTTGTATCATTTTGTCTTCAATAGTGAAATAAAGTTGAAGAAATTCTGAAAGAACTTTGGAAAAAGAAAAACATACAGGATAAGGAGGTGAAGGCAAATGAAATGCATCAGATACCATGTGCACACCACCAAGGATTGGACATGTAAGTTGTTTATGTTGTTCAAAATGACACCTACTGACTGCTAAAATGATACCGCAAATTTTCTTTCAAACTTATACCTAGATACTGCAAATTACAGACAAAAACTGACACTCAAAATTATGTACTGACCAAAAGCTACTTACTCTAAACTAATACCTAAAAACTGAAAATTACAAACAAAAACTAAAACCTAGATACTGAAAATGATACTTAGTGACTGCTAAACTGATCCTGCAAATTACAGAAAAAAACAAATAACTAGGTACACAAAACTGATACTGCAAATTTTCTTTTAAACATGCTTGACTGTGGTATATATGTGATGATATTTATCATATCAATGAACAAGAGCCAAATACCACTCAAAATAGCCCCTGAACAAATGCTGAAATCTAGAGCAAGAATAGCACATGAGATATTGACTGACAAAGAGCAATGCTGGAGCTTAGCTAAGTTCTTGTCAAGTTTGAAAGAAGAAAGATAAATGAACTAATCAATCAGTTTGCAAAAACTGCTACTATTTTCACATGAACTGATGTACATTTTAGATATTTTTTTAATATGTAATTGAATTTAATTTCTGTTTTAATGTTGATACAATCAATGCTTGGTATTAGTACAATTTGTTATACAAGCTATGAACATATTTCTAGTGACGTAAAAATCAGATTCGTTACCTTATATCACAGTTTATATTTTGTTAACATATTTTCTTTTAAACGGCGTTAACTGCAGAATATATGTCATGATTTACGTTGCATCACTGAACAAAAACATACTTTCGAAAAAAATGTAACAACACACTGTTATCAAAACTAGAGAAAAACTGGCAATAGACATATTGACAGATAGCAAGCACTGTTGGAATGTAGCTGATAACCTATCAAGCAAAGAAGGTGCAAAAATTGAGAATTTTGTGTGTTAAAGTAAATCATTGTGTTGTTTCACAATTAAATTTGGTACTTGTAAAGTAATGATGCTCTGTTGCAATTTTTTACTTGTGAAGTAATGATGTTCTGTTTTTAATACAATGCTGATCTTACTTGTAAAAACAATGATGATCTACTGGAATGATATGTTGTAGTAATTGTTCTTTTCTTTTCATGTTTTTTAACAAGATTATATATTATATGTTCTATCATGCAATCATTGATCCCACATAATATTATTAGTTTTATGATGAAACTATCAGTTATATAATGATATTATCATATTTCATATCGTATTTCAATAATAACATTAACTGGGTACCAGTTCTAATAATTAATAGTATCAGTTTTGCTACAGCCGACCCTCAACATACTTTATGAAACATATTTAGTGCCGGTGTCAGTTTTTGCTAACACCAGGTATCATTATAATTATTTATTTGTACTGGTGTCAGTTCTAGTACGTATTATAATACATGAAACTGATATTAAAAACTAACCAAAACTGACATAAAGTCCTTTATATTCAATCAAACGGACATTATCTCCAACAAATAGATAGCATGTATCAATTCAATCATCTTCTTTAATCAATTAGACAATGATTATCAGATCCCATATACTATGCTATCAACTTTGTTACAAATAAGTAAAATATACAAAATCGAACAAAACTGATATCACACAATGAAAAAATAATACCATATTTTATACCAACAGAATACGAAAAATGATACTAAATAGCTGATACCAACAGTATGCAACATATATTAAAACTAATGATTGAAAAAAACATCAAACCGATATTGTAAAAAAACATATAACTGATACTAAAACCTATATTATCATTTATACTAAATAGCTGAAATTAAAATCAATTTGATAATATGCTATACTGAATAAAAATTAATAACAAGGTTCAATTACTTACAATAAACCACCAAAACAATTCACACATCAACTTATTAATTTGAAAAAAAATTAAATGTAAAATCTGATCACATCCTCTTCGAAGCTTGACAGTTTCGTTTATTATGAAAAAACTTCTTGCACTCACAACATCTATTTTTCTTGTTTTGAAAATATGAAAATCCTCCTTTGCACTTGATTAATGGTCTACCAGCGCCACATTTCTCCTTTGCTAGCTTGATAACATCTTGAATGCCACCATCAACATATGCCTATCATAATTTAGAATATGATTTATAGCATTGGCATAAGAACATCGATAAGCATCAATAGTGAAATAATACTCAACAAAATCATATACATACAACTTAGACTTGTTCATACACTTTATAGAATAAGCACAAGAAAATCCTACAATTTTCCATTGGTTGCAACTACAAACCCGTTCCTTCAAATCAACGTGATGAGAGTTTGGAGATTTCACTTCAAAAGCAAAATCAGAAGATTTATATACATCGCATGCAAATCCTTCTTCAATCAATTCACTTAAACGTAACTTTATGGAAGGACAAAGAGTTGTTTTCCACAAACAACACTTCTCTCCTTTTAGCCATTTGTTCCATAATCTTAATTTGAATGCCATCTAAACACAAAGTAATAGACAATGCTCGTCCATCTAAAATCCAACTATTAAAACTTTCTGCAACATTCGAACTATATTCACCACAATGTTTCTCTAGAAAAAAAATAAATTCACCCACTTATCAAAAGGCTTATCCTTTAAAAAATTCACACCAGCAACACCACCAATTTGACAGAACTTAGAATGTGTTCCTTCAAATTCATATAGATTAGAAGCTCTAGAACACAATTTGAATAGAACAACAGACACATTTGCATGTGTGGCTTTTACCACTGAAAGAAAATTTTGCTCCATATGCAAATAGCAATAACTGTGATAAGTTGAAGAAAAAATATCATGAACACCTGATACCAAACCTTGGTGGCGATCTGACATAAAACCAAATTACGATCTTTTTGAAGCATTTGTTTTAAATGATTCAAAATACATGTCCAATTATCCATATTTTCTAGAGAAACTATACTCATAGCTAAAGTGAAGAAACCTGCAAATGCAAAAATAATTAGTAAAAAAACTAAAACTAACTATGACCATAAATCTGAAACTATTTATGAAACTGATACTAACATTAAAAAAAGATACCGAAAACCTGATACGACCAATACAAAAATATTGATAATCACGACATTATGCACATTAATCTTCATTCTAACAGAACAAAGTAATGCACATTAACATATTATGATACAAATGAAATTCCATTAATGCAAGTTGTAAATACCAACCTAAATCATTGCAAGACAAAGCATCATTACCATGCTTAATGCAAGTTATTTCCCATGATAAGCATAACCATAAGACAAATGAAAATTTTGTTCTCTTCTAAAATCAACTATTATATTTGTTAGGCTAGGACAATCATGAATCTCGTCAATAATCAACAATTTAACAAACGAACTAGAAATATGTGGATTATTCACATTTCAAAGACCAATCCCCAAAGAATGATCAGCAACCATATTTCTCATAAAATACTTCTTAAATTCTCTAAAATCACAAGAACCGTGTACTTTGAAAAGACAACCATCATTGTATGAAGAGAAAATTGTAGTAACTCTTGTACCACAATTCTTTAAAAATACTAATTCATACCCCTTTTGAGTTTGATATGCCATTAAAAATTCTCTAAAATTTTCGACTTCTCCAAAACAAAAACCAACAAAATCGAATGCATAATTTCGACCCTCTTCTCAACATATCTTTTAAATAACTTTTACTATTAACAACAATATTTGAACATACATATCCAGTAGAAGATGAAGAAGCACGAACATTAGATGAACTTGAAATAAAAGCACCATCAACATTTTCGAATTTAGAACCCTTAACCTTAACGGTAAAACCAAAGAAGTAACTTTTCTTATATAGTTGATAACAAATTATACTCTGAATATCAGAATCAATATCAACCATAATAACTTTATCCTCAAATACATAAGAAATCTGAATAGAAGGAGTAAATTGAGACCAACGTCGACATATCTCATTCTTCAAATCATACAAAGAGCAATCGATAGACAATCGAGTGCAAAAAGTATTATTATTCAACAAACAAACAAAGAAGACTGTTATCACCACTGCAAAAAAAAAATGAGCAAAAATATGTTCAATTTAGAACATAAGTTTTTTCATTTCACAAAACTGATACATACCGTATACAAAAATGATACCTAATTACGGATAATCAAACTAAATAAACAAAAACTGATACTAAGAAAAAAATAAAAACGATACCCAGAAATTGTACCTAAAATCTGATATGTTTCCACTCTATCACAACTTTATATACAACTCTAAACAGTGATACTTTTTCAATCATTCCAGTATTAATGTAACAAAAAATAAAAAATAAATTAAATGTAAAGCACATTAGAATACAATATTGCATAAAAAGATGAATAAAACAAAAAATACCCGCTGTTGCTTCCAAAAGTTGCCATAGAAGAACGAACAAGAAAATAGGGAACAAAACAGCATTTAACTTGCAAAAAGGAACACGATTAGAAATCACAGACAACAAAAATTGAACTCTGATAGAAAAAGGACGAAAAATAGAATAATAGAAGCATACCTAAATAATCCGATTTGAAGAAGAACGAGAAAACGGTAGAGTTATGATAAGAACAAGATCAACAAACGCGCGAAAGAACAATTTGATCGATGAACTATAATTTTCAAAAGAACGAGAATAAAATGATCGAAAGAATTTGATCGATATTTTGATTCCGAGAGAGCTATTTGATTGCGATAGAATATTTTGATTGTAAGAAAGAAGAAGCGTGCGATAATGAGCTGGAACGAAAATACACTAATTTTTCCTTCACAGTAAATTATCAGTGTCCTACATCCAAAAAGACCCTACAAATTGTCCTTGAGGAAAATTTCATGTTTTAGAAATATGCTGAACAACTATAATCAACTTAATTCATAACAGATGACGAACTACTACACTACGTCAGTAAGTGCAACCTGCAGCATAAATGAATACAATGTTTTAAAATACTAGCTGTTGCATACTAGTAAATTGCATTTTCCCTAACCAAATATCCTTTGCTTACACCACAACAAAATTGGATTCTTTTACTTGGGATTGTAGGGTTAAAATTTAGTTTAATTTATGCTCCTGGCTTAAAGATAACAGAAGGCTAATGATTCCATGAGTATACCGTTAACTGTTCACTTGAAAATTTTCCAGCTGCCTCTAGTGAAAATAATGTGATTGTAGAAAGATTTAGGCCCCGTTTGGTTTCATTTTGTATTTTTGAGTTTTGTGTTTTCAACTTGTAATAAGAAATACCAAAAAATAAGAGTAGTGGATTTAAAATTCTTAACCATTGCGATGATCAACGGAGAACGAAAAAGTTGGATTGTTCTCAGTACTTTTATTATCTCTCGAAATATGAAAAACAAAATAAACTTGTTTTGTATTTTACATGTTAATTTCATTTCTCAAAAAAAAAAATTTCAATAATACATACGATGGACGCACTTTCGTATGGACGAAAATACAAAACTAAAAACGACAAGCCAAACAGAGCCTTAGTTCCCATAAGCCATTGGTTTTGGTCTTGTTAAAATGCCTGTACTTTCCCACTCTATAGTGCATATCACATTCTGAAATAATTGTGTTCGGAAAGTTTACAACTTAGTGTTTTGAAATAGAATTCATACAAGTGCGTGCAAAATTATACAGAATGAAAAGATAAAAGATAAAGCTAGATATTATCACTTATATATTGCAACTTACAAATGGATTTTGAGATCAATGTCAAAAGCATTGATTGCACAATGTTCTTCCAGCAGTACAATTGGTTCTTTAGCTGAGACGAAGTAACACGTGATTGCATAAAATTTTCGATTCAGTGTATGAGTTTCTTTTCAATTGTTTCCTACAACTTAGTATCGAATCAAGTTAACAAATGCATGTATGTTTCTATAGATGCAAATTTCTTTCGATTTACCTCAACACTGAATCGATTTGTGAAATACTCAGTTACACACACATACACATACATACATACATACATATAACTGAAATTAACAGTTATTTTATCTTGTCCTAGGCCAGCAAGAACATCATCTTCTAAGCACATCATAACAGGTAATATATTTGTTGAGAAAATATTAGAAGATAAAGCATGACTATCATACTTAATTTCCCAAACTTCGCTTTCCAAAGGCGATCGACCAGCCTCAGATAGCATGATTGGAAGCTTTTGCCTTCGAAGATCTCAAGAAAATACCATGCCAAATGAGCCTCCTACCTTCGTATATTTATATGAATTGGTTAGCTATGACTGGTACATTGTATGTGTACTTGCGCATGAGTTTACAATGAACTAACAAATATCAAATTAAGAAGCAAATTAATAGTAATGATTCAATGTCATAGTAAAGGGGCTCGACTAAGAATTAAAATGGTTTAATTTGGGTCAAACTACAGCCAACCTGGAGATGAAGATGAAGTGTGCGTAGTGTGTAAATATATGAAGTGCATCATTGTTGATGTAAAAGGGTCAATAGGACAATTGGTATACCCAAATAGAGTGCCAACTTCTACATTTCTTTTTTTTACCTTAAATCACAAAATTTGCATTTAAGACATGAAAACCTGTTGCTTTATCTTTTAACATTCCTGCAACATCTGTTTCGTCCTATATCGATATGTTGAACTTGGGGGACATGAATCGATAAGGTATTTACATGTACTCTCGTCTACATCATTATAAGTAGGTTGCATATTCTAATTAAGATATACACGTTAAACCGTCACAAAAACCTTCATATATTCACACAGTAATGTATTCCATTTGTTTTGTTATTCAATGAGAAATGCCCTACTTTCAAATGATTTATCAATTTTAGGATTCATTCATAACTATACAAGACACTTAAGAGGATTCGACGATGTGATGGTATTTTATTTACGTTAGTCTGTAGTTATTTTTATTAGCATGGTGTTCTTGAATTAGGATTAAGATTATCATGTATCAGATTTTCTTATGGATACTTCAGTTATATTCATTTCATAACTCCTATTGTTATCATTATGCATAGTGACATTTTATATACTTTGATATTCTCAGTGGAATCAAAATGTGGATTCACGTAAAAACTCATAACATGAGTCATTATGTTTTCTTTTGGAAACATTTCCTAAAGGAAAGAAGTGTTTTTCCAAACAAGAAATTAGGAGCACTTCTTTGTCCAATGGGAAATAGATGTTGTCAAGCTGATACGGTTGTGGATATTTTCCTATCGTAATTAAGGATTTTTTCTATGGAAAATATGAAATGAATTTGGAAGGGGAAGGAGAGTTCGACCGACAATAGATATGGAAAGAAAAATATGAGTTATTGCTAAGAAGATAGCTTGAATATGGGAATTACCAAATCACAAATCCATGAATATAAATACATTTATTTATGTTTGTAAGTTCGGTGTAATGATAAAGCATAGATCATAAAGCGGGTCTCTTTACCAATGAAACCTTTGTGCTAACTTTGAAAAGTAGGAATCCAAGAATGTGTTGGATATGACTTCCCCACAAGAGGCTCTATTGTGGCAAACCCTACATCAAAAACTAATTCTACCCAATCAAGTCATATGTGTTTTTCTATGGATCTTCATTCCAAGTACTTATTCGAAAATACTATGGATGGATATGCTTCTCGCGCTTGTTTGCTGTAAAGACATACCACATACAATGTTGAATTCGCTTGATAAAATGATCCAATTAGTTAAAATTCAATTTCAACTAACTGGACTCCGTGAAGCTTGCAAATGAGGTCCAAAATTGTGGTTGCTGGTGAAGCATAAGTATTTTCCTTTTTCAAGCGTTGAATCCAAAATAAAACTACAAAGGTGCGTCCAACCACATCTAAGTAGTATGTAGCATTGTTATCAAAAATCTTAAAATCTTACGATTTAAATCCCATTTTGATTCAATTTGTATTCGATTCAAACTAAACTGTAGTTGAGAAAAAACATGCAATCCATATTTATATATATATATATATATATATATATATATATATATATATATTTGTTGTGTGCTTACTAGTGTTACAGCACGCGCTTCGCGCGTGAACTAAAAATTGTATATATTTAGCATATTCAAGTAAAAATGATTTGCACAAATATTACGACACATTTTTACGTTAAAATCATGTGTGGTTAGTTTGAATTTTAGTTTCCGCATCTAATTATTTTAGTTAATTTGAATTTTTATTTACATTATTAATTAATAAAATAGGAATTTGTAAAACAAATTATTTGTTGGTTCTTATATTTAAGTGATATCAAGAGTTGATACTATTTATAGTGGTACGTTTGAATTTGTAAAATGGTTTAATGTTAGATTCTATTTTAAAGTGATATTAAATTTGATAATATATGTAGAGTGGCCTTTTTTGTAGTTCATAATGCTACCAAAAAAGTGTGATACCAAAGGTATTACAACTATTATTAAAGATAAAAAAAAATTAAAAGTCTATTTATTAGATCCTATATTTTTAAGTGATACTAAAAGTTTATAATGGCATTTTGAATTTGTAAATGATTTTAACGTTAGATTCTATGGTTAAGCGATATTAAAATTTGATAATGTTTATAGAGAGGCATTTTTGGTAGTTTATGTTGATACCAAAAATGGCGTGATACTAAATATATTACAACTATTATTAAAGATTTAGATCCACAATTTCAAATTTATTGTTTTCTAAACAAAATAAAAATAGACCAAGCCAACAGGGTTGGCGCAGTTGGTTGATGGTCCAGACTGCGTGATCAAAGGTCACGAGTTCGAGCTCCGAAACTGACTACTCTGTAACAAATACCCAAAGTATGTGTTTGGCAGGCACATACTTCCCTAGAGTTTACAAGCGAAGCTTGGTTCTCTAGGTAATTCAAAAAAAAAAAAATAGACCAAGTGGGAAAATTGAATTTTAGGCTTACATGTAGAAGTTCAAACTTCATAACCAAATTCAAATTGTATACGACAATCTTGTAATACTTAGCCAATGGTGTTGGTTGGTGGTCCGGACTGCGAGACCATATGTCAAGAGTTTGAACATCGAAACTGACAATTCTGTAACAAGTACTAAGAGTACGTGTTTGATATGCACATGCTTTCTTGGAGTTTACACGAAAAGCTTGGTTCTCTAGTTCATTCAAAAAAAATACTAAAAATATAGATCTTTTGAATCTATGGTTTTATGATTTAAATTTCATTTCGATTTAAAGCTTGAACTTATGATTTGAGTCTTGTTTGGAAAATCTTGGTTTGTAGTAAAACTTAGACTATTGGCGCTTTGGCTTTTCTAGGATTTTAACTAACCATATCCAATTAGCTCCTCGCTATATATTTGTAAAACTTAGAACCAATTATTTATTTCTCATGGTACTCACACAGAAAAAGAGAATATAGATGTATTAGTTTCCATGATGAACTAACAATATTACACGTTGTAAGCGACATCTTAACGTTGCATCGATGCATACAAATGCCGACTAACTTGGCTAAGATGGACTTTCATGCACCTTATTATGATGCCCGCCTAGGCAGGTCTTTCTCAACGATAGCCAAGATGGGAGAATTATGGGTGCACATGGATCAGTTGTTCCATTTAAATCAATACAGTCAAAATAAATCTAAAAAAGAGGGACTGAATCCAAAATGGACTCGGCTAGATTTGAATTGATAATCAAATTAGCATGGATTGATTAGCGGATCACTAAGTTTAAAACCAATTAAAAATTTGATAAAACGTTGCTGATATAAAACCAATTGTTTGATCTCAAAATGGAACTAATGTAGTCATATCCAGTTGATTGGTTATAATTGCTGTAATCTAGTTCAGCAACCACTAGGATTCTGCAATATAACATTCCTTTTTGTAGGTTTTATTACCAAAGGACTGCTGATTAGGGTTAACATTTTATATTTGTTATTGTCTTGAATATACAATGCTTTCTTTGTGCAGTTTCAGCTAAAGTTGTACTACAGATGACAAACCCTTTAGTATGTCATATTTGACATTGTAGAAATGTTGAAAATAAATATATGCATTAAGGTCCAATTATAAATTGGATAGGAACTAATCCATAGCCTAAATCCAGTGGAACTGATCCTCTGTGCAGCTCAAACTAAAACAGTTCATGTCACTGAATTAAATTTAGCTTCTATGTTATAGCTGTAGCAGTATCTCTGGAAAAAATTGCTCAAGTAGTCGTGTATCCCTTTCTACCATTTGACATAAAAGTATTGTTGGGTGAGTTTCGTCCGGCCCTTCCCTACTACCGAACCACATCAAAGCCGAACCAGCTCGCCCCCTATATGCCGAACCAAACTCCACTTCCAAGCCTCGCCGAACCAACACACCAAGCACCCCTGCCGAATGAAGCTCCACCGAACCAACATAACACCATCACCCACCGGACCAACCACTACCGGTCCAATGCCTTCATGCCGAATCAATCCCTTCCACACCACCACCAAATCAACGTGCCTCCGGTCCACTTCATCACCGGTCCATGTTCCACGCCGAATGAAGCCTCGCCGAACCAGAACGCTCCCAGACCAGATTGCTTCAGCCCAGGCCCATCAACAGCTATATACATCCAAGACCCCTGCCCCCAACCACATTCTATAAATAGAGGGACAGGGGTACAACAATGGCGGACAAGTTTGAGAGCTCAAGCAAGAAAGGAACTTTCAAACAACTTTCTTCTACTTGTACTTAAAGCTTTGTACTTGTAATCTGAAAGAAAGGAGAGAATAACATATAAAGTGGACGTAGGCACGTTCTGGCCGAACCACTATAAATCTGCGTGTCTTTTACATTTTAGTCCTTTCTTTTTACATATTTGCATAAGTAACCTAAAACCTTGAAAAATAACATATAATCAACTAAATAATACGGATTGGAGGTGTTTGTCCATTTTTTGTGCAAACATTTTTGGTGCTTTCACTAAGAAAAACTTGGAACTCGAAGCTTCAGCTTCCCTCATTCAACCTTCTTTCCCAATAGCACCTTTCATTGCCTAGGAAACATGACTTCCAGGCCGAGAAAAGACACCAACAAGGGAAAGAACGTTGCAACCAGCAGCGCTCCAGATCCAGTGGATCCAGATCAAGAGAACCATCCCACTACGACAGCAGATCAGGAAAATCCAACAGCCCCTGCCGCGGAACAACCAGCAGCAATCACTAGGGCAGATCTAGACAGAGTTGTGACTGAAGTAACTAACCACTTCGCGTCCCAACAAGAAGCTTTGGTGAACCAACTCATGTCACGCTTAAGGGATGCCGAAGAATCCAACCGCAACACTGAATCATGGGGTGAGTCTCAATCTGGAGGAACTCAGAGACAGCAAAGGTCTTCCCTCTTCGAAGAAGCTATCAACAGGAACAACAGTGATAGGGGCCGCGCCCGGACTCAGCCCGAACTCCGACTCGAGGAAGCGCTTGGAACCGAACCCAATAGGGGAGGCACCAGGCGAGGGTCGGATGTAGCTGAGCCAGTCATGCTACCTAATCATAGAAACCCCGCTGAACGGAGCCGAGCTAGAACCCAGCCCGAAGTTGACCCCATGGAAATGCTCGAAACAGAACCCCGCAGGGGGAGATCAAGGCAGGGGGCAACTGTAGCTGGTCCTAACATGCATCCGAGTAGCCAAAGACAGCCACTGGATAATGTCAGAAGTGATAGGCTATACCATCCCTACAGGTCATCCGGACAAGATCGATCCCGCAGGGAAGAACCAAGCTCATTCTTGTCCGCTCCAAATTTTGATGAAAGAATGGCACGATTATTCAGGGAATGCGTCCGACGGGAGCAAAGGAAGCGAGGGATAGGCGCTAGGGTAACCAGCCCTTTCACCCGTGACATCGAAACCGCCATCACCCCTCGAGAGTGGAAAATGCCGACGATGGAACCATATAAGGGAACTTCCGACCCCGTTGTACACTTGTAGAGATACACACAGCATATGCTCATGAGCGGGGCAACGGAAGGAGTATTATGCAAATGCTTTCCACTATTTTTAGCAGACCTAGCTACCTCCTGGTTCTGCCATGTACCCCAAGGATCCATCAGTTCATGGGAAATGTTGAAGGAAAAGTTCATTAGCCAGTTCCGCATTCATGTGGAACAACCCAAGGATGCTTATTCTCTATCCAATGTCAAACAGAAATCCGGAGAGACACTGCAACAATATCTAACCCGGTTCAACGCTGCAGCGGCCGCAGTCCAAGATGCCGATGAGAAACTCACCCTAATGGCCCTCTGTAGTGGTGTACATCCAGATACCAAGTTCGCTAGAAGACTAACTAAAGAAAAACCAGCTACCTTGCCCGATTTCTTTCATGAAGCTGGGAAGTACATGAGACTCGAAGAGGCTGCCACTGAAAGGCAGACAGGACCACAGGCTAAGACGGCCCATGGAAACGCCTCTGCCGCAGCGAAAGACATTCGGAGAAACGATTCCAAAGACAATGCAGGGGGCAAGAAGGGAGAAAAGCGCTCGTACCGACCAGGACCGAGATTTGACGCTTACACTCCCTTGAATGAAACAGTCGAGAACATCTTCCTGGCCACCCAGGACGAACTCACATACAAGCGCCCCCCGTACAAGAAAGAGTCAGATCGTGCAATCCAGTCCGGAAAATTCTGCCGTTTCCACGAGTCTCATGGGCACGATACCAATGAATGCCGCCATCTCCGAGACCTAATTGAAGAACACATCAGGAGAAAGAAATTAGAACGCTATGTGAAGGGACAGGACAGGACCCCAGCTCCTACCAAGGAAAACCCAGGGCAGCTCCACCCAGAGACAGGAGGAGGAAATCACAACACCAGCAGTTCCAGCCAAGAGAAGATAGTGGTCCATACAATATCAGGAGGGCCACACATCGCTGACAAGAGCTGGGCAGAAACGGAAAGATATGGAAACTCACTCAGAAGCGAGGGAGACTGCGTTAATTCTGTTATGGAAGAACGCCACCCTAAGCGGAAGGAAAGTAATGATATCACATTCAGCGGGCGCGACATAGAAGGAAGGCAATACCCTCATATGGATCCTATGGTCATCTCTGCCTGGTTCGGTCCAGCCAAAGTTTTCCGAATCTTAATAGACACTGGAAGTTCAGTAAATATCCTATTCAAGCATGCTTTCGACAAAATGAAGCTGTCAATGAAGGATGTATCCCCCTGTAACAAACCACTACACGGTTTCACTGGAGAAGCAAAGATGCCCCTCGGATAATTGGATCTCTTTGTTGAATTGGGAAGTCATCCCCGCTCCACCGTTCGGAAACAAACATTCGTGCTGATAGACAACCACTCGGCCTACAATGCCTTTTTAGGAAGACCAGCCTTGTCCGACTTCCAAATTGTCCTTGCACCATGGTGCCTGAAGATGAAGTTCCCAACGGATAATGGAGTGGGAGAGGTAGAAGGAGATCAAGACGCCGCTCGGGACTGCTATGTAACCGAACTTTGCAATAACCGCAAGAAAGATAAAGGGAAGAATGCAGAGACTACTCTCTGCATGAAAAGCTTGGAAGCATAGCAACTAAAAAAAGCCCCTCCTCTTCGATATGCAAGTGATCCCTTCAACGAACTGGATCCCAGGGACGGAGAGGAGGAGGCCACCGTCGAGCCTGCAGAGGCTATGGAATTCGTATTTGTAGACTAACACGACTCAAGTAAACTGCTGAGAGTCGGATCTCAGCTAAAAAGGGAATTAAAGAATCAACTCATTGATTTTCTTCGCCGCAACATGGATGTATTTGCATGGACGCACGCTGATATGACTAGAATCTCCCCGGACATAACATGCCACGCACTAAACATCGATCCTACCAAGGTACCGGTAAAGCAAAAGAAGAGAAGTATGGGGGCAGAACGATCAGCAGCCCTCGAGGAGGAAGTAAAGAACTTACTTGCCAATGACTTCATACGTGAAGCCATCTACCCGAAATGGATCGCCAACCCGGTACTGGTAAAGAAAGCTAATGGGAAGTGGCGAACATGCATCGATTTCTCCAACGTAAATGACGTTTGCCCGAAAGACTGCTTCCCACTCCCCCGAATCGACCAACTCGTGGACAGCACTGTCGGACACGAGCTCTTATCTTTTATGGATGCGTACTCAGGATACAACCAAATCCCTATGCATGCCCCCGATCAAGACCACACCAGTTTCATCACGGACCGGAGGTTGTACTGCTACAAAGTAATGCCTTTCGGACTTAAGAACGCCGGAGCTACTTACCAGCGCCTCGTCAACAAGATGTTTGCAGAACTGATAGGACGAACCATGGAAGTTTATGTGGACGACATGCTAGTGAAGTCAAGAAAAGCTAACGATCATGTAAGCCACTTGGGTGAGATGTTTCAAGTACTTCGCAAATATGGAATGAAGCTGAACCCTCTAAAGTGCTCCTTCGAAGTGTCATCAGGAAAGTTCTTGGGATTCATCGTCCATGCCAGAGGGATCGAAGCGAACCCCGAACAAGTCCGAGCCTTGCAAGATATCAAAATACCATCCACTCGGAAAGAAATGCTAAGCCTAAACGGGAAGGTGGCCGCCCTAAGCCGGTTCATCTCTAAAGCAACTGACAAATGCATTCCTTTCTTCGAAGCCCTGAAGAAAGACAAAGGAAAATTTGAGTGGACCGACGAATGTTCGGCAGCTTTCCTTAACCTAATCGAGCACCTCCAACGGCCACCAGTACTCTCAACTCCTAATGAAGGCGAAGAACTATACCTATACCTTGTTGTGTCACCGCATGCCCTAAGCGCCGCGTTGGTGAGAGAAGACAACCGCACACAACGGCCAGTATACTTCATAAGCAAAAGGTTCACAGGAGCAGAAGCCCGGTATCCCAAACTCGAGAAACTGGCGTACTGTTTGCTAATCACATCAACGAAGCTGCGACACTATTTCCAATCTCATCCCATCAGAGTCCTAACCGACCAGCCATTGAGGCAAGTGCTCCATCGTCCCGACACCTCTGGGCGACTGCTCAAGTGGTGCATCGAGCTAAGCCAATATGATATCACTTACCATCCTCGCATCGCTATCAAGGGACAAGCCATAGCTGATTTCATTGCCGAATTCACTACTAGCGAAGGTAAGGACCAATCTGAAATAACAGAAGGTATCAAGTGGAACCTCTTCGTAGATGGAGCGTCAAACGAACAAGGCTCGGGGGCTGGTGTTGTGATAATCACCCCCAGGGGGAAGAAGCTGCGCTACGCCCTAAGATTGGAATTCGCTGCCACCAACAATGATGCAGAATACGAAGCAGTGATAGCCGGATTAGAACTTGCACTGGAAATTGGAGTTGGTTCTTTATGTCTCTATAGTGATTCTCAACTTATTGTGAATCAAATACTAGGAGAGTTCCAGAGTCGGGGAGAACGGCTCACGGCATATCTGAAAAAGACCAAGCGGCTGCTCAATCAATTGGATCACTACTCGATCAAGCACATTCCTCGAGAAGAAAATCAAGAGGCCGACGAGCTGGAAAAGCAAGCTAGCATGGGAGATGATACCACTTCTGGCACGATAACTGTCTCAAGGCTACTAACCCCGAGTTTTGAGCAAGTAAACCTGATAGCTGCAACCAAAGAAGAAACATGGATGACCCCTATCCGAGAATACTTACAAAACGGCACCCTACCAGACGGGCGAAATCAAGTTAAGAAAATTCTAGGGAAAGCTTCCCGCTACACGATGCAAGAAGGCATCCTCTATCGGCGCGGCTTCTCTAACCCCTTATTGAGGTGCGTTGCTGGAAGAGAAGCCAGGGGAATTCTATCCAATATCCATTAGGGAAGTTGTGGATACCACACCGGAGGGCAGACTCTGGCAAAAAAGATACTCCGATATGGATATTTCTGGCCCACCTTGAACAAAGACGCCTTAGACTTCGTCAAAAAATGTGACAGATGTCAGAAATTTGCCAAAATCCCTCGACTACCAACCAATGAAATTACTCAGATGACCAGCCCTTGGCCCTTCGCAATATAGGGGATTGACTTAATTGGCGAACTGCCAACGGGCCGAGGCGGAGCCAAATATGCTATAGTGGCAGTCGACTACTTCACCAAATGGGTGGAGGCGGAACCTCTAAATAAAATATCTTCGGCAAAAGTTATCAACTTCTTAATCAAAAATATTCTGTGCAGGTACGGAACACCACTCAAAATTGTATCAGACAATGGACTTCAGTTTGACAGCGAGGAATTCACCGTCTGGTGCCGAGAGCACGGGATTCACAAAAGCTTCTCATCCGTGGCTTATCCCCAGGAAAACGGCCAAATAGAAGCTGTCAACAAAATTCTCAAAACCTTAATCAAGAAGAAACTTGAAAAGTCGAAAGGCGCTTGGGTGGACGAACTTCCTACGGCACTTTGGGCCTATCGCACATCTTACAGAACTTCAACAGGGCATACTCCCTTCTCTTTGGCATACGGATCGGAGGCTATGCTACCAGTTGAAACTATAGTGCCCTCTCACCGTATGATCCACTACAACCCGGAAGAAAATGAAGAACTCCTCCACATGTCTTTGGATCTAATTGAGGAGAGAAGAAATGATGCAGCACTCAAAGCAGCAGCTCACAGACAAAAAGTGGCAGCACTATACAACTCCAAAGTCAAACATCGCAGCTTACAAGAAGGAGACCTTGTCCTCAAGAGAATCTTTCTGCGCCCCGGGGAACTAGACCCCATCTGGGACGGACCTTATGTAATTCATAGAGATCTCCACAACGGAGCTTATATTTTATCAACAGTGGACGGAGAGGTGTTCCAGAGGGCATGGAACATCCGACACCTCCGTCGATACTTTTCTTAACTTGTACTGCCCATATGAAGTGAATTAACAAAGAGAATCAGTGGACGTAGGCATTTTCGTGCCGAACCACTTTAAAAAACTTGGCTCTTGTTAACTTATTCCTTTACATCTTGGCTACTTGTTAAGCTTTATCCTTTGTTGTTGAACAAAATACTTTGCAGATGACATTTCAATCCAGAACTTCACAACACAACTCCACCTGGACAAAATCTAACAGGTACGCTGCGCTCCTATGCCCTCGCCAATGAGACACTTTGCTCCGGTATCCCTCTACCGCGAGTTAACTCACTGTTTGCCTCGGCCCTTAAAGCCGACTGTAATGAGCCGAGTATAAGTCATCATAAAAAAGGCCGACTATAGCCAATGGCAGCTCATTACAGCGATTCGGCTCGCCGGCGACTGTGAACCGATCATAAGCCCCAATATAAGGTGTGGCCAGCCAGGGTCAGTTCACAGTTGACGATCGGCCCCCACGCTAGCCGGCCACAGTAAATCGAATAATACCCACGATTACGGGCCATAATGGCCCGGGTAGTTACTGTGCGCGATCGGCTCCGATGTGTCTTAAGTGCGGCTGTGCTAAAAAAGAAAACTCCCCGCAGTAGGCGTAAGATGGGTGACAAACGTCTCCAAGACCCACAGCTAGGGAAAGTGGCTACAAAACCCGTTTGCCACGAACTTAAGCACATCGACGGCCTTCCGTAACTGGAAGTTTTACTTTTCCTATATTTCAATTTCATTTAAAACTTTTCTCCTATTCTCCGTAACGGTGCTTGAAAGTACAGGACATGAAATAGGGAACGTTCGCTAATGGGAACAGAAACTCACAATCGGATAACGAGACACTCAACAGCATTCCGTGCTTAGTCTTACAGGGCGCACGAAGTTGCCGTCCACAGCCGAAACATGAAGGGCGGTACCTTCTACTTCTATACATTAATGCATAGCTGCAGTTCATATTCACACATCACATTCACGTTGCAAAATGAGAAAATCATACTTTAAGCAAAAAACTTGGCATCAGGCACAGTCAAGTAACTAGTAACATGCATAGTTACATCACTTACACAGCACAACAAAATAGCGATAAAATTCCAACATAAAGGAATCAGCATATGTTATGAAATTACATAAAGTCATTCATCACAAACAATATTATTACAGTTACATCAATGTTTTGGACTAACATGAACAGCAATAAAAAGAAATCAAAAGGTAACCAGCTGTATTAGTGCTAACCACTACACCTCAGAACCAGCTCTCCGAATCTACTTGGTTGCTGGATCGGAACTCCCAGCGTGTTGACCAGAGGTCCCACCTGTCCAATTCAGAAGAAGAATCCATCAGATAAACAGCGAACGATTAAGTTGTGAAAAGCTAAAAAGGGAAAACTCACCGACGCCCGCTTCTTGGTCCTCATCCCCCAACTGCACACCGGCTTCCTCCGCAGCAAGCAGCCGCATCCCCTCCTTCACCGCTACCTTCTCCTCCTTTGAGAACTGGGCGGTTACCACGTCCATCCTGAATGTCTCTCCACCTTCCTTATCCGCATCGGCCTTGGCCTCCTCCAAAGCCTGGAGATATATCCTAGCCATGATCTAGGGATAGTCATCCATCCAGGATAGATTACCCTGCTTCCAGGTACGGAAGTACATATCCTGCAACATCTCATCCATCATCCCCTCATTCTCCTCAAACTCCCTCACCCGGGCCTCGGAGGACAACAACTTAGCAACGGCAACATCCCTCTCTGATCGATATTTCAAGCGGTCAGCCTGGAGAGACCTCCTCATTTCCTCCATCTCTTCCTTTAGCTTGGCCTGAGCAAGCTCTGCGGCCTCAAGCCTCCCAGACAACTCTTCAATCCGCTCAAGATCCGCATTTCGAAGCTCGTCCACTGTCGCAATGGCCATATCAATCCGCCCCTTGCAAGCAGCCTCCATTTTTCGCAATTCTGCCCTGCTGGCCTTTTCCAGACTCTCCTTCAACTGCCGGGAGGCTGCCTCGTGCTGAGAAATCTGGATAGCCTGATCGGCAAGCTGCTTGTCCTGATCAGCAACCTGTATCCGCAGCCGGATGTTAGCACTCCCGATTTCCTCCCCAAACCTAGCCAGTCGAGCATGATGCTCCATCAACTTCTTGACCTCCTCCGCGACCCGGTCAATGTTGGCTTTGGCTTCGTCCCCCATGGCAGCTATCCGAGTAGTGAGCAGGTCCAAATCTAGGGACTTAGCCTCATCAAGAATCCGAACCATGAGATTGCGGGGGAGAAGATGCTCGCCCGTGGCCTCGTCAAATAAAATATCCTGAAGGCTTGGGTCCAAATCCGGGTGGCCGGCAAAGGAATTGTGAGGCACGTCGGGATGTTTTATGCGGATCACAGTAGGTTTCTCATAAGGAGGCGGAGGGGGGACAAACTCCGTGGTCTTCTCCGTAGTATCTCGGGGAGGCTGAATAGGAGACCGAGGACCAGGTGGTGAATCAAATAAGGAACGCCTCCTCTTCCTCTGCTGGATATCTTCTTCAATGACTCCAAGAAGAGGGTGATATTTAACTACATCCCCGGAACAGCCAGTTGGCGGCTTAGAAGCAGCTCTCATCAATTTGAATTGTTCAAGGCGGTGTCGAACGTCTGAAGTTTTGGCCACCTCGCCTGCCCCTGTAATAAAGAACAAGTGTTACAAGCATACAATGGTCCATAATTCGAGAAATATGTTAAGTTAAAAAAGAATGAGAAAACACATCTATTATACAAACCCTGCGGAGGAGTAGGATCCTACAATAAATCCTGGATTTCATCCCAGGACGGGAGCGAGCCATAAAATATTCCTAATTCCCTGTCATAAATGGAGTCTGCAGAAGTCAAAAGTTCACCTTGAATCGCTGGAGCCGCCTCAGCTGAAGAACTCTTAGGGAATGGATCAGCGCCAGCCCCAGCCTTATCAACCTCCTTTGCCTTCTTCACCGAGGCTGATCCTTCCTCCAACCCTTCAAAAGCTTGGCGGAAGGCATCATCCGTCCACTCCTGGATCTCCCCTGCCTGCTCAGAAGACAAAGGGCCGGCACCACTACCACCCTGTCCTTCACCTTCTCCATCTCCTCCGCTCTCCTCTTCGTCTCTTTCCTCCTCTCCACCTTCCTCCTTCGGAATGTCTGGGCATGTACTAGGAGAGGGTCCATCAGACTTCTTAAACTTCTTTCCCCCAACGGCTGGAGGCACCGAGAAAGGTCTCTTCTTACTACTTTTCGCAGTGGCCCCATCCTTGGCTTTAGCAGCCCTCTCCTCGGCTGTATCTCTCTGTTTAACCACAGATTGACGTGGCAGAATCAAGTTATACTCCAGGAGAGTGGTATTCCTGATCAAGTAAGAAGCCGACCGATCCCGTGCCGGAATGGCTCTTATTTCCGCAGCCACCCGAACCAAGGAATCATTCTCCACGACCGCAAAACCACCTGTCGCTAGCAAGAAATGAAAGCATATAAGAAGAAGCATTGTGATCGGGACAAGGAAAATATAAATGGAGTTCAACTTACAGCCGAAAGTGAAAAGGCGGAAAGAAACAGAGTCATCCCTAATAAAAAACCATTCCTTCTTGAACATACTAAGCTTCGAGTACAGATCCAGAACAGGCTTGAAGGGCACGGCCGCTTCCAAACTGATATATGGAGACCCCTTCTTGTAGCCTCTCAAGTTGTACAGATACCGGATCTCCCGGTTGGAAGGGGGACGCCCATATCTCCTCTGAAAGATGACGAAAAGACTCACCGGAATGGCGTCGGAGTTAGGCTGAAGCTGGAATGGAGCCACCTTCAGATATGTGACAAAGCTAACTATCCAGGCATTGAGGGGCGGGATAGCACCACACATGCAATGATATCTGCTGTAAGCAAAGTAGCCTTCGGGGGGGTCATACGGCATCACTCCGTTCCCCGGCAACCGCATAAGCGCTCTATCTATCCCGAAGGAACGAGTTATAACATCAAGTTGCTCCTACTTTAAGGAGCTGGGAAAGCAATCGGGAGGGGAGACCAGAAGTTCCTGGGGACCATACCCATCCACTAGCGACCTTGGGGCAGGTCCATGTCGCGCCGGTCCTGGTTGGGCTGGGGGCACGGAAGAAGACTCCCCCCTATCCTTGGACTTCTTACTATCCGATCGAGTTTCCGCTTTGTGAGACATTTATCTGCGGCACAAGAAAAACATGGTGTTAGAACAAGGAGTATGGAAATATAAACAAACAGGTCCCAATTTCATTCGGTATTAAAGGTCCAAATTTCATTCGGTATTGAAGGTCCCAATTTCATTCGGTATTGAGAGGTCAAAGTTTCATTCGGTAATTGAAAATAAAGGTCGTTCGGCCTAGTAGCTCCTCACCTGATTCGGCAGAGACTTTAATTCGGCAGAGATAACTCTTTGATTCGGCAAAGGCAAGGAGATGGTTCGGCTGATAAGAAATAACGAAGGCGTATAGCCTCTATATATACGCAAATGTAGGACACCGGACCAGCTGGTTCGGCACCCAGGGACCGAGTGAAGACCACCTAGCTAAAACAAAGCATGGCCTATACTAGCATATGCCCTGCTTTGGGGAGCAAGTGTTGGATGAGTTTCGTCCGGCCCTTCCCTACTACCGAACCACATCAAAGCCGAACCAGCTCGCCCCCTATATGCCGAACCAAACTCCACTTCCAAGCCTCGCCGAACCAACACACCAAGCACCCCTGCCGAATGAAGCTCCACCGAACCAACATAACACCATCACCCACCGGACCAACCACTACCGGTCCAACGCCTTCATGCCGAACCAATCCCTTCCACACCACCACCGAATCAACGTGCCACCGGTCCACTTCATCACCGGTCCATGTTCTACGCCGAATGAAGCCTCGCCGAACCAGAACGCTCCCAGACCAGATTGCTTCAACTCAGGCCCATCAGCAGCTATATACATCCAAGACCCCTGCCCCCAACCTCATTCTATAAATAGAGGGGCAGGGGTACAACAATGGCGGACAAGTTTGAGAGCTCAAGCAAGGAAGGAACTTTCAAACAACTTTCTTATACTTGTACTTAAAGCTTTGTACTTGTAATCTGAAAGAAAGGAGAGAATAACATATAAAGTGGACGTAGGCACGTTCTGGCCGAACCACTATAAATCTGCGTGTCTTTTACATTTTAGTCCTTTTTTTTTACATATTTGCATAAGTAACCTAAAACCTTGAAAAATAACATATAATCAAGTAAATAATACGGATTGGAGGTGTTTGTCCATTTTTTGTGCAAACAAGTATTAAGTATTTAAAACGACTACCAAAAATCAACAAAATAAGGTTTAAATTATTCAAAAAATGTGGATTGGTCTAACGAGTATTTTCCATCACTTACCCGACCTGAAGCCTGTTGGCTTGGGTCGCAATTCTGATAAGTTTGTAGACAATATTAGTTTTGGATTTTAGATTAGGTCAGTTCAGATTCAAGGACTTCAGGTGAAGTTAACTGCCCAAACTTTATTTGCTTTATATTAGATTAAACCAGGACCATAAAATACCTCCTGGTACTGAAAACAATGTTAAATAGTTCACATATATTATTATATATAGCTAACGCAGTGCAGTTATATCATATTAAGATACCTATGAAGTCTCTATTTAACCTGAAGCGACAAGTAAAACAAAAGGCTTCAGGTATTTAAAGTGTGTGAAATATGAGATATCGGAAATGATTTTTGCTTGAACTACCTAAATAATGCAAACTCACAAAACAAATTAGTTTAAGTATGTCATAGTTACAGTAGATAATATTGTTGAATCTGTATAACATATATTGTGGTATAACGATATTTTACTATATACTGGACCGGATCAAAGAAGAATGTTTGCTCATCTCCTAGATCTCAACCGCCAATGAAGTATCTATTCTACCATTTCAAATTTATTGTTTGATCTTATATTTGGGTCAACTTTTTTCTGTACAACTCTGTACTATACATTAAACATACAAATATATAGTCAATGGAGGTCCAAAAACAATATCTAACTAGCTATAGCACTTTTTGGAAGAAGTAACATAACTTAAATTTTATTTTTATATGATTATTTTAAAAATTATCACTGTATCAAGTATATAAATCACACGCCTATTGATAAGTTCAGAATTTTTTTGGAGAAAGATATACAACCAGTCATTCCAAAAAAAATATCATAATATAACCCATCATATCAAATATATCATAATACAACCTGTCATATCAAATGTATCCTAATACACTGCTAGAAAGACTTCGTTTACCGACGGGCCTTTGCAACGGCTGGCGACGGCTAAAAAATGCGGCCGTTGCTAGCCGTCGCTAAACGCAATATACAGACCTCCTTCCCGCGAACTGAATTTCATTACTTTCGCACCACAATCAAACCCTCCTTCTCCCAATCCGCGCCGCGTCACCGCAGCCGACGCCCCGCCTTCCGCCGTCTCCAAATCATCCAAATTCGCCTAGGTATGCTTCTAATCTCTATTTTGAATGTAAATTCGATGTTTTTTAGGTTTAGTTTAAACTCTAATTAAATTAGGCTTTGTTGTTAAATTAGGATTTGTTGTTAAATTAGGTATTAGTAGTGTTGTTAAATTAGGTATTAGTAGTGTTGTATGTTGATTTGGTAGACTAATTAGTTTATTATCATGAAGTTAAATTAGGTATTAGATTAATTAGTTTACCATGAAATTGAATAAATGGTTGATGTAGATAATTAGTGTTGGCGATTAACATGGTTAGTTGTGTTAGGTGAAAAATTATTGTATATTAATGATTAATTTGGTTATTGATAAATTTACATGAAAGTATTTCATAGTTTATGAAATTGATTAACTTGGTTTGATTGTCATCGATGTTTTCTTCATCCCAATCGTACTTTTAGAAGAGATAAGAAAATTTTCATAGCTAACAGAGAAGATAATCTGAAACCACCCAAGGTTTGGTCAGACGAGAAAATATACGAAATTATAAGGAACTATCCAAAGATACATGAAACTGGAGTCCAGACTGAAATCCCAGAAAAGTCAGACATTCATAATTGGTGCAAACAAAGTATATTTTGGGAGTTACCATATTGGAAAGATCTCTTACTCCGACATAATATTGACGTGATGCACAACGAAAAAAACGTGTTTGATAATCTGTTTAATACAATTTTGAATGTAAAGGACAAAACCAAAGACAATTTGAATTCAAGGCTTGATATAGCAAACTATTGTAAGCGTCCGGAACTTCATATGAAGCCTAATGACAATAAAAAACCGAAAGCATGCTATGAGCTAGACAATAAGCAAGTACAACTCGTGCTAAAGTGGGTGGAAGAATTAAGATTTCCCGATGGGCTTTCTTCCAATCTTCGTAGATGTGTTGACTTCAAAAATAGTAAACTAAGTTGGATGAAAAGTCACGATTGTCATATCATGATGAAATATTTACTACCCGTGGCTTCAAAGAACTGTTGTCCGTAAAAGTATGGAACGTTATAACAGAGTTATATTTGTTTTATAAACAGCTTTGTTCAACAACATTAAAGGTGGATCGTATACGTAAACTTGAAGTAGAAATACCCATATTGCCATGCAAACTGGAGAAAATACTTCCGCCTGGTTTCTTTAACGTAATGGAGCATTTACCTATTCATCTTCCATCCGAAGCACTTCTTCGAGGTCCTATGCAATATAGATGGATGTATCCGTTTGAGAGGTAAATTAACATGTGCAATGTTCATGTCAATTTCAAATTCAAATTTGTGTATCTAAATATGTAATAAATATCTTAATAGGTACTTGAATCATCTGAAGAAGAAGATTCGACAAAAAGCCTGAGTTGAGGGTTCGATATGCAAATCGTATCTTGAAGAATAAGCCTCATTTTTTTTCTCTCACTACTTCAAGGACGATGTAAACTTATCGTTTGTAACTGTTCCACGAAATGAGGAAATCGTTGAATAAAATTCTTCTCAAACAATATTATCTGTTTTCACTACAAGAAAAAGGCAGAATACCGACAGCCAAGACCGACGGCTTCCGACGGCCATTTTTCGACGGCTTTCGACGGGCCGTCGGCGGCCATCGGAAGCCGTCGGAAATTTGCGATTATACCTGCCAGCCGAGACCTTTCTTCCTCCTCCATTCCATACGAAAATAAATCAAAAAAACCCTCAAATTCAACCCCCAAGCTTCCAATCCCTAATTTCTAGCTTCCGGATCTTCCAAGGCTCTCTAATCAAGCTCCATTACTCTTAATCTCAGGTATAATCTCTTATTTTTGTGAAAAATTCAGTTTTTACCCTAATTCTAGATTTGCATAAATTGATAAATTAGGGCGAATTAATGATTGCAATTGTTTCCACTAGCGTAATAACGGTTTATAGCATCACATGGTATACCGATTTCATCTTTTATCGTGAAATTGTGATAAACACGTATAATTTGTGCTTGTTCATGTATATGTAAATTGTTGTGTATGCCTTGATTCGACGATTGTATACGTTATTTGGAATAAGATAAAATGATTGAATGAACTAGGAGTATTATATTATGCACGTATTTACTTATGACAAAAAAAATGCATTACTCTAAATTATAATTGTGTGTATTGAAAAATGACAAAAATGTTAAACCAGCCCTAAGTTGATGCGTAATACGTCGAATAAATGTGTGAAATTAATATATAAATGTGAACAGTGAGTAAAACTGTATTTTTTCGTAAAATGCGCGCATGTAACTGACAAATGTCCCTTAGAGAGTTTTTGGCCCCGTCTGACGAGTGTTGTACATGATCGTTGTATAAATAGTCGTTTTTTTCGAAAAACGACCATTTATATTCATCTGGAACAATGTTTGTCGGATTTGTCCCAGTATTGGACAAGTTATGAACACAGTAAGAATTTACATTTTGTATACTACTTCGTCTCAAACGGTTCATAAAATTTCGGCCTAACTTTTCTTTTTTATTTCCTGCGTACACGCATTTGTGTACAATGCAGGGAACAAAAGGGAAATGCTGCCGAAATTTTATTGAATCGTTTGAGACGAAGTAATATACGAAATGTAAATGCTTACTGTGTTTGTAATGGGAAGTAGGATGTCTGACCAATGAAAAAAAATTATATATATTTTTAATCGTTACGTACGTTAAAAAATAAAATGTGCCGTATTTAAAAATATTTTTAAATTTTGTGAAGTTGTTCTTTAAATTCAAAAAATTATACAACCATAAAAATAATCTTTTTTGAATTTGTATTCTTTAAAATAAATATTAATTTTTGAACTTTTCATTTTGCAAATAGGAAAAATGATCGATTATTTTGTTGATCGGAGGAGATGGATGTACCAAAGAAAAGGACTGAGGGGCTCAATAAAAGAAGATTTTTATAATGATATAAACGTGTTTGTTGAATTCTCTTTAAGTAATAACGGAAACGATCCAGAAATTCGTTGTCCGTGTAGTAGGTGTAGACATTTGAAGTATTTGTTACCAGATATTGTGAAAGTTCATTTGTGCCAACACGGTTTCGTACCAGAATATTATGTTTGGGATCGGCATGGAGAAGTTGTAGCAAATACTTCTGTAGAGTCTGAAAGTGTCGTTAACGAAATAGTTTCAACGACCCGTATAGAAAATATGGTCGAAGATGCAGCACGATCAATGTTTCCTATGGTTCAAGTTGACGACGACGATGGAAATGTTGAAGAACCAAATATTGAAGCTAAAAAAATTTACGATTTACTAGATGCAGCTAAGAAACCTATTTGGGATGGATGTAAAAGCGGCACTCAGCTGTCAGTAATCGCAGAATACATTGCGATGAAGTCAAAATACAGCATCACTGAAGCTGGGTTTACGGCTGTTGTACAAGCTGCAAAAAGACATATGCCGCTCGATAATCTAATGTGTGAAAATCACTACGAAGTTAAAAAACTTATGTTGGCTTTTGGTTTACCGTATCAGAAAATAGATACACGTTTAAAAGGATGCATGTTGTTTTGAAAAGAAGACGCAAACCTTAGAAATTGTAAAGTTTGTAATCAGGAGAGATACAAACCAAGAAAAAAGAAGGGGAAGGAAGCTCCGTACAAGCGTATGCACTACTTACCCATAACTCCAATACTTCAAAGATTATATGCATCTTCTGTAACTGCGTCTAATATGAGATGGCATAGCGTGAGAACAGAGGAAGAGGGTACGTTGACACATCCGGCCGATGGAGAAGCATGGAAGCATTTCGATAAAACGTATCCAAATTTTGCAGCGGAGAGTCGAAATGTTAGATTAAGATTATGTACGGACGGTTTTTCTCCATTTTCTCAATTTGTTTCTAAATATTCATCATGGCCCATTATCGTCACACCGTATAATTTACCTCCATAGATGTGCATGAAAACGCAATATATGTTTCTTACTGTTGTCGTTCCTGGCCCCGACGATCCGACACAAGTAATCGATGTATATTTACAACCGTTGATTGAGGAGTTAAAAATACTGTGGAATGAAGGAGTAGAAACATATGATGTGTCCAGGAAGAAAAAATTTCGTATGTTTGCTTCTTTTTTGTGGACTATAAGTGATTTTCCTGCCTATGCAATGCTTTCGGGATGGAGTACTGCCGGTCGTCTAGCATGTCCATATTGCATGGATGAAACACGAGCGTTTTCTTTACCTCATGGTAAGAAAATTTCATGCTTTGACTGTCATCGATATTTTCTCCATGTAAATCATCCCTTCAGAGGAGACAAGAAAAACTTTTTAGCTAATAGAGTAGAAACCAGACAACCACCGACAATATGGTCTAGCGAAGACATATATGAACTTGTTAAGGACTATCCAAAGATATATGAAATTGGCAAGCAAATAGAAATTGAAGGCAAATCAGTTGTTCATAACTGGTGCAAACAAACTATTTTTGGGAGTTGCCGTATTGGAAACATCTTCTGCTTCGCCATAACATAGATGTGATGCACAATAAGAAAAATGTATTTGATAATGTTTTTAACACAATTTTGAATGTGAAAGGGAAGACGAAGGATGATTTGAAATCAAGACGTGATATAGAAGAATTATGCAAACGTCCTGAGCTTCATATGAAACCAAATGACAATAAAAAAACCCAAAGCTTGTTACGAATTAGATAATAATCAAGTTAAAGCTGTGTTAAAATGGGTGGAAGGGTTAAGATTTCCTGATGGGATATCATCAAATCTTCGTAGATGTGTTGACTTTAAAAATGGTAGATTAAGCAGAATGAAAAGTCACGACTGTCACATAATGATGGAAAATTTATTCCCCATAATGTTCAAAGAACTACTGCCGTTAAAAGTTTGGAAAGTAGTAACGGAGCTTAGTATGTTTTACAAAGAGCTTTGTTCGACTACTTTAAAAGTGCAACGTTTACGTAAACTTGAAGTGGACATTCCTATATTGTTTTGCAAATTAGAGAAAATATTTCCGCCTGGTTTTTTTAATGTGATGGAACATTTACCTGTTCATCTCCCATCTGAAGCACGACTTCGAGGTCCTGTCCAATACGGATGGATGTATCCATTTGAGAGTTATATGTAATATATATGTTATAAAGTAATTTAATTGCATTTGAAAGATGAAGTTAATATAAATTAATGTTGCGTAAATATTTGAATCACCTGAAGAAAAAAGTGAGGCAAAAAGCACGGGTTGAATGTTCGATATGTAAATCTTACATCGAAGAAGAAGCTTCGTTCCTTTTCTCTCACTATTTCAGTGACCATGTGAATATTTCATTTGAAAGTGTTCCTCGTAATGACGAAGGCGACGAACAAGAGTCCACTCAAGCAATGTTATCTATTTTTAGACAACATGGTCGGCCTTCTGGAAAATGTGTAGAAATATGGCTAGACGATAGAGATCTTCATGTAGCACACACTTATATTCTTCTAAATTGTGCCGAGGTTGCGCCGTTTGTTAGGTAATCTGAAATAATAATTTGTGTTTTATTCTTTTCTTATATGCATGCGCGTGTATAACCTAATGTAACAATTTGTTTATATATACAGTGTTTATGAACGTGAACATCCGAACGGAGATCTCAGTAAGAATTTTCCGGTTGGTTTTCAAATTACGTTTATGAGCCGAGAAATTGTGTTGTTGACGAAGGGTTGAAACATCTTGCGATGGGACCAAAAAGAGTGGTCAAGACATATCCAATATATTTCGTCAACGGATATAAATTTAACACCAAAGAATACAGTGCAGAAAAATTAACAAATAATACTGGTTTATTTGTTAAAGGTAGTGAAGATCCAGAAAATCATTTAAATGATTTTTATGGCGTTCTGACACAAATTTTGCAACTGACATATTTCTCACGACCCGCAGAGGAGGTGTTTCTATTTAGATGCAATTGGTTTAGCAATGTTCCAGGTTCTGAAATTAATGTGCACAAGGATTATAATCTTATCGAAATAAAGCATACATCGCACTATCACAAGTATGATCCTTTTATACTAGCCAAACAAGCATTGCAAGTTTATTACGCTCCTTATCCGTCTCTAAAAAGAGATAAAGCAGATTGGTCTGCAGTTTTTAAAACAAAGGCCAGATTCACATTCGATGGGAAGAATATTCCCGACGAACAAGCTTATCAGGCAGATCTTGAGCAAAATAACGAAATAATTATTATAGACGATCATACAGATTTTGGTCCCTTGATCGATGAATCAAATGTTTTGGTAGAAGCGTTTGACAGTGTAGAGGAAAATATCGTCGAAAACGAGACTGAATCTGAATCAGAAGATGATGATGACTGATACAAATCTGAATCTGTTTTTTTGCAATTGATGTAACTGTGTTAAATTCTTGATGTATTATGAAATTGATGTAACTATGAAACCAAATCTGTTTACTATTGTTCGCATGTTGTATTCTTGATGTATTATTAAATTGATGTAACTATGAAACCAAATCCGTTTACTATTGCATGTTGAATTCTTGATGTATTATGAATCAGGTATAACACACTTCCATTTCTATTTCCATTTCAGTCATTAATTAAGCTGTAATTTGTACCGTTGATGTCATTTTCATATGAAATATATTTCACTATCATGTTTTTATACTCTTATATAATGATGTGTATATGTCACAGGTTTATCAGTATGTCGTATAGAGGTATGAGCTCTTCCCGATCGTCTGGAGGCGATGGCAGTGGCCCATCGCAAGAGCCACAGCATGTTGTTGTATCTTTGGTCCCTAGAGCAGAAGGGTAATTAAAATTAAATTTTATTCAGCATCTTATTTTTTCTATGATATACGTACGTACTTATCTATATCGTACTTAAAAACAGGGGGTTCGACCTACTTCCCTCCAAGGTTGTGTTGGACGTCTCTAGAGCAACATATCGCAGTAGGATGAGTGCGTGCTGGCCGAAGTGGGACTCCATCCCTCCTCACATCGTAGAGTGCATATGGCAGGATGTTCTAGTATGTATAATTTTTTTGTTTTCCATTTTTAATTCGTTTTTGTCGTTTTTCTATTGTTTATCGTTTAAAGTGTAATCTTTTTTTCACACAGGCTGAGATAGACATCCAGACAGACGACATGATGCTGGCACGAGCATACTGGATGAGGAAGATGCGCAAGAACTACAGGGATACGATATCCGAGATTAAGAAATCCGATAAGAAACCAAAGTGGATGGGAGAGAGCGTGTATCAAGCTTGGTTGAGCTACTGGGAGACGGACGAGGCGAAGGCAAGTATACTATTTTTTTTTTGAATTATTAATTTGACGTGATTGAAAAATAATGTATCAAATTTTAAATGTAAAGGCAGAGTCGGATAGAAACTCTGCAAATAGAAATAAGAATCCCGTCACTCATCGCGGAGGATCGAAGTCGTTTCAGCAGTATCGGCAGGAGTTGGTAAATTTACTGAATAATAAATGTAAATAGTTTATGCTATATGATTCTAAATGTATAATAATTGTATGTAACAATCAAATTCAGGAAGCTGAGACACAGGGTCCTGTAAGCTATATGGACGTGTTCACCCGTACGCATGCTGTCGAGCATGTTAATCTAGACGGGACTGTTTCGTACACATGGCAGGACGATAAATCCAGCAAAAGCCATGTAAGCATATTTCATTTTATTCACTATTAGTAATTGTTAAATTATGATGAAATAAGATATGATATTATTAATTTGTTAATGCAGGAGATGTTTATGGAGCAGCGGCAGAAACTCCTTGCTGATACAGGTCGAGAACAGCTGACGACCGATGAGGAGGACGTTATTTTTGAGTCCGTTATGACTCCAGCTAAGCATGGTCGACGTTACGGCTTTGGCAATTTAGCGGTAAATAATTTACTTTTTATTAAAATACTTAAAATATGATATTTTTACCTTTTCAAGACAATAAACTTGGATTTTATTTATTTTTCAATTATTGCAGTCCAGCAGTCATAGTAGGGGACGGCGGAGCAGACCACAGAGCGGTTTAGCAAGTATAGAAGAATTGCGGACTAGAGTGTCCCAATTGGAGGAGCAGAACCGCCAACAGGCCTTGCAGACCGAACAGTTGTTAGAGTACATGCAGCAGTTTGGTGGCCGCTTCCATTCCTCGGCTGGCTCTGGATCTGGAGGAGATTGACTCATTGCTTGCTTGTTCGTCGTTCAGGTATGTTTTTTGTTTGTGTAGAATGATTTGATAGACGGTGCGGATAAATATTGATTTGTATAATTATGTATGATACACTTGGTTTTCTAGTCTTATGAGGACATGTGCATAAGAATATTGATGAATTTGTGTATTAACAATATGGTGGAACAATTATTGTTAAATGGAATGAACTTATAATCTGATGATCGAGTCGATTCCATGATTATAAGTTCATAACCCCAGCCCATTTTGGATGGAACAGATCTACTAATTCTTTTATTCCAGTTAGTAAGAGGGATCTTGAACTAAGAAATAGGCCTAGAAGCTAAAAGAGGGTATCCTGAGCAATTGCAAGAATTAGGTTCATTGATATTCCTGGTATAGTAGATGCTATCACACATACAGTCATACTCCATTCGGTGGAATTGTTGGGATGGTTATGTATGTTTTTTATCTTATTTTGATTGTATTTTTATTTATTTGTGCGTTTGTTAAGTATGTTGTAGTTTAGGTTTGGGTCTTTGATTGGATTATTGTATATTGGGTTGTGAATTATTGATATCAGAGTATTTGGAAGAGAAATGTGGTTGGAAGGCAATGCTTGCAGCGAATACCCAAAAAAAAATTTGCAGATTTCCGACGGCTCCCGACGGCTTATCGGCCAAAATTTCCGACGACTTCCGGCGCTTTCAGTCGGGCTGTAACTTAGTATTTCCGACGGATTCCGACGGGCGCTGGAATCCGTCGGAACCCGTCGGACTCCATCGGACTCCGTCGGAATAATAGACGGCGGTAGCCGTCGGAAGTACTGTTCTCCGACGCCGTCTTTTCCGACGGCTTTTTCCGACGGCCGCCGACGGTTTCCGACAGCCGCCGTCGGTTTCTGGCCGTCGGAAATGCTGTTTCTCCTTGTAGTGTTTTAGACAACATGATAGACCTGGTGGAAAATGTGTGGAAATATGGTTGGACGATAGAGACCACCATGTAGCACACATGTATGTTCTTTTAAATTGTGTCGAAGTCGCACCATTTGTCAGGTAATAATTAATTCAATTGTAATTTACTTGTACGTACATAATAATTATAACACATATTACATATATGCAGTATCTACGAATCACAGTATCCATCTGGCGATCTCAGTAAAGAATTTTCCAAATAGTTTTTGAACTATGTTTATGAGCCAAGAAACTGTGTCGTTGATGAAGGCTTAAAACATCTTGCGATTGGACCGAAAAGAAATGTGAAGACTTATCCAATATTCTTCGTCAATGGGTTTAAGTTCAACACGAAAGATTACGGAGCTGAAAAATTAACATATAACAGCGGGGTATTTGTCAAAGACAGTGCTGATCCAGATGAGCATTTAAAAGATTTTTACGGCATCTTAACCCAGATTCTAGAATTGACATATTATGTCGAACCTTTAGAAAAGGTTTTTTTATTTAAATGCATTTGGTTCGGTAACGTTCCTGGTTTCGGAATCAACATGCATAAAGAGTATAAACTTATTGAAATAAGGCATACATCACACTACTATAAGTACGATCCTTTTGTATTAGCCAAACAAGCGTTACAAGTTTATTTTACTCCGTATCCATCTTTGAAAAGAGATAAAGCGGATTGGTCTGCTGTTTTCAAAACAAAACCAGGGTTTACGTTTGACGGAAATAATATTTCAAACGAAGCAGCATATCAAACCAATCTTGAACCAAATACAGAAATAATAATAACTGATGATATTGATGTAGGGCTTTTGAATGATGAATCGAACGTCTTATTTGATGCATTCGAAAGTACCGAAGAAAATGAGATAGAATACGAAACTGAGTCTGAATCAGAAAACGATGAAGACTGATCGTTATTGATATAATTGTTATGTGATAGTGATTGAAACATGCTATGTAATAGTAAATTTCTGTAATTGTTCTGTGATGATCATTTGGTTAATTTTTATCCATATTTTGTACTAGTAAATTTTTATAATTGTTCTGTGAAAGTGATTGAAACATGCTATGTAGTAGTGAATTTCTGTTATTGTTCAGTGATGATCATTTATTTAATTTTAGGCGGTGAGATACAATCGCGAGCCCACTATGGCCGAGTTGTTCAAGGTGACGCATGCCGTTGAGAGGACTGATGAAGAAGGCAATGTTTCGTACGAGTGGACGGATGACAAATCTCAATCCGTAATGGTAAACTAATTTATTGTTAATAACAATATTTTGTCTTATTTTATTTTCAAAAACTTGAAATTCGGTTTTTATCGTGTAAAACAATTGTTTGTAATCGCAGAAGAGGTACGAAGCTGAGCGGGCTCGGGTAGCACAGTCCACTGGTCGGGAAGAGCTTACGCTAGAGGAGGAGAACACTATCTGAGATGCTATTATTGACCCGCCTTCTCGGACCGATCGACGGTATAGCTATGGAAATCTGGAGGTAAATTTTGACATGTACTAATATATAAATTTACACATGCATATGAATAGTTAAATAATTTTAATAATATTATATATATATATATGTGTACTAATATATAAATAATTATGAACTATTGTACAGGCGATGAGAATGCAGAGTGCATACAGGAGGTCCCAGCAAGAAGAGGAGATTGCTCAGTTGAAGAAAACAGTGGATGAAATAAATGATTGGAGGAAGAGTTTCTTCGAGCAACAGCTGGATGAGCGGATTGCAGCTTATTTCCAACAGCATGGGAGGATGCCTGGAGAGGATGGCAGTGATGGTGAGGAGTAGACATGCTTGTTTGCTCATGTTACAGTTTGGTATATACACATTTTCGTTGGTTTGGTGTATATATATTTCGGGATATTACGTACATATTTTGATGACTTCTAGTTGTGTTAACGGTTTGTTTGGGTTAACGGTTTGTAGTTGTGGTTGGAAAACTATGTACACATTTTGGTTGGGAAACTATGTACATATTCTGATGACTTGTATTGGTTCGGAAACTATGTTTGCTTTTGTTGGATTTTATATTGTTTGAATGTATAGTGATGTTATATGATGGATATATGATGGTTATAGTTGATGAATATAGTGTATAGTGGATGTGATGATGGTATTTGATAGTTATTGTTTGAAGTGTATATGGGCTGTGGAAGTGCATAGAATTTTCTTCAGTATAGCGACGGCTAGCGACAACTGGCGACGGCCATTTTGCACAGGTTAGCGACGGCTAGCGACGGCCATGTTGCACAGATTAGCGACGGCCATGCTGCACAGATTAGCGACGGCTAGCGACGTCCAATTAAACGTTGAAAAATTTCCACGTGGCACATTTGCAGTCGCGAGCCGTTGCGATTCTGTTGGACGACGAGGTAAATAGCTACGGTTTTTAGCGTCGGCTGGCGACGGCTTGCGACGGCCGACGACGGCTAAAAGCCGTCGCTATCTGATGTCGTTCTTGTAGTGATATAACGCATCATATCAAATATATCATATTACTCCCCCTCAAGTTGGAGTATGCAAATCACAAATGTCCAAATTGCGTAACAAATAACCAAACTGTTGACGACCAAGGGCCTTAGTCAAAATATCAGCTAACTGATGACCAGTAGGCACATACGAAGCAGTAATATTTCCACCCTGCAACTCATCACGAACAAAGTGGCAATCAACTTCAATGTGTTTGGTGCGATCATGAAACACCGGGTTCTTCGCAATATACAAAGCAGACTAACTATCACAAAACAGCCACATGGGCTTGGAATGAATCACACCAAGAAAACGCAACAATGATTTTATCCACTTAAGTTCACAAGTCGCAACGGCCATAGAACGATATTCTGCCTCCGCAGATGAACGAGAAACAATAGGTTGCTTCTTAGTTTTTCAGGAAACAGGAGAACGACCAAGAAACACAAAATAACCAAACACCGAACGACGTGTCAAAGGTCAAGCTGCCCAATCACTATCACAATAAACTATCAATTGCATATCACTGGGACGAAGCAAAATACCTTGATCAGGTTGACTTTTAATATATCGTAAGACACGGATGGAAGCATCTCAATATGCGACCTGAGAATTAATTACTCAAAAACTGAGCAAGAGTATGAACGGAATAACTCAACTCAGGTCGAGTAACAGAAAGATACACCAAGCAGCTCACCAAATGCCTATACTGCTCTGGATGCTCACAAGAATCATTCGCTGCATAAGCCAACTGATGATTCTGTTCCATTAGTGTATCAATAGATTTACAACCTAACATACCTGTCTCTATCAATATATGCAAAGCATACTTCCGTTGAGAAAGAAACAAACCCTCATCATCACGGGCTACTTCAATCCCAAAAAAATATTTCAACACACCAAGATCCTTCATATGAAAACACTTACTCAAGTATTGCTTGAACCTTAAGATCACATCATATGAGGAACTGCAATAATCAAATCATCCACATAAATTAGTACATGTAGAGGAACTTCATCTTGCTGATAACTAAATAATGAATAATCAACATAGGATTATGTAAAACCAAATTCTCGCGAAGCACAAGATAACTTAGCAAACCACTACCGAGGAGCTTGATGTAAACCATACAATGACTTGCGTAACCGGCACACTTTCCCAGGAGTAGGACTACTATGACCTGAAGGAAGCTGCATATAGACCTTTTCCTAGCATTACATACATCCATCTGAAGCAATGCCCAATTACGAGCAATAACAATAGCAAGAAAAATACGAACAGTACCCTTCTTAGCAACTGGAGCAAAGTTACATTATAATCAATACCAGCAATCTGTCGGTTACCATACACAACCAAACGTCCCTTAAGACACTCAACATCACCATTAGTATGTCGCTTTATTTTATAAATCCAACACTACCAATAGCCTTCTTAGCAGGTGGCAAATCCTCTAATGTCCACGTGCCATTCCGCTCAAGTGCATCACTCTCCTCTTTCATTGTCTGATGCTAACCTACATCCTGAACGACCTCTTTAAAGGAAGTAGGCTCTTTTTTAGATGTAATTGCTGCTAAAAATGCTTATGTCTCATAGAAAATTTATCATAATTCACATAACAAGCTATACTAAAAGGTTTGCCTGAGAAATGAGATGGAGTAGGAGAAGCCATACGAAGGTCTATTTTGCACATAATTGTGTTAGTAACATATCTTCGAAGACGAGACGAGGGAAGCTTGATGCAGTGCCCACGACCAAGATTATCACCATTTGAATCAATGCTTGAATTCTCCATGTACTCCACACCATCTAAATTAACTTCCGCACTCCCTTTCGACTCCACACCATCACACTCGTGCGTACAAGGCTGCTGGGCAGCATGCTCCATGGCTACCCCAGCGGACTGGGTTGCTACCTGCTGCTCACTCACGCCACCTCTATCTTCAACTATCACATCCTCTATGATCTCGACATATCGTGCATTACCCAAATTAGACATAACACCCAACTCATCATAATCATTAAACACGCCATTCGTGAAATTGTGGAATAGAAACTGATTCAAATGCCCATTGGGGAAGATGGAAAAGGAATCATAGGTAGAAAAAGGAAAGACAAGCTCAATAAATTTTACATCACGACTAATAAAATACACATGAGCATCGAAATCATATAAACGCCACCCCTTTGACCCAAAGGATAACCAACAAAGATACATCTTCTAGAATTAGGGCCAAATTTATCCTTAACACGAGGTTGATTCGCAGCATAGCAAAGACACCCAAATACCTTTAAAGCAGACATACTAGGTGGACTCCCAAAAAGCATTTCACATAGAGTTTTACCATCCAAAACAGGAGTGAGAATTCGATTAATAAGGTGACAGGCAGTTAAGACACACTCTTCCCAAAAATCAATAGGTAAGCAAGCTTGAAAGCGCAGGGCACGAGCAACATTTAGAACATGTTTAGGTTTACGTTCTACTCTACCATTTTGTTAGGGAGTATCACACAAGAGGTTTGATGCAAGGTGCCTTGTTGAGCAAAAAAATCCTTTACACATTTAAATTCTTGTCCATTATCATTACGCAATACCTTCACTGGCCTATTAAACTGCAATAGCAAAGAAATTTTGAATCAATTCGTCAACCTCATATTTACCGACCATCAAATATATCCATGTAGCACGAGAAAAGTCGTCAACTATGGTCAAAAATAATGAGCTCTACAACTAGAAGCAACACGATAAGGACCCCAAATATCACAATGTATTAAATCAAACAAATCAATTACTTTACTTGTACTTAATGGAAAAGAGTCACTAGGTTGTTTAGCCATAAAACAAACATCACAATTGTCATCGAAAAATTTATTCGTACTACTACTACTACTTCCAATAGGTAATAAAGAACGAGCCACTTTCATGAAAGGATGATCCAACCATCTATGTCATAACTGAGCGGAGTCTGCAACTGTGGAGTTATTTGCTTGAATACTACGAACAGGTCAAAAGAGATAGACCCCATTACACTGCTCCCCTGTACCAATCAGGTTACTCAAACTCCGATCCTGAATAGTGCATAGCTTGTTAGTGAAAAATACAATAAATTTTGTTTTTCAAGCAATTGATACACAGACAGCAAAATGCAATTGCGGATGGGTACATATAAAACATTATCAAGAATTAAGTCATGGCTTAATTTAATACGGTCTTCTTTAGTGGCAGTGTCATGTTTTCCATTTGGAAAACCAACGGGTTCTGAAGCAATTCTGTGCTATCAACAAACAAGTCAAGATTACCCGACATATGGTTTGAAGCTCCTGTATCAATAATCCATTGGTCCGAAAATTTCTTACCATGCAATTTTTGAGTAGAAGACATGGCTGAGGAAGTCTTGAGAGCTGCGATGAGCTGCTGCACTTGTGCATCGGTAAAGGTGGGTAACGAAGCACGATCCACCTCACTCCTCGGAAAATCAAATCTTGGCTATACCATGAAAAAGAAAACAAACCTCCACTTGAAACACAAGCATACACCACAAATCCACAGCACACAAAACTAATTTTCTAAAATACAGACCATGAAACAAAAAAAAACTATTTTTTGTGCCTTAACTTAGGAGGCTTTGATACCATGATAACTTCAGGAAATTTTTAGATAAAGATAACATTGCATTTCCATTCAAACTCCTAGAATATATAACCCAATATACAATTAGTCATTCCAGAAAATATATCCTTATCAATCTCTTAAAATATATAACCAAATTACAACAAGTCATTTCAGAAAATATATCCTAATATAACACACCTCAAATATATCCTAATACAATGTGTTATGTCATATATACCCTAATATAACACATCATATCAAATATATCTTATTACATATAGAGCACGAAGGGGGTCTATGTATGGAGAGGCACTTTCTGAGACTTGAAATATTAAAGGTACTACGTGCTTCCAACAGTTATGTACAGCAACGTTAACCATAACATACAATCCATCCACGCGACATAAGCCAACTTCCCTCTTATGTTATGATGAAGAATAGCCCGAATTCAACTAGGATTACCTAGGTGTGCACATACGTAGGCCTGTCAACAGATATTTTCGGATGCGGATAGTTTCGTATCTGTATCCGCATTCGAATTCGTTTTCAGGTATCCGATATTCGCATCTGTGGATACGGATGAATATTGAATGATCATCCTATCCGCTAACAACTGATGAATCAAGAAATATAAATCGAAAATTTTATTTTAATATAATTTTTTTTCGATCCCATTGATTATTAAAACGTTACAAATAGATAAATATGATGACAATAAATAGTTTTGAGCAGTTAATATGAATTTAGTGCGTATAACATAAATTTCTAACTTAATAAAATAACAGATAAATATCTTTCATATTAAAATAAACATGATTTAAACTATAATCTCGAAAAAAACCAAACAGGCAATTTTTGGATGCGGATGTCTTCGTATTCGCGTCTACGTCCATTTTTTCGGATATCGGATATTTTATTCGCTTTTCAGATACGGATGCAGACGAATTTCTGATTTTTCTGGTATTCATTAACAACCCTACAGATACATGTCATCTCCACCGTGAGCTTGAGACATAAATGGAAGTCAAACTTTATGTTTTATATAAAAATACAATTTACATTGTGGACATAGTGAGAAAACTTCACTATGAACCACTCAACACCAGTTGACTTTTTATTTACCGCATTTTATCTTCTCGTTCATTACTTAATAAATCTTGTTTTCTTGTACCAAGCTAAATAACAATTAGACTTGTCAAAATATGACTCAACCCATTTACGATACTTATAAATGGGTTGGATCAATCCAATCCATTTATGAATTTTATTAAATGGGTTGTGGATTGGGTTGACCCATTTTTAAAAGGGTTAAAAATGAATAATCCATTTACCCATTTATTAAAAACTTAAAATTTGAAAATATAAATTTTGAAAATAAGAATTTTGAACACACGTTGTAGTTTTCTATAGAGACTGACAGTTGTATTTAAAAAATAACACACTACCACATCTTCATATTTGAACTCCATCTAGTGCAGAATCCGCTATTTTTTTGTTTAGACTGCAATAACTTCTTCATGTTAACTCGGAATCATGCAAAACTTCGACCGATTAACTCTCACCTAAATTACTAACAACATGTAATGCTCTGATATTTCATCTTATGAACGCGCACTGTAGTTCTTCATGGAGACTGACAATTGTACTTAACAAATAACAGGCCATCACATTCTCATATTTGAACTCCACCTAATGCAGAAGCCGCTATTTTTTTTATTTAGACTGCAATAACTTATTCATACTACCTCGAAATCAAGCGAGACTTTGACCGATTAACTCCCACCTGAATTACAGATAATGCAGAACACTTGGATATTTCATTTTGTGAACGCACAATGTAGTTCTTCATTGAGACTGATAGTTTTACTTAGAAAATAGCAGGCTAATACGTTCTTATATTTGAACTCCGCCTAATGCAAAAGCCGCTATTTTTTTGTTCAAACCGCAACACATTGTTCACACTAACTTGAAATCGGATAAGACTTTGACCGATTAGCTCCCCCTAAATTACGGACAATATGGAACACTCGGATATTTCATTTTGTGAATGCATACTGTAGTTCTCCATGGAGACCGACAGTTGTACTTAGAAATTAACATACTACCGCATTCTCATATTTGAATTTTGATGAAAATTAGAATTAAATTTTAAATTTTTTATTTTTTATCAAAATTCAAAACGTGAAAATTAAAATTGGAATTATTTTATATCTATTTGTTTTTTATTAGTCAAATCAAATTTAAATCTTTAAATGGGTTAAATGGATAACATGCTTATTAAATGAGTTGGGTTATAAACGAGTTGGATCGTAAATGGATCGAAAAAAAAGGGGTCATAAATAGGTTAGTCAAACTCGATCAAACCCATTTTGACCCGACCAGACCCGTTCGACAGGTCTAATAATAATACTTTCCAAACTTCGCTTTACTTACCCTTCTTAGACCAAAATAATTTTGATCTTCATTTTTTTCCTTTCGTGGTTCATCTTTAAATTGCAAGCCTCTTTTATATACAACATGTTGGTATAGCAACATGTTTTGCAAATAGCCTCATGTTGCACGTAGAGGTAATGTTGCATACTGCCTTGATCTTCCCAAAAGCCTGCTCATAGCGAGAGTCCCATACATTGGTACCACTTTTTTTTCCCCCTAAATGGACGCATATAAAGTATGGATATGAACATGTTTTGTATGCATTTCAAGAAGATGGGAAAATACACCTAACCACGTCTTACACATGCACATTGTCAGATTGGTGCACAAGAGATATAATACTAAAATGCATACTTAAATCAACCAATGTTTACAGGTCTCCAAAAGCTCAGTCAAATAATAAATGCTATAATTTGACATCATGGATGGATCTAAAATGAACAAAATTTTCTACAGCAAAATGTTATAAGATTCTTCAATAAAGAATAGAATATTAAAAAGTTTACTTCAGATCTCGGGGACAATACCAGGATTTTAGTCTATTGTGGACATCTACAATTCACACGTAAAATCTAATGGATAAAAAATTAAGCAAGCTTTGTTAGCATAGTTAATTTTGACACTTTCATGCACATCAAAGTAACTAAGTCCAAGTAATTGCATATTTGATACTAATTTTAATTATAAATGGATGCTAGCTTAAACCACCTATATTAATTATTTAAAAATTAGCCAAAAGGGCCTCTTTAGCCAGTGCAATTAATTTCTAGGACACATATTTGAAATAATTACTTTAAAGACAAAATGTAGAATAATAAATTTCTAAGTTTCAAAAATCTATGAAATTATGTTTTTGAAAGTAATTGGACTGCTGACTTTGTCCTTAAAAATAATTATTTTGTTGACTGTGGCTATGAAATTAATTTTTATGGATGTGTGTCCTAAAAACTAATTGAACTGCAAAGTTTCTCCTTCTAGTGAAATGCCCCCTTTTAGAAATTATAAACAGCAAATTGTTACACTAAGCAACAACAGAAGGAGCGAAGCTACACTAAGCAACAAATAGGAGCATGTAGCAAATATAAACAGGAAACTACACCAAACAACAAACGTAGACAACAACAGCACCAAATCTACATTGCATACAGATTGAGAATTCGAACAGCAATAACATAGCAGACATCAGCAAATTGGACACCGCAAGCATCAGTAAATTGGAAATTTAGAAGCAACTATACATTTTCTAAATCATTTACCAGTCATACAGCAATAAATTGGGAATTTGTGGGCAGAGTATGGGGATTAGCAGCCAGCTTCAGACGTCACAGGTCTAGTACATATATAATTAGCAAAATATTTGCTCAGTTACTACAGCATGCAAACATGGAAATCCACATATAATTAACTGACATCACACAATCAAAGAAAACTAGATTGCTCACTATTATTGTACTTTTCATTACAAAATCATGGTTATTTGGTACATAAATATTTAACTATGGTCATGATGTAAATTTTATTATGTGTAAACTATGATACCATTGTGAAAATAACAGTGTTTTTTCATTTGTAATTTATTGGCAATAAATTACAAGTGGTGTGTAAACTCATATTAAAATAATTAATAGTGACGATCTAATCAAAACCAAATGTGTTATCTACTATATGTGGTTATTGTTTTTATAGTCATTTAACCAAAATTTATTTGTACTAAATTACGTTGTGAGCGTTTATTTTCATCAAGGATCCGCATGAACTCTAAGAACACTCTTAGCGCATATCGCTGCGCTCCAACTGGAATAGCACAGAATATTATTACTAACACAAAATATTCTTAGAAGTTAGAACAAAGGAACAACACAAGAAGACACGTGAAGTTACATAAACAGGTCCCACACAGTAGCAATGATTTTTCCTCGATGGAAGAAAAAAACTTTTAGTTACAAATAGAGTGGAGCACAAGCACTGAAAAATTAAGTATAACGAAACAATGAATGACACTAATGAAGAAAAGGCGGAATGCTATGACATTTGTAGACGCTTGAGCAACAAGTTAAATGAATATAACGTGGATGAGATCTGCATAAAAATATATTAAAAGACCATATAATCAGCCAGGTAAAGCAATACAGATTCAATAGCCAGCATGCGCAAATACCTTTATATGGAAAATAATGTACTAGATTTCCTAGAATTTTTACTGTACATAGTGTTAGCCTTATCTTTTTTTACAAGTCATTATCAACCTTTGTTTAAAAATTAGAGTATACAATAATCCATGTACTTTGACACATGCAACCCATGCATCATAAATATAACTATATAAAAGATAAGGCTCAAGATGCTTTTAAACCAAGGTTTGAGGTTTCAATTGAAAAATTAAGATTTCGATCATTTCATTTTCGAGACAAAACCAAACTGAAACCATGTTTCAATAATAAATAAATAAAATAAAACCCACTGAACATCAAATTTTATAGAAGAAGCTAAAACAATAATGAATTTGAGTTTTAAATATATGAACATTCAAAATATGAAATGTTAACTTTAGAAACATACAAAATCACAAAATATATATATGAATTACGTAATTAAAACAGTTGAAAACAAACTGATGAATAAATACTTTTTAGTGCCATGAATATTTATGATTAATCAGTGATATTCATTTATATCTTATTTTTCAAATAAAGATACATTATACATTTCATTACAATAAATTAAAAAATGCGTAAACATATGAACAATAAATAACAAAATCCAAAGCTGAACCTTAAAACTCAAATTCCTAAAATTTAAGAGTTAGATCCAAATTTCAAACAACAAAAACTGAAACCGAAATCTGATTTAAACAACCAAAATGGAGACAATATCATATTATATTCATAATAACAAAATAGTTACGAAGCCCATCAAAGACTGAGAAAAATACTAAAAATCTAATTTGATATATAATATTGATGTGGTATTGAATTATCAGTTTTATTAATGATTCTTGAAAAAAATTGGTATTGCTGTGTGTACGATAAATTGATAAGTTTCACTATTCCAAAATTATATAGTCATTTAAGAATTCAAAAAATAAATGAGAAATTGAAAGGGAAGAAAAAAAATCAGCTATGTGACTGAAATATGACATTTTAAGGAGACCGTAACTTATAGAGCATAAATTTTGAATTAGTTAAGATGACGGAGATATGCAGAAAAATTATTATTTGGACAGATTTTTAGAATTAAAAATAATTCAATTGTGAAGGAAAATATGGGGAGAAAAATAAATATACAGCTTTCTTAGGACTTGAGGTAAAAAGATTAGCTCTAACTTCTAAATTTATTGTCATGCTTGAAACATATAAACTAACATAATTATATGAACGTCGTTACGTGTGTGGTATGATACTTAAAAGAAGACTTTTATGTCATGTATATAATACACAAAAATAGGATTCGGCTCAGCAACCACCTCTTTCGTTATTTAACTTCCATTTTCTTTTAATTTTAGCAAGACTATTTTAATATCACATGATATTGTTACTCAAAATGTTTTTGACATCAATTTAATCTTTGCCAAAGTTAAGATAAATATATATTTAAATAATGAGCCATGGCATAGACTCTGTTTTACCAAAAATTATGGTAATTTCTTTTGTAGTTACCCTTTCTATGCTACCCAAGTTTGATTGGTAATGAACCGCAAACATTTTATCATATGATCGCCATTTCAATGTCGGATTGCAAACACTTCACATGAATCAATCAAAATAGTCACATTCAACCAACAATTTAATCCTACATTTTAAACAAATTTTATTTATAATCCAAAAAATCAACAAATCTAAACATTATAGATTACACCACCAGAAGAAATCTTACTTCAATGTTTTTGCTTCCTAAAAATTTAACTTATTTGATTTCCTAATGACTAAACCCAGGAAAAAAATATGAATTCCAGTAGAATTAGGATTATGATTCTAGATAATTTGGGACTATAATGCTCGAGACTGCCAAGAATGCTCTTACAAATCACGTATTGTTTAAGTGAAACCTAGAAGAAGATAGACATTTAATACTCAATTGGAATATTAATAAAGAAGGTTAAGCCTATAACCTTCGAAATCGCTATAAATCCAATTTCAAAATGTTGTCCTATACTAGAAACCAAAAATGTGGATAAACTCATTTACTTTGAAAATGCACATACCAGCTCTCTTTAAACTGCAAAACAGACCCACCAGGCTTTCCCAAATCCCACCAATCCATCCCAAACCCTAATCCACCTATTGCAAACTCAAAATTAGATCCCGTCTAACCACTCCATACCCAACCAACCCCTTACTTTCCCAAACCCTCCTACACCCGACTCTACCTCACACTGCAATGCACCGAGCCCATGCATAGTGGGTCAATGGGTATCTCAAATTCTGTTGGATATTTTCAACATTTGGCCTCTAGTTTTGTTTTGAAGGAAAGAAGAAGAAGAGGGGAAACTATTGTCCCACACCATAGGAAAGAGGAAGCATGTCTATGTTTATATAGATGTTTCTCAAATGAAGGGTTGAGCTCTTTGGGCATCCAAAGCTTGCTCTGTTGTGAAGAGGGAGACCATGCACCGTCTCCACACACGCGCGCGCCGCCCCGTCCGTGCCGATCGTGCCGTGCCTGGCCGGGTCTCGGGTTTCGGGTCCAAACGATATAATTTTGGACCGGATCTGCAAACAGTAAATGGGCCAAGTTCGGCCCGTTGAGGACCCAAAACTGTTCGAAATTCGAATAGAATTAGCGGACATGATTTTGGCGGGAGACGCAAGCAAACGGTCAGATCCGTTCAAACGAACGGGTACGGACGCGGCTGTTAACGAATGGAAGCATCCATTCGTTGCCTATAAATAGTAACACCCAGGGCTGTTGCAAAATCACTTTCTTCCTTGCAGTTTTCGTAACACTTTTCTCTGTTACGTAAACTTCTTCTTCCAGAAATTAACAACGTCCAGAAACGTTGCTAATCTATACTTCTTCTTTCTTCATTCGATTTCTTGCTACTTGCATCAATTCAGAGATTATATACAAAGTGTTTCTTGGTCGGATCAAGAACCGTACAATTCTTGAATCCGATTACACTGTTTGACGACTTGATTGAATCCTGAAGGTTATAGTTCGATACCCGATTGTACGTGGTGGGTTGAACTATCGTCTAAAAGAATCTACCCTAGGTCCTTCAAGTCCGTAGTACAGTTTCATCGCTATCTCCATCGTCTCGAACCGCAAATTTACCAACAATTTTTAGACGATAGTCTTCAACAGTGGAAGGTTCGAGCGCGTTGCAAGTGATGAATCAACATTTGACTCGATTGGAGCGGTTTGACGGGGATAACTTCACTTGTTGGCAAGAGGCAATGAAGTTCTTCTTGATCACCGTCAAGTTGTTCTATATATTGGAAGACGGATTGGAGGAGATTCCAGAAGAAACTGACAAGGACGATGCTGCGCTGAAACTGAAACGTGCCAAACGCAAAGAAGACGACTTCCTATGTAGAGGGCACATCCTGAATGCATTGTCAACTTCTGTGTACAACGCACATCGAAGCCTGGAAACTGCTAAAGCACTTTGGACTGCACTGGAGAGCAAATACCGTATATCCGAGGCAAGTAATAAGAAATTTCTTATTTGTAATTTTATGGATTTCAAAATGATCGCCAATAAGTCCATAGTGGGACAAGTAAGTGAAATCTTACTTTTGGTGAATCAACTTAAAGATGCTAGTATCGATCTCCCTGAATCTTTTGTTGTTGGGGTCTAATTTCTCGACTTCCTCACTCTTGGAATGATTATAAGAAAAAATTGAAACATGCGGAAACGGATTATGATTTAGATGGTTTACAGCGTCATCTTCGTATAGAAGAAGACTCTCGTAAACGTGAACTAGATGATAATCCGCAAACTGAGTCTCATACGAAGGTTAATAATGTCGAAATAACAGACAATTTAAAGCCTAAGAATGAGACACAGTTTAAGAAGAAAAGTCATCCTAAGAACAACAAATAGAAAGGAGCTTGTTATTTCTGTAACAAGCCCGGTCATGATGCCCGAGACTGCCGTTTGCGGAAGAAACAACAAAATGTGAATATGGTCGAAGACTCGCTTGTGGCTGTAGTACAAGTGGCAAACTCCGTTAGTGGTATAGGTAATGATTGGTGGCTTGATACTGGAGCAACCATTCATATTTGCAAAGACCGTAGTCTATTCAAGACCTACGAAGAAAATGGAGAAGCGAACGAAGTTACTGGAGCGAACTAGGTTCCGAGTAAAGTCATGGGAAAGGGCACTATAGAACTACCACTCACCTCTGGGAAAGTTCTTACTTTAGTCAATGTATTTTATGTACCAGACATTTGTAAGAATTTGATATCTGGATACCTTCTTAACAAAGGAGGATTCAAGATGGTGTATGAGTCTGATAAGTTAGTGTTGTCCAAGAACGGCAAATTCATTGGACAGGGATACTCTTGTAACGGCATGATTAAGTTGAATCTAATAAAGAAATCCTTAGTTTATATTGTTGATTCAGTTAGCTTATGGCATAGTAGGTTAGGACATGTTAATTATAATTCCCTTAAAAATATGCATAAGTTAGGATTAATTTCTGATTGTGATTTCAATTCTATCTCTAAATGTGAAATTTGTGTTCAAGCAAAAATACACCGAAAATCTTTTAAATCTGTAGAAAGGAAAACCGGTTTGCTTGATTTGGTATATAGTGATGTGGGTGACCTAAAAAGTCATATCACCTATGGTGGTAACCAATACTATATCACATTTATTGATGATTATACTAGATATGCTTATGTTTAGCTAATGAAAACAAAAGATGAAACCTTTGATAAATTTAAGATTTACAACGCCGAAGTTGAAACACAATTAGGAGTTAAAATTAAAGTATTACATTCGGATCGTGGTGGTGAATATTTCTCAAATGAGTTCACGTTGTTTTGTAAACAACATGGTTTAATTCACCAATGCACTGCCCCTTATACACCACAACAAAATGGTGTCGCTGAAAGGAAAAATAGAACTTTAGTAGAGATGGTTAATGCCATGCTTATTAGTTCTAATTTACCTAATAATTTGTGGGGAGATGCTATGTTATCTGCTTGTTATATATTAAATAGAGTACCACTTAAAAAGAATAATATTTTCCCTTATGAATTATGGTTTAATAGAAAACCTAATTTGAATAGATTAAAAGTTTGGGGTTGTTTAGCATATGTTAGAAAACCAGACCCCAAACGACCAAAGTTAGGAAATAGAGCTTTTAAATGTGTTTTTATAGGTTATTCCCTTACTAGTATAACTTATAGATTCTTAATGCTTGACACCTTAGGTATTATAGAATCAGTAGATGTGGAATTTTTTGAAAATCAAACTGTTTAGATTCCATTAAGATCATCTAGTCCTGATACGACTAATGATGTCAATGACGATGAGTATGCTCCTACTCAAAACAACAAGGATGTATCAGTACCAGATCATAGTACTGAACAAAGGAGAAGTAAAAGAGCGAGAATTGAGAAGGACTACGGTCCTGACTTCATAACATATCTTATAGAAGGTAGTAAGGACGAAGTCCTTAATGTAACTAGATATGTAATGAACGTCGATGATGATCCTAAGACTTATTCTGAAGCTATGAATTCCAAAGATTCCATTTTTTGGAAAGATGCTATCAATGATGAAATGAACTCCATATTGTCTAACCAAACCTGGGTTTTGACTGATTTACCTCCTGGTGCTAAACCAATAGGATGTAAATGGATATTCAAGAAAAAGTTGAATACAAATGGATCCATTGATAAGTTTAAAGCCAGATTAGTTGCTAAGGGATATAAGCAAAGACACGGAGTAGATTACTTCGATACTTATGCTCCTGTTGCTCGCATTTCTTCTATACGTTGTTTAATAGCACTTGCATCCACTCATAAATTGGTCGTACATCAAATGGATGTAAAGACTGCTTTTCTAAATGGAGATTTAGAGGAAGAGATATATATATATGGAACAACCAGAAGGTTTTAAAACCCCTAGCCAAGAAAAGAAAGTTTGCAAATTGGTAAAATCTCTTTATGGCCTGAAACAAGCTCCTATGCAATGGCATGAGAAGATTGATAAGATAGCATTGTCATATGGCTTCATTGTTAATGATGCTGATAAATGTATTTATAGCAAATCGGATAATACCGGTGATGTTATAATATGTTTATACGTTGATGACATGCTAATATTTGGTTCTAATATATCATGTGTAATTGAAACTAAAAGGTTTCTATCCTCTAAGTTTGATATGAAAGATCTAGGTGAGGCTGACGTAATTCTAGGAATTAAACTCATAAGGAAAGAGGGGGAGTTATTACTAACCCAATCTCACTATATTGAGATGTTCCTTAAGAAGTATGGTCATTATAATGACAAACCAGCCCCAACTCCTCTAGATCCTAGTATTAAATTACTAAAGAACACTGGACGTACCATTTCTCAACTTGAGTACTCTAGTGTTATTGGGAGTCTTATGATTGCTATGCATTGCACCAGACCTGACATTGCACATGCCATTAGTGTGCTATGTCGATTTACGAGTAATCCAGGTTACGAACATTGGAAATCTATTTCCAGAGTTCTAGCATATCTAAAAGGAACCATTGACTATGGTTTATCTTATAAAGGATATCCTGCTGTTATAGAAGGGTATAGTGACGCAACCTGGAACAATGTAGAATCCAAATCCAAGTCTACAACTGGATGGATCTTTACATTAGGGGGTGCATCGGTATCTTGGGGTTCCAAGAAACAAACTTGCATATCTGACTCAACTATGTTATCAGAATTAATTGCATTAGCAGATGCATGTAAGGAGACAGAATGGCTTAGGAATTTATTAATAGAAATTCCACTATGGAAGAAGCCATCTCCAGCAGTCTTGATTAACTGTGATAATCAGGCTACGATATATAATGTCTCTAATAAGACATATAATGGAAAGTCTAGACACGTGAGTCTAAGACATCAGATGATATGACAATTACTCAAACGAGGAGTAATAACTGTTGACTATATAGAAACAAAGAAAAACTTGGCTGATCCTCTTACTAAGAGTCTTCCAAAGGCAATGGTTTCTATAAAATCAAAGTAGATGGGACTAAGGTCTGTGAATGAAGTTTGATCGTCCTTAACAGAAACCCAACTTATGTCTTGAAATGGATAGACAAAGTTCAATGGGTACCAACAAATTAAGAGAACGATTATGGAACACTAAATCGAAAACTCCCATAGTATTTAGTGTTGGATTCTGCAAGAACAAAGGATGGATAATAGATCCTTAATAAGTCTAGAAAATTAAAAGGTGTATCGCAGAAACACCTTAAGAGACATACCTATATGAGTATGGAAATCAGGCCGTTTCCTAAGAAAGTAAGACCGCTTTCTAAAGTAGACTCATGAATCCAGGATTAAAGCTCATGGCCATTAACGTGCTAGCAATACAGAACACTTTACCTAAGAAAATAAACATATGTGATTGTTCCGATTTTATCGTTAGGGATACTTGGTTCAAGATTCGTTCACCATAGAATCTCGATAAGGTTTTGAATGGTTTACACTAAGTGAAGGTTCAAATCCAAAAGATACCTATCATGTATGTGTTGGTTTTCACGATGACGCAAACTCTTGTCCCTGAACTACGTTAGGCTTGATCCCACTTAGGTACGTAGGCAATCACTCAAGTGATGCAGTCATTCCATTTTTAAATTAAATTGTTTTAATTATCCAATCTTGAAAATAGGGGGAGAATGTTGGATATTTTCAACATTTCGCCTCTAGTTTTGTTTTGAATGAAAGAAGAAGAAGAGGGGAAACTATTGTCCCACACCATAGGAAAGAGGAAGCATGTCTATGTTTATATAGATGTTTCTCAAATGAAGGGTTGGGCCCTTTGGGAACCTAAAGCTTGCTCCGTTGTGAGGAGGGAGACCATGCACCGTCTCCACACACGCGCGCGCCGCCGCCGTCCGACCGACCGTGCCGTGCCGGGCCGGGTCTCGGGTCTCGGGTCTCGGGTCCAAACGATATAATTTTGGACCGGATCTGCAAACAGTAAATGGGCCAAGTTCGGCCCGTTGAGGACCCAGAACTGTTCGAAATTCGAATAGAATTAGCGGACATGATTTTGGCGGGAGACGCAAGCAAACGGTCAGATCCGTTCAAACGAACGGGTACGGACGCGGCTGTTAACGAATGGAAGCATCCATTCGTTGCCTATAAATAGTAACACCCAAGGCTGTTGCAAAATCACTTTCTTCCTTGCAGTTTTCGTAACACTTTTCTCTGTTACGTAAACTTCTTCTTCCAGAAATTAACAACGTCCAGAAACGTTGCTAATCTATACTTCTTCTTTCTTCATTCGATTTCTTGCTACTTGCATCAATTCAGAGATTATATACAAAGTGTTTCTTGGTCGGATCAAGAACCGTACAATTCTTGAATCCGATTACACTGTTTGAGGGCTTGATTGAATCCTGAATGCTATAGTTCGATACCCGATTGTACATGGCGGGTTGAACTATCGTCTAAAAGAATCTACCCCTAGATCCTTCAAGTCTGTAGTACAGTTTCATCGCTATCTCCATCGTCTCGAACCGCAAATTTACCAACAAATTCAGACAACGGGTTGAATGATGCGATGTGGATGGTACCGGATAAAGTCGAGAATGCTATCGAGGGAGTGGTGGTGGTTGTTTTTGAGAACGGTGATTTTTGAAGGGGAGGGGATGGAGGTGAGTAATGTTAGATTATGGATGGGGTCAGAGTCTAGGGATGGAATGTCGATGGAGGATGAAGTGGCGGTGGCGATGGAGCATGAGAAAGGAAGGAAGGGAGAAAACAGACGGATTCATTGGTTTTGATTGGGGGATGTTGAAAAATTAGGGGATGACATTGCTTATTGTTTGGGAACTGGGATCCGGATTTTGGGGTTTATGAGAAGTCGGCACAGACAGAAAACCATGGTACCACCGTGTTATGATCAGTGAAAAGCCTTTGTTGTTTCAGTTCCCCACCAAAACCTGAAAACCACGCCTTGTTATTGCCTCTTTAGAAAGCGTAGGTCATTTCAACCACTATATTTTTTTCAATTGAACGTCAGTAAATGGTAGGCCCGCCTATATCCTCGCCAATGTCTGTTGTATTAGAATTTTAGCCCTCGGTTCTAACTAGGAATGGCAATCGGACGGGTTGGGGAGGGTTTTTAGTGCCCCATACTCATCTCGGATTTTTTAGACCTTGCCCCAGCCCTGTCCCGTAGACCCGGTGCGGGTCTGGAATTTTGCCCCGTACCCGAGACCCGTACGGGTCAGGGTAGACCCGACCCGCCTCAAGACCCGATGAGTCTTATGTATTGATTCAAAATTGTATACCAACTTACATATATTTATTTGTTTATACTCATTATCACCAAATAATACATGAAAAACAAATAATAACGTGTCTAAGGAAAGCTAGTAAAAATGATGTGTACAATAACAATTCATAAAATATATACATATGTTATTGTATAATTACCAATGACGCAACTTAATACTCTAATTTTTTATATAGATTATTTATTGGAACATTTTAATATCCATGCTAGATTCACTTATATCTAAGAAGATTAATAAATCATTATAGTAATAAAGCAGTTTCATCAGATGTTAGTAGTGTGGGTCGAGTTGGGGCGGGTCAACCGAGCCCCAACCCGACCCTAGACCCGGAGCACTCAAGAACGGATCACGGGTCTAGTCGCCCCAATAACCCAATGGGGTGGGTCTGTACGGGCCAAAACAGGGGCGGGACGATCGGGTTTGGACCCTAGACCCGCCCCATTGCCATTTGTAGTTCTAACAACTATAATATAAAAACGCTAATTTGATAAGTTTTCTTACAAACTAAATCTAGATTTGAAATATAGACTTATGTTCAAGTCATAAATGCTCACATAAATTAGAATTTTATTTTATATCACATGTCTAAATGATATTCTTCATTTTATTACATAGGAGCGAACAATTTTCTTTATTATACACACTTGATGTGAGAATTAGAACAAATCAACTTCCATGATTTTATTTTATTTCAATAAAGATTTTTTTTCAACTCTGCTATTTTCGATAAATCTCATATTTATACCGTTATAGCATTTTGCATCTTCACGGTTATGAAACCGCAAGGCGTTTTAATTGCATAGATGTAGTTGAATGTGAAAAGATGGTGCATGAAATTAGGATGCTACGAATTCATAGAGTTGGCAACTAGGGTGCCTTAGCAATACAAATGTACTCCGTTTTCGCATTCGATGCCAGACTAAGGTAAATAATATTCCTATCAGATTTATTTAGCGTGTGGGAATCGATTTATTAGCGCCTGACGCCCATGGCTATATTTCTTCAAAAAAAATTAATCACCTTCTCGATATCCATTTCACATACAACTTTCATAACACAAAATCACATCTCTCTTTTGCTAAATTACCTAGGTTTGAGCCCTGCCTTGCACATATTCTCGCAGAAAATAGTACCCGGGGTTTATCTGAGCTATGAGTTGAAGCGGACACGCACGACTTAATTCCCTTCAAGAGTTATCGGTCCGTCGCGTTCTCCTGAGTATATTCAAAAAAAACTTACCCATTCAAGATACCTCTTTCGAGTAACAAAAACATACACTTAGTTCAGTCGGAACATAGTCTCGGATTCGGTATTATAGTTTCGATCCAATACGAGTCGGGTTTTATTGGATTTAAACTATACATTTTAAATCTAGATCGGATTTAATTTGAGATTCGATTCTACTTGGGTCGGTCTATTCGGGTTTAGGTAGATAATAACATAAAAAATGTACATATTATTACATTTTTGGATCGGATTTTTAGGATCGAATTGGGTTAGGTATGTTTTTTGGATTTAAATCATACTTTTCATCACTCTTACCCATTCCAAACCCAGTGGATACGAGTCTTCTTGGGTCGAATCAGGTCTATGGAATCCGATTGTAATTGTTGGAACCTGGCCAGCCCGTGGCGAAAGTTATGGGTAAATTTCTAATTTTTTACTATATTGGATCTTAATTAGGCTTAGTAAGTCAAAAAATTTATATAATATTTCAAAATTTTATTTAAATAAAATCTTTTATTTTATTTAAATTTATAATATGATGTTGTATAATTTAATTATGTTATTAAAGATACGCATGTATCATATACACATATCTATATGCGTAGTGTAGCATATAAATCTGTGCAAGATATAACATGCTCGTGTATAGGTATTGAAATTTACACCACAAAGAACTCGTTAGCTCAACCGTTATAAAAACGTATTGTCCAAATATATGTTTTTATACACTTTTATATAAATATAAGATGTTATGAAAATTATATCTTATATTATAAAGTATCTTAGGTCAACAAGTTAAAGCGAAGCATTTTTTGAGTTCTCGAATATAAACTTCTTGCTAATAACTTTCCAAACAATTTTTTAAAGCTATTTTGTAATAAAAAAAAGCATTTGAAGTTGACTCTATTTCCACGTTCTCATCTATTTATCGTTAACACAAACGTCGTTGCCTTCATCTCCAATCTACAGGACCAAAGGAACCAGGACTTCTTCTTCTTCAGCCAATCTTGATGGTCCAAACCAGGTTACTTTGCTACAATCAAAAATATGAAGTTCAAATTTGTATAAATTTTGGTCAGTTTGCTTTCGATTTTGAATTTTATCTTTTTTCGTATGGAGTTTTTCTATTCATTAACTACTTTTCTATAATACAACTAGGAATTTTCATATATGGATCTATTTTAATGTTTTTATTCTTGAATAATTAGCTTTAGGTCTAAATGCATCTGTATTGCGTTACTTTTGATTTTATCACGTTGATTGTTGGGTTCGAGTGTGAAAGAGGAATTGATTTTGATTTCATAACTTATTGTAAATTATTATAGAAAATAGAAGCTACTTTAAAAAAATTATATATATGTATGTATATGTATATCTCCGTGTGTGTACAAAATTGAAGACGAAATTCCATATCGATTTAACCTCTCTACCCTTACTAATCTATTTGGAATCTAGGTTGGATAACTTCAAACATTAGTTTAGCTTGGGTTCCATATTATGTTGCTCATGTATGGTTCTAATGTTTGAGCGAATAGTTAACCTTTTTGAAATGCAGTGGAGGTTTTATTGCAAATAGGAACATGGCAGTCTTTATATTCATTTGCTTTCTAGAAACATGTCAAGGGCATATGAACTTGGATCTTATTCTTATGTAGATAATGCCCGTTATATAGTTTTAGAGTTTTTTTAAAAATATATTATCCAAAACTTACTTACTATTGCTGCTAACCAATTCTATCACTAGACCGTTGATGCGTGTATTCTATAGTATCATAGCATGGTTCGGAAGGCGTTGCTTAGAGTACGGAAAAATGATATCAGTTGCTAATGCTCTTCACTATAAGAGGTTCAAATAATTTACTACATGGTTTTTTGAATTATACTTTGTGTGACGACCCATTTTTTTGAATGATTCAAGTCAATAATAAACAACACATGTCCAACTCAAAACGTTCAAAAAAGAGACTATCAATGGGTTTTATTCTAAAGTGATAAGATACAGAAGAACAAAATATAGAATCTCATAGCGAACGACAAAATATAATAAATATAGACAAAGTTCATGAAGCTGTTTTGCAATATACATTTGATTTCATTTTTATAGATATATTAGACATCACAAACAATGTAGTTGAAATATACTTGTAAATATGGTATTCAAATTTTATCTTCACCTTTGAGAATAAATGTCTTCGAACACTGAAATACTCAGGCGAGCCCGAGTGTAAAGGAAAAAAAATACGCTCTAACCAGAACTAAAAATTCTCATATAAGCGAAATAAAATCAGGTGAAATATGGTTGCAAATAACTTCATTTTTGTTTTAAAGATTCACAAAAAAAAAGTTTTGAGAGCTTTCAAACACCTTTATAGAATTTCCAGTAAGTTTCATAATTTCCAATCGATTTAATAGTTTTCACAGTTTCGAACAACCACTTCAAGCTTTAAATTTTCAAGATTATCAAATCATCAAAATAAATACAGGTTCCTTTATTAAATATTTTTCCAATATTCAACTGAAGTTTTCTGAAAATTCAACTTACTTTACAATTTTCAAAGTATCGATAATTCAATTTTTAAGGTATAAAATACCAAAATTAATAAATGGTTGAATTTTAAACACGAATTTCCTTACAAAACATTTTTTTACTATATAAAGTTATAGAAAATTTTAGAAATATATGTATTATTATTAAATTTGAATCTAAAAGTTTTATAAATGAATTTATAACTATTTTTGGAAAATCGGATTTGACCAAATTTACAAAATTTAATTCTTAATAACATAAATTTCTAAAGTTTGAAAAATTATCAGAGTTTAGAATCCAATTTATAAAAACCATTCAAATTTTACCAAACGGCAATCAAATCCAACAATCACAATCCGGTCGAAGTAGTCAACAATACAACCAACAATTCACATGCCCAAATAGGATGTCCAAAGGTTCATATCGCAATTCAATGGTCAGTTCGTCAGTATGGAAAATTATATACTGATGATCATAATAATGTGGGTGATAATACGGATATATCAAAACCAATAAATAATATACATCCAATCAAAATATCATCCACCACAATATCAATAAACATCCAATCAACCAATTCAACACATATCACAACGGTCATACATCATAAAATGTCGAGGTGTTTAAATAGCACGAATATTCAATTTCAATGTCAATATAAAAGTCAATTTAGATGCCAGTTTAAATTTTATCAATTCAATTTCAATCAATGCAATATCAAAAGCAAACAATATAATTTATCACTTCAATGATCAGTTTAACTTGTAGTAGTAATTTTAGTATTACATGAGTGGTTTTACTCACTCAATTTTTAATGAATTTGAAAAATATGATAGAAGTGAACAATAACGAATCCAACTCCACGACGAAGATAACGCTGATACAAATCCAACGCAAAAGACCTCATCCAAATTAAACCTCGTACAACAGAGATACGAATTTATTAATATCATGAAATTTACAGCTTGATAAATAACAAAATAAATTTACCAATTAGGTTAATTACCGTTCTTAATCACGTATTTGCCGCCAATCCTTTCCATCGAAACCATATCTTTCCTAAAACTCACGCCGTTCGATTCTTTTCCTACCGGCTCTGCTGTGGCCTTCGACCGTCGCTACACGACCACCACTTCTCGCCCAGACCTCGACAAGACCTACGTCGCTGGCCTCGACTTCAATTAAACCCAAAAAGACGACGTCGATAAACTCCAAAATTGATCGCCACCATTGCCCTTTGACCACCAAACTTTGCCAAAATGTAGACCTGGCCTTCCCTTTCGACTTTACTTTATGCGCCACTTGCCAAAGACCGTTAACAATGGTGAAAAACACAACCCTAGTTGTACTAACCACAGCCAATTTTCGGTCGTCTCGCTCCTCCGATCGACGATCCAACCGGTCATCCTCTACATCTTGCTAGGACGAACACTTCACTAGTTAGGCACTTTGCCTGAATCAGCCTTTAGCGGCACCGACTGACGATTGCTATTAAATGGAGGGTTATGGTTTTCGGCAGGCTACGCAAATGAGAGAGAGGGAGACATTATATAGATTTATTCGATCACCGTTCGTCCAAAATCACGGGCCCCAAATTAGACGTGCTCACCAACGTTCCTATTCAAATATTCCTATTCTGGACAAAATAAAAGTGGTCTCGAGTCCTTAAAAGTTTGTCTGCGACTATTCGAGTTTTAGTTCATTGATAAAATCAGCTAATCAATTTCATTATCTAAATAATTTCAAATTTAAAAGTTATGAAAAATTCTAATTTCATTTTAAAATAGGTTACAAAATTTCTCTTTCTTTTTAATTAAAGATTTCAATAAATATGATTCCAATTAAATTCAATATTAAATTCCAAAACAAATTCTAATAATAAAACAACCACTTTTTTCTAGTAATTCAAATACATTTATTCAATTTATTGGATACGGCAAAAGTATACGCTTCTTACTAATTAAATGTTTGTCTTATTAGAAATCAAACTTATCCTAGGTACATTTTAAATAAATTAACCAATGTTTCCCCTTTAATAACCTTTAGTTTATTCTTTATTCAAAATTAACATTTATTAATTCAATTTCTATTATTCAACAACTACATTAAATTTAATATTTTTAAATGATCAAAAATACGGTTCGTTACAATCTTCCATACTCAATACTTTTCATCCTTGAAAAGGAATGAAGAAATTATCTATCATTTTGATATGTCAAAATAATCAACTATACAATATTCAAAATTACTTCGCTTTATTACAAACATAAAAAAAATATTAAGTCCTATAATTTATGGAAAATTTCGATCGCACCTCCTTTGCCGCTAAGTCGAAAAATTATAAATCATACTGGTATACAAACATTTCCCAAGAAATTATAAGTCACTTTCTTAAATTATATGATTTACAATTTCCAAAGTATCGATAATTCCATTTTAAGGTATACACTACCAAAATCATTAAATGGTTGAATTATAAAACATAGATTTCTTTACAAATCATTTTTCTTTTACTATATAAAGTTACAGTAAATTATATATATATATATATATTACTATTAAATTTGAATCAAAAAGTTTTATAATTGAATTTCAAACTTTTTCCGAAAACCAGATTTAGCCAAATTTAGAAGATTAAATGCTTAATAACATATCAGTTCTAAAGTTTCAAAATTAAATTTTGAAAACTTCTTCAGAGTTTAAAGTCCATTTATGTAAACCTTTCAAATTTCCCAAACGGTAATTGAATCCCAACAATTACATTCCTGCCGAAGCATTCAACAATATATCCAATAACTCGCATGCCAAAATATGATGTCCAAAGGTTCGTATCACAATTCAGTGGTCCAAATGATCATTTTGGAAAATCATATAATGGCAATCATAATAATCAGGGTAATAACAAGGATATATCGAAATCAATAAACAATATACATCCAATCAAAATATATTCTATCACAATATCAATCAACATCCAAATCAACCAATTCAACATATATCACAACAGTCATACATCATTAAATGTTGGAGGTTTATCTAGCACGTATATTTAATTTCAATATCAATTTAGATGTCAATTTAAAATTTATCAATTCAATTTCAGCCAATTCAATTTCAAACAAGAAACAATAAAATTTATCACTTCAAGAATCAGTTTAACTTGTAGTAGGATTTTTAGCATTGCACGATTAGGATTAATCACTCACCCTTTAATGAATCTGAAAAATATGATAGAAGCGAACAATAACGAATCCAACTCCATGACGAAGACAACGCCGATACGAATCCGACGTAAAAGACTACGCCGAAATCCGACCTCATATAAGAGAGATACAAATTTATTAATACATGGAATTTATACTTATAAGTAACCAAATAAATTTAGTAATTAGGTTATTTATCATTCTTAATCACGTATTTGCTGCTAATCCTTTCCATCGAAACCCGGATCATGCCTAAAATTCGTGCCATTTGATTCTTCGCATGCTGCTGCAGCTATGGTCTCCGACCGCCGCTGAATGACCATTGCTTCTCACCCAGACCTTGAAAAGACCCGCATTGTCATCCTCGACTTTGATTGAACCCAAAAAGACGATGTCGATCAACTCCAAAATCCGGTCGCCACCATCGCCTGTTGACCACCAAACTTTGCCAGAATGTAGCCCTGTCCATCTCCTTCGACTTTGCTTGTAACATTCCTGTTTTTAAATCAAATTCAAACTTGTAATTAATTTAATTTTAGAAATTTAATTGTGAATTAGTTTGATATTTCCCAAATTTAATAGATATTTATTTGTTTATAAGTATAAATAAGAATTTGATTTAGAATTTAAAATAAATAGATGACGAATGGAATATATAAATATATATTTGATTGTTTACTCATTTATAAATACAAATTGATTGTATATTAATTTTTGAATTTGAAAATATAGACGTGTTGAAATATAAATTGAATTTAAATCTATGTTTTAAAGGAAACTTATATATATATTATGTGTGTTTATTTATTATGAATAATTAGCTTTAAAGTCATTTTTAAGGTTATATAAAGGATAATAAGAAAATGGTTTGAATATATAATAAGTGATGTTACCTTAAGTTTAAATTTTAAATAAGATTTAAAATACATTTTCTTTCAAAATGAATAAATATAGTTAGTGTATTTATAAATTTAAAAATATGACCTTCAAAACATAATAAGTATAGATTTGGAAATATAATATATATGTGATTATATTGCATAATTTATAATAGTATAAAGGGCTAGAAACAAAATTTGTAAATATAAAACTAATTAAGGGTTATAACATAAAAAGACATGGCACTGACATTTGTAAAGATTTAATGTAAATAATTAACAAGTGTAAACCCCTTAATATGCAATATTAACAAGTGTCATGCTTGCCTTTATTTTTCTTTTATTTTTGAAATTTATGAATAAAGAGAAAAATAAGCTATATAAACAATCTTTACTTCTTCTGCATTCTTTTTCAAAAGATTAAAACCAGATCCGTTTTCTTCCATTTGAAAAACTGAATTAAACCTAAGACAAAAGAAAATTCTCAAACTCAAGCATATATTCCTGTATTTTTTAGGTCAAACAATCTAGCCTGAAACAACGATTTGAGCTATGGATCAAAAGGCAAATCGAAACAAAACATGCAGTAAAGTTTAGCAGCAAAATTCAAGTTCAAATGCAACTCAAAAAAAATCAAAGCTTTGAGCAAGAACATGTTTAAACATCAAGTTCATCCAGAAGATCAATACAAAGATCAAGTCTGGAAGAGAAATTTCAAACCTGGAAATGAAAATCTGGAGCAATCTTCAACTTGGAAAACAAAGGCAATCAAGTACAGATTTAATCAAAATTATCAACATATCAACTTCAACAAGCATCAAATTCCAAGGCAAGCAAGAATTCTAGATCAAAAACAAATAAAAGAAAAATCATTTTCCAGTTTTTCCCAGACTCTTGTTCTCTGTCTGGTTCTCTGTTTTCTTCAAAGCAAGGTGAGCAAACTCACTTATATTGGCCTATATTCTTTGATATTGTGATTGATGCTTATTATCTTCTGGAAATGTTGTTTGATATGTCTGTGTGCTTGAATATATTAATGCATGCCTGTTATATAGATATATGTATATCTGTTCCTATGTTTACAGGCAAGAAACAAGAGTAAAATCAAAATCTCTATAATCAATCGTTTATAATCTTAGTTGTATAAATAAAAGATAATTGAAATAGGATAACATCAATGTTAAAAATAAATTCAAATTTTTATATTAAAGATTTACTGCAAAAATAAGAAATAACAGTAGGAAATCAAAAATAAAGCCAAAATCAAATGTCTGGATTTTGAGATTAAGTTATAGGGATGTATTTTCCAAAAACATGATTTTTGATAATCATTCCAGAAATTTTAAGCTTGTAATTGATGTGAAATTTGGGTTGATCAGAATGCGTTTTTTTGTCAATTCTGGTCAATCGGCTACAAACGAAATGACGCGTTTATTGGAGAAGGAAGCTGGTGGATAGGGGATCATCAGAAAAATATACGTTTGAATTCCAGATCGCCGTGGTAGCCATGCGATGGTGATTTAGGGTCTAAGAGTGAGTTTTAGTTACTGTCAGTTTCAAACTAAATTCGTTAACAAGGAAGCATTTTGGTCGATCGGACCTGGGGAGATTAATTTGTTGTCATGTGGTGAAGCTCTGGTGATCGCACGAGGTATTTGTTTTTGGTCGATCAAATGGGTTTCAGAAAACATCGACCTACTCAAATTCGAATTCAATGCCCTTTCATCGATATAAGTTATAGAGGTCATTGGTGAAGTTATAAGTGATTCGTGGGTGATTGCAATGATGATCGGAGGTGGTTTAGTTGATCGTGCACGTGCACGGTGCACAGGGAGGTGTCTGGGTTGTGATTTGAGATAGTGGAAGGAGAAGAAGAAAAGAGCTCGAAGTTGTCTTTGGGGAGTTAGCAAGCAGGCTCGAGTTTGAATTCTAGCAGTTTCAAGCTTGTACCGGGTTTTATACTTAAAGCAAAAATTTAAAGTTTGAAAGAAAAGAATACGGGTAGGTTTTGAAAAAACTCGAAGCAAGTACTATGTTATCTCAGGTGATAATCGAGTGAGTCTCGGGTAAATATGAATTGCTTTGAAAAAAATATCTAAAAGCAGTTTTCAAATTTTAAAATAAATTTAAGTTAAATAAGTTTTTAACTAATTCTTTAAATCATAATAATGTTTTTGAAGTTTGAGATAAATAATTGTTTAAGTTTGAGATAAATAAAATAAATAAATAAATATTTTTTTAAGTAAAGTGTTTATACATATATAACCTTAATTTTAATATTTATTTAAACTTAATTATTGTAATTAAGTAAATGATTATGAAAAATGAAATGTTTCTAAACATTAATCAAACTTTAAGGTATTAAGTTAACTAGTTTAATGATAATGATTTATTTAAAGACTTAAATGGTAATTAAAGTAGTTAATAAAGATAAAATGGTTTATCTTTAAATTCGTTTAATTAATTAAAGATATTTTTATGTAAATGATTAAATAATAATTACTTACTGATAGTAGTTAAAGAATAATTATTTAAAGGTTAAATTAAAAATATAATTAAGGTTAATTTATTATTAATTTAAGTTTATTAATAATTAAAGATTAATTAATTAAAGTAATTAACCAAGGAAAATTAATTAATGAAAGTAATTAAAGATTAATTAATTGTTAATTAAGGATTAATTAATTTATAATTAAGGGTTGATTAATTTATAATTAACGGCTAATTGATTTATTAATTAAGAATAATTAATCATTAATTTAGGATAATTAATGAAAATAATTGTGTGATTAATTAATTATAATCACACGATTTAGCCATCTTAATTATAGATAATTGATTATTTTTGAATGCTTTGTATTGATTGATATCCCTGATGTGTGATCCTGTGTGATATGAATTATTTTAATTTAAGCTGTGATGAATGTAATTTATTTATCTGTGATAAAATTTATATTATATGTGATTCTGTGAATGAGGATGGGCGTTATAGATTATACCTCTTATCGATACTGATGTGATTAAATCTGTGATGATTGAACGATTGCAATATTAGGTACAACCCATGGACTACACCATACACACGCAAATATGAATCACATGAGGAAATTGGTTAAGTCACAGATTTTTGAAATAAGTTTAAAATTAAATTTTAAATCCAAATGGTTTTGGAAATGGATTTGGGTTAAATATGAAAAGCTTTTGGAAAGGACTTTTGAAGATAAAAGTTATTTTGAATAACTTGATAAAGTTTCGAAATTGAAATAGTTTGATTTAAATTTGAATTGAAAATTTGAAATTGAATTCTAAGTTTGGAAAATATGGGTGAAAGATGTTATACAAGTTATATACGAGTTAAACCATTTTAAAGGTATTGATTTGGGAATTTGAATTTAACTCAAGGGCTTTAACTCGTGCAAATATAATTGGATTTTTTCGAAACGAAAACTATTTGTTTCAATAATAATAGCTTTCATATAAAGAAAGGATTTCCAATTTGTATCGAAAGATTTCAAGTTTGAAATGAAATGGAATTGTTTTGAAATCTATGAATTAAATCTTTGATTTAAAGATTGGATGAGTTAATCAAATTTGAAAGGAAGATTGTTTTGAAATCTATGAATGAATCTTTGTGAATCTTTGTGAAAGATGGGCGAACTTTGTGAAATAAATCTTTTGTTTAAAAGATTTGAAAATGGTAATTTGTTTAAACGATTTGAAGAAAGATTTTGGGTTTTTAAGCTATGACTTAATTAAGATCCAAATATCTATATGTCTTTAAATATTGCGCTTATTATTTGGTTTAGCCGGGAGAGGACATTGTGTCATATAACCCATTTCGAATAATGATACGACGTTATGGATAGCATTTGAAGACCGATGGCGAAGATCGGGTATTTTTGAGAACGAAAGGATGACCGTCTAATGACTCTGCATCGATTAGCGCCCGGTATAGAGATCTCCATATGTGATGGGGAGTCCGATCAGGATTGTGAATTCCCGAAGTGCAAGGGCTTCTTTGGAAGTGCCTTCGGTTCTGTTCGAACCCGGAACAGACTTGTATGGATGTGTGTCTGACATTACACTTTGAGATGTAAAGCTGGTTTCTATCAAATACATTTCTGTTTGGTGGAGGAGATTTATTCTCTTAGCTGAACACCCTTCTCTGAGACGTACGAGCTCCGAGGTTATGTAGTTGATGGTTACTGTGATACATTCCCAATTTGGTAATACGGCATATGAAGTTATGCTGATCATTTGTTGAGCGAAGCATGGCTTTGTGAAAAAGCATAGCTTTGTGGACAAGACTACATCAGGACCTCACATCCCGGAAATGGTCGAAACAGGAAAGATGCGACAAGGTTGCAGGGGTCGCGCCCCTAGGGTATGTCCATTCCTTCTGGAAAATGGTGGTATCATGGTATGCAGCCCAGATACTTAACTTATGTGGACACTGTAAATTTTATTACTGTGTGATGCTGCTTTGTGATTGAGGTACCTCGGATAAAGGTCGCAAACGACCGGGGGTGGCATATCTTAGGTGCTACTCCCGGAAGGGAGTACACTGGCCTTGTGTTGGCAGAGAGCTGGGTAAGTTCTCAGGGTGTCCCTCCAAAGGCGTACCCATGTGGCAATAGGAAGTTCCTTGGCTTGACCATTTGTTGGAAAATTCAATCCCAATACACGCCATGTATGGTTTTAGTTGTATAACCTGCCATTTACTTTTGGTGGTCGCCACTGTTTAGATGGTAGCTATAGTAGGCATAGTTCAAAATGTCTATGCTGGCTAAGATTAATATTACACTTTCGAAAGGTTTTCTGCACTATGCACTCATAATAATATTAAATAGTCTTCGCGTATCAAGCATTTTTGACTATTATAAAGGGAAATCTCCTCTAATTCTGCGTTTCCATGGTGTGTGCAGCGGGAGGCCTTATGGTAGTTTCATTTTCCAAAAACATTGCAGATTTCAATGTTTTAAATTCTTTTATTGATTTTTTAAAAGAAAACTGTTTTTGTTTACTCATACCAGTCCCATGACTGACCCGAAGTTTATTGTTCTCTTCCTAAACTCTAGGTGCCCTCAATTTTCACACGGGCAGTCTAGAGTTGGGTTTTTCAAATAGTCGAATAGTAGGAGTAGATTCGGATCCTTCAGTCTCAGAAAATCTTCTTCAGTTTTTGAATGACTGACCTTGCTTAGTATCACTAGATTGGGAGTTCGAGCTATCTCTGGATTGGTGCTTTGGAGATGGAGATCGTTGATATGGGAGTTCCTTCTTTGGAGTTCAAGTTTATGTTATTGTTCCTCTGTTGATATTGTATATCTTCCGCTGTGATTTGTTGTATCGTATTGTATCAAACATTGCATTCATTGTTGTATCAATGATATATTAATCATTTTCTTCCGCTGTATTGTTGTACTTAGTGTGTTATAAGCTCCGGCGAGCCAGATTCGACGTTTGAATTTATGGCATTCGAATACGAGTGAAGTACGGGTGCCTATTTTCGTAGGTCGAGTCAGGGTCGTTAGATTTCATTAGGCACCACCGGCCAAAAACCATCAAAGATGGAGAAAAACACAACTTAGCTGTGCCTATCGCGGCCAATTTCCTATCGCCTCACTCTTCCAATCATGATCCAACCAGTCATCCTCTACATCTCACCAAGAAGAACTCTTCTCTAGGTTGGCACTTTGCCTGAATCAGCTTTTAGTGGTAAAGATTGACGATGGCCGTCAGATGGACGGTTATGGTTTTCTATAGGCTACGCAAATGAGAGAGAGAGAGGGAGACATTATATAAATTTATTCAATTACCGTTCATTTAAAATCAAGGACCTTAAAGGAGACATGCTCACCAACGTTCCTATCTAAATATCCCTATTTGGGACTCAACGAATGTGGTCATGAGTCCTAAAAAGCATGTCTGCGCGACTATTCGAGTTTTAGTTCATCGATAAAATCTGCTAATCAATTTAATTATCCAATAATTTCAAATTTAAAAGCTATAGAAAACTTCTAACTTCATTTTAAAATACGTTATAAAAATCTATCGTTCCATCAATAGTTGATTTCCTATTCTTAATTATAATTCATTTCTCTGTCTTTTAATTAAAGATTTCAATAAATTTGAAACCAATTAACAATATTAAATTCCAAAACAAATTCCAATAATAAAACAACTGCTTTTTTTCATAGCAATTCAACACATTTATTCAATTTATTGTATACGATAAAATCATGCACTACTTATTAATTAAATGTTTGTCTTATTAGAAATCAAACTTATCCCAGTTACATTTTAAATAAATAAACCAATGTTTTGCCTTTAATAACCTTCAGTTTATCCTTTATTCAAAATTAACATTTATTAGTTCAATTTCTGTTTTTCATTATATATAACTAATATCATTAATCTCAATTTTAATATAAATTACAACTTTAGTCTTATTGTAATTTATTGTTAGATTAAGAATTCAATTCAAGATCGTAATTTCCGTTCTAATATCTTACATCAATAAAATCATAAATTTCTATTTCTAACCATCTTTATTTAACAATTATATTAAATTTAATATTTTTAAATGATTAAAAATACGTTTCGTTACACTTTGTCTTAATTTGCAGATGTTTGTTTAAGTTATTCTGTTCAACTTTTGATAATGTGGCATGTGTTTCATAAAAAGTCATATAATATTGATTTGTATGTTTACTCTTTATAAACTTTATTAACTCATTCTCTTATATTAGTGTATCTTTTAGTCTTTTGTCCTCTTCAACTTAACCTCAACGCTTCTTTAATCTAATATGTGTAGTCATATTATATGTATAATTTTCCGCATGTTCTTTTACGAAAATTTAACCACATAATGGAGAAAGGTTATATGTTTGTTTCTACATTTAGGTCACATACGTAGCACACATGATACCTCATAAAATTCTATTTCTTGAGTTTATTCTCTTTAGCAACTACTCTAAGTCGATAATGATACTATTATTCATATCTCTTGAGTTTAGCTTTGCTGGAAGTTTTCTTCCATTTTTATTTTATCATTGTATTATTTGAAGTTTATTTTTCCTTATTTCGTATATTGTACATATCACTATATTTTGTGATGGAAGTGGCGAAGCTATGTCAATGGAAGAGGCAAACTATGATAATGTTAACTGTTTTCAATTAACAAAGCTTACCATTGAATTTTGGCAATACTATATGGAGAATTGAAGAGGTCGATAATAGCTTGGTAAGGGTGAAAATAGCATAAAAATCAGAGAATGGATACTCAAGTTATCACGAATTAAAGCTGGGTGAAGCGTAGGACGTCTGACGTTTGGCAGGAATCCCCAAACGTCTGAAGTAGGTTTAGTGTAATGACCCGGAAATTCTCGGTCCCGAAAATTTCAGATAGTTAGGGAAAAGAAGGAAAGAGATAGAAGATGAAGAAGAAGAAACAGAAACACCAAACACAGATTCTCACATTTATAGTGGATCAAAATACAATATCAAATAAAATAGCAGTTATACAAAGAAAAACTGTATTGGTTAATTTACATCAAATACATCAGAGTTACAACATATACATAACACACTGGACAGATACAATCAACCTGCCCCAGACAAACTACAATATATCACAGCGGAATGCACTCCATACGTTGCTGCCATCCAGCTCGTGTCCTGAGCTCCAGAACATCCTTACCTGAAAATCTGTAATATTCGGTCTGGCCCGAGCATTACATCAAAGTAACACCCGCGTCAAGCTGGAAACCAGCATGAGTAAACCCATCTAACAAAAAATACCAATGCATAAAGACTATTTAAAACCCGAGGTAACTCATACTTCTCTTCAAGTTCACAACTTGTTAGTCAATACTTATTTCACAAATCGATCCCTTTGTTTCAAAGGGCCATATTATTGCATTCCAACCTATTGATTTTACATATCAATCTATAAAGAATCATTGTAGGTTACAAATCGAAGTGGGTTCGGGTATTTACTGATACCCGATCCCGGTCTCTTCGAATTCAATACCATATTAACCCAAGTTATTCAAGTGAAATACAATTCAACTTTAAATATAGGATGTCACGTTTACATAGTAATTCATCATCGATAGATACCCACATATCACAGTTTAAACCAAACATATCATCTTAAATAGCATCACAAATCACATATTAGAGATATCAACTAATCTAAGGCATACAATATCATTCAATCGTTCATAAGCAAGATTAATTTGTCATACCATTTCTAATTAATTTAAAATATATTAAATTAATTACCTCAATTACTATTAATCTGCTTACTTAACATCAATTAATTTCAAACCATTTATTTATCATCCCTTAATTATCCTCTTTAATTACATTAAATAATTAGCCTTAATTAATAACGCAAATTAATTAACCTTCACCCATTCACATTTCCTATAATCACTTACATTGATTAATTATCCTGTAATTAATCACACTCATTAATCAACTAACCCTTAATTAATTTCTTAATCAATCCTTTAATTAATTTCACTAAGTAATTAATTAATCCTTTAATTAATTTCACTAAGTAATTAATCCTTAATTAATTCCCTTAAGTAATTAACATTTAATTAGTTTCATCAAGTAATTATACTATTGGTTAATTAATTACATTGGTTAATTACATTAATTAATTAACCCTAGATCAATAATTAGTCAAAACAATTAATTATTCTTTTGCTAATAATAATCACTCTTTAATTTATAATTTATTAACCAATAATTAATCCTTAATTATTTATTAATAAATCTTTAATTATTAGTAAATTTAAATGACAACTCATTTATCTTAATTATCTTCTTGATTTTTATTCCAAAATTTTACCTAATAACCTTGGAATCAAAATAACTTAAAAGCTTTAAGTTTAAGTAAAATTTAAAACATTTAATCTTTTAATTAAACTATTTAATTATCTGGTTAATTAAGCTTTTTAAACAACTTAAATACTTTCTTAACTTAATTTGACAAAACATTAAATAATCAATTTATCACTTAAAATAGTTTAAGATAATTAAAAGCTCGAGAATTTTACTCAGGTAGAAAAGAAATTTATCACTTAAGTTTCTAAAGTAAAACTTATTTTAAAAAAAAACTTTTAAAATCTGCATTTTAAAAACCCGCTTCGGGTTCTACCCAAGTCTCTCCCGAGACATAACTCAAGAAAAATCACCCTCTTCCTTTATTTCAAAAACTTTTTAAAATTTTTTAAAACTTTAAAACAAGCTTTACACTCACGAATAATTACCCGAGGAATAACTCAAGAGAAAAATCCACAAACCCGAGCTTCCTTTTGAGTCCATCCCTCTCTTCCAACCTCTGACACACAGACAAAACTATGAACATGCACTGGTGATCGATGCCTTTCTAACCACCGATGACTCCCCTCACACATCGACGATCACCAACACTCGTGATTCTGACCACCCAAACACCCAAAAAAACTCAATATCGAAATCGAGGTAACTCGAACAATTCCTGGAACAACAACCTCACCTGAAAACCCTTCGAACCCCTGACGCCGACCACCAGAGGTCGTGTAATCCCATCCTTAGCCTTGCCAGACCTCCACGATGCCAATGCACCCAGTCCGACGCCACTCGATTCTCCAGAGATGACATAGTCATCCACTTTCCGTTCACGACCCAATTTAGGGTTTAAAACCCAATCGACCCTCCGCCGATGCCACGGTGGATTATCCACCTTCCAGGTATTTTTGCCAAGCTCGTCGAACCTTCCCCCTTCTCCAGTCGAAACCCCGACCACCAGAGATTTCCCAGTCACAAGAATTTGCTTAAAATCACTTATCTGGGCATTACCGCAATACTACCTCAATCCCAAACTAAAATTCATGGTTTGTATTTTAAAAATCAAGTTTTTCAGAGACGATTCAAGTTGTATACTTGAATCAGCAAACAAGATTGTTTGATTTTTAACATTTTTAGAAACCTTACTATATTTACTCCATTCTCGAAGAATTTCTAACCTATTTTGCTTGAATAAAATTTTAAACTTTAATTTATGTTCAAAAAATCATATTGTGTTTGAATCACAAAGCCTAACAATGATCAAATAAAGAGTTTTGAATTTTTGATTTTTTTTAAGCTTTGTAATCTGGAAACAGAGAAGAACAGGCATACAAACATGCACAGATCAACATATATATTTATACAAAGATTTACACCTATATATACACATGCAAAGCACAATTTTTATCTAAGAATCACAGGCACGGATTTAAGTTTACTTGAACCTTTTTAATAATATGTTTACTCACCTGTAAATTGTAAACAGGGAAGATTGGAAGAAAATTTTGATACTGCTGCTTGATTTTTAGAATTATAACTTGACTGTTGATCTGATATGAAGCTTGTTTGATGATTTGCTTAATGAGTTGCTCTTTGAATCAGGTTGAAACAGTTAGATTCTGGTTTAGGCTTAGGTTGTTGATATTTGATTTATTTATTTATTTTTAGTTATAGAAGAAAGAAGAGGATTGAGAAGTTTTAGCTGGAATCCAGTTTTCTTACTAATTCATATTATTAAATTAATTTTCAAAAGAAAACGTTATATTGACATTTGTTAATTTTTGCATAATACAAAGTTTACACATGTTATCATATTTTACAATTGTCAAAAGCAAAAATTAAATGTTTATAAGTGTCTAACTTAAATTTTATCTTACTTATACTTTTTTTAATATGAATTATGTCTTTATTTATTTATTTTTAATTTGACTTAATTTTATCATTAGTGTTTATGTTTATATATTCCCATTAACACATTTTTTCTTTATTTATATTTATGTAACTTTAAAATGAAAAGAAATATGAAACCCAATTATATACTTAATTAATAACCAAATATCTATACATACTAGTTGTAATTTTATTCTTAAGATATTACTTTGCATTTTCTAAGCCAAGTTTCATTTATATTCATAAATATATGTATAAAAATTAAATAGAAATTATATGATAAGTTTTCAATATATCTATTTACATATTTATTTATTTACTAAAAAGATTCATTATTTAAATTCAATTATTATTATAGTTTCAAATCCACTTATAAATACATCCAGACATCTTTATTTATCAAATTTTTTTTGTTTAACCAAATGAAATCAGTATCACAATAGTATAAAATCAGTTAATTGTCAAATTAATAGATGTTCAAAATCCGGGTTATCACATTTAGTTTAACCTCAGAGTTGTGTCGAATGTCTGAGAGGTCTTGCCAAACATTTGGCTGCAGGAGTTCTGCATCTCGAGAATAGCGCTGGATGTCTAAGGGGTTTTGCCAGACGCCTAACATGCTATGGTTTTGACTTTTCAACCTAGAATTTTTGTATTTGCTTGTAAGGGCTTCAAGCAGCAAATCTGATATTTGCCAAGGAAGGTCTGTTTAGTATGTTAGCTATTTTCTGAGTTTTAAAAAATAAAACTCTAAGGGTTTTGGTCAAGGGTTTATCCTCAATCAAATAGGGTTTAACAAAAAACCCAGTTTTCAAAATTTAATTATCCATAAATCTATTTTATTTGAATATCGACCATTGTAATCAATCTCTTGTACTCTTTTCATTGGTATTAATAAAGGCTCTCTCTCAAAGTGGAGGTGCATCAATAAAATGTTAATGAAACTATCATAAATCGACACATGATTTATTTTATTATTGTTGCTTCATTTTTTTATTTCTTGTTTGGTGATTGTGATTGTTGTTTGGATTGGTTGAAATATTTGATTCAAGTTATTGATCAGTTGTTTTGCACCTCTTACATCGATCTCATTTTTCACTTTGTTTAGGGTTTGAATTTGACTGGTCTCATATTTAGAATTCCCAAAACATTTGATATCAGAGCATCGATTTTATTAGGTGGTTGTATAAATGTCGAAATTAGATAATACCTTCGGTAACCTCTCGATATTAGTCCAAGTGGTGTAGCACCATAATTGGATGCGGCTTCGGGATCACAATTGGTTATAGACAAGTGGAATGGTGATAATGCTATCGAAAATTGGCAATGGAAGACGAAAGAAGTTCTTAGGCAGAATCGTGTGCATTGGGTATTGTTTGATACACATTTATTGTCGGTGGACATTGCATATGTTGAGAGAGAAGAAATGAAAGAGTTGGCATTCACTACACTTCAACCTGCTATGGAAGAGAATGTGGTCTCCAAAATTAGTGCTGAGACTTCCGTTAAAGGTATTTGGAACAAGTTGGAGGAGTCGTGTATGAAGAAGTCACTAACTAATCATTTAATCTTATTGCGAATGTTATTCACCTATAAGATGAAGGAGGGTACTTCGCTAAAGGCACACTTGAATGTCATTGATGATTTGTAATAAAGATGAAGGCGATAAATTCAAATATTAAGGAAGTATAAAAGACAATGACATTCTTATGTTCGTTGTCGAACCGTTATTCAAGTTTCTCAAATAGTTTGATCTATAGCCGGGATACATTAACTATTGATGATATAATAATGGGGTCTTCTTATTGAGAAGTTGCGCGATCAAATAAAAGAGTTAGATGATGGAAGTAATGGTGCTAGTAGTGGTCAAAGTTTGTTTATGGAGAAGGATAGAAAGGTGGAGAAGGAGAATCAGAGGAATTTTATATCAAGGAAGTCTGGTTGGAAAGGAAAGTCAAAAGAAAGAAATGGCAAGTGCTTTATTTGTAAAAATCTGGTTATTGGAAGAATGGGTGTCTAAATAAGGAAAAGGTGAAGAAGGAAGCAACATCTTCATCCGTAGCGATGGAGAGTGGAGTCGGTGAGGGAGATGTATATGTATTAACGGCGGTAGCATCGGATATTTCAGGAAGCCGATGGGTGCTTGATTCGGGAGCGTCTTATCATATGACGTCGAATAGGAATTGTCTTTCTTCTTATGTCGACAAAGAGGAAATTCAATTGTCATGGGTAATGGTGCTATTTGTAAGTCGAAGGGCATTTGTTTTGCAACAATCTCGATTTTTGAGTCAAATTTAAATTGATAATCAAAATAAACTTTGGTTAAATTTAAATTCCCAAAATAATACTGTTAAAATGGTTTAAAATCCATATAAACGCATTTATAACTTGTATAACCTTTAAACAAAATAATATTTAGATTTCAAAATATCTATGACTTAATCGATTCCCTCATAGAAATCCATATTTGTGTGTGTATGGTGTAGTCCAAGGGTTTTACACAGTAGTGTAACATCATCAATCATTACAATCCAAACACAACAATATTGACAATCGGTATAATCTTATAACACTTATCTTCATCCACAGATTCACAGATAAATAATTTAAATTCATGACAGATAAATATATTACATTAATCATAGATAAATAAATTACGTTCATCACATCTCAAATTAAAATAGAGCATCACACATCAGGGATATCAAATAATTCAACATTCAGTAGAATCCAAACATTCATAAGTAAGATCAATTAATTATCTGATTAATTTGGTGAACTTTGTTTTCAAACAAAAGAGGATCTCAAAGATAGATCTTTTGTTTAAATATTGTGAATGAATTTTTAATTACCAATTTAAATTTGACTCAAAAATCAGGATCGTAACAGGTTTCATGCAAATTTAGGTGTTTGATGGAGTGGTTCATACTCTCACTAATGTACGCTATGTTCTAGGACTTTAAAAGTCACTTATCACTTATTTCCTTGGGGAAGTTGGATTCTTTAGGTTGTAAAATCACTATTGAGAGTGATAGCTTGCAGGTTTCGAAGGATGCACTTGTGGTGATGAAGGTTGCTAGGATTCATGGTGTTTATTTGCTTCAAGGTATGACTATTGATGGTGAAACTTGTATGGATGTTGATAGTAGTCGTGGCTTGGATGCAACTAGGTTGTGGCATTTTAGTTTAGGTCGTGTCTCGAAGGGAGTTTGGATATTCTTCGGGAGAGGTGATGATCAATGGAGAGAGTTTCAATAAGCTTGAGTTTTACGAGGAATATGTCATGGAAAAGCAAACAAAAGTATCATTTGGTGAAGGAAAGCATGATTTGAGAGAGTTTTTTGAGTATGTGCACATGGATGTTTGGGAACCGGCATAGGTTGCTTCTTTGGGAGGAGCAAGGTATTATATTTCTTTCATTGATGATTTTTCTCGAAAGGTATGAGTGTATGCAATTATGGCAAAATCGGAGACATTTGCAAGGTTAAAAGTTTGTAAGGCTCTTCTTGACACCAAGAGTGCCAAGTCTTTGTAGGTTCTAAGGTCCGACAATGGCGGAGAGTATGTTTCTGAAGAGCTTTTGGAGTTTTGCAAGCATCACGGTATTCGGAGGCATTTCACTACATCGGAAGATTCGCAGTCAAATGTTATTGCATAGAGGATCTCTACTTGAGAAAGCTCGATGCTTGAGATTGACATTGGGTTTGTTTGAGAGAATAAGCATTGACTTGAGTTATCTTCATGTGTTTTGTAGTCCGGTTTATGTGCGTGATTATGGAAAATATAAGCTTAAGCCTAGAGCTTTCAAGGGATTTTGCTTGGTTATACAAACAGTGTAAAATGCTATCGAATATTGAATCCAAAAATGAAGAAGGGTGTGAATTCTCGTTATGTTAATTTTGATGAGTCGACTTTGTTCAAGGAGAATAAGAGCTCATTGGATGTTAAAGATCTGGTTCATGGTGAATCAAAGGAGAAGAAAGTTATTCCCGCCTTTCATCCAAGGAGTAGAGTAGTTGGAGATGCTTGTGAGGAGGAAGCGGTTGATGTTACATCACATAGTCCACATGGTTCCTCTAGTAGTGTTGGTGATGTACACGATTCTAAAGATGATTCGGTTCAAAATGGAGCCAAAAGGAGTTTGGGTGATTGTATTGCTACTTGAGTGGGTCGACATGCTATAAGGCCACCCGATAGATATGATGGTTAGAACTATCTTAACTTTTGTGACAATTTGGACTGTGCTCTTCATGTAGTCCAAGATGAGCCGATGGACCTTGATGATGTCATGAGTTTGAGTGATAGCTCGAAGTGAATTTGTGCCATGGAGGAAGAAATGCAATCGTTGTTGAAGAATCAAACTTGGGATTTGGTTCCACTTCCTAAAGAAAACCGTGCTATTGAATGCAAATGGTATACAAGGTGAAGGACGATGGTAGATACAAAGCTAGGCTAGTGTCTAAGGGGTTCGCACCAGGGAAAGGAAAGGAGTATGATGATATATTTGCACCAGTTGTGCGTCATACTTCAGTTCGGATATTACTTGTTATAGTTGTTATTCATGACTTGGAGCAACTTGATGTGAAAACTACCTTCTAGCAAGGTGAACTGGATAAAGACAACTATATGGAGCAACCGGAAGGTTTTGGAGTAGATGGTAAGTCAAATTTAGTTTGCAAGTTAAAAATAATCACTTTACGGTTTAAAGAATTCACCTAGACAATGGTATAAGAGATTTAATCATTTTATGCTTGAAAATGGTTTTGATAGAAGCTTTAAGGATGCTTGTGTATATTTTAAGAAGTTGGAATATGATTGTTGGGTGAATTTGCTCTTGTACGTGGATGACATGCTCATTACTTCAAATGATAAGAATGAGATCAATAACTTAAAAATGAGTTTAAAATTGGAATTCGAAATGAAGGACCTTGGAGAAGCAAAGAGGAAATTGGACATGGAAATAGAGAGGGATCAAAAGCATTTAAATTTGAGTCAAAAGGAGTATACAAAGAAAGTGCTTTGTCGGTTTAGCATGGAGAAATCAAAGGCATTAGATACATTTTTACCTTTGTATGTGAAGCTTTCGATTAAAGGATCACTTATCTTAGAGAAAGACAGGGCTTATATGGCAAAGGTGACATACGCTAGTGCGGCTAGAAGTTTGATGTATGTTATGGTATGTATAAGGCCCAATATTGCAAATGTCGTCTGGATGGTTAGTCAATATATGGTTAATTTAGGGAAATCGCATTGGGAAGTTGTGAAGCTTATACGGAGATACCTTAGAGGCACATCATTTCATGGTCTTGTTTTTGGCGGTAGTGAGGGGTTGAATTGCAATTTGGTTGGTTACTGTGATTTGAACTACGCCAATGATAGGGATCATAGAAAGACAACTTCTGGATATGTATTCACACTTAGAGGTATGGACATAAGTTAGAGATAGGGATTGCAAACAGTACTTGCTTTATCCATTATGGAGGCGGAGTTGATAGCCGTGGTGGAGGCGGCAAAGAAGGCACTTTATTTAAGGCGATTGTTGTTTGACTTGGGGTTCGAGCATGATAGTATCGATGTTTGGTTTGATAGCTAGAGTGTTATTTGGTTGGCGAAGAATTTGGCATTTAGCTCGTGCATTACGCATATCGAAGAGAGAGAGAGAGAGAGTGTGTGTCATTTTTAGCAGCCATGGATGAAGATAATTAAGTATATCTTCGAAAAGTGCACACAATGGACAATACGGTGGATATGCTCACTAAGGCAGTCGGTTGGGAAGTTCGAGCATTGCTCAAACTCGATTTGCTTGTTGAACTTCTAGTTGCCATGGGGTGGCATGGTTAGGGAAGGAACTTGGTTATAATTGATGAAGAGTATCGGTGAGAGATTGTGGTTCTATCTTCCTGGTGAGTACTAGTTTACACTCTTTAGTACTTTTGTTTTTTGGTGAGACGGTTTTGGATTTGGGTGCTTTAAAACACTTCGGTAGTGGGTGTAGCTTGTCAGAGCTCGTTGATGGAGTGTAATGGGCGATGGCTTTGCCGAAGCTCATTGAGAAAGTGTTGAAGTTTGTATGGTAGAAGGTAGAGTTGGTGATAGTTTGGCACTAACATTTCTTGGTGATGGACATATATATATATATAGTGTTGAGGTGGATTGTTGAATTTTGGCTACAACATACAGAGAATTGAAGAGGTCGAGAGTAGCTTAGTACTGGTGAAAACAATGTACAAATCAGAGCACGGATGTTCAAGTTATCTCGATTTGAAGCTAGGTGAAGCGTAGATAGTCAAATGTTCGGTAGGAATCCTCAAACGTTCGACAGAAGGTTTACTTGAACCTGAGAATTGTGCCAGATTTGAGAGGTCTTACTAGATGTCTGCCAATAGGTATTCTGCATCCCGAGAATAGCGCCAGAAGTCTGAGCGGTTTTGCCAGATGTTTGATACGCTACAGTTTTAACTTTTCAGTTCATAGTTTGTGTACTTTCTTGTAAAGGCTTCAAGGGGAAAATCAGGTATTTTCCAAGAAAGGATTGTTCACTATATAAGCTATTTTTTGAATTCAAAGAAAAATACGACTTAAAGGGTTTTGATCAAGAGTTTATGCTCAATCAATTATCAAAAATCAAGTTTTCTTCAATTATGTTCTCCACAAATCTATTTTATTTTAATATTGATCATTGTAATCAATCACTTGTACTCTTCTCATTGGTATTAATAAAGGCACTCTCTCACACTGGATGTATACTAACAAACCATCAGTGTAACCACTATAAATCGGCATGTAATTTATTTTAATGGTATTTCTTTGTTTTTATTACTTGTTTGGCGATTTTCATTGTTGTTTGGATTGGGTGAGATTTGATTCGAGTTATTGATCTGTAATTTTTGCACCTCTTACATCATCTCGTTTTCTCTATGTTTGGAGTTTGGATCTGAGTGGTATCGAGTTTAGAATTCCTATAACACTTACTACATCTACAAAGAAAACATGTATTTATCTACACCACATACTTTAAATTTGACTTTCTTTTAATGTCAACCTATACAAATATGAAGTTTTTGGTCTTCGTCAACTTAACTGTGATATCCCACCCCGAGATCCACACTAGAAAAGCATATTACAAAATAATATCATCTACTAGTACATAGAGTAGGGTTGATTAGGGGCAACTATAACGACCCAGAATTTCTGTCAATTAAAATTTGTATATTTAATTGATTTTAAATGTTAATAAGTGAAATTTATTAGTCGAATAAATTTTATTTCGAATAATTGGATTTAATTAGATAATTAAATCGATAATTTAAAATGGAAATTACAGAAATAATTGAAAATCGAGTTAAATATGATTAAATTGATTTGTAAAATTTTATTACATCATAATGGAGTTAGAACGATATTTTAGAACTTTTAAAATCGAATTTGAAGTTAAATTGTGAAAATTGAATATTTTAATATTAAATTGACGAGTTAAAATAGCCATTTTTCAAACAGTCTCGGATTTCAACGAGACTAGCTTCATCAGATCCATAATGTGATATTATTGTAAGAATTCAAATTTCGTGTCAATCGGATTTACCATTTGTCCGGGGCAAGCCAAAACGCGTAGAAATTAGTTTAAATCGATTTAATTTAAATTGATCGTTTATTGCCGTAACTCGCACAGATGATCGAATTAGCTTCCGAAACCTATTCCATTGTGTCCGGAACGTGAGATAAACCCTAAAAACGCCGGTCACCGCACGAGATTTGGAATTCGGAAAAATTAGAAATGAATAGTGTTTTTGGTAAAATTTCTATAAAAGGAGCCTTAGCCTTTCATTAGCTCAAACCCTAGGGTTAAACTTCAGAGCCTCCACTTTTGTTTTGAATGGCCGAGAATCTCCATCGTTTCTCCCTCAATTTTCTTGCAATCCACAAATCAATTCAAGTAATGTTCAACTACAAAACTCTAGAGCACTCCGAGATCTCCACATCCAACGGTGGAGATCGTTTGAAGTGGAGCCGATCAACGGCAATTTAGCTCGAATGGCCGGCCGTTCGCACGCGATTTGGTGGAGCTAGGGGCGACCGAGCTTGATGCTCTTTTGGGCGGTGGTGGAATGAGGCGAGGGCTTCGAAGTGGCGTAGGTTGATCGTTGTAGAAGTGAAGGAGGAGGTCGCGGTATTTAACCCTAATTCGAACGTGAACGGGTTTCTTGCGCGTGGAGTTACCTGGAAACGAAGTTGAAAGGGAAGGGAACGTGGTGCGGCCCTGATGCATTCAAACATGAGCAACGGCCAGGATTGTTTTGGGTACTAAAAATAAAAATAAAAAGTAAATTGTTTTGTAATTATAATTTACGTAAACTTTAAAATACTGTAACTCTTTCATATGAGGTCGGATTTGGACGAAACGAATTGCGTTGGAACCATATTGTCGAACACTATGCAATGCAACTGGATTGGAATCATTTGGAGCTAGTAAAAATTTGGGGTAAAATTAAATGTCCGTTTAATTTTATTCGAAATAAAACGCTACAAATTGCTACCGGAATTTCAAGGTGAGAACTTCTCACTCAATCAAATCAGTTTCGATTTAAATTTTAAATTGTTATTGCTTGATTGTACGTTTGAATGATGATTGTTATCTATTGATTGTTAAAATAGACATTATACGCCGTTAGAAAGCGGAGGTTATTTATTAAAAACATATACCGCGAATATTTCACCGTATAGTGAAATTGGTATTATTTATGTACTTGGAGTTGATTTCCCGCATTATATAGCGGATGAGACCCTATTGCGCCGCCTATTAATCGAATAATATTTTTATAAATCCTATATACCGCGATAATTCCGTATTTGAACGGAATTGGTATTGTGCTAATGTTTGTGGATGCAGGGAAACAGGTTGGAGGGATCCAACTAGATTCCTCACCAGTATTTATTTGATTACAGATATTTTGATGTTTATTGATTATCATATGATGATATATGATGTTTGTTGTCGTGATTGACTATTGGGTGTTGTTGCATCATCGGATCCATTTTTAAAGTTTAAAAATAACGATTTTGATTTTAAAAGGATTTTTAAAATGAGTTTTCAAAGTATACGTATTATTAAATTTTTGAATTGATTCATTTTAAATAATTAAAACGTTATAAATTTTTATGTTATAAAAATTATGATTTTCGTGAAATATAACCAAAAGGTGATTTTTAAAATAAATAGATTTATAAAATAGTTTAAATTTGGATTTTTGAATTATTATAAAGGATGTATATAAAAGATTTTTAACATTGATATTTATAATATATATATATATATATATATATATATATAATATTGGAATTATAAAACGAGTTTATTAAGTGTTAAAATGAAGTATAAAATGGATTTCATTAAAAATTATAGATTTATAAATTGTGAAGATTATAAAATGAATAGATGTTGTAAAATAAAAGATTTATAAGTAATTAACTTATAAACTGGATTTTGGGCATTTAAATGGGATATTAATAGAAATTGTTAATAAAGGAGATTTTATAAGTTGAAGTTGTTATAAAATATAAATGAATCTTATAAGTAATAGAAGTTATAAAAAGAACGATTTTGTAAATAAATGAATTATAAGTATTTGACTTATAATATGGACTTTTGGTATATATTTGAGATATATAAATTGAATTGGATTAATAAAGGAGATTTATAAATTGAAGTTTATAAATAAAAATAGAATTTATAAACATTGTTTATAAATTCGAAATCAATGGAATTTGATAAATTGAATATAGAAATTTATTAAAGGAAGTATATTCGCGACTTTGGATAGCGAATTATTCTTTATGTAAAATGCGTAGAAATGTTGAAATTGGTTAATGAAGTATATTCACGATTTTGGACAGTGAATATATTATTAAATAAAATGGTTATTTTTTGGGAAAGCGATATTATAAAATGAAGTTAATTATTTTAAAAAGATGTTTTAAAATGTATTATGAATCGAATACATAGATTTCAACATTCATTGTTGAAATAGACGTTTTCGAGAAATAAGGAAATGGTGGATTATAACACTGTTGTTATAGTAAATGATTTCCGAAAGGAAATTTTTTGTATAGTATTGGGATTTATACGTCTATTTTAATTTCGAATCCCTATACTAGTGATTTTGGGTCGTCGTAACGATGTTTTATGCAACATTCGTTTTGACTCAAATGAATGTGTTTAAGAGAACGTTTTCCTAAAAAAATTGAAATATATACTTAATATTGATTTAAGTATAGTGAATATTTTCCAAATGTTGAAAATAAATAGATTTGTGAATTACTTATTAATAAATAAGTATGGAAATGTTTTTCCAATGTGAAATGAAACGTTTTGAGAATTTATCTTTTTGTAGATAAATTGAAAATGAATAATTGAAATCGTATATTCATAAATATTTTGGAATGTAAATTCACTATGGAATTTATAAATGAAAAGGGGAATTTGTTTAAAAATAAACGTTGATTTATTTTTGAAGTGTGGGAATTAATTTACGGATTTGGAACATAAATATAAAGTAAATCGTTAAGGATTTATTTAATTGGTTTAAATGAACCATGTTGAAATGAAAGTATTTCCGCGTAAGGAAAATGTTTGAAATTTGTTTTCAAAAGTGGTAAAGGTGAAAAGAGATTTGAAAATTGTTTTTAAATGGTTGAAGTGTGGAAAATATATATCTTGTAAAGATATTTTTGGAAAATAAATAATTTGGGAAATTATTTGGAATCTGGTGATGTTGAGCATACCTATTAATAGTAAATAACTGACTATCAATTTTTACCTTTGAATAGGTATTTGTTGTGATTTTCTTGAATTTGAATGCCACACTTATTTTTAAAATAAGCGCTCACTATTCGGGTTAGCCGGGAAAGGACCTTGGGGTCGTATAACCCACTCCGAATATGTGATACGTCGTTATGGGTTGCATTTGATGACCGGTGTTGAAGACCAGATATTTGTGAAAACGGAAGGATTACCGTCAAATGTTTCTGCATCGGCTGATCTCCGATATAGAAATTTATTACCCTTTGTGATGGGAAGTCCAGTCGTGATTAGTGAATATCCAGATTGCAAGGACTTCTTTGGAAGTGCCTTCGGTTCCGTTCGATCCCGGAATGGACTTGTATGGATGTGTGTCTGACGTTACAATTTGAAATGTAAAGCTGGTTTCTATCAAATATATTTCCGTTGGTGGCGGAGAATTTATTCTCTTAGCTTAACACCCTTAGAGGTTATGTAGTTGATGGTTACTAGTGATACATTCCCAAATTGGTAATGTGGCATACGAAGTGCTGTTGAGCATCTGATGATCAAATCACGGCTTTTATATAAAGCGTGGCTTTGTGGATGAGACTTCGTCGGACCTCACACCCCGGAAGTTGTCAAAACAGGAAGGATGCGGCAAGGTTATTAGGGGGTAGCGATCCTTTAGTGTATGTCATTCCTTTTGGATAGAGGTGGTATCATCGTATGGAGCCCAGATACTTAACCTATGTTGTTGTTGCAAATTTATTGCTTTGTGGTTGTTGGAAATCGAGGATCCACGGATATAGATCGGTTACGATCGGGGAATGACATATTCGTGTCAGTAGTTACCCAGTTAGGGGTAACCCGGCCTTGTGTTGGCAGAGATCCGGTTAGGTTCTCGGGGCGTCGTTCTAGAGGCGTTTCCATGTGGCAATGGGAAGTTCCTTGGCCTGACCATTTGTTGGAAATCCAAAGAAACAATACGAACCCTTTACGATTGCAAATTGTATAACCTGCTTCCTCAGGAGGTAACTATAGCGGGCATAATATAATGGTACCTATGCTGGCTAAGATTTATATTCTACTTTCGAAATGTTTTCTACACTATGCACTAATAATAATATCAAAAATGATTTGATTTTGCGTAGTAAGCATCATTGACTAACATAAGAAGAAATCTCCTCCAAGTATGCGTTTGCATTGTGTGTGTGGTGGGAGGTCTTATGGTAGTTACATTTTCAAAAAGCATTGCGAATCTATTTAAAAAAAAATATCCTGTTCTTCGTTTTAAAGATAAACTGTTTTAGTTCTCACACCAGTCACATGACTGACTCGGAGTTTATTATTTTCCTTCCTAAACTCTGGGTGCCCACCAATTTCCACACGGGCAGTCTAGAGTTAGGTTATCAGGATATTCTTGAATTCAAGAGTTGCTGGAGGCAAGCTGGATGGCATGGCGTATTCACTAGTATATAGTATTTCTTTTCCGCTGTTTGTTGTTGTTTGTTGTTGTAAACTCTGATAATGTAATGTAATGTGATGTAATGTAATAACTGATATAGTCCTTTGTTTAAAGATTATTCATTTATCTATTATATGTTGTTCCGCTGCGATTGTGAGATTGTGATATTGTTATGTCGTTTCTTTCTGTTATGTTCTATATTTTTCTCTCTTCTTCTATCTTTTTATTCTTCTTTAACCATAACGGTATGGTTTTCCGGCATTGGATTGCTCGGCAGTCATACAGTGGACGTATTGATGTCAGTTTTCGAGCGTCGAAAAGTCGCGTCATCACATTTGGTATCAGTGCTTATGGTGGAGCGACAACCATGGCCCTGTTGAGTGTTACTCATTAGAGATAGAGTCAGTAGAACTCTAGAATGAGTTTGAGTGTAATAATAGATATGAGCGCGTATTTGTTAGTGAATATAAATTGTTTTATATTATGTTTGTTTATCCGTTGAGCTGTTTATGAATTATGGTCGGTGTGGGGTGTACAACCGAAATCGATAGGGGTTTCTAAACTCTTAAACGAGATAAATCGACATAATATCGTTTTGAAATAGGGTAAATGAAATAATTTTACCTTGATTATATTTTATATATAAAAGGAATAATTTTTCAGAAATTATTAAAGTATATATAATTGATTGCTTGGTTGTTGAAAACATAAATATATAAAATTAAGAGATTTGTAAATGTGATTTATAATCTAAAATAAAATTCCAGAGAAGTGTTTTGAAAGGATTTGAAATTTGGAGATTTGGAAAGTTTAAATCCCTTTTTGTTTTATAATGAATTTCAAAGGTCTTGGAAAATTTAGGTTTGTTTTGGAAATTCAAAAGAAAATTTGAATTGATTTCAAAAATGGTTTTGAAAGGTTGAAAAGACTCTGGAATCCTATTTTTAAATATTTATGGGAATAATAAATGAGTTGATAACTTATACAATTTGAATTTTGATAGAATAAATTTAACTTAAAGGATAGAGTTAAATTAAAGGAAGTATAAGTGAATCAATAAAAAAATCCAAGTGGTAATTGTTAAATATAAGTTGTATAACCTATAAAATGAGAAAATGTAAGTGAAACCAATTATTAAAATGGTTAAACAATTTGTTAAGCAAAATAAATCTGAATTTGAATAAGTGATGAAAATTTGGCTTTGGTAAAAAGTTAAATAGAAATGAAATCTGAATTGAATATAAGTGAAATGAGTTTTGAACTTATAATATGAGATAATAAATTTGACTTTGGTAAAAGTAAACGGAATTTACTTTAGAATTGGAATCTGAATTGAATTTATAAGTGGAAATTTAAGTTAAGCTAAGAAAATGATGTTGACATGGAAAGTAACTTAAATGATGTTGAATGAAGTTGATTTTGGTATCAAAGTAAAATAATCAAGTGAATTACCTGAATGTGAATTTGAGTTATATAAATGAAATTCAACTTTAAATTGTTAAACGAATTAGCAATTGAATTGATAAATGGATTGAATGTTAATCAATTGAATGTAAATAATTGGTATGAAATAATGAATGTAAGCATAAATTCATTAAAAGCTAATGTTATTGGAAGTTGAATAAATTGAATGGAAGTCAATTTATTATAAACCAATTGGAATTAAAAGTGTTGAACCAAATTGTATATAATTCATTAGGTGTTAATGAAATTGAATTGACAAATTGAAAGCTAAAGTGATTGAAATCAAATTGGAAGATAAGTGAATCTTAAATAGAGTTGAATCTGATTTGGAAGTGAACTAAATTGAATGTAAATTAGTGAATGCAAACTAATTGAATTTGAATATGAACGAATATTAGCAAATCCAATGTTAATGAATCAAATGTGATTTAAATTGGAAAACTTGGTTATTGATTTGTTGGATGTTTATTAGTTGGATGATAGTTGTTTGACGGTTGCATTTGTTGCTTTTATTGCATTTTCCATATTGGCATATATAGTTGTTGATATATGTTGTATATTGATATTACTTTCATATATGCATGTTTCTCATTGTTTATTGAGTGTTTAGTAGGTGCGGATTGCGCTTGCTTCGCATTTGGAGCTCGCTTTCGCGCTATATTAGCCATATACGCTCGCTAACAATAAATAAGGTACATATCTCAGATTAAATATCGTACTTTTACACTTTTTTCCCTGCGGGATGCCTCATCACTTGATGAGATGTATATTTGTGATATATATACTGTCATTTTTTTTCGGATCGAGCCGCGCAAAGGAGGCTATGGCAAATTTTTCCGAAAATTTAAGGCGTTAGAATATTTTTGAGAAAATTGGAAAATTTTTGAAAACTAAATTTGGATTTAGAAACTTAGTAAATTATTATAAGAAGTTTAACTACGAATTTTGGTAAAGTTAAACACTTAAGAGATTTGACAAATCCAATTTGAATGGTTTGTTTTGGAAAGTTAATGGATTCTGTAACTTTTCTTACATGGTAATTTCGAGGACGAAATTCTTTTAAGGGGGGAAGTATGTAACGACCCAGAATTTCTGTCAATTAAAATTGTATATTTAATTGATTTTAAATGTTAATAAGTGAAATTATGAGTCGAATAAATTTTATTTCGAATAATTGGATTTAATTGGATAATTAAATCGATAATTTAATATGAAAATTACAGAAATAATTGAAAATCGAGTTAAATATGATTAAAATTGATTTGTAAAATTTTATTATATCATATTGGAGTTATAACGATATTTTAGAACTTCTAAAATCGAATTTGAAGTTAAATTGTAAAAATTGAATATTTTAATATTAAATTGACGAGTTAAAATAGCCATTTTTCAAACAGTCTCGGATTTCGACGAAACCAACTTCATCAGATCTGTAATATAATATTATTGTAAGATTTCAAATTTCCTGTCAATCGGATTTACCGTTTGTCCGGGACAAGCCAAAATGCGTAGAAATTAGTTTAAATCGATTTAATTTAAATTGATCGTTTATTGCCGTAACTCACACTGAAGATCGAATTAGCTTTCGAAACATATTCCATTGTGTCCGAAACGCGGGATAAACCCTAGAAATGCCGGTCACCGCGCTAGATTTGGAGTTCGGAAAAATTGAAAATGAACAGTGTTTTTGGTAAAATTTCTATAAAAGGAGCCTTAGCCTTTCATTAGCTCAAACCCTAGGGTTAAACTTCAGAGCTGCCACTTTTGTTTTGAACTGCCGAGAATCTCCATCGTTTCTCCCTCAATTTTCTTGCAATCCACAAATCAATTCAAGTAATGTTCAACTACAAAACTCTTGAGCACTCCGAGATCTCCACATCCAACGGTGGAGATCGTTTGAAGTGGAGCTGATCAACGGAAATTTGGCTCGAATGGTCGGCCGTTCGCACGCGATTTGGTGGATCTGGGGGCGATCGAGCTTGATGCACTTCTGGGAGGTGGTGGAATGAGGCGAGGGCTTCGAAGTGGCGTAGGTTGATCGTTGTAGAAGTGAAGGAGGAGGTCGCAGTATTTAACCTTAATTCGAACGTGAATGGGTTTCTTGCGCGTGGAGTTACCTAGAAACAAAGTTGAAAGGGAAGGGAACGTGGTGCGGCCCTGATGCATTCAAACGTGAGCAACGGCCAGGATTGTTTTGGGTATTAAAAATAAAAAGTAAATTGTTTTGTAATTATAATTTATGTAAACTTTAAAATACTGTAACTCTTTCATACGAGGTCGGATTTGGACGAAACGAATTGCGTTGGAACCGTATTGTCGAACACTATGCAATGCAACTGGATTGGAATCATTTTGAGCTAGTGAAATTTCGGGTAAAATTAAACGTCTGTTTAATTTTATTCGAAATAAAACGCTACAAATTGCTATCGGAAATTCAAGGTGAGAACTTCTCACTCAATCGAATCAGTTTCGATTTAAATTTTAAATAGTTATTGCTTGATTGTACGTTTGAATGATGATTGTTATCTATTGATTGTTAAAATAGACATTATACGCTGTCAGTAAGCGGAGGTTATTAATTAAAAACATATACCGCGAATATTTCACCGTATAGTGAAATTGGTATTATTTATGTACTTGGAGTTGATTTCCCAATTATATAGCGGATGAGACCCTATTGCGCCGCCTATTAAGCGGATAATATTTTATAAATCCTATATACCGCGATAATTCCGTATTTGAACGGAATTGGTATTGTGCTAATGTTTGTGGATGCAGGGAAACGGGTTGGAGGGATCCAACTGGATTCCTCACCAATATTTATTTGATTACAGATATTTCGATGTTTGTTGATTATCATATGATGATATATGATGTTTGTTGTCGTGATTGACTATTGGGTGTTGTTGCATCATCGGATCCATTTTTAAAGTTTAAAAATAACGATTTTGATTTTAATAGGATTTTTAAAATGAGTTTTCAAAGTATACGTTTTGTTAAATTTTTGAATTGATTCATTTTAAATAATTAAAACGTTATAAATTTTTATGTTATAAAAATTAAGATTTTTGTGAAATATAACCAAAAGGTGATTTTTAAAATAAATAGATTTATAAAATAGTTTAAATTTGGATTTTTGAATTATTATAAAGGATGTATATAAAAGATTTTTAACATTGATATTTATAATATATATATATATATATATAATATTGGAATTATAAAACGAGTTTATTAAGTGTTAAAATGAAGTATAAAATGGATTTCATTAAAAATTATAGATTTATAAATTGTGAAGATTATAAAATGAATAGATGTTGTAAAATAAAAGATTTATAAGTAATTAACTTATAAACTGGATTTTGGGCATTTAAATGGGATATTAATAGAAATTGTTAATAAAGGAGATTTTATAAGTTGAAGTTGTTATAAAATATAAATGAATCTTATAAGTAATAGAAGTTTTAAAAAGAACGATTTTGTAAATAAATGAATTATAAGTATTTGACTTATAATATGGACTTTTGGTATATATTTGAGATATATAAATTGAATTGGATTAATAAAGGAGATTTATAAATTGAAGTTTATAAATAAAAATAGAATTTATAAACACTGTTTATAAATTCGAAATCAATGGAATTTGATAAATTGAATATAGAAATTTATTAAAGAAAGTATATTTACGACTTTGGATAGCGAATTATTCTTTATGCAAAATGCGTAGAAATGTTGAAATTGGTTAATGAAGTATATTCACGATTTTGGACAGTGAATATATTATTAAATAAAATGGTTATGTTTTAGGAAAGCGATATTATAAAATGAAGTTAATTATTTTAAAAAGATGTTTTAAAATGTATTATGAATCGAATACATAGATTTCAACATTCATTGTTGAAATAGACGTTTTCGAGAAATAAGGAAACGGTGGACTATAACACTGTTGTTATAGTAAATGATTTCCGGAAGGAAATGTTTTGTGTAGTATTGGGATTTATATATCTATTTTAATTTCGAATCCCTATACTAGTGATTTTGGGTCGTCGTAACGATGTTTTACGCAACATTCGTTTTGACTCAAATGAATGTGTTTAAGAGAATGTTTTCCTAAAAAAATGAAATATATACTTTATATTGATTTGAATATAGTGAATATTTTCCAAATGTTGAAAATAAATAGATTTGTGAATTACTTATTAATAAATAAGTATGGAAATGTTTTTCCAATGTGAAATGAAACGTTTTGAGAATTTATCTTTTTGAAGATAAATTGAAAATCAATAATTGAAATCGTATATTCATAAATATTTTGGAATGTAAATTCACTATGGAATTTATAAATGAAAAGGGGAATTTGTTTAAAAATAAACGTTGATTTATTTTTGAAGTGTGGGAATTAATTTATGGATTTGGAACGTAAATATAAAGTAAATCCTTAAGGATTTATTTAATTGGTTTAAATGAACCATGTTGAAATGAAAGTATTTCCGCCTAAGGAAAATGTTTGAAATTTGTTTTCAAAAGTGTTAAAGGTGAAAAGTGATTTGAAAATTATTTTCAAATGGTTGAAGTGTGGAAAATATATATCTTGTAAAGATATTTTTGGAAAATAAATAATTTGGGAAATTATTTGGAATCTATTGATGTTGAGCATACCTATTGATAGTAAATAACCGACTATCAATATTTACCTTTGAATATGTATTTGTTGTGATTTGCTTGAATTTGAATGCCACACTTATTTTTAAAATAAGCGCTCACTATTCGGGTTAGCCGGGAAAGGACCTTGGGGTCGTATAACCCATTCCGAATATGTGATACGTCGTTATGGATTGCATTTGATGATCGGTGTTGAAGACCGGATATTTGTGAAAACGGAAGTGTGACGACCCGGAATTTTTAGCAATTTAAATTGGAATAGTTAATCGATTTTAAATATTTAAAGATAATTTTAACTTGAATTCTAGATATCAATATTTATTTGATAATTAAATCATCGAATTATATGGTTTAAGAATTGAATTTAATTATTGAAATTGGGTAGAATTGTTGAATCTGAGATTATAAGCCTGTTTAAATTAATTTGGAGGCTTATAAAATTTATAATGATGATATTGAAAATAATAGAGTGTTTGAAATTTAATTTAAAGGTAATTTATTCAGTTTTGAAATTATATCGTTTAAATTGGATTTTAAAAATAGCCTTCCGAGGCACAGCCTCGGAATTTCACGAAACCAGTTCCATTGGATCCGTAATAGTTAGTTATTATCGGATTCAATTTTCGTAGCAATCGGAGTTGTCGTGTGACCCTGGCAACTCAAAACGCTTAGATTTATTTTGATCGATTTAAATTAAACTTGATCGTTTACTTCCGTAACTCGCGCATATGATCGTATTAGCTTTCGAAACACGTTCCGTTGTGTTCGGAATATGGGTAAAACCTTATAAACGCCTATCGGCCTGTTTGATTCAGAGTTAGAAATTTTGCGTTATATTAAACGAGATATTTTGAAAATATAATATTAAAATATAAGGGTCAACTCAGCCACCCTATAGCTTAGACTCGAAGCCTCTTTTAGAAAAAAATATCTCTTCGTTGTTTCCAGAGAAATTAAACAGATATTTCACTTTCATCTTCCTCTCTAAGCTAAAAGGAGAGATCGAATTGATAAATATGAGGGAGTCGCCGTTGTTTTCCTAAACCCGTTCTATTTCTCCCTCAAATTAATCGAAGCCGTGGCCTTCATTCTCTTCTTACCTCTGTCAAAATTGCATTCGTTCTCTAAAAAAAATGAATGAAATGAAAATCAAATTAATGGCCGAAGCTCTCGTTCAAGCTTCTATGACCTGGATCGAACTCGATTTCATACAAGAGGAGAGGCACGCGATAGAGACCGAGTTCGAACTCGAGGCCGTGTGTTTGAGTCGGGATGGCGACGAGGGGTTTGGGGCTCGGTTAGGGCTTCGGAGTGGAATCTAGTAGTTGCGATGGGGGGGAACTCGGACTTGAAGGTGGAGGCAGCGCGTGCGATCTGCGGGTGGAGGTCGCGTGGATAATGGTTGGGAGCCGTGTCGACTTGTGTTGTCACGAAGGAGGGAGGACTGGTTCGAGCTAAAGGTATTTGCATCTTTATTCTCTTCAATTTAAATTTGAAATAAATACAGGATGGAAAAAAAAGAGGTATATAGTTTGGAAAAAAAAATTAACTGCGAGGAAAGGTATAAGGTATGCAGTTGGACTTAGAAATGAGATTTTTTTTTTTAAATAAAAATAAAAATTGGTATATAGTTTTGTTTTCAAGTCAAGCTTGTAGTTCAAATGAAGGAACATGAATAAACATAAATAAACATATTCGCATTTTAGGGTTACCGGTTTGTTTTAAAGATACTGTATTCTGGTGATTAATCAGCTTATTTAACTTTTGCAGTCGCTTAAAATATCTTATTGAAAGAACATTAGTTTGAAATTAAATCAGTAGTTTAAAGCCAAATTGCTGGTGTAAATTAAATAATGGATAGTAATTGATTGATCGATTCATTTCAAATATTAATAAATCGTATAACTGTTTATACAAGGTTTAAATCTGAAGGAAACAAATCGAGATCGGATTTGGATTGCAAAATCAAAGGTGAGTAAACCTCACGCTTCTGGATTTTTACTTAAATTTAAGGAGTTAAATTTAAGTGCTTGGTTGAATGGTTGACTTGAAGTGATGTGCTATATTATATAGTGGTATATAGTATATACTGGAATGGTTGATATTCTGGGATGAATATTTTTGGGTAATTTGAATATTGAATGCTGTGGTTGCTTGAATATTTCGGTACCCTAAGTTATCAAAATATATAAATTGGATTTTTGGAAGAAATATAAGGGTGATTAAATGGATGTTTAATTAATTCAGTTAACTAATGATTTGGATGATTAATTTAGTAATTCAGGGTTAGATTAATAAGTGAAGGTTTAAGTTAATAAATGAAGTGAAATTTGATTTAGAATAATCATTTGGTGGTTTAATAAATAATTACTTAATGTAACCAATAAAATAGAAATTCTTTGTGTAATAAATTAAGAGATTAATTGGAATAACAAATTTCGGAGTAATAAATTTATTAATGAAGTAAATGAGAAGATAGTTAAGTACAGGTTGTGGGTGATCGAGAATGATTAATATTGTGATTGAATTAAAGTAAAATATAATTGGAAATCGTTAATTGATATAGTTAATGAAGTAATTAGAGATTTGATTAATTGAGATTAATTAAATCATAATAAGTGACTTATGAGAAGTCAATTAATATAGGTAATTAAGAATTAGCGTAATTGATTCTAGTTAATTAATTTGTGAAGTAATTAAAGATTACTCATTGAGTTGGTAAGAGTAAGTAATATCGTGAGATTAATTAAAGAGAATTTCCAGAATGGAATTGGACGATAATTAATCCAGGGTTGTTAAATATGATGAATGGATATAGAGGAACTGATTATCAATCGTTTTGGAATTAATTAATAATCTAAGTGAACGTGGTTAGAAAATTCAGTTAGAATCAATTGAATTAATTTGTATGTGATTAAGCATTTCTTATGGATGATTAAATGATTCGAGATACTATGAATGAGTTGATATCGCTGATATGAAATGTTATGTATTTCATTTGGATAATTTGAGATTAGGATGACATGAGATCCGAGGAGTCTGGAATCGGGTATTAGGAAATACCCGAAACCACTTTGGATTAAAAATAAATTGAAGTATGAAATCAATAGACTGGAATGACATGATTTAAATGAGTTGGATTATTTTATCTAAGTTTGGTACTTAGAAAGTTATATGCGAAATAAGCATTGTCTATAGCAAATTGTGAGAATTAATAAAATTACCCCGGGTTTATATAAGTTGTGTGTTTGGTACTACATGTTAGATGGGTTTACTCACGCTGGTTTCCAGCCTGACCCGGGTGTTACTTTGGTGTAATGCTCGGGTCAGACCGAGCATTATAGATTTTTAGGTAGGTACGTTCTGGAGTCAGGAGGCGAGCAGGATGACATTATCGAAAAAAAAATTCCGCTGTAATTATATTAATGCAATTCTGTGATAAATTGATTGTATATGACCAGCATTTGAATATATGTGAAACTCTGATGTATTGAAATGTAATCAACAGAAATAGTATTCTGTTGTAAGCTATTTTTATTTATTATCATATTTTATCCGCTGCGATTGTGAGATGTTTGGTGTTTCTGTTCTTCTTCTTCTATCTCTTTCTTCTTTTTCATAACTATCTGGAATTTTTGGGTTAGAAAATTTCGGGTCGTTACATTTTGGTATCAGAGCAGAAGGTTAAGCGAGAACCTTGGCTCTGGTGGGGATTACTCATTAAATAGAGTCAGTGGTACTCTAGAATGAGTTGAGTGTATATTTATATGAGCGCGTACTTGTTATTTTCTTTTATAAAAATTTTAAATGATTTTATATAAAACATATTTTGATATATATAAAGCAAAATTTCCTTCTAATAAATATTAAGGTGATTGGTTGTTAATTATTGAAATTCAAATTAAGACGTAATATAATACAACCAAACTGAAGTGTAGAATTGGAATTAAATTAAGTAAAAAAAATAAAATAAAAATACAACCAAATTAAAATTTAATGGGTTGAAAATGAAATTCTAAATCTGGTCCCAGAATTTGAAATTTTTGTTTCAAAAAAAAAATTAGTAAATAAAGTATTAATTGGAATTTGTGTAATCTCAAAGCGGGTTTGAGATTTAAAAATTGAAAATGGATGGATGTTTTAAAATAAATTGGATGTTATCATCCTATTGTTGATAAAAATCTTTAAATTGAGAATGGTATTGTACAGATAAAATCCAAAGATAATTTGAATTATTAAATTGTAAATTAAACTTGTTTAAAAACTGGCTTCAAACTGGAAGATAAAATCGAATAATAAATTAAATTTTGAAAACTAATAAAATTGTACAGAGCTCTTATTTGAATTTGGAAACTATAAGTAGTGATAAATTGAAATGAAGAATTGGACTCAGAAATTTGAGATTGTTTAAAAACTTTAAATAAAAGTTAACTTGGTTTAAAAGGGTAAATCAACCTTTGAGAATTTAACTCGAATTTATATAATTCAAAGTAGTTTAAATTCAAGATTGAATTGAATTAGTTCAAAATTGAATTTTGTTCGAAGTAATTGGATTGGTGATTGAAGATGTATAGGTTTAAAATTTAAATGGGAAATTGAATTGGAGTAAATTGAAGTGATTTAGATTCTGAAATTAAATTGATAATAATTCAAATTGATTGGGATAATGGGAAAGTATAATTAAAATTGAACAGGATTAAAATCAACTAGAATTTGATTTAAATTGGGGAAGGAATCAAGATTGATTCAACTTGAATTGGGAATTAATCAAGTCCAATGGAATTTGGAGCTATTTGAATTGGAATTGGGTCAATTTAAATGAAGATTTAAATTGAATTGTTGGGAAGGTGAACAGTTGGCTCTTGACTATTTTCAATATAAATTGTTTTGATATAAACTTATTTTTCTAAGCTATTAAATATATACAACCTTTCTTTCTTAAAGCCAAATTATTTTATATACTTGTTTTATGATTATTTTTGGGGCTATTTAACCATTTTTCAACTGTTAACTAAACTAATTACTATTTTTCAACTATTTCACAAACTAATTTCTATTTTACAACTATTTTGCAATTATCTACAAATTTTGAAACTATTCAACTATTTCTTAACTATTTTATAGTTAGTTACCTATTTTATAGCTATTTTGCAAACTAACAATTATTTTTCCACTACTTATTTATTTTTAAAATTTTCAAGCTATTTTCTAAATATAAACTGGTCGGAGTTCCAACCGTTATTAATTTAAATACCCAACTGAGATAAGAATTGAAGTATAAAAGGGGTTTATACAAGTTTGAAATGATCCAAAGTTTTAAAAAATTATATATATCTGTATATATATAGGATCTTATGAGGATTTGGAAAAGGTTTTGAGAGCCTTTGGATTTGGAAGGGCTTTTGATTTTTGGATAAAATCAATATTGGAATTTGGAAAGCCTAGTTTGGGATTTATCGATTTTGGAATAATCGATTTTGTATAAATAAGCTTTGTATGATATCATACTAGGTGTATGATTTGAAGATACTATATGTGTATAGTATAAAATGTTTTGATGATGGCTCTGGGGAAAAAGGCGCTCCCTTGAAATGAACTTCTCAGGAGTGCCACCGGGTGGTGCTTCCTTGAGCCCTAAGGGGGGGTTCTAAAGTTGATCCTGTGAGGAGTCCGGACAAAACTAGTTCCTGAGGATTATTGGGTAGCGTAAGTCGATGGCGTTGATGCCTACAGAGGCATTTGGGTTATGCTGTGACGATAGTGTAACTCGACGTCGCTGCGATCTACTGTGGGGACCATAGCGAAAATCGTGTGGAGGATGAGTGCCAACGGTCTACACTTGATTTTGCCGGGAAGGTAACGCAACATCGGTAGACAGGGATCTATGGTCATGTGGAGTGAAGAAGTTTCATTTTTGGCAGCGAAATTCGATGGCGCTGATGCCTACAGTTATATGGGTTTTTGCTGTGATAGCTACGTAACCCCAGTTGTAGCTGCGATCTGTCGTGGGTTCCATGGTGTAATCGTGGGGCGCGGAGGCCTACAGTTATCTGTGGATTTTGTCGGGACGGCAACGTAACCATCAGGTTAGCTGCGACCATGGATGGGGTTGATGATTTCCAGAGCATTCTCACCAAAGATATTTCCTTTATTTCAAAATACTTTGAATATTTTCAATAAATTATTTTCTAAGTGTTTTCACTAGGTGTTGAAAACGGGTTTACCAAGTACTTATAGATTTTCAGTCGTACGCCTGATCAACGTATGACTGAATTTCTGTGAGAACAAGGATAGACTGGTTGAGGCATCAAGTTATAAAAGTATTTTTATTAAAAGCTATTTTAAATAGTATTATCTAAATTTAAAAGCATTTTTATAATTTTAAAATAAAGGGGAATCCAAACTGGAAATATAAAATAGAATTGTACTCGGGAAATTTAAATGAAGCGTAAAATCGAATATTGAATTAAAAGATGGAAGTAAGTTAATAATTAATTATTTGATAGAGTATGTTAATGAAAATGTGACTTGGCTAAACAAATGGATTGTAAATTAATAATAGAGTTTGGAAGTGAATTGGAATTGTAAAAAGAATTTAACTTGGATTTTGATAATGAAGTGAATGAGTAAAGATGTTGTAAAATAAAAATAAAATAGAGTTGGATTAAAAAAAAGTGATGGTTTGAATTACAAATAAAATCCAAGGGTGATTTGAATAATATTTAATGGAAGTTGCAAGTAAATTGGATATATGAGAAGTGTTGTTGAATGAAATGAAAGTGATTTATAATAGAAATGGTTTGAATTGCAACGAAACAGAATCCAAGTGAATAGAAATAAATTGAGAATAGCCTTGTATTAACAAAATAAATTCAACAACAAATTAAGTAAGAAAATTAAAAATTAAAATTAAAATGGATGGGCTTACTGAATTTATAGGAATTTGATTAAATGAGAATCAAATAGAAGTAAACTTCAGTTTGATGTTGGAATAAATTAAAGTAAATTAACTTGAGTTTAAAATTTATGGAAGCTTGGCTTCGAATAAGAGTGAAAGCCCATTAAAATAAAAACTTGGATTAAATTAGTTCGGGAAATAGTTATTAATTTATAAGAATGGAATGTGCCAAGCTTAATAAATTGTTTTGCATGAATCTAATGCGGAAATAAAATGAAATGCCATGAATGAGTTGGTTAATAAATTAGAAATGAAATGGAATTGAATACAGAATAAGTTGTAATTAATCTAAGTAGCTATAAACTACATGAATACTCTATTAAACGAATATCGTCGAAATTGCATAAAATGGTTGTCATTCGGCGTAAATAAAAGTAATTAAAATTTTATGAGTTGATAAAGATTAAATAAAATTGGTTCTGAATCATTTAAAGTAATTATGAGCTCGTTTGGGTTAAAAATTAATGGAAGGTAAGAAATTGAGTTGCAAACCATTGAAATTAAATGGAATGGTTTATAAATTGGTTGAAAGCAATTGAATTAGCTTTAAGATTTTATAAATAGCTTATGGAAAGCGTTTTGGTGCTTGTTGCTTATGATATATATGTGTTTAGCTATTGAATATAAGTTAAATGCTTGTGTTTAGCAATTAAAAAATAAGTGCGATGCAAATAGATTTTCTTATATGGCACTTACATATTTAAATTGAGTAAGTACAGGTACCTGAAGGCCGTTTGGCTGGTTTGGATGGCGTTAATTGCTAGAATAAATAAGCCGCATACTTAAAATGCTAAATAAGGTACGCCTACGCAATAAAAATAGGAAATATGAACTGTTTTTGCTTTTTCCGACCGTGTGGGTCGATGTATATATATTTATATCTCTTGTCAAGTTGAAAAAGCTCCTCCGTACAAAGGAGACTCTGCCAAAAAAATTCGAAAATTTTGGGAGTTAGAAAATTTTTGGAAATTTTTGAGAAAAATTGGTTAACGACAAATCGATTTCAAATTGGAAAACTAATGTAAATTAGTAGATGAAACTAATGTGAATCAGTTGTAAATGAAAAATAAAATTTAATATTCATAATTGAGGACGAATTGAATTCGCATAAAGTGGGGAAACTAATTTGCGAAGAAGTATATGTGAAAACTTCTGTAAGAAAAAGTGAAAATGATTTGAAAGGTTATAATTATATATTGTTGTTAAATAAGATATGCAGGTATTAAAAAGGGAAACGAAAGTTGGATTTGATTCCAAAAGATAAATGTGTGTTGCCCGACACAAAGGTATGTATTTTAAATTCCGTATGAATTGGATTGGGTTTTTGATCTAGCCACTTGGCTTTCTGTTTTCTTTTTGGAAATTGAGAGCCTGTAGAGGCCTTTTTGTAGTTGTACCGAGCGAGCCGCGCAAAGGAGACGCTGGCAAAAAATTTCAGAAATATAGGGAGTTAGAAAATTTTTTAGAAAATTTTGATAATTCAAAAGTTGGTTAAATTTAAATTTAAATGATCGAACAAAAAGGGTAGTATTTGAAACTATGAAGGGTTTTGGAAGGTAGTTAAGGTAATAGTGAATCTTTGATAAAAGATATTGTGGCAAGTTGATAAACCTGTTGGCTTTGGAGAAAAGGTAAAAGGGATTGGTCCATTCTTCCTAACTAATAATTTCGGGGACGAAATCCTTTTAAGGGGGGAGGAATGTGACGACCCAGAATTTTTAGCAATTTAAATTGGAATAGTTAATCGATTTTAAATATTTAAAGTTAATTTTAACTTGAATTCCCGATATCAATATTTATTTGATAATTAAATCAATGAATTATATGGTTTAAGAATTGAATTTAATTATTGAAATTGGGTAGAATTGTTGAATCTAAGATTATAAGCCTGTTTAAATTAATTTGGAGGCTTATATAATTTATAATGATGATATTGAAAATAATAGAGTGTTTGAAATTTAATTTAAAGGTAATTTATTCAGTTTTGAAATTATATCGTTTAAATTGGATTTTAAAAATAGCCTTCCGAGGCACAGTCTCGGAATTTGACGAAACCAGTTCCATTGGATCCATAATAGTTAGTTATTATCGGATTCAATTTTCGTAGCAATCGGAGTTGTCGTGTGACCCTGGCAACTCAAAACGCTTAGATTTATTTTGATCGATTTAAATTAAACTTGATCGTTTACTTCTGTAACTCGCGCATATGATCGTATTAGCTTTCGAAACACGTTCCGTTGTGTTCGGAATATGGGTAAAACCTTATAAACGCCTATCGGCCTGTTTGATTCAGAGTTAGAAATTTTGCGTTATATTAAACGAGATATTTTGAAAATATAATATTAAAATATAAGGGTCAACTCAGCCACCCTATAGCTTATACTCAAAGCCTCTTCTAGAAAAAAAATATCTCTTTGTTGTTTCCAGAGAAATCAAACGGATATTTCACTTTCATCTTCCTCTCTAAGCTAAAAGGAGAGATCGAATTGATAAATATGAGGGAGTCGCCGTTGTTTTCCTAAACCCGTTCTATTTCTCCCTCAAATTAATCGAAGCCGAGGCCTTCATTCTCTTCTTACCTCTGTCAAAATCGCATTCGTTCTCTAAAAAAAAATGAATGAAATGAAAATCAAATTAATGGCTGAAGCTCTCGTTCAAGCTTCTATGACCTGGATCGAACTCGATTTTGTACAAGAGGAGAGGCACGCGATAGAGACCGAGTTCGAACTCGAGGGCGTGTGTTTGAGTCGCGATGGCGACGAGGGGTTTGGGGCTCGGTTAGGGCTTCGGAGTGGAATCTAGTAGTTGCGATGAGGGGGAACGCAGACTTGAAGGTGGAGGCAGCGCGTGCGATCTGCGGGTGGAGGTCGCGTGGATGATGGTTGGGAGCCGTGTCGACTTGTGTTGTCACGAAGGAGGGAGGACTGGTTCGAGCTAAAGGTATTTGCATCTTAATTCTCTTCAATTTAAATTTTAAATAAATACAAGATGGAAAAAAAAGAGGTATATAGTTTGGAGAAAAAAAAATTTTAACTGCGAGGATAGGTATAAGGTATGCAGTTGGACTTAGAAATGAGATTTGTTTTTTTTTTTTAAATAAAAATAAAAATTGGTATATAGTTTTGTTTTCAAGTCAAGCTTGTAGTTCAAATGAAGGAACATGAATAAACATAAATAAACATATTCACATTTTAGGGTTACTGGTTTGTTTTAAAGATAATGTATTCTGGTGATTAATCAGCTTATTTAACTTTTGCAGTCGCTTAAAATATCTTATTGAAAGAACATTAGTTTGAAATTAAATTAGTAGTTTAAAGCCAAATTGCTGGTGTAAATTAAATAATGGATAGTAATTGATTGATCGATTCATTTCAAATATTAATAAATCGTATAACTGTTTATACAAGGTTTAAATCTGAAGGAAACAAATCGAGATCGGATTTGGATTGCAAAATCAAAGGTGAGTAAACCTCACGCTTCTGGATTTTTACTTAAATTTAAGGAGTTAAATTTAAGTGCTTGGTTGAATGGTTGACTTGAAGTGATGTGCTATATTATATAGTGGTATATAGTATATACTGGAATGGTTGATATTCTGGGATGAATATTTTTGGGTAATTTGAATGTTGAATGCTGTGGTTGCTTGAATATTTCGGTACCCTAAGTTATCAAAATATATAAATTGGATTTTTGGAAGAAATATAAGGGTGATTAAATGGATGATTAATTAATTCAGTTAACTAATGATTTGGATGATTAATTTAGTAATTCAGGGTTAGATTAATAAGTGAAGGTTTAAGTTAATAAATGAAGTGAAATTTGATTTAGAATAATCATTTGGTGGTTTAATAAATAATTACTTAATGTAACCAATAAAATAGAATTTCTTTGTGTAATAAATTAAGAGATTAATTGGAATAACAAATTTCGGAGTAATAAATTTATTAATGAAGTAAATGAGAAGATAGTTAAGTACAGGTTGAGGGTGATCGAGAATGACTAATATTGCGATTGAATTAAAGTAAAATATAATTGGAAATCGTTAATTGATATAATTAATGAAGTAATTAGAGATTTGATTAATTGAGATTAATTAAATCATAATAAGTGACTTATGAGAAGTCAATTAATATAGGTAATTAAGAATTAGCGTAATTGATTCTAGTTAATTAATTTGTGAAGTAATTAAAGATTACTCATTGATTTGGTAAGAGTAATTAATATCGTGAGATTAATTAAAGAGAATTTCCAGAATGGAATTGGAAGATAATTAATCCAGGGTTGTTAAATAAGGTGAATGGATATAGAGGAACTAATTATCAATCGTTTTGGAATTAATTAATAATCTAAGTGAACGTGGTTAGAAAATTCAATTAGGATCAATTGAATTAATTTGTATGTGATTAAGCATTGCTTATGGATGATTAAATGATTCGAGATACTATGAATGAGTTGATATCGCTGATATGAAATGTTGTGTATTTCATTTGGATAATTTGGGATTGGGATGACGTGAGATCCGAGAAGTCCGGAATTGGGTATTAGGAAATACCCGAAACCACTTTGGATTAAAAATAAATTGAAGTATGAAATCAATAGACTGGAATGATATGATTTAAATGAGTTGGATTATTTTATCTAAGTTTGGTACTTAGAAAGTTATATGCGAAATAAGCATTGTCTATAGCAAATTGTGAGAATTAATAAAATTACCCCGGGTTTACATAAGTTGTGTGTTTGGTACTACATGTTAGATGGGTTTACTTACGCTAGTTTCCAGCCTGACCCGGGTGTTACTTTGGTGTAATGCTCGGGTCAGACCGAGCATTATAGATTTTCAGGTAGGTACGTTCTGGAGCTCAGGAGGCGAGCAGGATGACATTATCGGAAAAAAAAATTCCGCTGTAATTATATTAATGTAATTCTGTGATAAATTGATTGTATATGACTAGCATTTGAATATATGTGAAACTCTGATGTATTGAAATGTAATCAACAGATATAGTATTCTGTTGTAAGCTATTTTTATTTATTATCATATTTTATCCGCTACGATTGTGAGATGTTTGGTGTTTCTGTTCTTCTTCTTCTATCTCTTTCTTCTTTTTCATAACTATCTGGAATTTTCGGGTTAGAAAATTTCGGGTCGTTACAGGAAGGATTACCGTCGAATGTTTCTGCATCGGCTGATCTCCGATATAAAAATTTATTACCCTTTGTGATGGGAAGTCTGGTCGTGATTAGTGAATATCCGGATTACAAGAACTTCTTTGGAAGTGCCTTCGGTTTCGTTCGATCCCGAAACGGACTTGTATGGATGTGTGTCTGACGTTACAATTTGAGATGTAAAGCTGGTTTCTATCAAATATATTTTCGTTGGTGGCGGAGAATTTATTCTCTTAGCTTAACACCCTTAGAGGTTTTGTAGTTGATGGTTACTAGTGATACATTCCCAAATTGGTAATGTGGCATACGAAGTGCTGTTTGGCATTTGATGATCAAAGCACAGCTTTTATATAAAGCGTGGCTTTGTGGACGAGACTTCGTTGGACCTCACACCCCGAAAATGGTCAAAACAGGAAGGATGCGGCAAGGTTATTAGGGGGTAGCGCCCCTTTAGTGTATGTCATTCCTTCTGGATAGAGGTGGTATCATGGTATGGAGCCCAGATACTTAACCTATGTTGTTGCTGTAAATTTATTGTTTTGTGGTTGTTGGAAATCGAGGATCCTCGGATATAGATCGGTTACGATCGGGGAATGACATATTCGTGTCAGTAGTTACCCAGTTAGGGGTAACCCGACCTTGTGTTGGCAGAGATCCGGTTAGGTTCTCGGGGCGTCTTTCCAAAGGCGTTTCCATGTGGCAATGGGAAGTTCCTTGGCCTGACCATTTGTTGGAAATCCAAAGAAACAATACGAACCCTTTACGATTGCAAATTGTATAACCTGCTTCCTCAGGAGGTAGCTATAGCGGGCATAATATAATGGTACCTATGCTGGCTAAGATTTATATTCTACTTTCGAAATGTTTTCTACAGTATGCACTAATAATAATATCAAAAATGATTTGATTTTGCGTAGTAAGCATCTTTGACTAACATAAGAAGAAATCTCCTCCAAGTCTGCGTTTGCATTGAGTGTGTGGTGGGAGGTCTTATGGTAGTTACATTTTCAAAAAGAATTGCGAATCTATTTAAAAAAAATTTATCATGTTCTTCGTTTTAAAGATAAACTGTTTTAGTTCTCACACCAGTCACATGACTGACTCGGAGTTTATTGTTTTCCTTCCTAAACTCTGAGTGCCCACCAATTTCCACACGGGCAGTCTAGAGTTAGGTTATCAGGATATTCTAGAATTCAGGAGTTGCTGGAGGCAAGCTGGATGGCATGGCGTATTCACTAGTATATAGTATTTCTTTTCCGCTGTTTGTTGTGTTTGTTGTTGTAAACTCTGATAATGTAATGTGATGTGATGTAATAACTGATATAGTCCTTTGTTTAAAGATTATTCATTTATCTATTATATATTGTTCTGCTGCGATTATGAGATTCTGATATTGTTCTGTTGTTTCTTTCTGTTCTGTTCTATCTTTTTCATTCTTCTTATATCTTTTTCTTCTTCTTTAACCATAACGGTACGGTTTTTCGGCATTCGATTGCTCGGCAGTTGATACAGTGGATGTATTGATGTCGGTTTTCGAGCGTCGAAAAGTCGCGTCGTCACAGCAGCCATCCGTGAATTTCCCTTAAGCGAGCATCTATACGTCAATTAAGTTGATATACATTTCTTTTCTCAAGTGGAATCAACGTTTACAATTCATGCTTAAAACAAAACTACGGTGGCTATAATAAAAATCTAGAACAATATATGATAATTACAATTATAAATAGATCACAGAATATACATGGTAGAAAAAAAACAGGTACAAAATTGAACTGACCTAAAATAGATACATGATATAGACTACAAGATTCAAAAGTACTACATCCTAAAGACACGAATATATACACAAAAATAGTCTAGCTAACATAGGGTACATCATAAACATGAATATACACATAGTGTTGACAAAAGTAAACATCTAGCTAACTGATAGGAAGTCCAACCAAAAAGCATTAAGCTAAAGGATATGAAACATCTCGGTCTGATCCGAATATTACAAAATAAGAAATGGGTCAATCAGACTGAAATATATGAGTTAACAAGATAATTAATAGGTAAAATGAACTAGATCTCAAATATAGTCATCAAGTCAAGTATCGATAATATCAAGCATTTTCAATAACTTCAAGAATGTAACCGCTAAATATTAAAACCCAAGATGGCTTCAAAAAGCAAAATCCCCAAAACAAATTGGGGATTACACAGAATCTAGAAATCATAGATAGAAATCCAAAAATCACATCAAAAGGGAAAAATGTGCCAAACTCCAAGATTGGTGAATAAATTCAGCTACATGCATGTAACTCCATGATAGACATACGTCTATAAACTCCAAGATGGGTATAATTTCCTTAATAACTCCAAGATAGGTGCGAGACCTATGAACTTCAAGATAGAAATAAGTCCTATGAACTACGAGATAGGCAGAAGATTGATAAAAACTCCAAGATAAGTACAAACCTATAAACTCCAAAGTAAGCGAATTCCTATAAACTCTAAGGGACAAGTCAAAAACTCATCGATAAGTGCCATATACCTCTGAATAGTAATCGAATAAATAACAACTGTTTTTGCCATACCTCATGGGTTTATTTAAACGTTCACTATATGTTAATAAACTCCACTCGTGTGTATAAATGGCTCAATCGAACAACTCAGTGAATTAATCGGAAAGATAAATGCAAGCATTCTATACCACTCTTTTTATTAATTTGTTTAAATCAATTCCTCATTCATCGATGTCGTGCAATTTTATAGAAGTATTAAACTTTGGAAAAAACTTCTTAAAACTATATATATATTAGTTTATGAGCTAATATTTATATGAGAAAAAGGAGTTGGTAAACTGTTACATTTACAAATATGTTTAGATACTTTTTAGCAAGCATACACACACACACACACACACACACACACACCCCCCCATATATATCGGAAAGCCTTTGCAAAACCTCTTTATACATAAGTATAAATAGGAGTAATTTGGAATATTGTCCCATCTCAATATAAAAATGTTGTTATTATAAAATAAAATAAAACAAAATATGTATATAAAATCATTATAGAAAATAAGTTGTTCTCGATAAGAATTGGATAAAACACTTTAATATGGATAAATCGGCATAGAAAACAACAACAAAATCAAACAATTGGTTTCAAGCGATCAAACGGGCAAACATAGGAGCAAATGGGAGCAAACAGATCTCGAAAAGGCGTAACTTGGGTTATTTCATTAAAATGAAAAAAGTTCCAATTTTTATCATTATTAATATGTCTAGAAAATTATTCTATAAAATCTATGTAACTAAAAGCTTTTATTATTTCTTTGCCAAAATAAAGTGTTAATTTCCAAAAATCTCATTTTTAACAGTAAATGCCAATATTAAATTTTTTATTGAATTTACAACATTTATGTTGTAATAATTAGAAATTCAAACATTAATTCCCCATCCTTCAGTCATAAGTAATTAAATGGAAAAATATCGTTAACATTTCCATTTTAAGTACAAAATTATTTACATATATTCAGTTACTTATTTTCCTTATTTATCCATATAAATTAAATATAAGAATTAAATCACATAACTTGGTATTTCATTAAACTCCCAAACTAATTTATTCGATCCAAATCCAAGTTAAGTTTGAAAATAGTAGCAAATAAAATTTCCCAAATCTTCCACCAAGATAATTCTTATCTAAACAAATATAAAATTTAAGTTACATAAAAGGATATTTCATAAAATGTCCAATTTAATTAAACCCAAATATATTTAACTTGAAGTTGACAGTTAAAAATTCCCTAAATTCATTTTAAAATTGATTAAGATTATCTTGAATCATAATTTAAATTTAATTCTAAGTAATCTCGACCAAGGTTATTACAGACTTGCCACTTGCAAAATTTATGTCCCTATAATTTTCTTAAAAGAGAAGTCTATAATGATTAACAAAGGATGTATCTTATCAAAGGAAATTGGGATGTGGCCGAGGGATAAATTAAAACAAGATACTCATCACAAATGAATTCAGGAAAATACACAGGATGTGTTCACTCAAGGACCACTTTAGTCCCATAAGAATAGTCCTTAGGATCATTAGGCTATTGGACTTAGATAAGTGAACGACTATATCTTGAAGGTATTCCACATCCGAGGCAACTAAAAGAATATGGCTCTGTTCATAAGTTGGATTTTGTTTAGATCTCAAGTGCAACAACAATTCTATACCTAGGAATGAAATCAGAATTTCTGAAATGTTTCTAAAGCAGAAACACATGAAGAACACCACAAATGCCAAAGAGCAGAATTGGTAAAGAACTCGGTAAGCAATAAGACCACTACACTCAATGGTTGGGTAAGGTCCCATGTATCACAGAGCTATTTTTCCTGATTGACTGAAGTACTAGACTTTTATCTAGGAAGAAACATGGATAAGACCTAATCTTCAACATAAAATTCCAAAATCTTTCTAAAAGATTCACAAATAGAGTCGGGACTTAAGATCAACTTCTTTCATAGAATCAAGCTAACAAAAGAGTGGTTGATATGATCTTCCAAATAAAGTCCTGGAAGAAACCATATATCAATGCTGAGTTGGAAAGTACCAACAGTACGAAAAACTCGATCGAGTAAGGGTTCTTAGTTGTAAATTTCCAAGCAAGTTTTTAATGCAAATTTCACATCACTATTTCACTAAAAGTATTTTTCTTTTAAATTTGCATCCTACTCATTTTTATATTGAGTAAACTCTTAACAAATTTTTAATTTGAAAGATTTAAATTACATAACACATACTAAAGTATTCATGTTATTTAACTAAATTTCATTTATTGTCTTACACTACAAATTTCATGCCGAAGAAATCCTATTATTTTGCTTCGTTAAATATTTATTTCCCAAATAAAGAATCTTCCTTTAGTTATTCCCAAAATTAGCGTTAAGTTTAGAAAACTTGAAAGTTTTTCAAAAGAGGTTTTTTTGTAATTAAGCCTTTAAAGTTCAACCATTACCTTTACTTATACACTTCACCTTTATTGCATATCGAGTATATAAATCAATAGGGTCTTCCAATTAGATTTTATCCAATTTAAGAATTTACCAATTAAATTTCACATTTTATTTTGTTGATAAAATAAAAGAATCGGCTTCCTAAGAAATTATTGTAATAACCAAGTCTGCAAAAATTCATTTTCCCATCCGAAAATCATTAGAACTTCCCATCATTTGAATTTCCCAAAAATATTTCCAGATCTGTGATTAGTTTTATTTTGAAATAATTCCTTTCCTTAGTGCAAGTTTGAAATTTTAGATACTACCTAATTTAAGGTTGAATATATATAAGTGTGTGTGTGTGTGATTGCGTGTGTGTGTAGACACACAATACATATATGTCCTACAAATTCAATTCACCAACCTCTTCTTTGGAGTGTATTCAATTTTCGCTTGATATTTTAACTAATATCCAAGGGAAAATAAGTCCATAAAGTCATTTCCACTAATTGTTATTTCGAATACAATTAGAGATGACATCTTAACTAACATACCATTTAACCTAAGCTTAAGCATTCAGAATTTGTTTTTAATTGATTTTAAATAAAAGAATCATGCTTCCTTTAGCTTTTGCTGATTTAGCTATTTAAGAAATTACACTTATGTGTTTATATTTAGATTATAATGGTCTTTCAAAGCCTATCCAAAGCATACCTCTTAAGGATCTGTTGGCCCCCGGCCGAACATCAAAAGGAATTATACTGTAAAGTGCCAAATACTATCACTTTTAGTAATTATTAGAACTTAACCAAAACGACCCATACCGGCTGGTGAAATTCAAGTATTTACTAGAGGCTAGTAAACTTCACTTGTTACAGATACCACTGAAAAACCGAACTATATCCCCTAAAGGATCTATCAGTCCCACCCAACAGTGAAAGAGAATAAAATCGTAAAGTGCTAAATACTTCCTAACAGCAATTACAAGAACTGAACCAAGGTATCCTATACTACCTGGTGAAATTCAAGTATTCTCTAATAGGCTAATAAGTTCCACTCAAACATTCTCTTCAATGAGTTATACGATCTTCGATGAAGCGTCACTCGAGAGCATTCGAACCGCTTGGTGAAACGATAATTACTCTTATCCAATAAAACCAAAAAAACTAGTACCTAGTCTAAAAGAGTAAATATGCACAAATGCCAATAAATATTAATATGGCATCATATAGAAAAACATGTATTGTTTCAACATTTAGATATGGTATTTAAAAGCACAATGTGCAAGTATTTTTGTTAAGCTCCCGTATTTTATATTGAACTCTGGTCCAAAACATAGGAAGCAAAGTTTGGTAGGAAAATTATTAAATGGTCACAACTTTTAATTGCTTAATCCAGACCCACGCAGATATGCAAATTTCATTTTGATACTTATACATACTATTTTTTTTTGTTCTAACCAGGCTAGACTCAAAATCGATAATGTTTAGACAGAATTCACTGAATTTGTAATAACTCGGAATTTCACCATATTAATTTTCGAATATTTAATTAATTTAAATATTCAAATAATAGGTTTTATAATTAAAATGAAAAATCTTTTAAATAAAAATATTGAAGATAAAATAGTTTCAATATTAGTTTACAAAAATATTCAGTTCGAAGAAAAATCGAAAATATAATCAGAATTCGTTTTCCGAATCTTCGACGTATCATCGTATAAAAGTTGTTTGAAGTGTTGTGAGCCTTGTTTATATTTGAAAAAATATTTAAGTGGTAAAGAATGTAAATTAGTTAGTATATATTGGTATATACATAGGTATATATACTTAAGTATATATATGTATATACGAAAAGATGCTTTAGGAGACATGATTGACACTTTGGCGACTCGAGTACAAAACATGTTTAAAACATGTTTTCTTTGACATGATGATGGTGGGATGAGGTGAGGACTGAAATAGCATGTGTGGAGGATGGTGTTGAGGTGGCAAAACTATGTGGAGTGTAAAGGACAAGGGTTGTTTAGGTAATTCACATTTTTACTTGCTTATAAATAGCATTTCATCTCTCTGAAATTTCATCTTCTTCCACCAATAAGATCTCACTCATATCTTATCCAAACGATTTTTTTCCAAATCATGTCAAATTCTAGTGGCTACAACATTCATGTTGATCACCTTTTCAAATTTCGAGCATAGCTATATCAAAATATCAATTGTTTACGGAGTATTTTTGGACCCAGAATTTCAAGTCCGAAAATGGTCCTTCTTCTTTTGACAATATTTTCTTCATATCTAATTGAAATTCAGTGATTCTTTTTTAAAAATTGTAGAGATAATAATTTTATAAAACTTTTCTTTTCATCATTTTTAAAAAATCTAAGAGTAATTTTCCCAAAAAGCAGTTGGAAAACTATCTATTTTCAGGTTCATTTTTGAGAATTCGATTATCATCCAAAGTCACCCCACCGTACCAAAACAAGTATCACTTCCTTCATTCATGGCCGAGCCTACCTAGTGCATTAATGGTCCAAGACTCTATATTTTGCTTAGGAATGGAAGTACTAGGTCATACTCTAAGTTAGCGAGGGTTTGGATAGCTTTCAGTGAGTAAAACTACACCTTATTAAACCTAGTTTATACTATGTTAATGTTCATGAATATACTATAATGCTTGTTGTATATGTAAAGTGGTGGTTTGGTTGTTTGTTTTTTTCATGCTTTAAAATGTTTTCGCATTCGAAATTAGTAAGCATGTGGTTAGTTGTATGAAAAGTTCGTAGTTAATATAATTGTTAGTAAATAATTATTACATGTTGTATCATCATTATTTACCTTTTATTATGCTTAAACCATTGTTGTATGATGTTTGGTTGTATGGCTAATGTCCTAAGTTTATTTGTTGAACTACCCGTATAGCGATAATTGCTATATCGGTGCTTCCAAAAAATCACCTTTTATCGAAACCGTTTGATTTCGTTATCGTGCTTGGAATTATTTTACAAGTTATGAAAGTTTTTAATTAGTGATGTTTTCAAAAAAAATTATTATTTTAATAATGATTATTTAATTACTTAATTAATCAATTACTTAATTAATAAGGATGAAGGTCAACTAATTACTTAGTTAATGATGTGTTTTAAATTTAATTAATTACCTGGTTAATGATTGTTTAAATTAAATAATCATTTTATTTAATGATGTTTAAATTTAATTAATCATTTTATTAAATGATGTTTAAGGATAATTAATCATTCAATAATGACGAATTAAAGTTAATTAATCAATTTGCTAATGATGCTTGTAAATTAATAAATATTTTTAATAAATGATTTTTAAAATGTATCAACTTCACTCAAATTAATCTTTCCTTTATTGATGTTTATAATAACAAATCGTTTTTAAATAATGATAATTAATTAAGTATCTATTTAACTTAATTGATTATATTTAAATTAATAAATTAATTGAATTAATGATGTTTTAAAGGTGATTTACCATTTTTAATCAAAGATTATTAGAGTTAATTAATCAACTTAATTTATGAAGTTTTAAAGTTAATTTGTGGGAGTAAAAGGATAATTTGACTTTGTTATTCATTTTAGACAATGATAACCAATTAATTATTAATTTAGTTAATTATAATTTACTAATAAATCGAATTAATAATTAATTAATTATTAATTTAATGAATTAATTTTCACAAAATGATTCACTTGTATGGGAATGATTTATTTGTATACTTAACACTAAACGTTGAAGAAGTAGACTTGTCCCTATTTCGAAAGTCAAGAATAATCGTGAGACTTGACTTTGAAATAACACTACCTTAACTTGTCTGGTATTATTGTTAACCAAGAAATAGTACAAGTTGGAATTCAAAGAGTGGTGATAAGTATACAAGTCTTAATATCCATATACAATCGTTTTATATCCTCGATAGTTGATTTCTCAATTATCGGTTACTTTAGCTTCTTTATTATCATCACTTTAAGACGATGTGTTGCTCCGTTGAGCATTTTTATCTATTGTTGGAAATGACTAAGCCAAAAGCATGAGAGGCAGCCAAGTTATGTGGGGTTGCTTCCATTAGGGTATTTTCATATCTCATCTTGATTTTGTGTACCGTCATTTGAAAAATAGTTAAGATTTAGATGTGAAATATTTGGGTACTTAGTAAGGTTTTGCGGGGTTAGACTTGGTATTGTCCAAGAAGTGTCGCAGAGTATATGAGCTTCTCAGAAGTATATTACTAGAGGTATACTACAAGGGGATGCAACTTCCTAGCCATTATTGGAAAATTGTCCTTTCCTTATGTAACATTCCCATTTTTAAGACAAGATAATTTGGTAATTAATTTAATTTTTAGAGTTAAATTGTGAATTTGTAAGTAAATTAATGTGAAAATTCCTAGAATAAATAAAAATAGGTGTTTTGAATAGTATTTTGTTTTGGAATTCAAAATAAGTATCTTGAAAAATAAATTGAATTTAAAAACTCTATATTTTAAAACTAATGAAAGTTGTTTTCTAATTTTAGTATATATATATATATATATATATGTATTATTTATGTATGTATGTATGTGTGTGTGTGTATCTTTTGAAAATAAAAATCGTTTGTATATATAATAGGGTATTTTAACTTAAGTTTAAAAGTTTAAATAAGTTTAATAAAAAAGGCTTAAAACCCTTCTCTTTTATAATTGAATAAATAAAGTTTGTATATAAATATATATAAACATTTGCAAATATAATACATATATTAATGAATATATAAAACTATATATATGAAAGTACAAACGTAAAAGAAAAAGTATAAATATATATTTATATATGAAAATATATTGCATAATTTATAATTATATAAAGGGTTTAAAACATAACGTATAAATATGATTTGTATATCATTTTTCTTCCGCTGTGCTGTATTACTTAATGTGTTATAAGCTCCGGCGAACCAGATTCGAGGTTTGAATCTGCGATATTCGAATACGGGAGATGTATTTGGTGTCGATTTTCGAAGGTCGAGTCAGGGTCGTCACATTTGGTATCAGAGCTGAAGGTTGAGTAAACACTTTAGCTCAGGAGTATAATACATTAGGTGACTCATTAAAGATAGGGTTACAGTTACCCGAGAATGCGTATCCCTAAGATATCCGTCTGAATTCCTTAGTAAATTCTCTTACTATCCGCAAATGTGACGACCCTGACTCGACCTTCGAAAGTCGGCACCAAATGCATCACGCGTATTCGAATACCACAGATTCAAACGTCGAATCTGGTTCGCCGAAGCTTCTAACACATTAAATAATACAACACGGCGGGAGAAAAAAACGATATACAAATCATATTTATACATTATGTTTTAAACCCTTTATATAATTATAAATTTTGTAATATATTTTCATATATATATATATATTTATATTTTTTTATACTTTTACTTTTGTATTTTCATATATATAGTTTTATATATACATTAACATATGTATTATATTTGCAAATGTTTATATATATTTATATACAAACTTTATTTATTCAAGTATAAAAGAGAAGGGTTTAAGCCTTTTTTATTAAACTTATTTAAACTTTTAAACTTAAGTTAAAATACCCTATTATATATACAAACCATTTTTATTTTCAAAAGATATATATATACATACACATAAATAAATAATACACATACATATACACTAAAATTAGAAACAAATTTTATTAGTTTTAAATTCAATTTATTTTTCAAGATATTTATTTTGAATTCCAAATCAAAATACTGTTCAAAACACCTATTTTTATTTGTTCTAGGAATTTTCACATTAATTTACCAACAAATTCAAAATTAAATTCTAAAAATTAAATTAATTACCAAATTAATCTTGGCTTAAAAACGGGAATGTTACACCTTATTTGATTCGAACCTTCAAATTGTTTTTCCGTAATTGCAATAGGAAGAGTCAACCACTCTTCATGATCTTTACCTTTAGGTTTTGTCCATTCTATCAAGCTTGGACAGTTATCTTGTTTTATCCATTTTGTCTAGTTTGGATTTTATTCAGACTATTTCCACTCTTTCAAATCTTGATCTTTATACTATTTTTGCCATCATCTATGTTTTGATTTGTTTCCTGTTGTTCCTTTCCATTCTTATGTTTGGTTATTGCTTATGTGGAAGAACACCCGTTCCGTGTTAGCAGCGTGGTCCCACATATTTTTGTTATATACACTTCCTTTTGTTTTAGAGTTTTACTTATACCAGACAATTTACCTGACCTAATTTGTTTATTTCCCCTAAACTCTTGGATACTCAATTATATTTGGGTAGTCCGAGAATAGCAGGTTTTCTTTGGAGCTCTTTGAAGACGATGATCGAGCAGGCGACTCCTTAGTTATCTAATTATTTATTTTTGATGTATGATTATGTTGGTATATTTGGTATCTGAAAATTGTAAAGTTGGAATGTATAGCTGCAAATATATTAGAAGTAGTACTTTTTTTAACTCACATAGCTCCATGTAAGGTGTAAACTTTTGTACTATATTATTTTGTATTATATGTAACCATTCTGTTGTGTGGTATTTCTATTCCGATCTTTCTGTCATTTATATTACCCCAAGATAACTTATCTTTCAGATGCTCGGGCGATAGCACACGAATAATGAGGATGTATTAATTGTCGTTCTCATGGGTCAGAAAGATGGGTCGTCATAAAATTAATTTTGAAGAGTAGTTTGAGCACTTCACATCTATGTGTGGATGTTGTTGCTCCTTTTTTTTGGTAAAATAGTAGTTTATGAGAATGTCTGTTACCAATGAAGATTCTATTACTTTTAACATATCAAAATATAATGAATTCAAAAAAGATTAAAGTATGTAAATCTACAGGTTTACCTACCATGTTTTATATATCAATTGTAAACTTTGTAGGAATGAAAGACCCTGAAGAAATTTTTGCTGTCGATTACCACATCATATCAAAATTAGTGATTCCAAATCCTATCTAAATTTGACCAAAATATTTAGTTATCGAAGCATAAACTATATATATTATATATATATATATATATATAACGACTATAAAGACAAAATTTAACACTAAGTAATTACCACTTCACCTTCTTGTCTTTACATTGTAGGTCGAAATTAGGGGAGATCTAATGGCTGAGGTCTTTTTTGTTGGATTTTGTGTTACCAATTTGATAGCTAGAATGATTCTATTGTATTTATTATTATTTAATTGGTCATTGGAAAAATAGTCGATTACAAATGGCGCAAAATAACGTAAGGTTTGCACAATGTGCTATTTTGTTCAAAATGTTAGGTTTTACATTTTTTTTCATAAACAATGTAACGACGTGGATTTTTTGATGTTTTAAATATGAATTTGATGAAGATTTTGAAATAAAATTATTTTTGAAAGTAAAATTTGGCAACGAAAACTACTATGTCCATTAAAATAAGACCAATAAAATTTATTTTACATCGAAATTCGTTCGAAACTTGGTCAGCACATTTTTCGGTACTAATTATCAAAATTTTAAGTATGAATATTTTTACATAGAAATGATCCAAAAAAAATCTGATTAAAATGTCAAAGTTCGTTTCGTCCAAGTCCGACCCTTGTAGCTTCATTTATTAAGAATTATCATTGTCGTCCAAAATCAAAGCGGTAACAGTAGCGATAGATGAAACTTTGCTACAAGCGTCGTAACACAAATTTGATTACGTCATTGGATTCATCTCATCGCTGGTCTCCACGGTATATTTGTTTTTGTGTTTTTGCTTCCGTTGCAAAATGCTGGATAGTTGAGATATTGGTGCGTGACCATGCTAGGGAGTCATGATTGCTAACATCCTTTCATTCTTTCAGCTCACGTTCATTTCTTTCAGCTGACAATTCTTGTGTGCGCGGATCAATTTAACAAATGCTGCATTTATGAGCTTTTTACATTCCCTCTATGTGCATATATATATATATATATATATATATATATATATATATATATATATATATATATATATATATATATATATATATGCGACATGCCTCTACTGCTCCTCTCCATTTTTTTCTCTGCTCCTTCTCTTTTCTTCTGGGAAATTGGTGAAATTGATATAAACTTGCTTTACATATTAATTGTAACGACCCATAAATTTTAGTGGTTTATTTATTTAATTAATTGAAATTTTGTGAAATTTTAAATAACTGAATTTTGAAATAAAAGCTTAATATTTGGAATACGTCTATTTAAACTTAGCATGTGACGACCCGGAATTTTTTTTAAGCAATTTAAATTGGGGTATTTAATTGATTTTAATATTTAAAAGTAAAATTTTAACTTGAATTCAAATATCACCATTTATTTGATAATTTAATTATTGATTTAAATAATTTGAAGTTGAGCTAAAGGTTGAATCTGAAGTTTTAAGCCAGTTGAAAATAATTTGAAGGCTTGTAAAATTTATATTGATAACACTGAAGTTAATAGAAGTTGTAAAATTGAAATTAACAGTGGTTTGTTCAGTTTAAAATTTTAAAGTTTAAGTTGGATTTAAAAATAGTCTTCCAAGACACAGTCTCGGATTTCGATGAAACTAGTTCCATTGGGTCCGTAATATTGAATTATTTTCGGGTTTTAAATTTTGTTTTGATCGGAGTTGTTTTGTGAGCATACGATAAGTAAACGCGTGGAAAACTAAATAAAACTTTAAATTAATCAACCAATTGAAATAATTTCACATCGTCGTTTTTCTTTCACCTCAAAGGCACTGTAGCAGCCAAGACCGCACGCCGACTTTCTTTCATCTCCTTGTTCCCTCTTTTAATAACATCACGCAAAGATCACATCGCCTCCATTTCCAAATCACGTTGCTTTTATCTTTCAGCCGAAGCCATTATCCCCTTTGTATAAATCTCGAGTTCCCCAAACAGATCGTATTCGAATCAAGAAGAGAAAAAAAAAGTGGCCGAAAAAAAAGAGATCTAATCCAAATAGCGACTGCGAGTTAATCTCGAGGTGATGTCGAGCGTGATACTTCAAGGGACGGCGTATGGTGGATCGCGACAGAGGGCTTGTCAATGGAGCGGCAGCGAGGCAGTACGATGTTGGGCACGGCGTTCGATGGTAGGTCGTGACAACAAGCCGTCGCGATTTCTGGAGGGAGGCGCACTCGCTCGATTTGGGGGTGCTGCTTGGGAGGAAGCAACGCGACTGCGAACTAGTGTTTGGGTCTGCGACGTCGTCGACTTCGAAGGCACGGTCGATGGCGAGAGCACAAGATTGCCTCGTGGTTTCTAGCAGTTTAGTGAGGTAAATTAACTTATTTACTTTCGTTTTTTATGTATATAAACTTTTACAGTAAAAAAGAAAAAAGTTAATTAAATAAAATATATATGCTTATATGTATTTACAGTAAAGCAGTTTGTTTAATTAAGTGTGTATATAAAGAAAATATAATAAAAATAAATATATATATTTTGGTTTATATGTTGAAGAGTTGTATAAATTGATTTTATAAGTGTGGGTTTCAAAGAAGATATGTATAAAGGTAAATTATCTATATAAAAACATATTTTTTTTTTACATACTGGTTAGTTTTAAAATGATGTATTATAAAGATTAATCTATTAAATAAACTTATTTAATTATTCTAGCCACCAAAATATTTTAGTGAAAGGAAATTAAGTTAAAATTAAACTATTAGTTTGAAAGAACATTTGTTGGTTTAGGTTAAATGAATAAATAATAATAAATTGTTCGATCAATTCAAATATTAATAGGATTTGTAAATATTTAAAGCTTATATAAGATTTCAAAATAAAATTTAATTTGCATGTTGTTTTAAAAATTTTGGAGTTGGTGAATAAGTGATAAATTAAATCATTTGGTTATTTTAATTACTAAGATAATTTATTAATGGAATTTAGTTAAAATCGATTTATTAGTTTAAAACCAAATGTTTAGTTTAAATTTAATTGTCGGCCAATTTAATTATTAAATAGTAAATCATTGGTTAATTAAATTTATAAAATGGAAATAAATGGTTCAAGTTATTTCAAAGTGATAATAAGTCGTATGATTATTATACAAGGTCAAAATCTGATGGAAGCAAGCCGGGTAGGATCGGATTGCAAAACAAAAATCAAAGGTGAGTTAATCTCACTCAGTTAATTTAAATTTAAATTTAAATGATTAAATTTAAATAATTGTTTGAATGGTTGAAATTGATTGATGTGCTATAGTATGGTATATTCTGGAATTGGCATATTATTGTGCTAACATCTGTGGATGCATGGAAAACAGGTTGGAGGGATCCAACTGGACCCCTCAACATTTATTATTTAATATTCTTTGTTGCGATTACTTGATATTCTATGATGAAAATATTGGAATATTGAATGTTATGATTTGATTGGATATATTTGGGTATAATGAATTACCCAAATATATAAATTGGATTTTGGAAAGAAAATAAAGGAAGTAAATTTGTAAAAGAAATAATCTTAGAAAATTTAATAAATTAAGAATTAATTGAAAAAAAGAAATGAAAGTATGTTAAGTACTAATAAATAACTTCAAATATGAAAAGAAAAAGGGTTTGAATAAACAGTAACTAATGAATTGTAAAATTATGTGCTATTAATTTAAAAGAATAAAGAATTATTTTAAAACTTAAAGTTTTAAATTTATCTAAAGGAATAAGAAGTAAATTGAGAAATCTAAATTGGTATTTCAATTAAAAGTATTTTAAATCATAATTAAGGAATAAAATCTGAAATTTAAGGATTTTGGAATAAATGAAGTAAATTGGAGATCAATTTGGAAATTGATTTAAGTGTTTGAAATGGGATATTTGGAAGAATAAATTCAAGGTGGGAATTTATTAAAGGAATGAGAAAAAAATTGTTTAAAAATAAATAGTGATTTATTTTTGAAGGTTGTGAAGAGAAGTATATTTCTCTGGATAGCCAAGTACGTTTTAAGTAAATTTTTAAATATAAGATAAAAGTTTAATGTTGTTTTAAAAAGCATGTTTTAGAAAATTTATTATTTCTGAATGTTTAAAATTATAAAGTAAATATTTTTTTTCAAATCTATTATTGTAATAATTATTTAAAGGTGACTTAGTATTTTATTTTAAAAGTGAAAACCTAGTTTTATATTTATAAAGTAACATTATTTTCAAATATTCATATAGTATGTTTTTTTAACAAATTATTGAAGTAGTTTTAACTTAAATATTTTAAAGTATATTTCAAAGTAAGTGTTTTAAATTATTTTTAAAATCTAAAGTTTTGTGCTTGGTGATTTCAGAAGAAATATAAAATATTTGAGAAATTTATTCAGAAAAGGAAGATAGTTTTGAAAACTGTTTTCAAACGGGTTTGAAAAGTGAAAATATATCTTGTGAAGATATTTTTGAGGTTAATGAATAATTTGGAAAATTATTTATTGTTGGATGGTTGTTGTGGATATTAATTGATAGTTAAATCACCGACTATCAGTATTGGACAAATGCGTTGACCGTTTCGAAGAGACCGGGATCGAGATTTATTTCTCGAAAACCACTTCGATCCGGTTTATACGTTTCGTGAAAACGAGTTTGGATTCGAAGATGGAGCAGTGAAGTGCAAGGGCTAGTCGCTACTAATCCCGAGGATATTTCCAAAATGGATGTGGTAGGAATAGTGCCTTCGGTTCCGTTCGAACCCGGGATGGACTTGTATGGACGAATGCTTGCGAAACATCGTCAGGTGGACGATGGGCATTCTAAGGGATATGTTCTAAAAAGGTAACGCTTAGCCTCAAGCCTCATCAAATGGGAATGACTAAAAATCAGGGGTTATGCAGCAAGGCTAGGTGGGTAGCACCCAAGTAGGGTGAGGTCATTCCTGTCTAGATGTCCCTTTTTATTTCGGCTTAGTGGGCGGTTGCTGATCCCAACCGTAGGGTGATCTCACTCGAGATTATCCGGTAAGGGGTAGTCCCGGTCTTGTGTTGTAGGGGAGCGGGCGGACTCCTCGGTACGGTGATTTAGGCCCCGTACTGTGACAGGTGGTATCCTAGTGCCTAGTTATTAATTGGAAATCCATTCTCCCTACGAGCCTTGTACGAGTTTTGTTTGTATTACCCACTCTGTGGCTAGTAGCTGGAATTTAATAATGTAACAATTTCGGCTATTTTATAAGTATTTGTATATAGACCCTATTATAATATCAGAGGATTTTTATAAAAATTGTTTTAGCTATCGTAAGGTAAAAACCTGACATGTTTATTTGTGGCGTGGTCTTACGAGATGCTTTTGTCTTCTAAGGATTTTTGAAACTTAATAATCAATTGAGTGTGATTTTCTCACGCTGGTATGCCAGACTGACTCAGGTGTTATTTAACTATAATGCTCGGGTCAGACCGAGTATTATAGGATACAGGATGTGATGCTGTGGAGCTCAGGAGACGAGCAGGATGACGATATGTACTCCCTTATTTGTATATATATGCATATTCCGCTGTGTTGAGTTGTTGTGTATCCATTCGTATGATATTGATGTTGAGCTATGATTGATGTACTCTGATGATGTAATATATGTAAACAGATATATTTGATTTTTGAGTAAAGATTATTTATTATTTATTATATTTTATTCCGCTGCGATGGTTAGATTCTGTTGTTGTTTCCTATTTTCTTCTTCTACCTCTTCTTCTTCAACCCAAATGGTTCGTATTTCTGTGCAACTTGAGTTGATTGGTCTAGAATAGTGTTGACTCAAGGGGTACGGATTTGCGGGTCGTTACATAGCAAATGGTAAATTTTCATCTAACAATATGGAATTTTATTTTATTGTGTAATTTTATTTCAATTTATATCAGTTAACAATCGATGGTAATAAAATGTTTTCCAAACCTGAAATTTTTCTATAGAAAATTTGTAAATCATCTTCTAAGTGAGACGTCATATTTTGTTTCTCTAAATTTAGACTTCTATTGCTCCGTTTATCATATTTCTACAGCATCTCCATACCGATTATCGACTTTTGATAGGATCGTACCACCGATGCGGTATATTCATTCGTGTGTTTCGAAATTCAGGACATGACGAAATCAGTAAAACGATTACCATATTGGTAACCGTTTTCGAACCTTTTTGAATTCTTTGTTGATTCGTTGCCCACTCTCGAAACCAACAGTCAACAGCTATCATCTTTTATTATTCATGAAATTTCATGCCTGTGACTTTTGTTATTTCTAGTATTCAATTTATTGTTGGCTCATTACTTCATTTGAGTAAAATCAATATAATATTAGTCGTCCTCTTATATTCTCTGAATAAATCACATCTCTTCTTCGTTCTTTCCCTAACCTTCAACCGAGCAGCCTAACTCCTCACGGCCATGTTTTCTCCTTCCATCTCAAGGCCAGCGAATCCCTCCACATCAGCCTCACTACATTCTCGATCTTCCTTGCTTTCCCCATCAAAGGTCAGCCACAGCACTCCGATAGCCACCAACCCGTGCTTCTCCACCGTCATCTCGTTCCCTCTTTGCAGACCTATCCACCAAGCTCAGCAATGGCTTGTTCTCCTCCTCATCATCCAAACTGCTTTGTCGAGCAATCACACCACGCCATCCGTGTACATCTACAACCTCCAACTGCTTAGCGTCTTTAGCTCGAGCGGTCGGTAATTCTCTTCCTTATATTAATCATATATGTAGGTGTAGTGTTTGTATATATAAAGGTTAACCGTTATATATATGTATAAGTTATAATAATTTTATATGTATACGTAATTGGCTGTTATGCATGAAAAGTTGTCTATATATATATATATTTACATTAGTGATATAACTTACTAATCTTACATAAGAGTTCTGTAAAAATATATATACAAGCATTTTATTATATATATATATGTCGTTATATATGGAAGTTTTACAAAATTATATTACTTATAAACAGTTACTACATATATATTTTTAAAAGTAAGATAACAAGGTGTTTATAAAGTATATGTCATTTGTGCAGTATAAACTTTGTTTACAACTTTTATATATAGTATATGTTAATTATATTTAGTGCTATATGAATATATATTCTATGTATATATATAGATTTTTGCTATATATTTTTTATGTTACAGAGTATATACGATTCTTTCCATCGTTCTGTTATAAGGTATATATAATTTGTTGTGTACAATATATATTAATATGTTCGTTATCTGTAGTCTATATAAATGTTACTTATATTAGCTTATATATACCTGTTAACTTGTTTTTATCTATACTGCGATATATATTTATGAAATTTATACCTTTGTATATATAAATTTACATAAGTCTCTAACCCATTGTTTTTATATATATATATATAAATCCATATAATTATACATATTATTATCTGTTAGTTATATAAAGAACGGATTTATTAAGGTTACACAATATATATATATATATATATATATCTCTGTGTGTGTGTGTATAAAAGTTTTAAAATATTGATTGTAAGAATAATAATAACAGTTATTTATATTTTCCACTTTTATATCAAAACTGATTTTAATTTATTCTCATTGATTTCTTATTTATCAGCTTTGTCCGTCGTGCCTGTTTCTTCATCGAATCGTGTCCATCTAACATTGCTTTGGAATTCATAGCTCATTTCCTTGTCAAAATTTATCTAGCTTCGAAAGGTGAGTAATCACTCACGATAAATGTTCTTATATTTATTAAGTTTTATTTCAACTGAACGATAATTGAAATATGTTGTTGTTAGTTATTTACATTGCTATATATATTTTATCTGTTCACCTGTGACATCTGACACCATTATATGTTATTTACATTGTTGATACATGCCTGTTATATTATTATTATACATGTTATCACTGTGCAAGTTCCCTATTAGTATAGAATTCAATATGGGTTGAAATGATACATACCCGAACGGACTTTAGATAGGAGAAAATCATTATGGGTTGAAATGATAAACCCAAGCAATTTTCGTTTGAATTGAATTTGAGATTGCGGGTTGAAATGATATATACCCGTATACATTTTAAATTGCGGATTGAAATGATAAATATCTGTATCACCTGACCATAGGATAGAAAATTTTATACAGACACCGTTGGTCTATATATAAATATTTAAAAATGGTTTCTATGGTTTTGGAAGGATATATATATGTGGTTTTATTTGGTATTGAAATTATTTTACAAATAAGTTTTTATAACATGGTTTTGGTTTAAGATGATTTAAATGAATATTTCAAATTTAAATAAATTGAAGTAAATATTCGATGATTTGAAATTTGGGTTGTATTTAAATGATATTGCATTTTATTTAGTGAATATTCCAAAGCTAAATAATATTAAAGTGAGTTTGATATATAAATGAGATTTTCAAATTTAGTTTTGAAAATGTTGAATATTTAGAGCTTTGACATATATCAAAAGTGAAATTGTTTATTTTGTGGTTTAAATTGGTATTTGAAATCAATGTTATTTGAAATGGTTTATTGTGAAACTGATTTGAATTGGAATTAAGGAATTAAGATTTGACTAAATGTGAATTTTGGAATTCGAGTTGATTTGGAATCGATTTGTGAGATTTGAGGAAACTATATTATTCTATTAAGTATTTTTTAAAAATATTATTTAAACTATTTATATATTTTTAATATAAATTATTTTGATATAATCTATTTTAATATAAATAATTTTAATATAAACTATTTTTAATATACTAACTATTTTATTTTAAAATATTTTAACTTATGACTATTTATATATCAGTTTTATTTATAACCTATTTTATTATATATTATTATTATTTATATCTAAACTGTTTAAGTAGTGGAAGTTATGATTCTAAAGTCGTGAATTTCAAAGTATAATGATTTCCAAATGATAACATTTCCAAAGTATTATGATTGCGAAGTGCGATGATTTGATCTCCAAAGTGTTATGATTTCAAGGTACATTGGTTTTCAAGATATTATGGTTTCAAAGTATTTAGTTTCGAAAACGATATAATTTTGAAAGTACTTGATTTTGGAAGTAAAAATATTTGAAATGGAAATGATATCATATTGATTTGGTTTTGAAATGGAAATGATATCATATTGATTTGGTTTTCGAAATGGAAATGATATCGTATTGATTTGGTTTTGAAATGGAAATGATATCATGTTTATATGGTTTTGAAATGTATGATACTTAGTATTGAAGTATAAACTATTTTGAAATAACCACGGTGTTATAATAACGATTGGTTGTTAAAGAGACCGGGATCGGATATTGTAACGTCCCGCCTTTTCGCACGCTTTAAATCGACACACGTGCCAATTCAAACCATACGCGAGGGCGGATTGTTATGGGGTAAATAAGAAAAACGAGAAAGAATAAAACAAAACAGAATCTCACAGCGGAAGGATAAAATATAATAATAAATATACAGTTCATAAAACTGTTTACAAACATTTGATTCTTCTTTATACAATAAATATCAGAGTTCATATACCAATAATATTAATGCAGCGGAATATAGTATGGTGGAACCATATAATATATAATAATAATAGTAATGAAATCTTCGTCTTCTTCCTCCAGGAAAATCTTCAAATCCTGGAACGCTCGGACTGACCCGAGCGAATTAAAAAGACAAAACACTCGAGTCAGAACTAAAAGATCTTATGTAAGTTAAATTAACAGAAATGAATATGAGTGTAGTAACTCAAGAGATGCTCGGGATTTACATCTCCTAAGGATCCGTTAAACTATTTACTATGTAGTATATTTCGCTATTATAATAGCGTCTAATTGTAAAATAAACTTACTTTTAAATAGCGTTAAGGCTTTACATTTTCCACCTTAACACATAATATATTCCTATACAGTACCATAATCTCCCCCGTACTGGGCGTCGTCAGAGGGCACTCCATAGGTATGGTACAAAACCAAAATCGTATAAGGCGCGATAGGGTAGGTGACACGACACAACTAGGCAATGCCAGGATAGATATACCAATTACGCATCCGGGCTGGTGGTAACGCATAGCCGCAGCTACCGTCCATCTTGAACAAACTCCCCCTAAAAGCAAAAGCAAAGGTGGCCACTGATTCAATCCAAAGTCAGAGTATAATATCGAAGAGGAGTGTCCGATAAAGGGCGCTAACCCCCTTGGCCCGAGAATCGCTCCTGTTTTAGCCACCTTATGCCAACTCACGGGAGTCGGGTCCACGTTTTTACCTTAAAGGAAACGCCGCCACCAACCTACTTCATTCTAGAATCTCCACTACGTACACGGTTGTTAAAGTGGTTTTCGGAGTTGGCAGAGAGTATGACAACTTCCGGTCCCGGTCTCTTCAACAACCAAACGTTATTATAACACCGCGGTCATTTAAAAATAATTACTTTCAAAACCAGAATATAATTATCCATTTCAAAACCCATAAATACGATATCATTTCCATTTAAAACCAAAATAAATATGATATCATTTTATTTCAAATATATTTCTTTTCCAAAATCATGCCACTTTTAAGATTTATAATACCTCGAAACCATATTTGAAATTTAACTTTCAACATAATACTTCGAAATCCATAGTTTTAAAACCATAACTTTCAAAACTTATATGGTTTGGATATTCGGCGTATATAAAATAAAATAGCTGAATTTAAAATTTCTTCAAAAGTAAATAATTTCCACGCCTTCATAATTTTTTATTCATTTTAAATTTAGTCTAAACCCATAACTTTTAGATTCACTTTCAATTTGAATAAAACACTTCGATTTCAATATTTTCAAACTTTGAGTATTTAATGAATTTTAAAACTAAGGTTGGGAATTTCTATTTAACGATTCATTTTCCTATTATTTAGTTTTGAAAGGTTTACATGATAAATCCCTAACCATTTTGAAACAAACTTAATTTATTAACACTAAATATTTCCTTCCATTTATTTATACCAGAATTATTCATTAATCCAGTTATAAATATCATTCCTTTAAAGTTTTCAATTTTAATAAGTTAACATCAACTTATGGAGTTAAATTTTTAAATAAGCTCAATTCCAATTAATTTCCAATTTATATTTCAATCTTAATTGATTTGAATCATTTAAAACTCTATATATATATATATACAAGATCTTAAACATGTACTTAATCATATAACATAAATTATCAAATTCCATTTTTCAACTTATTTATTTTTATTTAACAGATTTATGCATAGCTTAAATTCAACAATTTAACTATATATGTATATATATAATATATTTATATCATATCCAAATTTAATATTTATTAAACTGTATCGTATCCAAACCATAAAAGTCATTTCAAAAATAATTTTATATATATACCACGGTGCCTGTATATAATTTTCTATCCTGTGGTCAAGTGATACGGATATTTATCATTTCAATCCGCAATTTAAAAATAAAAACGCGGTTGTATATCATTTCAAACTGCAATCCCAAATGAAATGAAAATGCATAATAACTTGCAGTTTATATAAGATAGAACACATCATCCATTCACCCAATATCAATCATCAACCAATTTATTTCAATCATCATCAATTTAAACAAACATCAATATATAGCATATAAAAATAACAGATATCAACGAATAGTTTATATTCAATAGTAAATTAATAACTGTTAAATTGGAAGTTTATATGCAAAATAAATAAATTTAATTGTCTATTTATATGCAATAATAAAATTAAATAACAATTTAATTTTAAATGAATGCAATCTAACTGAGATGATGAATAACTGAATTTCTACTCATATCATAAATCAATTTAACAAACATAAGAAATTTTAGAAGTTGTGAGTGGGTTAAAACACTCACCTTTTGAATTTAAATTGGATTTAAATCCAATTTAAACCCAAAAATTGGACAGTCCCCAAATCTGTCCAAACCAGCGCCAAAACGTCCGGAATTCAGATACAACCCTAATAAAAGAAACCATTCGAAATTTTGATATCGTATGAGGAAGTTATTGCAGTTAGAAGATTTGAGATCAAAATTAAAAATAAAATAAAGTAAAAGAAAACACTAACCCCTCTCCCTGCCACGTCGACTCAAATTTGCAGACGAACCCTAGTACACGCGACAAAAACAATGCGACCCAAAACACGTACTTCTCCTTTGACCGAGAGCGTTGACCCCGAATTTCGAGCGCCTCCCACCTCCTGGCCATCAACGACCGTCGCCATGGTGGTCGCGACCTCGCCCCCTTCGAATCACCCAAGACCGATCGCCTATATCTACCACCGGCCGCCGCCATAAGAAACCCTAATTGAGTCAATCGAGGCAATCGAGCCATCGATTTGACGTGCGAATAACTCCGATGTGTCCCACTCGAGACTCTCCACCGTCTGGTATCATCCATTCGCAAATACATCGTCGTTGATTTTTAACCATATAGATGGCCGCGAGTTAAAACAAAATTTCTGATCAAACAAAAATCTGAATCGAAATACGAACACCACTAGTGAATTGAGCTAGTCGAGAGCTTCAACATATATTTTTTCTGAATTTTTCTGAGGACTTTGAATTTTCATTTTCATTTGAATTTGTAATTGGATCTAGGGTTTGCAGCCATTGGAAAGGAGGAGTTGAGGAAAATGAACGCACAAACAAATGAGAATAGATGGAGGCTAGGGTTTATAACTGGGTTTATATAGGTAGGTTAGAAATTTGAATAGATGGATCGGGTTGGATATACATGCTAACACCAAAGTGGCCCAAAAAGCCCGTTCTGACCCCGGAACGAAATTGGGTAAACCCGTATTTCGAAATAGGTGTTTTTAAATATTTTAAACGCGATGGAACAAGTTTCAAGTCCAAATTCCATCGTATGGAGAAGTTATGCTGAAATCAATATTTTCAAATTGATTTCAATAAAATCGATTTCAAGTCGTTTCGCGTTCGTACGAACAAACGACAAGTCTGATCGCTACGAAACTTGAAACCCTACAATAATTTACCGATACAGATCCGATGAAACTGGTTTCGTAGAAATCCGAGTTCATGACCAAAATGGCTATTTTTATATTAATTAAATAAATTAAGAATTAGTAAATAAATCCAATTTTTATATTTCAGTTTTAGTATTGGAAAATTTTATCACTTAATAATTCTCAAACATTTAAATTGATTTAACAATTTTTAAATGTCAATTCATTAAAGATTAAATCAATATAAATCTTCAATTTCATAAAATTTAAAATTATAGATAAATTTCCAAAATTCCCATTAAATTGAATTAACCCATAATTATTCCCTTCATAATTTCAAATAGAAGGGTTTACCATTGGATTTAAAATTATCACATAAATATTTCCCATTTTCAACTTAATTTTTAAATTAACGTAATAATTACATATTTGATTTCATTCGTTTACAATAAATCCAACTATTATAAATATAATTAACTCACTATAAAAATTCAAATTCTATAATTCATAAATTTTATCATCTTGATTTACTTATTAATTTATAATTCTTTAAATCAATTCCCGTTTCAATTTAAAGTAACTTAATTCATCCATTATAGAATTTATTTCAATTTCTTAAAATAACCCCTTATTATAAATTGAATCCCATTTTATTTTAATAAGTTTCAAATTTAACGGATTAGATTTGATTTCAACCTTTAACTTACACTTAAGTTTAGGTTATATTTAATTTATACGTATTTTCTTTTTAGTTATTACTTTACATACTTCTCGTGTTAATTTCTCAATTAATCATAATTATTAAAGTAACGCTTATAATATATACGACCCTATAATTACTCAACATTTAAACGAACGTTATTTCATTTTCCACCAGTGTAACATCCATTTATTTTATTATCACTTATTACAGATTCTAATTCCATTAACAAATAAGCAGGTAATTTATAATATATGTTACAAATTTTGAATTAATCACTATTCATTATTATTGACTTTAATTTAGCATTACTTACCTTGCATTAACATTGTTACTTAAAATCCCTATCTAATTGCAATTAATGTTCAAATGAATACATTTACTCTTTCCGTTATTAATTATCATCAAGGCACATCTAATTATCTTTATTGGTAAATGAGTGAATTTACTAGTAACCCACTATTATAACCTTTAATATACTTGTATATTTATTCTTCACAACAACTACTACCTATCAAAATCTATTTCGCCCCTAAATACAAAATTTGCAATTGTTCTTATTATCATATTCCATTTACTAAGTCATAACATTTGAATTAATTTATCAAATTGAAATGTTCATTCAAGTTTACAAATTATTAACTTGAAATAACGTATCCCTAAATAAAATCAATTACTGTAATAATGTGTCCTTACACTTACTAATTTAATGCCTACCCTATATTTTCCGTATTCACATTATATCCAGGTACAATATTTACACCATTTTATTTATTGAAATTTTATTCATATTACAAATAAATAGGCTTTAATTACCATTCATATATTTTATTTTAGCCTTCATTTCAATAATATTTTACCCCCTTTTATTATTTCTACTAAAAATTAATTACAAAATCCTATTAAATTAACAAATTAAATTATCGAAATATACGGGTCGTTACAGATATTGTCATACTCTCTGCCAATACCGAAAACCACTTTAACAACTATGTACGCAATGGAGATTCCAGAATGAAGTAAGATGGTAGCGACGATCCTATATGAGGTATATACATGGACCCGACTCCCGTGAGTTGGCATAAGGTGGCTAAAACAGAAGCAATCGACGGGCTAATGAGGTAGCTCCTTTTATCGGACACACTCCTACGATACCATTCTATTACTTTGTGATTGAGTGGGTGCACCTTTAATTTTTTTGGAGTGTGGCTCAAGGTGGGCAGTTGCTGTGGTTATGCGTTACCACCGGTCCAAAAGTGTAATCGGTATATCTACCCTGTCATTGCCTAATTGTGCCGTGTCACCTACCCTAGCATGCTTTACTGCGAGTTTGATTTGTGTTGTACCTATGGAGTATCCTCTGGTGGCCTCCCGATCAGAAGGGACTGCGGTACTGTATAGACTAATGGTGCTATAAAATGTGTTAAGGGAGATATGGATAAAGTCTAATGCTATTTTTATATATACTATACTTTACTTTACACATTATTATAATAGCGTATATTACTACATAGTAGAAAGTTTAACGGATCCTTGGAGGATGGTTATCCCAAACGTCCTTTGAGTTACTTATATTTCAGTTGTTATTTCATTTGAGTTGGATTTACTGATATAAGAATGTTAATCCTGACTCGAGTGTTTGTGTTTTTTTACGCTCGAGTCAGACTTAGTGTACCTGCTTTTGAGACTCACCTTTGGAGTTGGAGTCTCGTTTGGAGATCCATCTACTTCTTTTCAGCTTGCAGTTATTCAATTGATTCCAGTGATGTATTCAAATCTTACATTTGACTATTGTATTTGAAAGTTCTATTGTATCTTATTTAACTCTGATATATATATTAACTTCATGAACTATTATTCATTTTGTTACCGCTGCATATTGTATATTACTCTGTTTCTTTGATTATGTGCTCTATTTATTTACTGTATATGTTGAGTTTTGCCAAATATAAATTAACAATCTGGTATTTTGAGCAATTCAAATCTGGCATGTGTGGATGCGAATGGTTGGAAATATCAGGATGTTACATGTGGTATCAGAGCTTTGGTTTTAGGCAAAACTCAACATATGGGGTAAATTTGATTTCGGAATCACTTTCGTTCGAGTTTGAATCCCTTCCTCTTTGACTCAATTCCTTTGAATTTTGAAACGATTCCCTCGGTTCCAAAATCCATCCTTATCTCTCCCTATTCATGCTTCTTGATTTGTGAGTATCCAATTACTCCACTTCGTATGATCTCTATAATAACTCGGCGGTTTCGCCAATCTTCGAATGATTTGTAAGGGGTGAAACTCTTTTACAATAAGCATTGATATACCGGAGATTTTGGTCCTCGATTTACGATGCTACCTATCTCCTACTGTGCCTGAATTCTATCTCTTGCGATCGAATGTTGATTTGCCTCGGAATTCTGCATCGACCTTGTTCTTGAAGTCACGGTCGGCCCGGTTAAGGTTGCCCGCGATTTATATAAACTTATCCATCTTCCTATTTGTTATTTAACCATCTTATCTTTGTTCTGAACCTATCTTCGAATCAAAATTCTCTTTGATTTGAGTCCATCAAATTTGAATCTCTATCCTTGCTTTGACATCCATTCTTGTATCATCGAGCGAGGAAGTGTATTTGTAAATTAACATTAAAAATGTTATATATATATATATATATATTGTGCTGTTTGAGTTGTTAATGTTGATTTGGGATTTCAATCGATTCGTCTGGTCAGCGCTATCGATAGGATTTCCAAAACACTTGAACAGAGCAAATTGACACAAAATTATTTTTCAAATTTTGGTAAATAAAATAAATTTTATGTGTTTATATTATATATACAAGTAAATTTTCTAAAAGATAATTGTTAAATGAATTAATTAATAAAACGATAATATTCAATTTTCATTTATTATTTTGTAAACCAATGACTATTGTCTCATAAAATAAATAAATGGAATTATTTGATTTGGAATCTAAATGAGTTCAAACTAAGAATTTGAGAATTTAATTTCTGGTGATTTGAAACTTTGGTTTTAAAGTTTTAATATGTATATTATTGAAAGTATTTTCGATAGAAATCGTTTCCAAAGAATTTTTAAATGTTTAAAATCAGTACTCTCCTCCACTGTCGCTGGAAAATAATTTTAGTGATGATTGCAACATCATCGACATTCATTTTCGAGTTTAAGAATGGAGAGGCCATTATGTAGCTTTGCTACACTTTTGTTTTTGAGATGATTTTTGATTTGAATTTCTGAAATATGATATAGTTTAGAGTATATATGTATATGTTTATATATTTGCTTTGATATATATATATATATAGTATATATATTAACTCTAAATGGTTTGAAGATAATCGGAAATTTAATTCTCAAATTCTCTTAAAGGATGCTTTCAAGTATTAAAATGAAGTCCAAAATTTTTAGTAAATATTTAAACTTGAATAATTGAATTGAAAATTTTCTTTTATCATATTCAATTACATTCCAATACAACTTATCTAGATTATTTAGAAGTTGAATATGTAATTGGATAATATACAATATAAAATGATATTATAAATAAAATTTAAGTGGTTATAATAAATGTTATACACTTAAATTTTAATAGAGATAATAGAATAATAAGTTGATTGAACAGTAAATCAGATAAATTAAATAAAATTTTGTTTGAAAGAATTTTTTTTTATCAAATATTAATAAATTGAAATAAAATCAACTTAATGAATTATCTTGAATTTAAAATCAATTGTTGAATATAAATTTTTTTAAATTGTAATTTATATGGTTTAAATTAATTGTTTTATTTTGTAATTCAAGTCTATTTTTCTTCTGGTTGTTTCTATTCTTCTACCTCCTTCCTTTTCGAGGATGAAAAGTTTTGAGTATGGGAGAGTGTGACGACCTGTAAATTTTAATGGTTTATTTATTTAATTAATTGAAATTTTGTGAAATTTTAAATAACTGAATTTTGAAATAAAAGTTTAATATTTGGAATATGTCTATTTAAACTTAGCAAACGATAAACTTTCATCTAATAATATGGGAGTTTATTTTATTGTGCAATTTTATTTCAATTTATATCAATTAAAAATCGATGGTAATAAAATGTTTTCCAAACTTGAAATTTTTTCTATAGAAAATTTGTAAATCATCTTCTAAGTGAGACGTCATATTTCGCTTCTCCAAATTTGGACTTCTATTGTTCTGTTCAGCTTATTTCTGACAAATTTGCAGCATCTCCAGTACCGATTATCGACTTTTGATAGGGTGATTGTACCACCGATATCTGTATACCGTTTTGATCATCTCGTTCTGCTGATCCCTGCGGTATATTCGTTCGGGTGTTTCGAAATTCATGACACGACGAAAACCGGTAAAACGATTACCATATCGCTAACCGTTTTCGAACCTTTTTGAATTCTTTGTTGATTCGTTACCCACTCTCGAAACCAACAGTCAATAGCCACTATCTTTTATTATTCATGAAATTTCATGCCTGTGAGGAACGGGATTTTCGACTCCCAAAAATCGACATTAATACGTCCACTGTATCAACTGCCGAGCAATCAAAGGCCGAAAAACCGAATTGTTAGGGTTAAAGAAGAAGAGGTAGACGAAGAAAGAAAGAAGAAGCAACATAACAATATCAGAATCTCACAATCGCAGTGGAACAACATATAATAGATAAATAAACATCATTAAAACAGAATCACTATATCAGTTATTACATTACATCACAGTATATTACATTATCAGAGTTTACAACAACAAACAGCGGAAAAGAAATACAATATACTAGTTGATACGCCATGCCATTCAGCTTGCCTCCAGATCTTTACAGCAACTCTAGAATTCTAGAATGGCCTGATAACCTAACTCTAGACTGCACGTGTGGAAATTGGTGGGCACCCAGAGTTTAGGAAGGGAACAATAAACTCCAGGTCAGTCATGGGACTGGTGTGAGAACTTAAAGCAGTTTATCTTTAAAAACAAACAAAGAAATATTTGAAAATAGATATGCAATGCTTTTTAGAAAATGTAACTACCATAAGGCCTTCCGCCACACACACAATGCAAATGCAGAATTGGAGGAGATTTCTTCTTATGATAGTCAAACATGCTTGATACGCAAATTTCTTTGATATTATTACTATAAGTGCAAAGTGTAGGAAAACATTTCGAAAGTACAATATTAATCTTAGCCAGCATAGGTAGCATTATAGTATGCCTACTATAGCTACCATATTAGATGGCAGGTTCTACAACTAAAACCGTACATGGCTCGCATTGTTTCTTTGGATTTCCAACAAATGGCCAGGCCAAGGAACTTCCCATTGCCGCATGGGTACGCCTTTGGAAGGATGCCCCGAGAACAGGCCGGGTTACCTCTGCAAAAGTAGGTAACTACCGACACGAGTATGCTATCCCCCGGTTGTAAACAACCTTTTTCTGAGGATCCTCAATACCAATAACCACAAAGTAATAAATTTGCAGCAACGACATAGGTTAAGTATCTAGGCTCCATACCATGATACCACCTCTATCCAGAAGGAAATGAACATACCCTAAGGGGTGCTACCCCATATAACCTTGCTGCATTCTTCCTGTTTCGACCATTCCGGGGTGTGAGGTCCGACGTAGTTTCGTCCACAAAGCTATGCTTTTCATAAAAGCTATGTTTTGATCAACAAATGATCAACGGCGCCTCGTATGCCACATTACCAATTTGGGACTGTATCACCAGTAACCATCAACTATATAATCTCTAAGCTCGTACGCCTCAGAGAAGGGTGTGAAGCTAAGAGAATAAATTCTCTGCCACCAACAGAAATGTATTTGATAGAAACCAGCTTTACATCTCAAATAATAACGTCAGACACACATCCACACAAGTCCGTTCCGGGATCGAACGGAACCGAAGGCACTTCCAAAAGAAGCCCTTCTAATCCAGATATTCACTAATCACCTCCGGACTTCCATCACAAAGGGTGGTAAAATCTCTATATTGGGGATCTGCCGATGTAGAGACATTCGACGGTAATCCTTTCATTTTCGAAAATATTCGATCTTCAACACCGGTCTTCAAATGCTATCCATTACGACGTATCACTATTCGGAATGGGATTTATGACCCAAAGGTCCTCTCCCGGCTAAACCGAATAACGAGCGCTTATTTTAAAATAAGTGTAGCATTCAAATTCAAGAAAATCACAACAAATACCCATTTAAAGGTAAATATTGATAGTCGGTTATTTAACTATCAATAGATATGCACAACATCACTAAATTCCAAATAATTTCCCAAATTATTTATTTTCCAAAAATATCTTTACAAGATATATTTTTCCACACTTCAACCATTTGAAAACAAGTTTCAAATCACTTTTTACCTTTACAACTTTTGAGAACAAATTTCAAATAATTTTCCTTACGCGGAAACACTTCCAAATATTTATTCATTTTCACTTGAAATCTGCCGAGTTCAAATACTTTAAAATAATTTATAACACTTATCCAAAATACATCAGGAAAACACTTTGAAATAAAACTATTTTTCTTTAAACACTTTACTTAAAATATTAGTTATAAAAATATTATACCAATATTACATATAACTTAAGTCCAAACTAATTTTCAAAATAAAATTAGTAGATAGAGTATAACTATTTAAATAACTATTTTCCAAAACAATTATAAATTAAATCTTAGATATAATCATTTCCATATCAACTTAATAAATCTTTACTTAAAGGATTTGAAACAATTTAAGAAGTTAATTTCTCCAAAGTATCATTTTCAAAATCAATTCTAGAATTATATATATATATATATATATATATTTGTGTGTGTTTCAAAGTTATTCAGAAACTTTATTCGGCTTTCCAGGGAGAATACACTTTCATTTCAAAATGGTTCATTTCCAAATCCGTAAATTTATTTCCATACTTCAAAAATAAATCAATGTTTATTTTTAAACAAATTTCCCTTTCCTTTATAAATTCCATGGTGAATCTAAATTTCCAAATATCCACTGATATACGATTTTCAAATCGATTTCAAATATTCACATTCAACAACAATTCAATTTTTCAATTGATTTCAAAACACCAAATAAATTTCCAAATGGATTTTCAAAAGCTTTAAATTCAATCACCCAAAATCAATTTTCAAATGGGTTTCAAATTTTATTTCATTTTAAAAATAAATTCCTTTTAAAGAAAAAAAATTCTTTTATTCTTCAAACTCTTAAAAATCTGTATTTTGAATAAATTCTTCAACCTTTGAATCATATTACCAGAAATCCATTTATTAAAGCTTTTCCCATATTTTGAAATTTTATTCAATAAGACTAAAAATAAAACTTTATTATTTTAGAATTTCTTCATTTAAATTTATCCAATTCTCAAAAATAAATTTTAATATAAACTTTCAACCTAAATTTTCAAAAATCAAATTTTTTGTTTAATTCCAGCTTCCAACGATACCAAAATTATATTCAGCTAAATTTTAGCCTTCACCGATTTCAATCACAAAGAAAATCACATAGAGATTGTAAATAATCAACACACAATACTGAAATAAATTCAATTATTTGAGGAATCCAGTTGGATCCCTCCAATCTGTTTCCCTGCATCCACAGATGTTAGCACAATACCAATCCCATTTCAAGACGGGATATCGCGGTACATGGGTTTATATAAAATATCATCCGCTATTATGCGGATGCGGGAAATCAACTCCAAGTACATATATAATACCAATTCCACTTCAAGGTGGAATATCGCGGTATATGTGTTTAATATAATAACCTCCGCTAAATATGCGGCGTATAGGGTCTATTTCAATACAACAAATAGCAACCATCATTCAATCACACAATCAAGCAATTTTAAATTTAACTATTTACAATTTAAATCGAAACAAATTCGATTGAGTGAGAAGTTCTCGCCTTGCTTCCAATAGTGGTTTCAGCATTTTATTTCGAATAAAATTAAACACGCGTTTTATTTTACCTTAGATTATCACTAGCTCTAATCGATTCCAAACCAGCTCCGTTGCGTAGCGCTCGTCAATACGAACCCGATGCAATTTGTTTCGTGCGAAACGGACCTTGTATGAAAGAGTTATACAGTTTTAAAGATTTTACAAATTTAAATAAAAAAATCGATTTCAAATTTTATTTTATTTTCTAACCTAACTCGATCTAAGCCGTCCGTTCCACTTTAGCAAATTATGGCCGCGTGCTGCTTCTTCCTCATCATGAAAATCACGTATGTGGTAAACCCATGGCCCCATTTCAAACTCGAATTATACTCCACCATCATCGAGTTATACGACGATCAGCTAGCGTCAAACGAAAGCATGTGCTCCACTCTCCCCTTGGCCAGTGCATGGTTGAACTCGGTCGCTTGTAGGCCGAGAAAACCAAACCCATAGCCTAGACGAACGCGATCCCCTAGCCTCCATGTCGAGCCTCCATTTCCAATCTTCACCGCTGATCTGATAGTACTAGTTGCCCTCTACATTTTTGCAGTTGAAGATTTCTTGTGATAGCGCATGGATTGGAAATAATTGAGGAGAAGAAACAAATATTTTCGACCATTGAATTATTATCTGGCGGCTAGGGCTTGGACGATTAGGGTTACAGTAAAATGGAAGAAATCAAGTCCTTTTATAGAAAATTGCAAAACACTATTCATCCGAAATTTTTTGAACTCGAAACGAAGCTTTCCGCCTGGCGTTTATAATGTTTTAGCCCTATTACGAACGCCATGGAATATATATCGGGAGCCAATTCGATCGTATTTGGAAGATAGGTTTTCAAATCGACTAATTTAAATTTAAAATTCACTTAAACGATTTTCTACGCGTTTTAGCTTGCCCTGGACAAACCGTAAATCCGATTGACATGAAATTTGAAATCTTACAAAAATTTAACATTACGGATCCAATGAAACTAGTTTCGTCGAAATCCGAGAATGTTTGAAAAATGACTATTTTTAATCGTCAATTAAATATTAAAATATTCAATTTCCACAAATTAACTTTTAATTCAATTTTAAAAATTCTATAACATCATTCTAACTCCAATATGATTTAATACAGCTTTACAATCAATTTTAATCATATTAAACCCAATTTTCAATTACTTTTGTAATTTCAAATATTAAATTATCGATTTAATTATCCAATAAATCTAGATATTTGAAATATAATTTATTCGACTTACAAATTTTACTTGTTAGTATTTAAAATCAGTTAAATATGTGAATTTCAAATGACAGAAATTCTAGGTCGTTACAAACTTCCCCCTTAAAAGAATTTCGTCCTCGAAATTGCCAAATAAGAAAAAGTTACAGAACCCATTAACTTTTTTTCAAAAAACAAGCCATTCCAACTTGATTTCAGATTCATTTTAATTTCTTAACTTTTCCAAAATCCGATGGTTATACTTTTCTAGTTCAATTCCTACATTTTCATTTCAATTTGGAAATTGACTTTTCGTTAACAAAAATTTTTCAAAATTTTTCAAAAATTTCTAACTCCCAAAATTTACGGAAAATTTTGGCAGAGTCTCCGTTGTACGGAGGAGCTTTTGGAATATCACAATAGATATAAATATATACATCGACCCACACGGTCGGAAAACAGAAAAATAGTTCATATTTCCTATTTTTATTACGTAAGCGTACCTTTTTAGCATTTTTAAGCAAAGCAGTTATTTATTAGCATTTTAGCGTGACCAAATCTAGCCAACTACAGCCCCGGTACCTGTACTTACTCAATTTAAACATGTAAGTGACATATATAGGAAATTCATTTACATTTCACTAATTTTCAATAGAAAACACATAGTTTTCATAAGCAATGCAATCAAAATAATTCTCATAAGCAATTTAAAAGGTTTCGATACAAATTTTAATTGCTTATAACCAATTCATATTAGTTCACTTTCAATTCAAATTCAATTACATAGTTTTCCATTTATCAATTCAATTTCATTAACACTTAATGAATTATATACAATCAACTACAATCATATAACAACCAAATCATAACCAACATAACCAAATTATTAAATTTACATTCAATTTGGTTTAACACTTTTAATTTCCAATTGGTTTAATATCTAATTGACTTTTCTTTCAATTATTAGATTTTTCAACTTCATTAGCTTCTAATGAATTAACACTTACATTCATTATTCTATATCAATTCTTTTACATTCGATTGATTAATATTCAATTCATTAGTTCAATTCAATTGCTAATTCATTTAACAAATAAGGTTGAATTTCATTTATATAACTCAAGTCCTCATCCATTTAATTCACTTTATTATTATACTTCGATACCAAAACCAACTTCATTTAACATCACTTAAGTTATATTCTATTTCAAACATCATTTGTTTAACTTAACTTAAATTTCCCCTTATAAATCCAATTCAGATTCCAATTCTATTTAACTTTTACCAAAGTCAAATTTCATCACTTATTCAAATTCATATCTCGTTTTTCTTAACAAAATTGTTTGACCATTTTATCATTTGGTTTCATTTACATTTTCTCACTTTACAAGTTAAACAACTTATTTAAACTTCAAAGTTATTTTATATAATCACTTCAGTTTAATTTCCATTTCAATAGCTTAGCTAATCCAAATCAATTTATTTAACCTTCGTTTAGTTAAATTTCAAATCATATGTTTTATTATGCCAACTCAAATTTATTTCAACTTTACCAAAGTAAAATCTTTATTATTTCATATTATAAGTCCAAAACTTGATTACTTATATTCAACAATGACAACCTGGATTTTAAATTTTCAAACTTGTTTATCACAACCAAACTTCAATTTTCAATTAACTATGGTAGCAAATCCATCACACAGAAACTCGAAAATGATACTGATGATGCTGTAGTCATCACCCTTATTATTTCCCAGCAACAGTAGTGAATTCAGTGCTTTAAATTCTTTCAAAAAAATTTCCTTTTGCTTATAACTCACATTTATAAGTTTTTTTTTCTTATAGAATTTCACTATTCCACTTCACTTACATAAGATTATTCCAAATTGATTTATCTTACTTAATAACATCTTTAACTTTGAAAAACAACTTTCAAAATTGACGGGATTCAAAACTTTCAAATTCATAGATCAAATTCATTTTTATTTACAACTCATATTTATAAATATATTCATATAGTTTCACTTCTTATATATATATATATATATAAGATTATTCCACAATTGTAAATCACATTAATTATAATTCCATACTTAATAATTCATTTGCTTATACAATTATTCTTTTACAGTTGTTGTTTTTATTTAGATTATTCAAACATCTTTTAATTAACTTATATATATTCTTACATTTTCAACAACCAAACAATCAATTTATATACACTTTAATAATTTCTGAAAAATTATTTCCTTTATATGTAAAATACAATCGGGGTAAAATTATTTCATTTACCCAATTGAAAATGATACTATGTCGACTTGCCTCGTTTAAGTGTTTAGAAATCCCTATCGATAATATGGCGTCCCACATACCGACTAGAATTCACAAATAGCTCAACTGATAAGCAAACACAATATAAAACAATTTAATATTCACTAACAAATATGCACTCGTATCTATGATTACACTCAACTCATTCTAGAGTACTACTGACTCTATCTCTAATGAGTAATTCCCAACAGAGTCAAGGTTGTCGCTTAACCAAATGCTTTGATACCAAATGTGAGGAACGGGATTTTTGACTCCCGAAAATTGACATTAATACGTCCACTGTATCAACTGCCGAGCAATCGAAGGCCGGAAAATCGAATTATTAGGGTTAAAGAAGAAGAGGTAGAAGAAGAAAGAAAGAAGAAGCAACAGAACAATATCAGAATCTCGCAATCGCAGCGGAACAACATATAATAGATAAATAAATATCTTTAAAACAGAATCACTATATCAGTTATTACATTACATCACATTACATTACATTATCAGAGTGTACAACAACAAACAGCGGAAATACTATATACTAGTTGATACGCCACGCCATCCAGCTTGCCTCCAGATCTCTACAGCAACTCCAGAATTCCAGAATGACCTGATAACATGACTCTAGACTGCCTGTGTGGAAATTGGTGGGCACCCGGAGTTTAGGAATGGAACAAATAAACTTCAGGTCAGTCATGGGACTGGTGTGAAAACTTAAAACAATTTATCTTTAAAAACAAACAAAGAAATATTTTAAAATAGATCTGCAATGCTTTTTAGAAAATGTAACTACCATAAGGCCTACCGCCACACACACAATGCAAACGCAGAATTGGAGGAGATTTCTTCTTATGATAGTCAAACATGCTTGATACGCAAATTTCTTTGATATTATTACTATAAGTGCAAAGTGCAGGAAAACATTTCGAAAGTACAATATTAATCTTAGCCAACATAGGTACCATTATAGTATGCCTACTATAGCTACCATATTAGATGGCAGGTTCTACAACTAAAACCGTACAGGGCTCGTATTGTTTCTTTGGATTTCCAACAAATGGTCAGGCCAAGGAACTTCCCATTGCCACATGGGTACGCCTCTGGAAGGATGCCCCGAGAACCTAACCGGATCTCTGCCAACACAAGGTCGGGTTACCTCTGCAAAAGTAGGTAACTGCTGACACGAGTATGCCATCCCCCGATTGTAAACAACCTTTATCTGAGGATCCTCAATGCCAACAACCACAAAGTAATAAATTTGTAGCAACAACATAGGTTAAGTACCTGGGCTCCATACCATGATACCACCTCTTTCCAGAAGGAAATAAACATACCCTAAGGGGCGCTACCCCCTATAACCTTGCTGCATTCTTCCTATTTCGACCATTCCGGGGTGTGAGGTCCAATGAGTCTCGTCCACAAAGCTTTGCTTTGATCAACAATTGATCAGCAGCACTTCGTATGCCACATTACCAATTTGGGACTGTATCACTAGTAACCATCAACTACATAACCTCTGAGCTCGTACGTCTTAGAGAAGGGAGTTAAGCTAAGAGAATAAATTCTCCGCCACCAACAGAAATGTATTTGATAGAAACCAGCTTTACATCTCAAATTGTAACGTTAGACACACATCCATACAAGTCCGTTTTGGGATCGAACGGAACTGAAGGCACTTCCAAAGAAGCCTTTGTAATCCGGATATTCACTAATCACGTCCGGACTTCCATCACAATGGGTGATAAAATCTCTATATCGGAGATCAGCCGATGCAGAGACATTCGACGGTAATCCTTCCGTTTATGAAAATATCTGGTCTTCAACACCGGTCTTCAAATGCTATCCATTACGACGTATCACTATTCGGAATGAGATTTATGACCCAAAGGTCCTCTCCTAGCTAAACCGAATAATGAGCGCTTATTTTAATATAAGTGTAGCATTCAAATTCAAGCAAATCACAACAAATACCCATTTAAAGGTAAATATTGATAGTCGGTTTTTTAACTATCAATAGATATGCACAAAATCACCAGATTCCAAATAAGTTTCAAAATTATTTATTTTCCAAAACTGTCTTTACAAGATATATTTTTCCACACTTAAACCATTTGAAAACAAATTTCAAATCACTTTTCACCTTTATAACTTTTGAAAACAAATTTCAAATCATTTTCCTTACACGGAAACACTTCCAAATATTTATTCATTTTCACTGGAATCTGCCGAGTTCAAATACTTTAAATAATTTATAACACTTATCCAAAATACATCGGGAAAACACTTTGAAATATAACTATTTTTCTTTAAACACTTTACTTAAAATATTAGTTATAAAAATATTATACCAATATTACATATAACTTAAGTCCAAACTAATTTTCAAAATAAAATTGGTAGATAGAGTATAACTATTTAAATAACTATTTTCCAAAACAATTATAAATTAAATCTTAGAAATAATCATTTCTATATCAACTTAATAAATCTTCACTTAAAGGGTTTGAAACAATTTAAGAAGTTAATTTCTCCAAAGTATCATTTTAAAAATCAATTCTAGAATTTTATATATATGTATGTATGTATGTATGTATGTTGCAAAGTTATTCAGAAACTTTATTCGGCTTTCTAGAGAGAATACACTTTCATTTCAAAATGGTTCATTTATACCAATTAAATAAATCCTTGCCGATTTATTTTAAATTTATGTTCCAAATCCGTAAATTGATTTTGACACTTCAAAAATAAATCAATGTTTATTTTTAAACAAATTTCCCTTTCCTTTATAAATTCCATGGTGAATCTAAATTTCCAAATATCCACTGATATACGATTTTCAAATCGATTTCAAATGTTCACTTTCAACAACAATTCAATTTTTCAATTGATTTCAATACACCAAATAGATTTCCAAATGGATTTTCAAAAGATTTAAATTCAATCACCAAAAATCAATTTTCAAATGCGTTTCAAATTTTATTTCCTTTTAAAAATAAATTCCTTTTAAAGAAAACAAATTCTTTTATTTTTCAAACTCTTAAAAATTCGTATTTTGAATAAATTCTTCGACCTTTGAATCGTATTACCAGAAATCCATTTATTAAAGCTTTTCCCATATTTTGAAATTTTATTTAATAAGACTAAAAATAAAACTTTATTATTTTAGAATTCCTTCATTTAAATTTATCCAATTCTCAAAAATAAATTTTAATATAAACTTTCAACCTGAATTTTCAAAAATCAAATTTTTATTTATTTCCGGTATCCAACGATACCAAAATTATATTCGGCTAAATTTTAGCCTTCAACGATTTCAATCACAAAGAAAATCACACATAGATTATAAATAAGCGACCCACAATATTGAAACAAATTCGATCATTTGAGGAATCCAGTTGGATCCCTCTAACCTGTTTCCCTGCATGCACATATGCTAGCACAACACCAATCCCATTTCAAGATGGAATATCGAGGTACATGGGTTTATATAAAATATCATCCGCTATTTCTCATCCGTAATATAATGCGGGAAATTAACTCCAAGTACATATATAATACCAATTCCACTTCAAGGTGGAATATCGCGGTATATGTGTTTAATATAATAACCTCCGCTAAATATGCGGCGTATAGGGACTATTTCAATACAAAAAATAGCAACCATCATTCAATCACACAATCAAGCAATTTTAAATTTAACTATTTAAAATTTAAATCGAAACAAATTCGATTGAGTGAGAAGTTCTCACTTTGCTTCCAATAGCGGTTTCAGCGTTTTATTCCGAATAAAATTAAACACGCGTTTAATTTTACCCTAATTATCACTAGCTCCAATCGATTCCAAACTAGCTCCATTGCGTGGTGCTCGTCAATACGAACCCAACGCAATTTATTTCATGTGAAACGGACCTCGTATGAAAGAGTTATAGAGTTTTAAAGATTTTACAAATTTAAATAAAAAATCAATTTCAAATTTTTATTATTTTCTAACCTAACTCGATCTAGGCCATTCGTTCCCCTTTAGCAAATCGTGGCCGCGTGCTACTTCTTCCTCATTGTGAAAATCACGTATGTGGTAAACCCATGGCCACCATTTCAAACTCGAATTATACTCCACCATCATCGAGTTATACGACAATCAGCTAGCGTCAAACGAAAGCACGTGCTCCACTCTACCCTTGGCCAGTGCGTGGTTCAACTTGGTCGCATGTAGGCCGAGAAAACCAAACCCATAGCCTAGATGAACGCAATCCCCTAGCCTCCATGTCGAGCCTCCATTTCCAATCTCCACCGTTGATCTGATAGTACTTGTTGCCCTCTACATTTTTCCAGTTGAAGATTTCTCATGATAGCACATGGATTGGAAGTAATTGCGGAGAAGAAACAAATATTTTCGGCCATTGAATTATTTTCTGGCGCTAGGGCTTGGAAGATTAGGGTTAGAGTAAAATGGAAGAAATCAAGTCCTTTTATAGAAAATTGCAAAATACTATTCATCCGAAAATTTCCCAAACTCGAAACGAAGCGTGCCGCCTGACGTTTATAATCTTCCTTGCTCTCCTCGTCAAGCGTCAGCCACAACACTCCGCTAGCCACCAACCAGTGCTGCTCCACCCTCATCTCATGCCCTCTTCACAGACCTATCCACCAAGCTGGGCAATGGCTCGTGCTCCTCCTCATCATGCAAACTGCCTTGCCGAGCAATCACACCAGGCCATCCACGTACATCTGCAATCTCCAACTGCTTAGCGTCTTTAGCTCGAGCGGTCGGTAATTCTCTTCCTTATATTAACCTATATTTAGGTGTAGTGTTTGTATATATAAAGGCTAACTATTGTATATATGTTCAAGTTATAACAATTTTATATCTATACGTAATTGGCTGTTATGCATGAAAAGTTGTATATATATATATATATTTACGTTAGTGAAATAACTTACTGATCTTATATAAGAGTTCTGTAAAATATTTATACACATATTTTATTTTATACATATATGTTGTTATATATGGAAGCTTTACAAAATTATATTACTTATAAACTGTTACTGCGTATATATTTTTAAAAGTAAGATAATAGGGTGTTTATAAAGTATATGTCATTTGGGCAGTATAAACTTTGTTTACAACTTTTATATATAGTATATATTAATTAAATTTAGTGATATATGAATATATATTCTGTATATATATCAATTTTTGCCATATTTTTTTATGTCACAGAGTATGTACGATTCTTTCCATCATTCTATTATAAGGTATATATATAATTTGGTGATTACAGTATATATATTAATACGTTAGCTATCTGTAGTCTATATAAATGTTACTTATATTCGCTTATATATGCCTGTTAACTTGTTTTTATCTATATTACGATATATATTTATGAAAATTTGTACCTGTGTTGTATTTATATATTTATATAAATCTCTAACCCGTTGTTTATATATATATATATATATATATATATATATATCCATATAATTATACATATTATGATCTCTTAGTTATATAAAGAACGGATTTATTGAGGTTACACTATATATATATATATATATATGTGTGTGTGTGTATATAAGTTTTAAAATATTGATTGTAAGAATAATAATAACAGTTATTTATATTTTCCACTTTTATATCAAAACTGATTTTAATTTATTCTCATCGATTTCTTATTTATCAGCTTTGTCTGTCGTGCCTGTTTCTCCATCGAATCGTGTCCATCTAATATTGCTTTGGAATTCATAGCTCATTTCCTTGTCAAAATTTATCTAGCCTCGAAAGGTGAGTAATCACTCATGATTAATGTTCTTACATTTATTAATTTTATTTCAATTGAAAACGACAATTGAAATATGTTGTTGTTAGTTATTTACATTGCTATATATATGTTATCTGTTCACATGTGACATATGGCACCATTACCTATTATTTACATTGTCGATATATGCATGTTATATTATTATTATTATATCTGTTATTACTGTGCAAGTTTCCTGTTAGTATAGAATTCACTATGGGTTGAGATACATACCCGAACAGACTTTAGAATAAGAGAAAATCGTTATGGGTTGAAATGATAAATCCAAGCGATTTTCATTTGAATTGAATTTGGGATTGCGAGTTGAAATGATATATACCCATATATTTTAAATTGCGGATTGAAATGATAAATATCCGTATCATTTGATCATAAATAGAAATTTTTATACAGACACCGTTGGTCTATATATAAATATTTTGATAATGATTTCTATGGTTTTGGAAGGATATATATATATATATATATATATATATATATATGGTTTTATTTGGTATTGAAATTATTTTATAAATAAGTTTTTATAACGTGGTTTTGGTTTAAGTTGATTTAAATGAATATTTAAAATTTAAATAAATTGAAGGAAATATTCAGTGATTTGAAATTTGGGTTGTATTTAAATGATATTGCATTTATTCAGTGAATATTCCAAAGCTAAATAATGTTAAAGTGAGTTTGATATATAGATGATATTTTCAAATTTAGTTTTGAAAATGTTGAATATTTAGAGCTTTGAAATATATCAAAAGTGAAATGGTTTATTTTGTGGTTTAAATTGGTATTTGAAATCGATGTTATTTAGAATGGTTTATTCAGAAACTGATTTGAATTGGAATTGAGGAATTGAGATTTGATTAAATTTGAATTTGAGTTGATTTGGAATCGATTTGTGATATATGAGGAAACTATGTTATTCTATTAAGTATTTTTAAAATTATATATATATATATATATATATATATATATAAACTATTTATATATTTTTAATATAAATGATTTTGATATAAACTATTTTAATATAAATCATTTTAATATAAACTATTTTTAATATGCTAACTGCTTTATTTTAAACTATTTTAACTTATAACTATTTATATAAACTATTTTATTTATAACCTATTTTATTTTATATATATATATATTATCATTATTTATATCTAAACTATTTAAGTAGTGGAAGTTATGATTTCAAAGTTGTGAATTTTAATGTATTATGATTTCCAAATGATAACATTTCCAAAGTATTATTATTGCGAAGTGCGATGATTTGATCTCCAAAATGTTATGATTTCAAGATATTATGGTTTCCAAGATATTATGGTTTCAAAGTATTTGGTTTTGAAAACGTTATAACTTTGAAAGTACTATGATTTTGGAAGTATAAATATTTGAAATGGAAATGATATCATATTGATTTGGTTTTGAAATGGAAATGATATCATATTGATTTGGTTTTCGAAATGGAAATGATATCATATTGATTTGGTTTTGAAATGGAAAAATGATATCATGTTGATATGGTTTTGAAATGTATGATACTTAGTTTTGAAGTATATACTACTTTGAAATAACCACGGTGTTATAATAACGATTGATTGTTAAAGAGACCGCGATCGGATATTGTCATACTCTCTGTCAATAACGAAAACCACTTTAACAACTGTGTACACGGTGGAGATTTCATAATGAAGTAGGATGGTGGCGACGATCCTATATGAGGTATATACGTGGACCCGACTCCCGTGAGTTGGCATAAGGTGGCTAAAACAGGAGCAATCGACGGGCTAATGAGGTAGCTCCTCTGATCAGACACACTCCTTCGATATCGTTCTATTACTTTGTGATTGATTGGGCACACCTTTGGTTTTTTTTAGAGTGTGGCTCGAGGTGGGCGGTAGCTGCGGTTATGCGTTACCATCGGTCTGGAAGTACAATTGGTATATCTACCCTGGCATTGCCTAGTTGTGACATGTCACCTACCCTGGCATGCTTTACTATGAGTTTGATTTGTGTCGTACCTATTGAGTATCCTCTGGTGGCCTCCCGATCAGGAGGGACTACGGTACTGTATAGACTATTAGCACTATAAAATTTGTTAAGGGGGATATGGGTAACGCCTTAACGCTATTTTTATATATATTATACTTTACTTTAGACATTATAATAGCGTATATTACTACATAGTAGATAGTTTAACGGATCCTTAGAGGATGGTTATCCCAAACATCCTTTGATTTATTGGTATTTCGGTTGTTATTTCACTTGATTATATTTATTGATATAAGAATGTTAATCCTGACTTGAGTGTTCTTCGTTTTGCTTTACGCTCGGGTCAGACTGAGTGTACTATCTTTTGAAACTCACCTTTGGACTTGAAGCTTCTTTTGGAGATCCATCTACTTCTTTTCAGCTTGCAGTTATTCAGTTGATTCCAGTGATGTATTCAAATCTTGCATTTGACTATTGTATTAGAAACTTCTATTGTATCTTATTTAACTCTGATATATATATATATATAGTAGCTTTATCAACTACTATTCATTTTGTTTCCGCCGCATATTATATATTACTCTGTGTCTGTGATTCTGTGATCTATTTATTTACTGTATATGTTGAGTTTTTCCAAATATAAATTTACAATCTGGTATTTTTAGCAATTCAAATCCGGCATGTGTGAATGCGAATGGTTGAAAATATCAGGATGTTACATTAATCACGTAACCTCCTTTTCCATTATTCCATATATTTTCTCCACTTCATCTCCTAAATCCACCATCCTCCGTTACCTCACCCTCCGTCCGCCTTCCCGCGAATGACCCAGCTCACACGTACCATCCACCTGCTCCCGAATCCGATCCACCATCCTCCCAAACCCACTCCTCCAGCCCGAGGCTTTCCACCCTTGACCCGGCCGCACCTCATACCCACCACTGAACCACCCACCCATCCTCGTCTCTCCTTCTTGTTCTCCCTCCTTCACTCAACCAAGCCACTACAGCTATGATGACCCGCCCTTTACAACCCTCGAAGATCGACATAAATACGCCCATCGTATAACATGTCATACGATCGAGCGCGGAAAGAAATATTGTTGAGGGAAAAGAAAGGAGGTTAAAGAAGAAGAAACTAAGACAAAAAAACAGGATCTCACAGCAGACTGAATAACATATAATATCAATAGCTCTTTACATAAATCAAAACTATAATATACAAATCTCACATCGGAGTACATAAATCAACAATTACCAGTCTGGACAGTTATAACAACCTTCCCTCACAACTGTTGGTAATTTTCAACCAAAACACCGCAGCAGAATAACAAGTACAAGTAATACATCTTCGTCATCCAGCTCGTCTCTTGAGCTCCATAGCATCCTAACTTGAACTTGAAATACTCGGTCTGACCCAAGCATTGTAATAGAATTACACCCAAGTCAGTCTGGAAAACCAGCGTGAGAAAATACACTCAATATGAACTATTAACTTTATCAAAATAATTTGAAAATCAAAGGTATCTCGTAAGACCACGTCATACATAAACACGACGGGTTTTTACCTCATGATAACCAAAACATTTCATATCAAAATCCTCTGATATTGTAATAATGTCTAAGTACAACACTTATTCAAATAGTTGAAATGCTTGCATCTCACGTTTCGGCATAGTTAGGCACAATCAAAATCGTATGGCTCTTATTAGAGAATGGATTCCAACTGAATGACTAGGCACTGGGGTACCACTTGTCACAATACATGTCTAAAAACACTATACCGAGATTGAAACTATCGATCCCTGCCAACACAAGACCGGACGATCCCTAACCTAGATAGACCGAATATGCCATCACCCCTGGTGTTCCCACCCTTTCCGAGCTCCTTCCACGCGTACTAGAAATATCCGAGGTTATCTAGAAAAATAATAGACATACCCTACTTGGACGCTACCCACTTGCCTTGCTGCATCCCCCTGATTTTCAGTCATTCCCGGTCGATGAAGCTAGAGGCTACGATTATCTTTCAAAGAAATATTTATTTAGAATGCTCATTGTCCTCCAATGACAATGTACTCATAGCATTCATCCATACAAGTCCGTTCCCGGTCCGAACGGAAGCAAAGGCACTATTCCTACTACATACATTTTGGAATCACCCTCAGGATTAGTAGCGATTAGCCCTTGCACTTCACTGCTCCATCTTCGACTTCAAGCTCTTGTCTTCATTTCGGAAACGAACTCGTTGGATCGAAGTGGCTTTCGGATCACAAATCCGATACCGGTCTCTTCGAAACAACGTTCTATATTTTTGGTAAACTCAACCTCGGTTCTTTAGGAAATAAACCGACAAAAATAAGATCGGAGATCACCTCCTAACCGTTAGTGGATGGAATTCCTTATCAACGTCCTAGAAGAATGAATGAGTCTATAGGTATAGTATAGCACCTCGAACGGTAACTGTACCATGTAATTTCCATACTTCTTCTAGATATTTCCAAAGTTATATTTGGGTCCAGATTTGATAGTCGATTATTTAACTATCAAATAAACAATCAATTCAACCAACACTCCCTTTCCACCGGAAAACAGCAAGTCTTATTTAATTTAAATCTTAAATAAATTAAATCTCTTTATCCAAAGCTTGAACTTATCCTATCGAACTCAGTAGATTCACAAAGTATCCATTTCAAAAATATTTGGAAACCCTTTTAAAATAATGTGGAAAGTACCACTGCCGTATAAAACCAAGGATCACAGCTCAAGGTTACGTCTCTATCCCAAAGAAATCCAAAACTTAGCTGCATGCACTCACTGCCTCTGATTTACGCCGCACGAGTGTACCATTACTTTTCGAAAAATTTATTTAAAAATTATCTCAAAATAATGTTTGTAAGCTTTTTAAAATAAATTTCCATGTTTATTCCAGATAAATATACCTAAATAAAAGTTATTATATAAAGCTATATTAATATTCCATAATTATCTTTAAAAACAAAAATGTTGACTATTTCTAAACTAATAATAAATCTTTAACACTCATTATAAAGTAACTAATTTAGAATAAAAAATACTTTAAACAATTTAAAATAATTTAGATAACTAATTTTATAGAATATTTTTAACACCTTTAAGATTACCAAATTAATAACTAAAATCCCTCTTTTTACACAAACCAAAATTCTCGATTTCCAATTTCATCTGGTGAATTTGGAAATCCTACTTGAGTTCCAGCATAAATCAATTTCATACTTTTTCCCAAATTTACTACCATTCTTCACAAATATTTAAAACCTCTATTTTTAAACCTTTTTATTTCAAACCAGTACACTTAAGCATTTTTATATAAAAATCCTTTTTATATACCTTTATTCCATTACAATATCCTAATTTAGTTAAGTACAAATTTAAAAACCACTTATTTCCACCAATTGATTTGCCCGATTTTCTTAATGAACATTTACTCCAAAAATCCCTTTTTCTTTTCTTTCCAATTTCGAACCATATATTATGATATGGGTATTTTAAAATACCAAAATCAACGCCAAAACAACCGTAGCATCCAATCAATATAAATCCCACAGCAATCTATCATAGATTATTCCAACAGAACATATATCATCATATATGAAATTAAATTCAACATTTTTGAGGAATCCAGTTGGATTCCTCCAATCTACTTTTCTACGTCCATATATGTTAGCACAACATAAAAATACCAATTCCATCTCGAGGCGGAATGTCGCGGTATATAAGGCCATCCGCTATTATGCGGAGCGCATAGGGTCTCATCCACGATATAAATGTGGGAATATTAATCACTCCAATTTATTTATTTACTACTATATATAATACAACATCCAACTGATAAAAATGCATCAATTTAACCAATCAATCATTTATTAATTTTAACTATTTAAAACTAACCACTAGCAGTCCAAAATTGAGTGAGATTAACTCACCTTGAGTTTTACGTTGCCAACATTCCAATTTTAAATTAAATCGAATACGTTCGATTTAATTTAAAATTTTCACTAGCTTCAATCATTCCCAGATCTGTTCCACTACGTAGAGCTCATCGCTGTGATTCTGGCTTCGCTTGTTTTGTCCGATTTTGACCTCGCATGACAAAGTTATGTTATTTCAAAATTTCAGATATAATTTATAAAAAATTCCTTTTTCTTACCAAAACAAGACCAGGCCATTCATTTCAAAATAGGAGATCAAGGCCGTTCGATTCTCCTTCCATCTTCGTTCATATTTAGGGTTTGAGAACCCATCGGCCGCCGTGCTATCCTCGAATTATGCGGCCACCATGGACACCTATTCCACGATCAGGACCCACCAATACGTGCGCCTCCGTCCCCTTCACCACTAACCAAAAATTGGGCAAGCTCGATCACCTCTTGTCTTTGGAAAGCACGCTCGAAGTCGCAACCTTCATCCATGAACTGCCGTCGATAGGTACAAACATCGCCTAGATTGGATAAGTAGATCTCACTACCCTCTCTGCTCTACTTGTAACAACCCGCCTATTTAACGATTACATATTTAAATGTTTGATTTAAATATGGCGTCGTTATTCGGATTTTGGGGTCCGAAATGTCACTTTTTGCAAACGGTCGAATTGGAGCTCAAGACCACTTCCATTGAGTTCAAAATGTCGTTTGCAATCTTTTAAGTATAAGCTTCGATATGTTTGGAGTAAGTCGTAATTGGCTACTTTTTCTAGTTGGGTTTTGGGTTTGGGTTCAGCCCACTAGCTAACTAAACCCACTTAACCCCTCTACTTCAGCCCTCTCCTCTCCATTCACTCTCATTTCATTTCATTTCTTAAGTAAAAACTGAAATGGGGGAAGAGAAAGGAAATTAGAAACTCCTAGCCCTAAATCCATTTGCAAACTAAAAATTCTTGCTCCAAAATCATAGTAGAAGCCATTGGTAAGCCTCCTCTTCATCTTCTCTATCTCTTTCTCTCTTCAATCTTAGAAATTCCTAAACCTAAATTTAGGAAATACTTGTTTTGATCTTAGATTGAAGCTTGTTGAGTTGAAGTGGAGATTGGTTGATCTTCTCCTTGCAATTGTGCTTCTTCTCCTTTGTTTTTGTGTAAAAAGGTGAGTTTTTAACTCACATCTACCTCTCTTGCTATCATTGATGTTGGGTATGATTTCCTAACAAATATTCATGTGCTATTGCTTTGATTTGAAAAAGATTTGGAATTCATTTGATAAGGGCAAGAAGTGCTGGAAAACAGCCATCGGCCGACCGAGCGCAAGCTCCGGTCGACCGACCTGCTTCCAGACCACTTCTTTGCTTCTATTTTGGGTGCAGGAAATTGGCTTCGTCTGACCGACCCAGGAAGTCCGGTCGACCGACCTACTTCTCGAGAGTTTTTATGAACAGTGTCCGGTCGACCGAGCCCTGTAGGCGGCCGACCGACCTGCTCCTATTTGCCCTGTTTTGCCTGTTTTTGCATATTTTGATTTGTTTTCCGAATTTTATCGATTCAAGTTGCTTTTTAGTGGTTTTTATTGCATATTTGACTTTGATAACTTACTCTTGACTTCATCCACGGGTTTTTATAAAATAATCTCTTGAATCGCATTTAAAAGCTCGTTTCTCCAATTTATAAAATCTATTTAAAACACACACTTTCGCACTTCGAGCGAAGTGGAAGGGTGATTAAATGGTTGGGCAAAACACGGACCATGAATCTGTGCGTTCACTTTTCGATTAATCCCCGACCTATTCGATTGATCATTTTGACCCTTGTGTCTGGTTTACCGATGAGATGAGGTGAACTTTGTAATGCTTTGAGTGTGAAAATGACTAATGGATAGTAAACCGTTTAGTGCGAACGAGTGGTTATAGGACGCACGTTAACACTTTTCGGGTTCCTCTTCGAGAGTTGTGACACATTCCGCCAGTTAGTGGTGTCCAGTACTGGGCCTCCGGACCTTCACCACTACGGTTTGTTGCCCTATAAAGTATCGCTCCGATGTTGGCCTTATGGCCGCATGAGTGATATTGGGTTTGTTGCCTTTGGGTATGTTGCCTTCGGGTATGTGGCCTTCGGTTTTGTACCTTCGGGTGTGTGCCTTCGGGTTTGTTGCCCTATATAGTATCGCTCTGATGTTGGCCTTATGTGCCTCATGGGTGATATTTGGGTTTGGAGCCTTCGGGCTCACGGATCCTTGTTTATACAGTACTGAGCTCGAGCATCTTTTGTTGTTTTGATTGATATGTATATTCCCTAGTGTTTCGCCTTTCGGTGTTGGTCTCTTTGAGCCGCCTGATATGTAGCGATAATCTAGTGGAACTTGTATACCTTTATTGGTATTTGTTATTTGTCTTTTGGCTTGATTTGGGATATGATATCCTTTGTTTATTTGAGTTGCCGATGATATGAGGCTTGTTTTGTTTTGTTCATCTTATGTTAGATGAGTGTGTTATCTCATATAGAGATATTTGTTATATACTATATGATTCTGCAGGTTTATTGTTGTTCAGTTTATTTAACTGATTTGTTATCTAGACTGACCCATGTAATTTATACTCGGGTCAGACCGAGATGTTTCAGGTTAGGTGCTTTGGACTTAGCCTCTTTTGCTTCCGCATGAACCACTTCTTTGCTTCTGTTTTGGGTGCAGGAAATTGGCTTCGGCTGACCGACCCAGGAAGTCCGGTCGACCGACCTACTTCCTGAGAGTTTTTATGGACAGTGTCCGGTCGACCGAGCCCTGTAGGCGGCCGACCGACCTGCTCCTATTTGCCCTGTTTTGCCTGTTTTTGCATATTTTGATTTGTTTTTCGGATTTTATCGATTCAAGTTGCTTTTTAGTGGTTGTTATTGCATATTTGACTTTTATAACTTACTCTTGACTTCATCCACGGGTTTTTATAAAATAATCTCTCGAATCGCATTTAAAAGCTCGTTTCTCCAATTTATAAAATCTATTTAAAGCACACACTTTCGCACTTCGAGCGAAGTGGAAGGGTGATTAAATGGTTGGGCAAAACACGGACCATGAATCTGTGCGTTCACTTTCCGATTAATCCCTGACTAATTCGATTGATCGTTTTGACCCTTGTGTCTGGTTTACCGATGAGATGAGGTGAACTTTGTAATGCTTTGAGTATGAAAAATGTGATGATAACGGATTTTGCCCGCTCGAAAATCGACATCCATACTTCAAATCGTATTCGAATGCCGTAGATTCGACCGTTCAAATCCGATTCGCCGGAGCTTATAACAACATTAAGTAAACAACACAGCGGAAAAAAAGAATAATACATTGATATACAGCATTGATACAATATCTGATACAACAGAGGATACAATGAATATCAATACTATCAGAGATACAATAAAATAGCAGCGGAAAGAAATAACTCTAAGATAGCCTTCAAGAAAGAACTCCAAAAACTGCAACTCCATTTCCAAGAACCAATCCAGCAGTAGCTCGAACTCCCGATAACGATGCACCAAGCTAAGCAAGACTGGTGTGAACCAAAGACTGAACTAACTCCACATAATCCACTATATCTAACTATCTGAAAAACCCAACTCTAGACTGCTCGTGTAGAAAATAATGAGCATCCAGAGTTTAGGAAAGGAACAATAAACTCCGGATCAGTCATGGGACTGGTGTGAGCAACGAAAACAGTTTATCTTTAAAAACAATCAACAAGAGAATTTTAAAGTAAATTCGCAATGCTTTTTGAAAATGAAACTACCATAAGACCTCCCGCCACACACACAATGCAAATGCAGACTTGGAGGAGATTTCTTCTTATGATAGTCAAACATGCTTAATACGCAGAAAATTTATTTGATATTATTATTATAAGTGCGCGGTGCAGAAAAGCATTTCGAAAGTAGAATATTAATCTTAGCCAGCATAGGTACCATTATATTATTCCCGCTATAGCTACCATATTAGATGGCAGGTTCTACAACTAATACCGTACAGGGTTTCGTATTGAAGATTGGATTTCCAACAAATGGTCAGGCCAAGGAACTTCCCATTGCCACATGGAAACGCCTCTGGAAGGACGTCCTGGGAACCTAACCGGATCTCTGCCAACACAAGGCCGGGTTACTCCTAACTGTGTAACTACTGACACGAGTATGCCATCCCCCGGTCCTTTAGGACCTTTATCCGAGCGCTCGATAACCAACATCACACCATAATAAATAGAGTGTTTTCCACATGAGTAAGTATCTGGGCTCCATACCATGATACCACCCTTTTCCAGAAGGAAATGAACATACCCTAAAGGGGCGCTACCCCCTAATAACCTTGCCGCATCTTTCCTGTTTTGACCATTCCGGGGTGTGAGGCTCGACGAGGTCACGTCCACAAAACTACGCTTTGGTACAAAGCCATGCTTTGGGTCAACAAATGATCAAAGTAATGATCATAAAGATAAATGATCAAACAAATGATCATATCACAAATGATCAAACAATGATCATTTCACAGCAACCCTCAGCATGTCACACTACCAAATTGGGAATATATTGCTGATAACCTTCAACTACATAACCTCTGAGCTCGTACGTCTCAGAGAAGGGTGTTAAGCTAAAAGAATAAATTCTCCGCCACCAACAGAAATATATTTGAAAGAAATCTGCTTTATATCTCAATTTGTAATGTCAGACACACAATCCATACAAGTCTGTTCCGGGCTCGAACAGAACCGAAGGCACTTCTTACGAGGCCCTTGCAATCCGGGTATTCACAATCCCGATCGGATTTCCCATCACTCAGGGAATCTCTATACCGTAGCTAATCGGTGCAGAGACAATCGATAGGTTGTTCTATCGTTCTCACAAATACCCGGTCTTCACCACCGGTCTTCAAATGCTATCCATAACGACGTATCACATATTCGGAATGTGATATATGACACAAAGGTCCTCTCCCGGCTAAACCGAATAGTGAGCGCAACATTTAAAACATATGGATATGAGATTTCAATTAAGTCACAACTTAATAATTCAAAACTTGTTTTCAAATGGTTTAAACCAATTACAATTTCAAATCTTTTAAACAAAAGATTTATTTCATAAGTTTTACCGACTTTCTCAAAGATTCATTCCTGGATTTCAAAACAATTCCAATACAATTGGATTTAATTCATTAAATCTTTAAATTAAAGATTTAACTTATATCTTTCAAAGTTCGTTCCTAAATATTTTCTTTCAAAATTCGTTTCTAGATATTCATCTATAACTTGGAAGATTTTTTTTCAGTTTAAACTTGAAATCCCTTTTAATACAATTCGAAATTCATTTCTCCTATGAAAGCTTTTTATCATTTAGAAACAATAGTGTTATTTCGAAAAAACCTTATTTCATTTATACAAGTTATAATCTTTGGGTTAATTCAAATTCTCAAAACAATACTTTAAAAAAAATGGTTTGACTCATATATAACTAGTATAATATCGTTAATCCCTAGTTTCAAATCATAGAATTCAATTTCAAGTATTGAATTCAAATTTAAATCAAAATATTTAAATTCCAAATCTTAATCAAGTTGTTCAAAATAATTTCACCTTTGAAATTCCATTTCAATTGCTTTTCACTTTAAACCCACTCCATTTCCAAAACATTTGAATTCAAATATTCAAATTTATAAATTTTTCAAAATCTGTGACTTAATCGATTTCCTCGTGAAATCCATAATTTTGTGTGTGTATGGTGTGGTCCAAGGGTTCAACACAATAGTGCAACATTATTCAATCATCACAGATTAAAACACAAAAATATAGTTGATAAGCGATATAACTATAACGCTTATCGTCCATTCACAGATTCACAGATAATATACAAATGTAAATAATGGAATAAATCATACACGGCACAAACCACAGAACAATATATCACAGATCAGACAGGACAATCAATTCAAGGTATCTCATACAATACCATCATTCATAAGTAAGGTCAAGTATTCAATAATCATTTATAACAGGATTAATAAATTGTTTAATCCTAATTAATTCAATTTATTTCCAATTAAATTAATTACTTATGAAATAATTGATTATCTAAATTGATTAATCTAATTAATTCTTTAAAATTAATCATCTTAATTGATACTTAATAATCTTTAGTTAATTATTTTTATTAACTAATAACATTTCTTTAATTACTTTTAAAAAAATATCTTAGATTTAAATCATTATTAATCATCTTCATAAATCATTCTTTAATTCTCGTATAAATTAAATTCTTTTATTATCTTAATTATTCCTAAGGTAATTCGTTTACTTTATCAGTGGCTTCATTAACATTCGAGTGTATTTAAAACATTACACTTCTAAATTTTTAAAGCTTCCCAAAATTATTTAACAAAATTTAACACAAATTCTAAATTATTCATTCTAATTGGCTCAATAATTAATGGATTAGAAATCATTAAATCTTCATTTACTTAAGTTAAAACTTATTCTTGATTTAACATGTTCTTTACAACATGCTAGAAACATTGTTTTCAAATTTTCTTTTTAAATTCCTATTTAAATTTTGAAAATTAATTATATTACTAACTGCAACCTTAATTGTTAATTTTCTTTATGCTTAACTATAGTCATTAGTTAATTAAAATAATTTATTAAGAGTTAAAACATCGTTCAACATTAACTTTCTTTCTTTTCTTTAAAAATATAATTCTGCAGTTTGGTGAAAATTACCCGAGCAACCCAAAAAAAACTTCGAGTTCAACCCCATGAATTCCCCATCTCTCCCCGAGTCTCCCTGTACCCATTTCTACTTTTCTTTCTTTCTTTCTTTTTTTTTTTTTTAAAGTAACGAACTGCTGAAACATTAGCTCACTCACGCACAACACCAGAGTCTCGAGTCAACTCACGAAAATCCCGAGCTCCACTTCGAGTTCAGCATCTTCTTCCCCTATTCGTCCCTACCGATATATCACATGCACACGGTGCACATGAACCATCGTTGCCGACCTCTAGCGATGATCGCGATCATTCCCTAAGTCCACTCGAGCCTATTCCAACCTAAACGCAAACCCAAATGTCACTGACATCCATAGAATCAAAATCGAGCCATTTATCTCGACATCAGGAAAACAGCGCTCGCCAGAAAACCCCTCATTCCTTTCGCCTCCGCCTACGAGAACACCAGCAGCTCCGGCCATCCACCTGTCGTCGCTTCCTCTTTCACCTCCCCGTACCACGCGACACTCAATCAAACGAAGAGCACGAACGAATTGATAATTTTCGACCCTCCAAAACTAGGTTTAAAAACTTAAACCTTGCGCCGCCGTCACCACAGTGGCCGTGGCCACCTCCAACTATTTTTCCCATCACCACCACAGCCTCCTCTATCACCATGAAAAATTCCGACCTCTTCGATCAACGACATCGACCGTGGCGACCAGAAATGCCCAACTCAAACAAAATTAAACTGCTCTCCACTCCTCTATTTAAAAATCATGATTTTAACTTTAAAATCATATTTTGTTTTAAGAATTCAGTTTACATTCCTGAATTTATAAATTAAAATGTTTGCAATTTGGCTTATAATAAGATTGTTCAGCCTTTCTTGACTTTCAAAGGTTCCACCAATTTATTTTAACTTAATTAAGTTTTAAACCTCACTCTATGATAAAACAAGTAAATTTTATTTAAATGCTAAATCCTAATGATAACTAGATCAAGGAATAGAACATCTCAAATCAGATCTTAGATTTGAAACTGGGAACTAGGTGTCAGGCATGCATTCATATTTCACTTGAATATGCACAAAATTTCACTACTATATACATACAAACATATTTAGCTTTATATATTAATCACGCAACCTTATTCCATAAACCTAAAATATTAGACAGTGATGCTACTCACCTGGATCTTGAATAAGGCAGAGAACAAAAACAAGGAATAGAGAAGAAATTTGAGCCTGCACACATTTTTTTCTCTTTAACTTTAGAAACTGGAATGCTAAGACAGGAACATGATGATTCAACTTGATTCCAGGCTTGCAGTTTGAAGATGGAATCTGGTTACAACTTATAGAAAATTGTTTACAGGGTTTAAACTAAAAGGAGAAGCTTGATATATAAAATAGAATTGTACAGAGAGGATGTCACTTATACAGGTGGTATATTTTTATTTTATATTCTTCTTTGTACAAATACAGGGATTATTTATATTCAAATGGTGGCGAAGATCCAAGCATTAATTGCTTTTGATCTTCCTGCTGATTTCTTGCTTCAGTTATAAAAGAAGTTCCTTTTTTTTCTTACTGAACAAATATGGCAAATATGGATGTATAGTAAAAGAAATAGTGTTATACGGGGAAGTATTTCTTTTGTACTGAGAGGATGAGGGCATTAAATGCATATGTACCCTTGCCTCTACTTTGTTTTGTTTTATACTTGCCTTGCCTTATCAATGCAGGCTACATACTATATTTTGCCAAACAAAATATGGCCGAGATGATATTGTGGCTAAGGACATCTTGCATTAATTGCTATGTCCTATTTTGTTTATAACTTATACTATTTAATTATGTATGTATACCTTGTTTGTTTATTCATACTTTGAAATATGCATGTCTGAAGATGCTTTTATTTTATCTTTCATATTCTTTCTTTTTCAAGCTTGCATACTTTATCTTTGTTTTGTCTCGGCTGTACATATTTTGCATATGTATTTTCTTTGCTTGTTACTTGTATTTAAAATATAAATGGTTTCTATTTTACACAATTTTTTATTCAAAAATAAATTTAAATATCAATTTAAACTTAATAAATTCAAGATCGTTACAGAAACGACTAATGGATAGTAAACCGTTTAGTGCGAACGAGTGGTTATGGGACGCACGTTAACACTTTTCGGGTTCCTCTTCGAGAGTTGTGACACATTCCGCCAGTTAGTGGTATCCAGTACTGAGCCTCCGGACCTTCACCACTATAGTTTTTTGCCCTATAAAGTATCGCTCCGATGTTGGCCTTATGTGCCGCATGCGTGATATTGGGTTTGTTGCCTTTGGGTATGTTGCCTTCGGGTATGTGGCCTTCGGGTTTGTACCTTCGGGTGTGTGCCTTCGGGTTTGTTGCCCTATATAGTATCGCTCTAATGTTGGCCTTATGTGCCTCATGGGTGATATTTGGGTTTGGAGCCTTCGGGCTCACGGATCCTTGTTTATACAGTACTGAGCTCGAGCATCTTTTGTTGTTTTGATTGATATGTATATTCCCTAGTGTTTCGCCTTTCGGTGTTGGTCTCTTTGAGCCGCCTGATATGTAGCGATAATCTGGTGGAACTTGTATACCTTTATTGGTATTTGTTATTTGTCTTTTGGCTTGATTTGGGATATGATATCCTTTGTTTATTTGAGTTGCCGATGATATGAGGCTTGTTTTGTTTTGTTCATCTTATGTTAGATGAGTGTGTTATCTCATATAGAGATATTTGTTATATACTATATGATTCTACAGGTTTATTGTTGTTCAGTTTATTTAACTGATTTGTTATCTAGACTGACCGTGTAATTTATACTCGGGTCAGACCGAGATGTTTCAGGTTAGGTGCTTTGGACTTAGCCTCTTTTGCTTCCGCATGGACTATTTTGCTAGTTTCTTTTTGTCTTAGCTTTCTTGTAGTCCTTATATGTTGTAACTCTGATATGTGTTCTTGTGAACTCGTCTGTATATTGTGGTTTGCTATACCACTTGACATGTATTATTTTGTATACTCTGCTTTGTATCAGTATATATGTATATATGATGGTTTACTGTTCTGTGATGTATATTGCATTTGAGTTGTTATATTCTGTTCTGATAGATCCTATAGCCATTGTAGTCTTGCTTTAAATATTTATTGAATACGTCGAACTGTTTGTGATTCTACTTTTCGACGTGTTTAGTGAATAGTTAAGGTAAGATTATACATGGTCGCTCCTATCCAGCCTTATTCTCCGTGTTAGCAGACGGTATTATCTATACAATACTCTTTGCTAGCGTGGGTATAGAGGTGGGGCGTCACACTACTAGTTGGAAGATTGTTCTATAGATCTATGCATTTGAAGATAATCGATGGGGAAGCATGAGAGTTTTCAACCATTGATAATGTAAAGGAGGCGGTGGTGTTGTTCTTTGCTTAGGGTTTCACTGTGCTCGTATTTATATACGTTTACCAACATTATTTTAATATTATTTCCGATTTTAACGTGCTTTTTCAACGAACTCCAAACAAGACATGCTGCATGGCGTTTTATAATGTTTTACCCGCATTCCAAACACAATGGAACATGTTCGGGGCCCAAATTTGGTCGTATGTGGAAGATAACTTTTCGAATTGATTTAAAATATTAAATTTTCGATATTTATTTCAACGCGTTTCTATTTCATACGATCAAACGGTAACTCTAAACGCTACCAAATTTGAAGTTCGATAATAATAAGCTATTACAGATCCAATGAAACTGGATTCGTTGAATTTCGAGATTGTGCCCCGGAAGGCTATTTTAACTCGTAGATTAAATCGAGCGATTTTCAGAATCGATGGAATTGTTTAAAATTCAAAATTTAAAATTTTACTAACTCAATTATAACTCATGTAGAATTTATATTCATATTAGAAATCATCCCGATTTATATTAAATCAAAATTTGACTATTTACACTATTATCATATATTAAATTCCACTATTAAATTAATTTATGAATTCCAATTTATAACTTATTAACTTTTAACCCCATTTAAAAATCCAATATCATATAATTCAAATACAAATATAATTTAAATAAATTTTAGAAATCATTTTCATATACATTTATTTCCAGATTCATATATTATCCCAATTCCAAATATTAATTTCCTATTTTTCGAAACCCATTAAATCGCTATGTTCGAAATTATAAATTAATTTACTAATTCTTCCAAAATCTCCATATTCAAAATCAATTAATAATTCACATTCAACATTTAAAATGAATTAAATGTTCAAAACTAACGACCAAAATCCTGGTTGTTACAACAACAGCCCTCACCACCCCTAGCATCCCAAAACCGCCACTTCCTACCTCCCCATCAGCCAACCCGTGCACCCAGCCTCCGCCCTCAGCCAACCCATGACTCGCACCCCACTTCCCATGATCTGCTCCTCTGCAACCCCCTTCACCCAAACCCGAATCACCTGTTGAAACCACGAACAGCCCAACCCCTTCACCGAACCCACATTGCTCCACACCCAGTCCACCTCGATGAACCCGTGCACCCACCAACCCCTCTACCTTCACCGCATAAGCAATCATGAGGAGGGGGGGAACGTGCATATGTTTCCCTATTCATGTTGCGTGTGTTTATAAAATAAAAATTAATTGAAAGTGGGAAAAAGTGGAAGTTGTGTTGTGAAGGCCACGTGAGTTAGGCAGATGCATGAAGAAAGTGGTTACATGAAGATAGAGTAGTAGAAGCCCACGTGCGAAAAAAAGGAAAAAAAAGAAAAGAAAGGAAGAACCGAGCATCATCGTCGCATCCGCTATCTGGTATGATCACGTGGCCGCTTAGTTTTTCCGTGTCAACATTTTCTCCATTTCAGTTCGCGCACGAAAGGTGAACGATTCTAAGCTCACAGTTTGATTTTCATATGCAAGTACCCTATAAAATTATAAATACTTGGTTGATAATTATAAACACTTGGTTGATAATTATAAATACTTGGATGATGATTATGATGGATACTGAAATTGGGAACCATGGGTATTTGACACTATGATATATGTAGCTGGAGTAATGTTTGATTGGAATCCCAATTGCATGTGAAACCCGTTAACTATGGAAAATTCTAGATATTGGATGTTGATTGATTTATTGATACCGTGTCACTTTTATATTGTTGTTGTGTGCATTGATTTGGACACTGAAATTTGAACCAGGGTATGGGTTGAAATGACAAATACCAAAATTTTTATCACTTGGCCTAGGATAGAAAGTTTAAAAATAAACACCAATTAGCCAATTGAAACTATTTTGGATATTTAATATTTAAATTTTGAAATTAAGAAGAATTTGAATTTTTAGTGTGAATTTCAAATTTGAAATCTTATGTCGAATTTAATATTTAATTTCGGATATCTGTTAAATGAATTTAAATTTTAAAATGAAATATTAACTGAACTATTTTAAAGTTACGAAATTGAATTAAAATGGTTATATTTAAGATTAATGAGAATTAAACTCGTTAAGTTGATTATTGGAAATATAATGAAGTTTGTTACTATTGTATATGTAATTAAATTTTAATTAAATATTTAATTCAATTAAAAAGAATTTTTTAGTTGATTATACTGAATTAAAATATAATAATTAAATTGAATTGTTTTGAATTAAAGTTCAATTATATATGTTAAATTAAGAAATTAAGTAAATTAATTTTGAAGTTAGTTAATTTGAATATTTAATAATAAAATTTTTGTATTTAACGATTTAATTAACTTTTTTAATTTGATTATTAATGAAAATTTGGCAATTGTCTAATGGTGAAATATAGGATTTTCACTAAAATATATTTTGGAAGGTTAATTGAAAGATGGTATTTGCAAATGAAATGCTGGAAAATAAAAGATATTTTATCTTTTAAATAAAATGGTTTTGTGAAATGAAATCAAGAATTTGGTCAAGAGGTTATTTTCGAGAATGTGTATATTACTAATAGGTTTAATATGAATTCGTAAATCGAAGTGTGAAAATTGAATTCAGACTTGAATATTGGTTACTCATATGAAGTCGATGCAAATTTATTTAGTCTCTTAAACTTCTATACCTATACTGTTTGTTTGAATTTACTTGCGTAAGAAAATATAGTCCTACCTCCAGTGTATTGTCTTTTCATTACGCTCGGGTCAGCTCGAGTTTTTCAGTTCTCGAAGATCTTAGTTACTTGAAGATGAAGATGGAGATTTGAAGACTGTTCCTACTACTAGTATTCTGCTGCACTATATTGACATGTTCAGTTAAATGTATAATTCTGATAATATTGAAATAGAATTAAATGTATATTGATAGACAACTTTGTAATTATGTTAATATTATATTTTATCCTTCTGTCGTGAGATTTTATATATTGTTTTCTTTCTCTTCTCCTTTTCTTTTAAAACCCTTGGTAATTCATCTTATTGAACGATTCAGGTCGGGCATATGTAGTTAAATGTCGACCTGAATTGACAAAAAAAAGTCGTGTCGTCATACTTGGTATCAGAATTGAAGGTTAAGCGAAAATCTTAGCTTTGTTAGGATTAACTCATTAGAAATAGGGTCAGTATTGCCCTAGAATGAGTTAAGAGTGGGGAGAATGTATTTGTATTTTGTGTACACACACACCCCACTAGTATTTTTTGAACTCATTACAACTTAAAACTCTTGGAAAAATTAGTTGATTAAAAGTTGTATATTCAATCTAAGCAAACATATACAATTGTGAAATGATATATATAAACATGATTTAAGACCGAAAAGAAATTCGAACTGTAAATTTGAGAATATGAATTCTGGATTCCTGAAGTCGATTTTAGATTTTGAAAGGTATATTACACTATTTGAAAAGTATTTTTACGAATAATAATTGTTTTTAAAACGATTTTCAAAATGATTTATTGCTATAAAATAATTTAGAAGAGGATGACTGCATCATCGACATTCATTTTTGAGGTTCAAAGTGGGGAGGCCACTTTATTAGCTTTGCTACTCGTTTGTTTAATGAAACTGAATTTGATTCTAATCTCTGAGGTATGATTTGATATTCGTAAGATGTACATAAATATCTATTTGAAATGAACCCGGTGTTCAATTCTTAAATTTTCGGGTTGAATTATATTGTGAACACTTGTACCCTATATATTAGGATTGATTGATGATTGATTATGCAACTTGTTGAGATGACTGATTGCTGATTGCCAACTTTGAATTAGAATTTGACTTTCCGACTATTCTGATTAGTCGAACACTTCCAAATTGAGAATTAATTTTTAAAGATAAACATTTTAGAAAAGTAAAAATGTATTTTGAAAAGTTATAAGGGAGTTTAGTTTTGAAAATTTTAAAAATAAAGGTAAATAGAAGGTAGATAAGTTTTAAAATGTTAAATATTTTGAGAAGTAAAATTAATAAGATTATTTTGTATTATACAAAGAGGAAATTGGTTGAACTGCTTTAAACGAAATTGAGTTTTAAGAAATGCTTTAAACTTCTAAGTACTTATAAAACTTTACTTATACGCAAAATGATTTTGAAGGCAAATTTTAATTAGGTACAAATGTGAAATCTAGTTTTGAAAAGTTTTTATAATGAAATTGTTTGAGATATATTTATGAACTTGAAAAAAAAATTGTAAAGTATTTGATTTTGAAAAGAAATTGTGGTTTTAAAACTTAGTTATTTACGAAGTGACTTTAGAAAACAAATTGATTTTAGATAGATATGACTTTATGTAAATTTTAAACTGAAGAAAATTTTGAAAACTAATGATTTGGAATTTAAAAATATATGAATGTTGAATAATATTCAATTTGAAAAATGATTGCTGAAATCATAGGTGAAAATAAATACGATAAACGAATTTGAACTAAAAGTGAAATGATTATAGATAAAGTCATGACTTGTAAACTGTTTATGAAATAAATGGATGTTGCAATAAATGGTTGTAATCAAAGTTGTGATAAATTTTAAATTCGAGTAATGTCTTAGAAAAAGGAGATCAGCCTTTATATGTTGGTCATAAACTTAAGGAAATCTCTTATTAAATGGTTCGCAGATAAATGTAGTATTAAATGAGAAATATCACATGTGAAAATGAATGTAATTAAAATGAAGAGAAATATATGCAATGCTATGAGAATGAATACGTAAATGTTTTATATTAAATGGAGAAATTCTGTGGAACAAATAATAAAGTATGAAGCGATATTTGTGTTAATCAATGAGATTAATAATGAATTTAAATTAAAATGTAATTGTGATAAAAAAAATTAGAATAAATACTTAAGTTGTATGTATATTGTTTTATTGGCATTTAATTTGATCCGGATTTGGGTGCACAAGTTCGAGATGAATTACACCATTTTGTGTTAGGATTTTTCGTTCGATTCTGGATGGCGAATATTTCTTATGGATTCTTGGTTGGATTCTAAAATTCTCTATCATAGTATATGGCTATGCAAGGAGAATGATGTTTTCTAGCCTAGAAAGCTTATCGAAGTCCACATTAGGGAAGTCAAATGAACAATACTAGTTCGAAAGCGAATTTGTGTGATCGAGCGAGCAATCGAATGTGACATTGTGTGATGATGACATATGTACATCTTATGTTCTAATATAACTGATATGCTTTGACACTGAAATTAAAAGTTGTCGGATTGGATATCCTTTATAATTTAAGTTGGAATTTTTTATGCGAACTACTATTAATTTAAAACCATTTTACAAAACTCTTTTCATTTTATATACAAAACTATTTATTTTGTTTTATATACAAACCTATTTTACAAACTATTTTATATACAAAACTATTTTACAAACTATTTTATATACGAAACTATTTTATTTTATTTTATATACAAAACTCTTTTAGAAACTATTTTATACACAAATCTGTTTTACAAACTATTTTATTTACAAAACTATTTCACAAACTATCTTATATACAACGGAATCTATATAAGAATGATTTGATATATTCGAGACTATTGATTTTAAAAAGTATTTGATCGAAAAGAAATTTGATTTTATATGATTTGACATAAATATAGAACTGAAATTGTGAAAAAAATGATTAAATTTTTTAAAATTTTGAATTTTGAATGATATTCGATTTGAAAGGGAAAATGATTATTGAGATCATATATGGATTTAAAACTGAATTGATATGTGAAAATGGATTGATTTTGAAGACCTTTGACACTATACAAATATTTGATTTAAAAGTTTTCAATTCTTATATGAAACTGGTTTGTATAAGTATGAAGTTATTTCGAAAACTATTGATTTTGAAAGGCACTCAATTTGAAAAGCAATGATCTTATATATAACGGAATTATATAAGAATGATATATTCGAAATTGATGATTTGAAAAGATACTTTGCATAGTATGATATACATTTTTAAATTGAAGATATGGGAATTACTTTCTGTAAACTATCTATTTTGTGGTCATATTGTGGATACAATTCTATTGTTTGATTTAGGTTGTCCGGACATCAACTCATGAGTTCCTTCGAATTCCATACCGTAACCTATGGTCTTACAACTCAGCTGCATAGCGAAATTCATAAGGCTGTGAAGGCTTACGGTTATAGATGTTTCCTAGGGGACCCAGGCGAAATCATTGTGTAACTATGATCTATGGTCATTTTCGGCATAATCCGCCTGGGTAGAGCGATTTCCCTGAGGTACGGATGTTTCCTGGGGAAATCTGATTTGTGTATCTGTGGTTCACATGGCATAATTCGAGGGGAATGATGATTGCCTTGAGTCTGTGGGTGATAGCGACATAACCACCAATGTTACTATAAAGTCGACTACGATCCATGCAAGTGTTTTGTATAGCCTAATTCGTAAATCAATGATTGCTCATAGGTATGGATGTTTCCTGGGGGACCTTGGCGAAACCATTGTGTATTTACGATCTATGGTTGTTTTGGATGTCGTGGCATTAGACGTGGGGCAGTGACTGCCTAAATGACCTGATGCCACGTCGCTTTGTCCTCTCGACTTAGTGAGAGACCGACCTTAGGGACTACATTCCATGGTAATCCCGTTCCTTTGATTTTGATGATTGGATAGTACTTTCCATATCTGTTTTAAAAAAGATTTCAAGTATTTTCACTAGATGTTGAAACGAGTCTACTAAGTACTTAGAGATTTCTAGTCTTGCGCGTGATCAACATATTACTAGATTCTGTAAGAATGAGGATAAACTTGTTGAAACATCGAGTTATCAAAAGCAGTTTCAATATAAAATTATTTTGATATAAAAGTATTTGGTTATTGGAAAAAATGTAACAAATTTTTTTTTCGATTCTTAAATATTTAAAAACTATATTTCTGTTTATCTTTCTATTCTCTTATTCTGCTCTTTTTTAGGATGAAAAGTTTTGAGTGGGGGAGATTGTAACGACCTGGATTTTTTGACATTTTAAATATGAATTTAACGAAGATTTTAAAATAAAATTATTTTTTTAGAAAAAATTTGGCAAAGAAAATTAGATATTTGGAATACATCCATTGAAATAAGACCAATAAAATTTATTTTACATCAAAATTCGTTCGAAATTCGGTCAGCACGTTTTTTGGTACTAATTATCACAATTTAATATATGAATATTTTTAGATAGAAATGATCTAGAAACTTTTCTGATTAAAACGTCAAAATTCGTTCCATCCAATTTTGACCTTTGTAGCTCCGTTTATCAAGAATTGCCGTTGTCGTCCAAAATCAAAGCGATAACAACGGCGATAGATGAAATTTTACTGTGAGTATCGTAACACAGATTTGATTACATCTTTGGATTCGTCTCATCGTGCTAGTTTCCGTGGTGTATTTGTTTTCGTGTTTTGCCTTTCATTGTAAAACGCTAGATGACCGAGATATTGGTCCTTGACCGCGGTGGAGAGTCATGATTGCTAGCATTCCTTTCATTCTTTCAGCCTACATTCTTCTTTTCAGCTCACAATTCTTGCGTGCGCAGACCAATTTAATAAATGGTGCATTTATGAGCTTTGTACATTCCCTACTGCTCCTCTCTAATTTTTTTTCTCTGCTCCTCTTTTCTTCTGGATAATTGGTGAAAAAGATATGAACTTGCTTTACATATTAATCGCGTAACCTCCTTTCCCATTCTTCCATATATTTTCTCCACTTTAGGAGTCTCCTAAAGCCACCGTCCCCTGCTACCTCCCCCTCCATCCACCTCCCCGCGAACGACCCAGCTCCCTCGCCCCCTCCACCTACCGCCGAACCCGACCCACCATCCTCCCAAACACGCTCCTCCAGCCCGAGCCTCTCCACCCTTGACCTGGCCGCACCCACCTGGACCCCACACCCACCACCGAACCACCCACCTATCCCCGCCTCTTTTTCCTGTTCTCCTTCCTTTGCTCAACCAAGCCACCACAGCAACTCTTACCTCCCCTAGCTAGCATCCTAAAACCTCCACTTCCCACCTTCCCATCGACCAACCCATGCACCCAGCCTCCGCATCAGCCAACCCACGACCCGCAAGCCACATAGCATGACCTGCTCCTCCGCAACACCCTTCACCCGATCCCGAACCACCTGTCGAACCTACTGAACAGCCAATCCCATTCACCGAACCCACATTGCTCCACACCCTGTCCACCTCTACCAACCCGTGCACCCACCAACCCCCTCTACCTTCACCGCATTGGCAACCGTGAGGAGAATGGGAACTTGCGCATGTTTCCCTGTGCACATTGCGTGTGTTTATAAAAAAATTAACTGAAAGCGGGCAAAGTGGAAGTTGTGTTGTGAAGGCCACGTGAGTTAGGCAAATGCATGAAGAAAGTGGTTGCACGAAGATAGAGTAGTAGGAGCCCACGTGTGAAAAAAAAAGAAAGCAAGGAAGAACTGAGCATTGTCGTCACAGCCGCTGTCTGGTGTGAGCATGTGGCTGCTTAGCTTGTCTGTGTCAACGTTTTCTCCGTTTCAGTTTGCGCACGGAAGATGAGCGATTCTTAGCTCATGGTTAGATTTTCATATGCAGTGAAATTACAAATACTTAGTTGATAATTATAAATACTTGGTTGATAATTATGAACACTTGGTTGATAATTATAAATAGCTGGTGGATAATTACGATCGATATTGAAATTGGAAACCACTTGTAACATTACTGCATTTTATCTAAAAATAATTTGATAATTGATTTAATATTTAGGATTAAATTTTGGAAAAATTGGTAATCAAATTTAATTCTGGATTTAATTATGAATTTATTTAGAATTTATTTGCATTTGAAATATAAAAATAAAATTGAATTCATCAAATTTAATAAGATATATGTTCATTTAGTTATACAAATGAATTATAATTGGGAAATTAGATTTTGAAATTTAATAAATATATTGACAATGAATATTGTTGATTTGAAAATACTAAAATGAATATCTTGAAAACAAATTGGATTTATTTTAGAATAAATATGAAAATTCCAGAATAAATTAAAAGTATGTGTTTATAAAATAGTATTTTGGATTAGAGTTCAATTATAAACATTTTGAAAACAAATATAGTTGTATATAAATATATAAAAGTAATAAGTACAAGATTTGAAATTTTTACATGTACAAAACATAAATAAACATAGTTAATATGTATGAGAAAATAAAATTTGTAAATATAAAAATAACTAAGGATCTAAACATAAATTAGATTGAATATATTTAAATGTCAATATATAAATAAAAAAAAAACATGTTGGATATATAAGAATTATTTTCTTAAGGATGTATAAATAGTTATAAAAGGAAATATAAATAGAAATTAATATAAAGATATTTGGATTTAATTTTATGAAATGTATTTTAAAAGTTGTGTGAAGTTAAACCTTTATTCTAAAGACTTATGTACATATATAATCTATATATGTGTTTATTATTAAAATACAACTAAACTTTGAAATTAATTTCTTTAAAAAGTTATGATTTGTACAACGACTTGAATTTAAAATTTAAAACAAGAATGAATATAAAATATTGACCTTTTGAAATTTAATAAATGTATTGTAAGTAAAATTCATTTAATAAATAAATTTACAAAAGCTTTATAAACTAAGAAATGTATATATGTATGATTTATTTGTTGAGTGTACAAATTATTTTAATCCATTTCTCTTTAAAAGTTATAAAAATAAAATAAATACAAATGTATGTAAATGATTTGTAGATAAATTAATAAAAAGGGTTAAAAGCATAAAGCATGTTTTCATAAATTAAAATAAAGTAAGAATTAAAACAAAGTTACAAATAAATTTTAAACAAGGGTGTAAACATAACTTGTAAGATAAAATAGAGAAGAGGGATCTAAACGCAATTTTAACAATAATGAACAAGTGTAAGCCATGCATAAGTAAAATAAACAAGTGTAAGAATTATGGCATGCAAATGAACAAGTGGCATCTTATTCTTTTAAATTGAATTTATACAAAACATGAATATGTAAAAAGGAAAACTACACTATTCTCATATTTCAAATCTGAAAACAAAAAAAAGGAAAAAAAAATCATCTTCAACTTAAAAATTAGAAACCCCTCCTCTTCAAAAATCTGAAACAAAACCTGAAGCTTTGCACTAGAAAATGAGAACCTGAGAGCAATCATATCAAAGCATTTCAAAACACAAACCAGAAGCAAGTTTCAACCTGTAATTGAGCAAGAAAATCAAATTTGGAAGTTTTAGCAAACCAGAGCAAAGCAACAAATTCAAGTTCTAGTTCGAATTCATCTTAAATCTGTAGCACCTTAAAGCATGCAGATTAAATTAGATCAAGGCCAGATCTGTTTCAATTTCAGATCATCTCAGCAATCTTCAGTTCAAGTTAGAATTCCAGATCAAAACAACTGCAATCTGAAAAATAAAAATAAAAAGCAATTCAAAAAAAAATTTAAAGCAGTGGTTCAAATTCCAACATCAAAGGATCTGCTCTCTGTTCATCATCATAAACACTGTGAGCAAACTTTCAACCTTTAATCTTTTGATACTGATGCATGTGATGTATTTGTGTGGTGATGATGCGTATATATGTCTGTCTAGATGTATTCAACTGAATATGATTGAATTAGGCCATATATAGTATGCTGACTGGGTATATATGTATATACTCTATTATGTTGTGTTTTCCAGACCCAAAAATAATCAAAGAAAATTTAGATCTTTTTGTCTAATCTATTTTAGGCCATGATTCATAAAGGGAAATGAATGTAAGGATATAGTAATTTTTAGTAATATATATTAAGTTATTATTCTAAAATTAAGGGATGATAGTGGAAAATATATTAAAAATCAGAAAATCCATCATCACAATTCCATGATTTGATTGTGTAAACAGATTCGAACTAGGAAATAATGAATTTTAAGATAAATATCAAGATTTTTAGATTTGGGCATATTGGGTAATTGCAAGTTGAACGGAAAATGATTCTTTGTCATTTGCTGATGATCGGAGCAGAGTTGATCGATGAGATTAGTGTTGACGAAAGCTTAAGTGTTGAAAATCACCAGAAAAATAACAGTAACATTTATCAACGATCAAGTAGGTGGTACGGCGTGATTATAGGGCTTTAGGCCCAGTTTTGTTAACAAGCTTTAACGAACAAATCTCGTCGTCGATAGTGGATTGTAGCCGATCACATGAGGGGGAAAGGAGAGAGGGGAGCCTGACGTTGTTTTGGCCAGAGTGGCAGGAGTTCAGAAGGTCAGATCATCGGCGTTGAGGCAAATTCTATGGAGGACATCGGGTTCCAGAACTCGATCGAGTTGCTTGATTTTGGGTTTCAGCAAGAATTTGTGATTCTGGGTGTTTGGGAAGATAGTTGGTGATGTAGGCGACTCGTTGAGAGGATCGACGATGGTCGGAAGTTTACTGGCAAGTCATGCACGTGCACGGGGTAGCAAATTGTGTTTTGTCTGTTGAAGATTGAGGAAGATGATAAGTAGCTCAGGCTCAACTCGAAGAAACTCGAGGGATTAGCGAATTTTCTCGGGGAAAGGAATATGTGGGTTAACTCGGGTCTATACTCGGGAATTTCAAGCATTCGCTCGGGTTAGTGGGTTTCACGTGAGTGTTTCAAACAGGTTTTCAAAATCAAATTTAGTTTAGCATTTTCTTGATTAATCCTTTTTAACATAATGAATGTTAGTTTAGAATTAGTTTAAGAATTAAAAATAAATTTTATTTTAAATTAATGAAGATTAAGGTATTTTTTTATACCTATTATTTTAATCCTTAAGTTATTTAAATAAGTTTAAAATATGAAACTAAATAGTTGGATTGATTTTAATTACTATTTAACCTTTGGGTTTAAAATAATTTATGATATGTTAATTTCTAAGATTATTTTCAAAACCAGTTTTCAAAGGTTAAAAACTTTAAAGATAAATTGTTTTATCTTTTAATTAATCAAGACCTAAATTAGTTTACGATTTATTATTAATCAAGTGATTAATTAAAGGATAATTAATTAACATAATTAATTAATTAAAGTAATTAATTAATTTGAGAATAATTAATTAAAGGTTAATTAATTAATGAAGGTGATTAAGGAATGATAATTAATTAAAGGTTAATTATTATTTTTTTCTAAAATTAGCTTGTCAAAAATAAACTCAACCAAAAGCTGTCAACATGCCTGACAGGTAACCAAAACGAAATCCAAAAGAAAACAACACCGAAAACCCACAACTTAGGATAAAACGAAACAAACAAAATAGAACCAATAGATACTAACGAGAAGCAGAGGTAAAATCTCTAGCCTAGCCACACTACACACCCGATGAGCTACTGGATACCACCGCCCATCCAACGTCGTAATCGAGCTCCGGCAAGGCCACCGCCCAACTACGATGTTGAGGGACCATCAATCAAAGAAAAGCAAGCTCATCCGCCTCCCCTTCAATATAAATGGAAGAAAAGACCAATACCACCAAAACTGAAAGACCGACAGTAGGAAGAGGATAAATATTTCCTTGAAGCAAACTCCAAACAGCATAAGAACAGCGAGAAAAGAACCACCCCAGATTATCAAGAGCCTGTAAGCAATATTCACATTGTTAGAAAAAAAAGGGGGGAGAGGGATGGGGGTAAGACGGACCGGGAGGAGGCTAGTAAGCCAGAACTAGCACTCCCCGGGTCGGCAATCATCCAATACCCGCTCTATTGGAAGATTGAGAGCAGTATATAGATAAAAGGTTCACTAAGTGACCAGAGCGAGCACTGACCGAACCTCTGAATGGTCGGCCCCGAAAAGCTAAGAAAACATCATCTCTTACCCGCCGAACAACGGAAAGAGGATCCATTGGAACTTCTTCAAAAATAGCCTTATTCCGCGCACACCAGACATGCCAACAAATCAGACAAGGAATCAAGCGAAAGATGATTGAGCGAAGAGATTTCCTAGTGCAATCAAACCACCAAGATGACAGCAAATCATCCGGTGTGGTGATGATGCCACAAACACCTAAAAAATTACCGAAATAATTCCAGCAGGATCTAGCACACCATCCACCGAAAAACAAATGACTAATCGATTCTGTTTCCCCGTTGCCACAGCACCTGCATCGGGAAACAAACGGAATGCCAATCTGCTGGAGGTTCTCATCAACCGGTAACCCATAGTGGAAAATTCACCACATCAGGAGAGAGACTTTTGGAGGAATGCGAGCGTCCCAAATGAAGGAAAAAATAAGAAGGACTGGAGATGGTGTACGACAAGAGCTCCAGGCCTTTAGAATAGAAAACGGACCACCATCCCAACCGGAGAGGCCGCTATGAGAATCAACGAGCAATTTGACCGATTGCATATGCTTCCAAGTCTCACTGGCGTAACAAGGAGAGCATGCATAATCAGAGGACGCCAGTCTCCGATACTTAGCATGGAGGAACTTGGCCCATAAGGAATCGTTAGACCCAAATCTGAACCATAACTTACAAGCGAAAGCCGAGCAAATGTCCTTCGGATTACGCAAACCTAATCCACCCTCACTCTTAGGACGGCAGATAACATCCCAAGACACCCAGTGGTGTCGGCGATTGTCACCCTTCGAACCCCAGAAGAAAGAGGATGCCAAAGATTGGAACGAGCGAAAAAAGAGTCAGTTGGGGTCATAGCGGTGAAGATATGAGTACCCATAGAGCTCAGAACCGATTGAATAAGCACTAATCTACCAGCTTGGGACAGAAGAGACGCATCCAACGGATAATCTTACCCCTTACCTTATCCGTAAGAGGATCGAAAATGGCGTTAAGTTTCCTTCCTCGGTAAAGAACTATACCCAAATAAGGGAGGGGAAGGGAAGCAGCCTTGAATCCGGTAAAAGATTCGACCCAAGAAACTCTCACATGGTCCATGTCCTTCGCGTGGACGAAGCAGCTCTTCGCAGAGTTGACCAATTGGCCCGAACACCTCTCGTACAAATTAATGAACCGAATAAGGCGGCGAACAGAGGACCGAGTTCCGTTGGAGAAAATGACAATGTCATCCGCGAATGATAGAGAAGAGACGAGCGGACACCTACTCGGAATACCGAATCGCTGAATTTGACCAAAAACCGTCAAAGTGTGGATGCCACGAATGAAGGCCTCCGCCGCGATAATGAAAAGAGAAGGAGATAGAGGATCGCCTTGACGGATTCCTCTACCAGCTTTGAAAAAACCATTGGCCGATCCGTTAATGAGAACAAAATACCAACAGTTGGAAATGAGTCTCCAAACCAAATCAATTAGGGTTTCAGGGAATCCGAAAGAACGAAGAACCTTGATAATGAAAAACCAGGACATACGGTCGTAAGCCTTTTCCATATCAAGTTTGAAAATAATGTTAGAACCCCTGACCTTACGGTCAATCTGAGAAACAAGTTCTTTGGCTAAAAGGACGTTATCAGTGATCAAACGACCTTTAACAAAACCCGCTTGAGAAGAAGATATAATGCGATCAAGGTAAGGAGCCAAACGAGTGGCCAATACCTTGGATATCACTTTGTTAGCGAAGTTACAAAGGCTGATGGGGCGGAACTCCGAACACGCCCGAGGATTATCACACTTTGGAATTAGGACCAAATTAGTGGATGACCAACTAATGGGAAGATCGGCCCCGGAAAAGAAATGCTGAATTGCCAGGCATAAATCAGCTTGGATGATATGCCAAGTAGTACGAAAGAAGGAACCATTAAAACCATCCGGCCCACAGGCACTATCCTTACTAAGAGCAAAGACACAAGCACGAACCTCATCTGTTGAAGGCGGGGAAGCCAAATCTTCACTTCCCACTGCAGGAACAATCCGAGGTATGAAAGACAGGATGTCCGACGCTGGATCGGACACCGATGGAGATCCCAGATAATTCATAATTAACCAAGGATGATTAATTACTTAATAAAAAAATTACTTAAATAGAAATAATTAAGAATGGGTAATTAATGATTGAAGATTTATTTACCAAGTAATTAAGGGTTAATTACTTTAAAGAATAATTAATTAATGTGGTCAAAAAAATTATTTAAGATTAATTAATTAAAGGTTAATTAATTAAGAAATAATTATTTATTAAGGAGTAATTAATTAAATATTGTAATTAATTAAGAATAAATAATTAAGGATTAACTATTAATTGAAGGATAATTAATGATTAATTAAGGGAAAAATTAATTTAATACTTTGTAATAAATTGATTATTAATTAACCATGATTAGAAATTTAATTAAAGGCAAATGATCTGGTTTAGATTAACCAGATATTTTAAATTGACTTTATTTATGGATGATTATATTCTATTGAATGCTGTGAATTGTTTTGTCATCTTTGTTGTGTGATGCTTTGTGAGTTGAATTGTTTTAATTCAAGCTGTAATGAATGAAATTTATTTATTTATAATGCATTTATATTATCTATCTATGATTCTGTGTATATAGATAAGCGCTAGGATTGTACGGCTTATTGATATTGATATGCTTGAATCTGTGATGATTGTCGTAGTTGCACTATTGTATAAAATCACTGGACTACACCATATACACACAAATATAGATTGCACGAGGAAATCGGTTATGTCATAGATTTTTAATGATTTTAAAGATTGAATTTTTGAATCCAAAATAGTTTGGGATTGGAATTTAAAACCCTTGAAGATGAGTTTCAAAAAAAAATAAAAGTTATTTTGAATAACTTGATTGAGTTTTGAAAATTTAAATAATTTAAATTAAATTTGAATTCAATATTTGAAATTGAATTCAATGATTTGGAAATTATGGTTTAAAAAGATTATACAAGTTATAAAGGTGTTTATATGGGTTTTTAACCATTTAAAAAGTATTGTTTTGGAAATTTAAATTTAAACCCAAGTTTTATACTTGAATGGCTTTAACTTATGTAAATGTAATCAGCTTTAACTTATGTGAAAGATTATTAAAACTTGTTTTGAAATCGAAGAGAGTTTTAAATGATACATCTTTCATATAAAAGATTTGAATTGGAAATGGTTTGAAAAGTTATAAATTAAATCTTTAACTTAAAGATTGAATAAGTTAATCCAATTTGAAATGAAATTGTTTTGAAAAGCCGTAAATGAACCTTTGTGGAAAATTGGTGAACTTTGTGAAATGAACCCTTTTGTTTAAAAGATTTGAATGGTAATTTGTTTTAAACCATTTAAAGAAAGGTTTTGGATAATAAGTTGTGACTTAACTCAAATCCTATATCCATATGTTTTTTTAGAATATTGCGCTCATTATTCGGTTTAGCCGGAAGAGGACCTTGTGTCATATAACCCATTCTGAATAATGATATGTCGTTATGGATAGCATTTGAAGACCGGTGGTGAAGACCGGGTATTTTTGAGAATGAAAGGATAACCCGTCGATTGTCTCTGCACTGAGTCTCATCGATATAGAGATTCCCTAAGTGATGGGAAGTCCGATCGGGATTGTGAATACCCGGATTTGCAAGGGCTTCTTTGGAAGTGCCTTCAGTTCTGTTCGAATTCGAAACAGACTTGTATGAATGTGTGTCTAACATTACACTTTGTGATGTAAAGCTGATTTCTATCAAATACATTTCTGTTTGGTGGCGGAGATTCATTCTCTTAGCTTAGCACCCTTCACTGAGACGTACGAGCTCAGAGGTTATGTAGTTGATGGTTACCAGTGTTACATTACCAATTTGGTAATGTGGCATACGAAGTGCTGCTGATCATTTGTTGATCAAAGCATGGCTTGTAAAAAAGCGTAGCTTTGTGGACGATACCTCATCGAGCCTTACAACCCGGTAATGGTCGAAACAGGAAAGATGCGGCAAGGTTTCAGGGGTAGCTCCCCTAGGGTATGACCATTCCTTCTGGAAAAGGGTGGTATCATGGTATGGAGCCCAGATACTTACTCATGTTGACACTATAGTATATTTATTACTATGTGATGTTGTTGGTATAGAGGATCCTCGGATAAAGGTCGCAAACAACCGGGGGTGGCATATCTTAGGTTTCACCCTCGGTAAGGGGTAGACCGGCCTTGTGTTGGTAGAGAGCCGGGTAGGTTCTCAGGACGTTCCCATGTGGCAATAGGAAGTTCCTTAGCCTGAACATTTTTTGGAAATCCAATCATCCAATACGAGCCTTGTACGGTTTTAGTTGTAGAACCTACCATTTAACATGGCAGCTATAGTAGGCATAGTATAATGGTAGCTATGATGGCTAAGATTAATATTATACTTTCGAAATGTTTTCCACTATGCACTAATAATAATATAAAAAAGGATTTTACGTAGTAAGCATGTTTGACTATCATAAGGAGAAATTTCCTCCAAGTGTGCGATTGCATGGTGTGTGTGCCGGGAAGTCTTATGGTAGTTTCATTTTCCAAAAATCATTGCGGATTTCAATTTAAATTCTTTTGTTTGTTTTAAAGATAAAAATGTTTTTGTTTGCTCATATCGGTCCCATGATAGACCCGGAGTTTATTGTTCCTTTCCTAAACTCTGGGTGCCTATAATTTTCCACACGAGCAGTCTAAAGTTGGGTTTTTCAGATCATCCTATAGAAAGTGTAGATTCGATAGCTTTCGGAATCCTTGGTTTGGTAGCATTTAGAGATCTTCTTCAGTCTTTGGATGGACTGACCTTGCATATCTTTGTGCAACTTGATGAGGGTTCGAGCAAGCTTTGGATTGAAGATGGAGTTCTTGAAGTTTGGCACTGAAGATATTATCTTTCCGCTGTTATTTCTTGTATCTCTGATAGTATTGATATCTATTGTGTCATTCTGTTTTATCATCATTGTATCTGAATATTGTATCAAATGTTGTATATCAAATGTATTATTCATTTTCTTCCGCTGTGTTGTCATACTTAATGCGTTATAAGCTCCGACGAACCAGATTCGACGTTTGGATCTACGGCATTTGAATACGAGTGTCGTATTTGGTGTCGGTTTTCGAAGGTCGAGTCAGGGTCGTTACACCATTGGTATTTGACACTATGATATATGAGTTAGCTAGAATAGTTTAAATGTTTGATTGGAATCCCAATTGCATGTGAAACTCGTTAATTGGAAATTTTTAGATATAGGATGTCGATTGATTTATTAATACCCTGTCACTTTTATATTATTGTTATATGCATTGATTTGGACACTGAAATTTGAACCGGGATATGGGTTGAAATAATAAGTACCAAAATTTAAATCACTTGGCCTAGGATAAAAAAATTAAAAATTACACCGATTGGTCAATTGAAACTATTTTGGATATTTAATATTTACATTTGAAATTAAGAAGAATTTGAAAATTTAACGTGAATTACAAATTTGAATCTTACGTTTAAGTTCATATATAATTTTAAAAATCTATTAAGTGAATTATAAATAGTTGGTTGATAATTATAAATACTTGGTTGATAATTATAAATACTGGGTTGATAATTATAAATACTTGGGTGATGATTACGATCGATACTGAAATTGGAAACCATTGGTATTTGACACTATGATATATGATTTAGCTGGAATAATTTAAAAGTTTGATTGGAATCACAATTGCATGTGAAACACGTTAATTATAGAAAATTCTAGATATTGGATGTTGATTGATTTATTGATACCCTTTCACTATTATACTGTTGTTGTATGCATTGATTTGGACACTGAAATTTGAACCAGGATATGGGTTGGAATGATAAATATCCAAATTTAAATCACTTGGTCTAGGATAGAAAATTTAAAAATAAACACCGATTGGTCAATTGAATTTTAAAATTTAATGTGAATTTCAAATTTGAAATCTTACGCTGAAGTTTATATTTAATTTCGGAAATCTATTAGGTGAATTAAAATTTTAAATTGAAGTATCAACTGAACTATTTTAAAGTTATGAAATTGAATTAAAATGGTTATGTTGAAGATTAATGAGAATTAAACTCATTAAGTTGATTATTGGAAATAGAATGAAGTTTGTTATTACCGTAATGTAATTAAATTTTAATTAAGTATTTAATTCAATTAAAAGAATTTTTTACTTCATTATATTGAATTAAAATATAATGATTAAACTGAATTGTTTTGAATTAAAGTTTAATCAAATGTGCTAAATTAAGAAATTAAGTAAATTAATTCCGAGGTTAATTAAATTGAATATTTATTAATAAAACTTTTGTATTTAAAGATTTAATTTACTTTGTTAATTTGAATGTTAATGAAAATTTGGCAATTGTTAAATGGTGAAATAGGATTTTCACTAAAATATATTTTGGAAGGTTAATTGGAAGACGTATTTAAAAATGAAATATTGGAAAATAAAAGATATTTTATCTTTTAAATGAAATGGTTCTGTGAAGTGAAATCGAGAATTCAGTTGAATAGATTATTTCCAAGAATGTGTATATTACTAAATGGTTTAATGTGAATTTGTAAATCGAAGTGTGAAAATTGAATTCGGACTTCAATATTGGTTGCTCATACGAAGTCATTGCAAATTTGTTTAGTCTCTTAAACTTCTATGCCAATATTATTTGATTTGAATTTACTTGCATAAGAAAATATAGTCCTGACTCGAGTGTATCGTCTTTTCATTACGATCGGGTCAGCCCGAGTTGTTTCAGTTCTCGAAGACCTTATTACTTAAGACGAAGATGGAGATTTGAAGACCATACCTACTACTATTATTCCGCTGCACTATATTGATAAGTTCAGTTTAATGTATAACTCTGATAATATTAAAATGGAATCAAATGTATACTGATAGATAGCTTTGTAATTATGTTATTATTATATATTATCCTTCTACCGTGAGATTCTATATATTGTTTTCTTTCTCTTCTCCTTTTCTTTTAACCTTGATAATTCATCTTTTTGAATGATTCGAGTCAGGCATATGTAGTTAAAAATCGACTTGAATTGACCAAAAAAGGCGGGTCGTCATAACAAAATGTATAAAAAAGAAATTTTATTGCCCGCTTCTCAGCAAAATTTACTACTTATTCTATTATCAACTACTAATATGAGAATAAAAATCAATATTAAGTGCTCAACTAAAATCTCTTCAAACTACCGGGCAACTTCATAGATAACTAATTTAGAGTTTGATATTTTTTTTTTACTATTTTGTAATTGTATTCTATGTTCATAGAATTTGATATTATTTATTTGCATTGAGTTTGATATTCTATTTTCACTATTCAGAATTTGATATTATATTTGCATAGAGTTTGACATTATACTTTCACACGTAACTACTAGACAGCTTCCCAAGAAACTAAATCAGAACATATAAAAATGAAATGACGTCAGTAACTATATTCTATATTTATTTTATGTGTTCACTGCTCAAAAATAAATTAGTTCAGTTTTTTTCAACAACTAAGTATGACCATAAAAAGTTAATAATAAGAAATAAAAGATCATAAAATTTCTGCTTAGCAACTAGTTTTAAATAACTCGACCTAAATAAAAGAAGGAAAAATATACATTTAGAATCGAAAATTTGTTCAGATAAAAGAATGATCCAGCTTAAGAGAAAAGACAACCCAAAAAATAAATTAGATTAAGCTTTAATTTAAATTTTAACGGGAAGTCAATTTTAGATTAAAGAAGATACTGGGCAGTATTTTGCCATAGATTGCAAAAGAACGATAAATGAGGAAAAAAAGAAAATAAATGGCAGGCTAAAAAAATAGAATATAATACATTTCAATTTTAATCAACTGGAAGTAACTGAATTCGACTTGGGACTGCAAAGGGAAAAAACAGTGCGTTATTTTGCGCTATGAGAATTTGTCAACATTATGAAAATAGCACGTTTTTTTAACGCTACTGTTGACCGGTGAGCTATTAACATTAAATAGTGGACAGCTTGCGCTATGGCTATATTGCACTATAGCGTGCGCTTTGACCACTTTAGTCATTGGCAGTTGTCAATATACGCCCCATGATACATGTTAACATAACCAAAATACTAATCTCTAGACTAAATGAAAATCAAAATACAAGAACAAATTGTTGATTTGTTCACGCATGAAGTGTGATAGCAATACATGGTAACACTTAATTTGTCCAATTTAATTATTTGATAATGCCGGTTTTTTCATGCATGGAAAATTGGTAGTGATACAGTATAAATAGTATTTGTTTAGTGACTTAATTGAGTTGTCCTATGTACACTACATTGTAATACTTGATTTGTGCGTGCATGGTAAAACCTGATAAATATACGGTAACACTTGATTCATCTAATGGACCATACATGGTAATACTTGATTTATGCGTGCATGGTAAAACCTGATAAATATACGGTAACACTTGATTTATCTAATGGACCATACATGGTAATAATCAATTGGTTTGTGCAATGTATCAATATAAATAAGGTTTGTCTTTTAACTTTGTAGATATGTTGACTATTTAAAATTATCTATAATATATAGTAATAAAGTAATTTAATAAATTATATGTAAGGAAGAGATATCTTTTTCAATTTAACATATTGATACAAACTTTCTAAAAACAGTTTAATTCTCCACATCAATAATCAAAATATTAAACATCTTTTGTTTCAATTAGCATATCAATTTTTCATTATTCCTTAACATAATACTTGGGAAAATAGGATCAAGCAATAAAAGAAAGCAATATGCATGAACATAGTACATTTAGTTCAGTATGGAGAATGAAATAATAGTTTTTAATATTACTAAAATTGATAATATAAATAAGAGAAATTTTAAACTATTTTTATTATATAGTTTACATATCAATCTATACAAATAATTGTTTAACATAATACTAGGTAAAACATGATTTAATAATACACGTCAACGGGATGCTAAAATCCAAGTTTGTTCTCACATATGGACAATTTTGTATTAGAAATGTCGTCTTTAGAATTAGCCATGATTAAGGGGGAAATTTTCTTCCATGATACTAGAATAAAAAGTGGATATATAATATATATCACCATTATATCTTGTCAAAGGTGATTAATATCTTATTGCGTCATATTGGACATTGAAAAAATTGTTATTAGCAATTGGTCGTAAAGAAATAGTAAATTTAGGGCTATCTAATTTCGAAGTAATAAAAAAAAGCGAAACTTAGCCTAAACCAGAATATTATGAATACATGGATGGATTGTTTAGTAGAGTTAAGAGTGGTTAATAGGAAAAAATTAAGCACTAAAATTCACGTGAAATCTATTGAAGCAATATGTGGAGCCATATTAAATGGATATAGATTGCATAACATTGCAGAACTTGGCAAGGATGCTGCTAAACATCTATGTATAATTTTGTTTTAATGTAATGGGTTTGGTCATAGTGTACACGTATTTGAAATATAACTTAAATCCTATGAAAAAAGATTTTCTCCAATCACTCTAATTTTAAATACATAAAGATAATTATTTACCTAGTGTTTTGCGCTCCAATATCCCTGGTTGAAGAGTTTTACATTTTTCTCCCCAAGCTTTTGTAAATATCAAACTGTACTTTTATAATATCATTAGTGGATATTCATGGTTAAAAGACCCATGTAAGATAAGTTGTTTGCTAATTTTGCGATCATCCAACGGTTTAAAAAAAATGAGAATTTCATTATATGAAAAGACCACTAAAGATAAACCCTTAATGATTATCTAATGAATTAAATGTGAATCATTCAGAAGAAATATCCAACACCTATGAGCACTTGTACCATGAACATCAATTTAAAGAGAAACCAATTACGCACCTGTCACGACCCGCCCTTCTCTGTAACAGCCCGAAGTTTTAACAGGTATTTTTCACTTTTAATTATAAAACTTTGTGGGTTTATTATATAAAAATCTAAATTTTGAATTGATTAAAACATTGCCCAAATTTTTAAATAAAAATAAGATTTCTGAAATTTTGACTTTGGTAAAGGATTAACTTTAATTGGAAATTTGGTTTATTTTATTGAAATGGTAAATAACATAATTTTAAGAAAAATCATGTTTAATTAAGAAATAAAATCTGTGCATACTTTTCTTTTGCTTAAATAAATTTTAAATTGGAATAAAATACTAATTTCCTTGACATTCAAAATTCACGTATAGCATTTTCATTCGCGTATAACTTCCCACTTTCCTTTACTTCAATTTGTTTAATATGTATATAATCTTTTTCACTCTTCCATAGAGCCATTAAATTTCATTTAAAGCTTGATTGAAATTAGCGTGTAAACATTCCACCTTCCTTTTTTCTCTCCTAATTTAATAGAAACGTTATCCAAAAATTTCATAACCGTTCACATTTAATTCTTGCCATTGTTCGCAAATCAACGGAAGTTTTTATTTATAAAACGCGTTCAACTAAATTCACGTATTTCCTTTGATTCACGTGTAACTGGGGAATAAAATCTTCGACGATTTATACATTATTCTTTGCTATTTTATTTCACCTAAATTCCCGTAAACATATGCAAAACTTCCCTATTTAAATATAAACTCGCGCACCCCTTTAATAATGAAAGAAATCATTTTCCTTTAACGTTCAAAATTTTGAATCCGGGCTTGCCTTAAATTACGCACGCATTAAATTGTGCTTACCCACTTTAGCAACCTGAAGTTCGCATATAAAAACCTTTGATTCACATAGCCGTTCCAACAAATTATTTTTCTTGTCAAAATTTTCCTCCCTGATTTAAGTTTAGCTCATTTATTCCTTGCCTTTATAAACGCAATTACATAAACTCAAAACACCACACAATTTTCTGACCGGTTCAAAGTAATTGCTTGTCTATTCTTTCACCCCAAATCATCGCAAGTTTACATCTTTTAAATTAAACACGTTCAAAATTTCATGCTCTTTACCGTTTAAACATATTGTGCTTGCCGTTTCTTTCCACTTAATTCACGCAATCTCCACTGATTAAAATTTATGTCCACTGCAAATATTGCTCCAATCAAATCAACGCATTTTCTTCCGTAATTTAACACGTACGAATGTTTACCAATAAAAAAAAATTAGTGTATAAATAAGCTTTATAAAAGGGCGCGTTTTAATTTGCACATTTATACCCGTTTTGATTAATTTGGTGGTATAAATAGTATGTATTTAATGAATACTCTTTAAACGTATATTTTCTAATATAAATACCAAATAAATAAGAAAACGTATAAAATTTAAATACGTTATTTTCGTTATATTTTGAGCGTAAATTTTTGCGTCTGTAGTACGCATTTTTAAAATTCGTACCGCGGATATAAATAAATAATTAGATCAGGATGCGTGCAATTCAGTGGTAAATGAATAATTTTCCTAGCCATTTAATGTCGTTCAATAGTTTGCCTTGAATTCGCGTAAATTTTACACACTTTTCTTTTGCTTCAAATTGTTATTGGTATAAAACCTTTGAAAGCTATAACGTTTGAATACTTTTATTTCTTGCGTTTCTTGGATTAAATCATCAATGAAATTACCTCCTTTTAAATTCTTAGCATCACGTTTTTCCATACCGTTCATAATTTAAGATTTCTTGCCATTTTATCTCGCATGCCATAACTCATGCTTACCCATTGTGTCATTACTTTTTGAGTGTAATCAACACAGCTGCCCCCGGAAATACTCTAACACGTCACAAACAATTAATTTGCATCTCATTTTGGCTTGCCTTGTTTTCTTAAATCAACGCAAGTTCCTCCTTGGAAAAAAATTTATAACGTTCAAAAATTTTCCATTTACCTCTTGTTTATAGTAGGAATAAATGTTTTCCTGATCGTTTCTAGAATCATCTATTGCCTTTTCCCTTCACAAAAAAAAAAAATCAACGCAACGGGTATAATTGTTTTAAATTAAATGCTTGCCTATAATCTCTCATCTAAATCAACGCACCACTGGTAAATGAACAACTCACATATCATGGTTCCTTGACGTTTCAAGCAAAGTTATTTCTCGCCTTTATCTAACGAGATTACATAAGTTCAAACATAATAAAATTTTCTGACCGTTCAGAATATAATTTGTCTATTTTCTCACCTCCAATAACGCAAGTTTTATCTTTAAATACCAAACACGTTTGCATAAATTCCATCATTTACAGCATTTGGTTTCTCCTCTTCTTCCCTGCGTGCGTGAGAATCAGTAGCATCAGGTAATGGCTACAACTTTATTTCCTTCTTTTGTTTTTTTCCCATTGTTCTGTTCAACCTACTCCTCCGCATGACAAACGCCTAACTTCCTTCCCCTCCTCTCCGATCTGGACGTGCATTGTCAAGCATCTCTGATGCATTTTTAGCCTAGCACTTGAATATTTATCTTGTCGCCACCTGTATATTGTTATCACTGCATACTTGTTTGAGTATAGGCGCACTTCAGTTTGAAGAAAAAATATAATATAAAAGGCATACGCCACTTAAAGTTAGCTCAGTCTAAAAAAATTCAGATAATTCCACTGCTTTGTTTATGCAAGAGTTCAGGGAAGAAGTATTTCCAGACCGTACGCGTTTTGTATTGGTCACATGTGTTTTAAATTATAGAACATTACGTATGAGGATATATGATATATGTAAGAACAGTATAAAGTTTGTTTTGATTTGGATGTTCTGATATTTTACTTGTTTTCTAACAAAGAAAAAAAAAAAAAAAATAAGAAAGGAAAAAAAATTATTTTGCATGCGACACCTTTATGTTATTACTGCCGTGAACTGCATGTTGCCCACATAAGATTTGCAACCTTTTTATTAACATGTCATAATATTTTGTAAAAAAGAAGTATAAATTTATTTTGTAAATTTTGATTTGGAAAAAATTAAATGGGCAGCCCGAGCTTTTGTTTTAATGGGTGAAGTCGTGTGGTGGAGTGGTCGAGCAATTTGAGTTAATTTTCATTTTATTTTAGCTCGTTCCAATTTTGTTTATTTAAAATTTTGCTTTGTACGAAATTGGATTTGCGTATTCAGTTTTATTTATTTATCTTATTTCAAGATCGAAATAAGTTTGTCTCATCTTCCAATATTTGATCGTGCTTTCTATGCTGTTTCGATGTGGTTATCCTAGTTTTGAGTCTAATCTTCAGCAGCGTAGAGGTGAGTATTTCTCATCCGACAAACGTACTTATGGATCTGTAAATCATTAATAAGTGAAATTGTAGAATGATTTTATTTTATATTTTAATTGCCTGTGATAAATTTATGATGTTTGAAAACCTCGTTATTAAATTTACCCATCATCAGTTATATTCTATATTGTTATATCATGCTGTTATACCGTTTATGTATTTACTGTTATCACTGCAAGCCCCCCTATAGAATAGATTCGTTACGGGCTGAAATAATAGGCTTGAACGATATTTGTTATTATTTATTTGTTTGTTTATTATTTAACTTGGGATTGCGGGTTTGAAATGATAGAACCCGGATTTTTTTTTACGGATTGAAATGATATATTATCCGTATCACTTGACCTATGTAATAACCCGCATATTTATCGATTTTATATTTAAATATTTTATTTAAATATTTTATCGTTCGTCAGATTTTGGTCCGAAAAGCTACTTTTTGCAAACAGTCGAATTGGGACTCGAGACCTCCCCCATTGAGTTCAAAATGACGTTTGCGATCTTTTTGAGTATAAACTTCGATATGTTTGGAGATAGTAGAATTTTGACCTTTTTCACTTAGGGCTTTGGTTTGGGCTGAACCCATCTTACTAACTCAGTCCCAACCCACTCCAACTCTTCATTACTTCATTTCTAATTCCTAACTCTTCAAGCTTTAGCAACAATGATGGAAGAGAGTGGAAATTAAAACTCCAAGCCCTAGTTCCTCTTGCTAGCTCAAGTTCTTGCTCCAAAATCAAGGAGAACCCATTAGTAAGCATCTCCTTCTTCTTCTCCAACTCATTCTCTCTTTGATTTCAGAAAATTCCTAAACCTAATTTAGGAAATGTTTCTCTTTTAAGCTTAGATCGAAGCTTCTTGAGTTGTTATTGAAGAGGAATTGATCTTAGCTTGTTTTTAAAGCTTCTCCTTCATTGATTTGGGTTCAAAGGTGAGATTTTTATCTCACATCTATGCTTATAATTATCTTCGAATGTTAGGTATGAATTCCTAACACTTATTCGTGTGCATCTGCTTTTGGTTTGGATTGATTCTGTGAATATTCTAATTTTTGGTGTTTTGGGTTCAATTCTTTAAAAATCATGGCTTTGATGTTCAAATGTGTTTTGGTGATGCAACGAGGAGCTCATAGGGCTGGGTAGTCGATTGGCATAAATCCTTAGTGCCGATGCTCGTTCGGTTGCGAATTGGTGGAGTTTGCACATCAATTAAATGGGTTTCAATTTGTAGAACATCAGGGTCGGCCGACCGAACCCCTGGGTCAGTCGACCGACCTGCTACTAAGGTGCATATGCACCTTTCTTTCTCTGGCCTGGTCGACTGGCTACAGGGCTCAGCCGACCGACCTGCTTCCCGAGAAAATTTCTGAAACAGGGTCCGGTCGACCGAGCTCTGTAGCCGGCCGACCGACCTGATGCAATTTTGCCTATTTCGCCTAGTTGCTTGAATTTCCAACTTTAATCGATTTGTGTTATTTCCTATTTGTTGTTGTCATTTATTATGACTTTGATGACTCCTTTTTAGGGATTTTTGAATATCCATTTCGATGGATTTTTTATCGGTTTCGTTGGATTTTTATTCACATCTTCGTATGTGAATTTTAATGATTGATTGTTCCTACAATCTTCTTCGTGATTTGTCACTTTAAAAATATAAAGGTTTTCTATACTAGTAGTAAATATCAATACTCTTTCTTCAAATGATTTCAACACTATTTTATTACAAAGCTCGTTTTCCTAAATCGTTTTCCAATCTATTAGTATATACAAGCCTTTACCTCACTCGTATGAGAAATCTAATTAAACGACTTAGTAAAACAAGTGGTATGAAACGCTTGCGTTTACTTCGTCGGTTAATTCTTGGACTTGTTCGATTGAATCTCTTGTGACAATTTTCTAGTGGAGATCTACAGTTTGTTCGTAAATATTTAAGTTAAGCAAGTGGTTATGGGACATGAAGCTAAACTCATATATTTACTAGCTTAGTGTAATTGACACTTCTCGATTGATCGATGACGATCATCTTTGTGGTTTAGACTAGCTATGTGCGGTGTCTCTTTGTCTGTATGGAGGATTGTACCTCATTTTATTGAGCTTCGTCTCATTTATCGCATGGGTCGTATCTTTCTAGATACGTCGATGTTTATTTCACGCATGGGTTGTACCTTTTTAGGTGCGTCGATGTTTGTTTACTTCGTGGAGCAATCGGCTCAATAAGTCGGGACATGGGGCATATCTTTCTAGTTGCGTCGATGTTCGTCTATGCATGGGGCGTATCTTTCTAGGTGCGTCGATGTTAGACATTACATGGGGTGTATCTTTCTTGGTGCATCGACGTTTATTTATGCATGGAATGTATCTTTCTTGGTGCATCGATGTTTATTTATGCATGGGGCGTATCTTTCTAGGTGCGTCGATGCTAGAGCATGGGGCGTATCTTTCTAGGTGCGTCGATGTTCGACTGTGCATGAGGCGTGTCTTTCTAGGTGCGTCGATGTCCAGTTTATGGGATTGGCCATCCTTTTATTGTGATTTCTGGATTTCTTGAGATGATTTCTGGAATTTATATTTCACCAACTTTTGCGATTGGCATTGATATATATGTCATTTATTGTGGTTTGGTGAATGAAATTAGGAGTATGACATTCCTTTTTATCTTTGAGAAGATCTTTGCGATATTGATTAATCTCTTATTGATTTTTCAATTATTTATTTATCACAGCTTGGCATTGTGATTATTATACGTTTAGTCATATCTCCTATTCTATATCATTTCTTTTGATATTTATAGCTAGACTGATCCGTTTATTATTTTCTTCTTAAATAATACTCAGGTCAGACCGAGATGTTACAGGTGCTTCTGCTTGACTTCTCTTCTGGGGTTATCATATGATCTTTTGGCTAACTACTTAGATTAGTAGTTTATTTTGTTGTATACACTTAAGATATGGACTCATAGATGTATTCCTTTATATAGCACGTGTTGCTATTCTTTTGTATTATGGTGGATCTTTTTGACCACTACTCTGATATACACTTTCATGTGTTAGTTATATATTCATATCTTCTTCCGCCTTTGTGATATGAATTATCTGTGACTGATTTGTGTTATGCTTATTTCTTTATTTGTTTCCAAAGATTATTATAGCCACTGTGTAGTAGCTTTGTGTTTGTATCGGTATGTCGGATTTCCTCTTGAAATAAAAATGCATGTTATACTATCTGACATATCGGTGCTCGCGCAAAGCAATTACACGGATGGTCGCTCCTCAACAGCCTTATTCTCTGTGCTAGTTCACAGCATTACACCGTAGTGTTCTTGGCTAGCGTGGGTATAGAGGTGGGGCGTCACAGCTTGGTATCGGAGCCAAACTTCGGAACAAGGTAGAATAATCTAGCAAGGATCATGTCCAATGTCTTTCTTAGGAGTTGTGCTTTAGGATTTTATTCAAGTCTTCGTACCGATTCATCCTATTTTCCTTATGATTCCTTGTTTTATCTATCAAGATTGCTTGATATTCATTTGGTGAATAACATTTTTCTCCTTCTTTCTTTTCTAAAGGAAGAGAAATGGTTAGACCAGGCCGTCCCAGTGCCGGTCAATCTAGTGCTACTCCCCAAGATGGAGTTTTTATGTCTGCCCAGCAGCTTCTAGATCTTGTTAAGAACGCTCAAGCTGCCGGACCCAATCCAGTTCCTACTCATCCTAGATCCGGTTTTGCACGCTTTTGCAGAGACTACACCGATTTGGGTAGAAGGCCATTCAGGGGATCCGAGAGTGTTATTGAAATTCAAGCTTGGCTCAAATCATGCGATCGTATCTTTTCTCGCATGAACCTTATTGATCTACATCGAGTCCAAGTGGCTTCTAGCATGCTCCAAGAAAGAGCATTAGATTGGTATGAGCTTCTAATTTCTAAAATCGTTGAAGCGGGTCTTACTTGGGAGCAATTCCAAGAACGATTCGAACTAAAGTTTGTGTCGGAGGCTGAAAAAGTAACTTTAGCACGGCGTTTTATTGACCTTGTTCAAGGTGAATCTTCTGTGACAGATTATGTCGCATCTTTCGAATCTCTGTCCAAATACGGGTTGAGTACATTAATACCCCATTGAAGAAAAATCAGAGATTTGTCTATGGCTTGAATAAGAACCTTAAGAAGCCATTACTTCTGAAACTTGAAGTTTCATTTGATCAGCTTATTGATATCGCTCTTCGTCTTGAAGAGGCCGATAAAGAGTGTGATGTTGAAGTTGTGGATGCCAAACAAAACTTCAACAACAACACGAAAAGGCCTATTAAATTCAAAGGCCCCATTCCCAAAAAGAAAGGGAGGCAAGAAATCTCGGTAGCAAAAGTTCCTACCTCTAGTCGTGGGCAATGCTACAATTGTGGTTCTACGGACCACTATGCAAGGGAGTGTCCGAAACCTCTTTATTGTCGCTATTGCAAAAATTCGGGTCACCATATAACTGCATGTCCCATACTTCAAAGTAGGAAGGAGGGAAAGCTCAATGTAGTGCAAGCTCCTGGTAACACTTCTCGTGGTCAAGGTATTTCTCATTCAATCCTTGATGACATTTGCTTTGTGATTATCTTGTTCGTGTTCTTTTTGATATGGGTTCCATCTCACTATTTTATATCAAAAAAACTTGTTGATTCTTTTTCTTTAAACATTTTGGGCTTGATGACTTCTTTGAGAATTGCGAATCCGGTTGGTGGATCCGCAACACTCAATTTGCTTTTTATTGATGTCGAAATTATTTTATGTGATTTTTCTGTCCAAGCCGATTTTTACTTAGGCTTCGGAATTTACTTTAGTAAGGATTGGCTTAATTATTATGAAGCCTATATCCTATTTTCTCGAGTGGACTATTCATCTTCGACATTTTCAATCTGTTAAGCAGATTTCTATTTTTCCTTTATGATTTTGATTTAAAAATTGATGACATCATTTTATTCTTTAAGCTCACATGTTGAGTAGAGCGTTATTTCTCTCATTTGGGTAGTTGTGAATTTTTCGGTATTTTTGAGCTTGTCTTAGGATTATCACCTAAGCAATCTTTTGAGTGGTGTTAAGGTCTTTCCAGTTTGACCTTGCCACCGATTTTCATTAGCTACGAGTTGCGGAAGTTAGCATTCCACTTACCGCATTCCGCACTCGTTATGATTCTTATGAATGACTTATTATGTCATTCAGTTTGCCCATCTCGTTTCATCCATAAATCGAGTATTCTATGAATATCTCGATAAGTCCATTCTTGTATTTATTGATTTTGGATGAAAATAGCAATTTAAAATTTTGCAAAATCTTTTTCATAAGATTTATTTAGAAGTATTACTGGATTTTTGTTCTCAAAACGAACAAAGAATATTCTTAGAAGTTTTTGAGTAACTTACTTATCCTATAGAATATGATTTTGTGATTGTATTGCCCATTTAGTGTTTTAAGAATTCTGGTCGATGCGCTTGATCAACGTTATCGATAAGAATCTCCTAAACGCTTTGATGAGATAGTCAGACACGATATATTGACCTGTAAAAATGTAAATTTTTGTAGAAAGATTATTACACAAAAAAATATAAACGTAATTTTGAAAGTTTTAGTTTTTCGGGAAAGAGGATTATTTAAAAAGAACTCTTCCTTTAGATACTCTTATTCTTGTGATTCCTGAAGGGGAACCAAGACTTTGCTATTTGTACCGATACTAGTCGTATTGGTTTGGATGCCATTCTCTTGCGAAGGAGAGCGTGCTATCACTTGTGCTTCTAAATCATTATAGCTTATCAAGACTAGATATGTCACTCATGATCTAGTGCTCGCGGCTATTGTTTTTACTTTTGGAATTTGGCATCATCATATTTGGATGAGAAATTTGTTCTCCACCTCGATCATAAATCTTTGAAATATTTATTTCTCATAAGGAACTTAATTTGCGTCAACCTCGTTGGCTCGAGATTCCTTGTATCTTATGATCGTTTTACCAAGTTCATCGGGCGTTTTGACGTACTTCGTTTTATTGAGTTTCATCTCACCTCTTTTATGGACTAGCGTCCGATGTTCTTTTATGGTGTTCGGTTCATCGGATGTATTGTTATTATACTACATCGATGTTCCGTCTTATCTGGATCAATGGATGTACCATTATTTTACTACATCGTTGTTCCAGTTTATCGGTTCATTGGACGTACCGTTTTTGTACTACGTCGGTGTTCCAAAATTATTCGGGCTTTGGTTCATTGGGCATACCGTTTTTGTACTACGCTGATATTCCAAATTATTTGAGTTTCTAGTTGCTCGGGCGTACTGTTATTATACTACGTCGTTGCACCAGCTCAATTTTCTGCTATTCTTCACGTTCTCCACGTCTTTTATCTACGGAAATTCCTTAGGGATTCCGGTTTTTATTCTTGAGCCCGGTGATATTGTAGAAATTGAAGTTTCACCAGATTTGATTTATGAGCAACATTCCATTCGCATCATTGCTTCGGAGGTTGAGCGCCTTCGGAATAAAGATATTCTACTTGTGAGAGTTCAATGGTTCCCACATCCTAAGGATTGCTCTTGGGAATTCAGAGAATTCATCGAGCGATCCCGTTCAGGCTTACTCTTTCATGCTCTTTATGGTGAACTTCTTATTTCAATTTTCTTTTGTGTTTATATGCTTTTATGGTTGTTACTCTTTATTTTCTTCTTAAGTATTGCGAGGACGCAATTTCTTTAAGAAGGGGAGTCTGTAACAACCCACATATTTATCGATTTTATATTTAAATATTTTATCGTTCGTCGGATTTTGGTCCGAAAAGCTACTTTATGCAAACATTCGAATTGGGACTCGAGACCACCCCCATTGAGTTCAAAATGGCGTTTGCGACCTTTTTGAGTATAAACTTCGATATGTCTGGAGATAGTAGAATTTTGACCTTTTTCACTTAGGGCTTTGGTTTGGGCTGAACCCATCTTACTAACTCAGTCCCAACCCACTCCAACTCTTCATTACTTCATTTCTAATTCCTAACTCTTCAAGCTTTAGCAACAATGGTGGAAGAGAGTGGAAATTAAAACTCCAAGCCCTAGTTTCTCTTGCTAGCTCAAGTTCTTGCTCCAAAATCAAGGAGAACCCATTAGTAAGCATATCCTTCTTCTTCTCCAACTCATTCTCTCTTTGATTTCAGAAAATTCCTAAACCAAATTTTGGAAATGTTTCTCTTTTAAGCTTAGATTGAAGCTTCTTTAGTTGTTATCGAAGAGGAATTGATCTTAGCTTGTTTTTAAAGCTTCTCCTTCATTGATTTGGGTTCAAAGGTGAGATTTTTATCTCACATCTATGCTTATAATTATCTTCGAATGTTAGGTATGAATTCCTAACACTTATTCGTGTGCGTTTGCTTTTGGTTTGGATTGATTTTGTGAATATTCTAATTTTTGGTGTTTTGGGTTCAATTCTTTAAAAATCATGGCTTTGATGTTCAAATGTGTTTTGGTGATGCAACGAGGAGCTCATAGGGCCGGGTAGTCGATTGGCATAAATCCTTAGTGTCGATGCTCGTTCGGTTGCGAATTGGTGGAGTTTGCACATCAATTAAATGGGTTTCAATTTGCAGAACATCAGGGTCGGCCGACCGAACCCCTGGGTCAGTCGACCGACCTGCTACTAAGGTGCATAGGCACCTTTCTGTCTCTGGTCCGGTCGACTGGCTACAGGGCTCAGCCGACCGACCTGCTTCCCGAGAAAATTTCTGAAACAGGGTCCGGTCGACCGAGCTTTGTAGCCGGCAGACCGACCTGATGCAATTTTGCCTATTTCGCCTAGTTGCTTGAATTTCCAACTTTAATCGATTCGTGTTGTTTCCTATTTGTTGTTGTCATTTATTATGACTTTGATGACTCCTTTTTAGGGATTTTTGAATATCCATTTCGAATGATTCTTTATCGGTTTCGTTGGATTTTTATTCACATCTTCGTATGTGAATTTTAGTGATTGATTGTTCCTGCAATCTTCTTCGTGATTTGTCACTTTAAAAATATAAAGGTTTTCTATACTAGTAGTAAATATCAAAACTCTTTCTTCAAATGATTTAAACACTATTTTATTACAAAGCTTGTTTTCCTAAACCGTTTTCCAATCTATTAGTATATACAAGCCTTTACCTCACTCGTATGAGAAATCTAATTAAACGACTTAGTAAAACAAGTGGTATGAAACGCTTGCGTTTACTTCGTCGGTTAATTCTTGGACTTGTTCGATTGAATCTCTTGTGACAATTTTCTAGTGGAGATCTACAGTTTGTTCATAAATATTTAAGTTAAGCAAGTGGTTATGGGACATGAAGCTAAACTCATATATTTACTATCTTAGTGTAATTGACGCTTCTCGATTGATCGATGACGATCATCTTTGTGGTTTAGACTAGCAATGTGCGATGTCTCTTTGTCTGTATGGAGGATTGTACCTCATTTTATTGAGCTTCGTCTCATTTATCGCATGGGTCGTATCTTTATAGATACGTCGATGTTTATTTCACGCATGGGTTGTACCTTTTTAGGTGCATCGATGTTTGTTTACTTCGTGGAGCAATCGGCTTAATAAATTGCGACATGGGGTGTATCTTTCTAGTTGCGTCGATGTTCGTCTATACATGGGGCGTATCTTTCTAGGTGTGTCGATGTTAGACATTACATGGGGTGTGTCTTTCTTGGCGCATCGACGTTTATTTATGCATGGGATGTATCTTTCTAGGTGCATCGATGTTTATTTATGCATGGGGCATATCTTTCTAGGTACGTCGATGCTAGAGCATGGGGCGTATCTTTCTAGGTGCGTCGATGTTCGACTGTGCATGAGGCGTGTCTTTCTAGGTGCGTCGATGTCCAGTTTATGGGATTGGCCATCCTTTTATTGTGATTTTTGGATTTCTTGAGATGATTTCTGGAATTTATGTTTCACCAACTTTTGCGATTGGCATTGATATATATGTCATTTATTGTGGCTTGGTGAATGAAATTAGGAGTATGACATTCTTTTTTATCTTTGAGAAGATCTTTGCGATATTGATTAATCTCTTATTGATTTTTCAATTATTTATTTATCACAGCTTGGCATTGTGATTATTATATGTTTAGTCATATCTCTTATTATATATCATTTCTTCTGATATTTATAGCTAGACTGATCCGTTTATTATTTTCTTCTTAAATAATACTCGGGTCAGACCGAGATGTTACAGGTGCTTCTGCTTGACTTCTCTTCTGGGGTTATCATATGATCTTTTGGCTAACTACTTAGATTAGTAGTTTATTTTGTTGTATACACTTGAGATATGGACTCATAGATGTATTCTTTTGTATAGCACGTGCTGCTATTCTTTTGTATTATGGTGGATCTTTTTGACCACTACTTTGATATACACTTTCATGTGTTGGTTATATATTCATATCTTCTTCCCCCTTTGTGATATGAATTATCTGTGACTGATTTGTGTTATGCTTATTTCTATATTTATTTTCGAAGATTATTATAGCCACTGTGTAGTAGCTTTGTGTTTGTATCGGTATGTCGGATTTCCTCTTGAAATAAAAATGCATGTTATACTATCTGACATATCGGTGCTCGTGCAAAGCAATTACACGGATGGTCGCTTCTCAACAGCCTTATTCTCCGTGCTAGTTGACAGCATTACACCGTAGTGTTCTCGGCTAGCGTGGGTATAAAGGTGGGGCGTCACAGCTCTAGGTTAGAAAATATTATACAGACCCGTGGTTATATATATATTTTATGGAAATATTAAATATTTTTAAATTAGAATGTTATAATATTTTGTTTAAAAATTGGATTAAAATGATTCTTATAAGTATAGTGATATTATACAAGTTAAAGATGTAAATAAATAAAGGTTAAGAATTTAAAGTATAAATTTTATTTTGCAAATTTTGATTTGGAAAATAAAATAGAATTTAAGTTAAGAATCAAATATGATGTTTTGGTATAAATTTGAATATAAGAAAATAAATAAAGGGTTAAGTTGTCTATGAATTAAATAGTTAAATAAAGTGAATACTTAAAATAGAAGTTGAAATATAACTAAATTTAGAAACGTAAAGTGGTTAGATTAAAGGTAAGTTAAGAAGTTGACTATAAATTAAGTTCATTTTTGAAGTGGTAATTGAATTTAATTATTAAGTAAAATTTATAGAGAATTTTGCACTTGATTTAATAAGTAACGTATAGAGAAGTTAGATATATATTTGAAATTTTACTTTATAATTATCATAAATTATTGAGTAATTTAATGACTATTCAAAGGTGGGAAATATGATTATATAAGCTAAATTGGTTTAATTTAAGGTTTAATTATTACTGAAATTAAATTTAAGTCTAAATTTTAATTTACTCAATTCTGTTGTAAAGGATACTACCGCACTGCGCAAGTGCTGTAGTTGATGCAAATGAACTAAGGCTAAACCTTTGGGATTTATAGTGGATTTTGTAAGAATTATAACTTCACTTTTAAATAATTTTAAATGTAGTATTTTGATTGAAACATAAAACTATTTTGAATTCTTTTTAACCATGGGTAATAATAACGTTGGTTGTTAAAAAGACCGGGATCGGATATGGGCATACTCTCTGTCGATACCGAAAACCACTTTGACAACCATTTACGCGGTGGAGATTCCAGAATGAACGAGGATGGTGGTGACGTTTCCTTGAGCTAAACACGTGGACCCGACTCCCGTGATTGGGCATAAGGTGGCTAAAACAGGAGCGATTGACGGGCTAAGAAGGTAGCAGCTCTTATCGGACGCACTTTGTAACGATTGCGGATTTTCGTTGCCGAAAAACCGAACAGTTAGGGTTTTTAAAAAGAAAAGAAAAAGAAAGAAGATAGAGAAAGAAGAAAGAAAAAGAAAAATAGAGGGAAAAGAAGATAGACAATTTTATTTTTTTAGAAAACAGAGAATTAGAAAAACAGAAGATAGAAGAATTTTAAAAATAGAACGGGACAGAAGAAAACAACAGAATCTCACAATTTGCAGCGGAACAACATATAATAATAAATGAATAATCTTTAAACAAAGAACTATCAGTTATTACATTTCATTTCATTACATCACATCCTATCATCAGAGTGTACAACATCATACAACAACAAACAGTGCAGCGGAAAAAGAAATACTATATAAACTAGTAATACGCCATGCCAATCCATCTTGCCTCCAGCAACTCCAGAATATCCAGAATATCCTGATAAACCTAACTCTTAACTGCCCGTGTGGAAATTGGTGGGCACCCAGAGTTTAGGAAGGAAAACAATAAACTCCAAGTCAGTCATGTGACTGGTGTGAGAACTCAAAACAGTTTATTTATCTTTAAAATCAAAATAGAGGAATATTTTTAAATTTAATTCGCAATGCTTTTAAAAATGAGACTACCATAAGACCTCCTGCCACACACACAATGCAAACGCAGACTTGGAGAAGATTTCTCCTTATGATAGTCAAACATGCTTGATACGCATTTAAAAAGAGCATTTGATATTATTATTAGTGCATAGTGTAGGAAAAATTCATTTCGAAAGTAGAATATAAATCTTAGCCAGCATAGGTACCATTATATTATGCCTACTATAGCTACCTCCTGAGGAAGCAGGTTCTACAACTAAAACCGTACAAGATCGTATTGTTTCTTTGGATTTCCAACAAATGGTCAGGCTAAGGAACTTCCTACTGCCACATGGAAACGCCTTTGGCTGGACGTCCCCGAGAACTTAACCAGCTCTCTGCCAACACAAGGCCGGGTTACCTTTATCACTAGGTAACTACTACACGAATATGGCATCCCCCGGTCCCATCGGACCTTTAACCGAGCGCTCGTCACCAACAACACCACACAGAAATAGATATAGTGTATCAACATGAGTAAGTATCTGGGCTCCATACCATGATACCACCCTTTCCAGAAGGAAATGCACATACCCTAAAGGGAGCTACCCCTCATAACCTTGCCGCATCTTTCCTGTTTTGACCATTAACGGGATGTGAGGCTCGATGAATTCACGTCCACAAAAACATACTTTATACAAAAGCCATGCTTTGGGTCAACAAATGATCAACACAATGATCACTAAGATAGACGATCAAATAAATGATCCTATCACAATAATCAACACAATGATCATTTCAGCATCACTCAGCATGTCACATTACCAAACTGGGAATATATCGCTGATAACTTCAACTATATAACCTTTGAGCTCGTACGTCTCAAAGAAGGGTGTTAAGCAAAGAATAAATTCTCCGCCACCAACAGAAATATATTTGAAAGAAATCGGCTTTATATCTCAACTTGTAATGTCAGGCATACAATCCATACAAGTCTGTTCCGGGCTCGAACAGAACCGAAGGCACTTACAAAGAAGTCCTTGCAATCCGGATATTCACAATCTTGATCGGATTCACCATCACATATGGAGAACTCAATACCGTAGCTACTCGGTGCAGAGTCAATCGATAGTTCATCCTATCGCTTTCGCAAATACCGGTCTTCAACACCGATCTTCAAATGCGATTCACAACGACGTATCACATATTCGGAGTGGGTTATACGACCCCATGGTCCTTTCCCGGTTAACCCGAATAGTGAGCGCTTATTCAAAAATAAGTGTAGCATTCACATTCAAACAAATCACATCAATTACCCATTCAAAGGGAAATACTGATAGTCGGCTATTGAACTATCAATGGATATGCATACATCACCAGATTCCAAATAATTTTCCAAATTATTTATTTTCCAAAATATCCTTACAAGATATATAATTTCAACACTTCAAAAATAAATCAATATTTATTTTTTTTAACCAATTTCACTTTTCACATATAAATTCCATAATGAATTTATATTTCAAAATATTCGTGCATATACGATTTCAATTATTCATTTTCAATTTATCTTCAAAAAGATAAATTCTCTATATTCACTTCACATTGGAAAACATTTCCATACTTATTTATTCATAAGTAATTCACAAATCTTTTTATTTTCAACATTTAGAAAATATTCAATATACTTAAATCGAATTAAGTATATATTTCATTCTTTAAGGAAATCATTCACTTAAACATATTTACTTGGGCCAAAACGAATGTTGCGTAAAACATCGTTACGACAACCCAAAATCACTAGTATAGGGATTCGAATTTAAAATAGATATATAAATCCCAATATTATTCAAAAATATTTCCTTTCGGAAATCATTTACTATAACAACAGTGTTATAGTCTACCATTTCCTTTTATTTCTCGAAAACGTCTATTTCAACAATAAATGTTGAAATCTATGGTTTCGAATCTCAACATGTTTTAAAACATCGTTAGATCGTTTTAATTATGTTTAAAACATCACATTCAAAAACATTTTCTTTAACGTATTATTCACTATTCAAAAATGTGAATAAACTTCATTAACAAATCTCATCCTTTTATTCGTTTTAATTCAAAGGATTATTCACTATTCAAAAATGTGAATATAACTCCATTAATAGGTTACAACAATTTTCTTGTCAAAATAAGTCATTTGCGAATTTATAAAACAACGTTTTTAAATTCCGTTTCTATTTATTTATTTAACAAAATTTATTCTTCAAATAACTTCACAAATTTATAAATCTTACTATTTATAAATTTCATTTATAACTTCACAGTTTATAATTCTATAAATTTCATTCTATTATGAAATTCATTCTCACATCATTCAAACACTTATAAAAACTCGTTTTATAATGTCCATATTTCAATTTATAAATATCCATTTATAAATCTCTTAATATAAATTAATTTATATTATTCTTTTAAAACGTCTTTAAATTCCTTTATAATTCCACCATCTTGATTTATAAAATAATCAAATTTTATAAATCCTATTTTTAACTTTTCATAATAAATTCAAAAATCCAGTTTAAACTATTTTATAAAATCATTAATTCATATTTCTCAAAAATCAGCTTTTAACTATATTTCACAAAAACCATAATTTTTATAACTTTAAAAATTATAACGTTTATTTATTTATAATGGATCAATTCCTAAAATATAGTATATTTTCAAAATCACTTTTAAAATCATTTTAAAATCCCAAAATCTGGGTCCAATGATGCTACACACCAAATAGTCAATCACGACTAACAACGATATCATATATCGATATGATAATCCATCAAATATCAAAATATCTGAAATTAAATAAAAACTGTTGAGGAATCCAGTTGGATCCCTCCAACCTGTTTCCTGCATCCAAAAACATTAGCACAATACCAATTTCGCTCCAGTACGAAATTATCGCGGTACATGTTCTTATTAAATATTATCCGCTTAATAACGGCGTAATAGGGTCTCATCCGCTAAACAAAAAAAAAATGCGGGAAATCAACAACTGCAATATATACATATGCCAATATATATATATTGATATTATATATAATACCAATTTCACTGTTTATGAAATATTCGCGGTATATGTTTATAATAAATAACATCCGCTTACTAACGGCGCATAATGTCTATTTTAACAATCAATAATTTACAGTCATCATTCAAACATGCATTCAAATATTTTAAATCTAACTATTTAAAATAAAATCGAAATCTATTCGATTGAGTGAGAAATTCTCACCTTGGTTTTTAAATTCCGTTTTAGCTTTTATTTCGAATAAAATTAAACGCGCGTTTAATTTTACCCAAAATTCTCACTAACTCCAAACGACTCCAAACCAACTCCATCGCGTAGTGCTCGTCCATACGATTCCAACGCAACTGAGTTTGCATTTTTTCGACCTCGTATGAAAAAGTTATGAATTTTACAAGTTTACACGTATTTTATATAAACAAATCAACTTAAACTTAAATAATTTATAACCTAACCTAATCTAAACCATAGATTTCACCCCCTTCACATCTGGGCCGCACGCATCATCACCCCCATCTTCTTCTCTTTGCGTTCCTCTCCAGTTATTTTACACGCAACAACTAACCCATTTAAAGAAACTAGGTTTAAACAATTCGATCTCAACACTCAATTTGAACTCGATCGGGAAGTTGCAAATCGAAGAGCATCACCAACCTCATCTTCGGCCTCAATAGCATAGGGCTCGGCTATGTCTATAGCCTTGGAAGTCGTGCACAGCACATGGAGGACGCGGCCTCCTATCCCCTTCCACGCCGCTCCGTTTCCGATCACCACCGTTCAGATCGTAGAGCTTGACGTCCTCTTCAATTTGTTAGTTGAAACCTAAGGCTAATTCTTGATGGATTTGGAGAAATCAAGGGGAAGAGGAAGATCATTTCTGGCCATCCATGTTTCTAGGGCCGGCTATCAATAGGAAATTAGGGTTTTTAATTTTATAAAATTTTGAGATTTTAACTTCTATTTATAGAAAAAGGCAAGCGTAAACACTATTCATCCCGGAAATTCCGAACTCCGATTTAGACGCCGTAACCAGCGTACCTAGGGTTTATCCCGCGTTCCGGACACAATGGAACAGGTTTCGGAAGCTAATTCGAAAGTATGTGCGAGTTATGGCTGAAAACGTTCAATTTAAATTAAACCGATTTAAATCGATTTCTAGGCGTTTTAATTTGTACCGGACAAACGGTAAATCCAATTGACTTGAAATTTGAAACCTTACAATAATATCACATTACGGATCCGATGAAACTGGTTTCGTCGAATTCCGAGACTTTTTGAAAAATGGCTATTTTGACTCGCCAAATTTAAATTAAAAATAAATCGATGCGTTTCGAGCTGCCACGCTCAAACGATAACTCCGATTGACACGAAAATTGAAATCCGGTAATAACTAACTATTACGGATCCAATGAAACTGGTTTCGTTCAATTCTGAGACTGTTCAAAAATGGGCTATTTTACAGTCGATTATTAAATATTAAAATATTCAATTTTCACAAATTAACTTCTAATTCGATTTTAAAAGTTCTAAAATATCATTCTAACTTCAACATGATAAAATAAAATTTTACAAATTATTTTCTATCATATTTAACTCTATTTCCAATTATTTCCATAATTTAACGTATTAAATTATCGATTTAATTATCCAATTAAATCCAAAAATTCAAATAAAAATTTATTTGACTTAAAAATTCACTTATAAATATTTAAAATTAAGTAAATATTCAAATTTTAATTTCTAAAAATTCTGGGTCGTTACAATCTTTCCCCCTTAAAAGAATTTCGTCCTCGAAATTACAAGTAAGAAAGTTACTGAATCCATTAACTTTTCCAAAATTCATAATTAAACTTCTTAAAATAACTTACTAAGTTTTCAAATTATACTTAGTTATCTTTTCAAAAACAAACTATATCATTTAACTTTCAATTCCAAAACAAAGTTAAAGTTTTCAAAAAATTTCCCATTTTCTCAAATTTTTTCTAACGCCTTAAATTTTCGGAAAAATTCGCCATAGTCTCCTTTGCGCGGCTCGATCCGAAAAAAAAATGACAGTATATATATCACAAATATACATCTCATCAAGTAATGAGGCATCCCGCAGGGAAAAAAGTGTAAAAGTACGATATTTAATCCGAGATATGTACCTTATATTTTATTAGCAAGCATATACGGCTAATATAGCGCTAAAGCGAACTCCAAATGCGAAGCAAACGCGATCCGCACCTACTAAACTCAACAAACAACATGAGAACATGCACATATGCAAATAATCTCAATATACAACATATAGTAACATAACAACTATATATATCACATAGCAAATGCATGAAAAGCAATATATTTTCAACCATCAACCAATTATCATTCATATTCTCATTAATATTAATGAAATGGTTTCAATTTAAATCACATTTGATTTATTTACATTGGATTTTATCAACTTTCATTCTCAATTCAATTAGTTATCATTTACTAATTTAAATCCAATTCACATTCAATTCTATTCAAATTCATTTACTTCAAATTTGAATTCAATTTCATAGCTTTCAATTTCATTAACACTTAATGAATTATATACAATCAACTACAATCATATAACAACCAATGTATTATTAATTACAACCAAATTTCTTTGCTTCACTTACATTCATTTTGGTTTAACACCTTAAATTAAATTGATTTCCATTCAATTTCTTCAACTTCCAATAACATTAGATTTTAAATGAATTAACACTTACATTCATTATTTCATATCAACTATTTACATTCAATTGTTTAAACATTCAAGCCATTCATTCAATTCAATTACAAAGTTGAATTCTATTACATAACTCAAGTTCATATACATTTAATCCACTTGATTATTTACAACTCATATTCATAAATATATCCATATCTCACATATATATAAGTTTATTTCACAATTGTAATTCACTTTAATTATAATTCAATTCTTATAATTTAGATTATTCAAACAACCTAACAATCAACCTATATACACTTTAATAATTTTGAAAAATTATTCCTTTATATATAAAATATAATCAAGGTAAAATTATTTCATTTACCCAATTTAAAAACAATATTATGTCGAATTGTTCTATTCAAGTGTTTAGAAACCCCTTCGGCATAGTTTGACTGACCGTGCTGACGAAGGTTCATATGCCACTCAATAAACCAATCATCACAATATAAAACAATTTTATATTCACTAACAAATACGCTCTCATAGTTATTATTACACTCAAACTCATTCTAGAGTACTGCTGACTCTATCTCTAATGAGTAATACCCAACAGAACCATGGTTGTCGCTTAACCATCAGAGCTCTGATACCAAATGTAACGATTACGGATTTTCATTGCCGAAAAACCGAACAGTTAGGGTTTTTAAAAAGAAAAGAAAAAGAAAGAAGATAGAGAAAGAAGAAAGAAAAAGAAAAATAGAGGGAAAAGAAGATAGACAATTTTTTTTTTTTTAGAAAACAGAGAATTAGAAAAACAGAAGATAGAAGAATTTTAAAAATAGAACGGGACAGTAGAAAACAACAGAACAACAACAGAATCTCACAATTTGCAGCGGAACAACATATAATAATAAATGAATAATCTTTAAACAAAGAACTATCAGTTATTACATTTCATTTCATTACATCACATCCTATCATCAGAGTGTACAACATCATACAACAACAAACAGTGCAGCGGAAAAAGAAATACTATATAAACTAGTAATACGCCATGCCAATCCATCTTGCCTCCAGCAACTCCAGAATATCCAGAATATCCTGATAAACCTAACTCTTAACTGCCCGTGTGGAAATTGGTGGGCACCCAGAGTTTAGGAAGGAAAACAATAAACTCCAAGTCAGTCATGTGACTGGTGTGAGAACTCAAAACAGTTTATTTATCTTTAAAATCAAAATAGAGGAATATTTTTAAATTTAATTCGCAATGCTTTTAAAAATGAGACTACCATAAGACCTCCTGCCACACACACAATGCAAACGCAGACTTGGAGAAGATTTCTCCTTATGATAGTCAAACATGCTTGATACGCATTTAAAAAGAGCATTTGATATTATTATTAGTGCATAGTGTAGGAAAAATTCATTTCGAAAGTAGAATATAAATCTTAGCCAGCATAGGTACCATTATATTATGCCTACTATAGCTACCTCCTGAGGAAGCAGGTTCTACAACTAAAACCGTACAAGATCGTATTGTTTCTTTGGATTTCCAACAAATGGTCAGGCTAAGGAACTTCCTACTGCCACATGGAAACGCCTCTGGCTGGACGTCCCCGAGAACTTAACCAGCTCTCTGCCAACACAAGGCCGGGTTACCTTTATCACTAGGTAACTACTACACGAATATGGCATCCCCCGGTCCCATCGGACCTTTAACCGAGCGCTCGTCACCAACAACACCACACAGAAATAGATATAGTGTATCAACATGAGTAAGTATCTGGGCTCCATACCATGATACCACCCTTTCCAGAAGGAAATGCACATACCCTAAAGGGAGCTACCCCTCATAACCTTGCCGCATCTTTCCTGTTTTGACCATTAACGGGATGTGAGGCTCGATGAATTCACGTCCACAAAAACATACTTTATACAAAAGCCATGCTTTGGGTCAACAAATGATCAACACAATGATCACTAAGATAGACGATCAAATAAATGATCCTATCACAATAATCAACACAATGATCATTTCAGCATCACTCAGCATGTCACATTACCAAACTGGGAATATATCGCTGATAACTTCAACTATATAACCTTTGAGCTCGTACGTCTCAAAGAAGGGTGTTAAGCAAAGAATAAATTCTCCGCCACCAACAGAAATATATTTGAAAGAAATCGGCTTTATATCTCAACTTGTAATGTCAGGCATACAATCCATACAAGTCTGTTCCGGGCTCGAACAGAACCGAAGGCACTTACAAAGAAGTCCTTGCAATCCGGATATTCACAATCTTGATCGGATTCACCATCACATATGGAGAACTCAATACCGTAGCTACTCGGTGCAGAGTCAATCGATAGTTCATCCTATCGCTTTCGCAAATACCGGTCTTCAACACCGATCTTCAAATGCGATTCACAACGACGTATCACATATTCGGAGTGGGTTATACGACCCCATGGTCCTTTCCCGGTTAACCCGAATAGTGAGCGCTTATTCAAAAATAAGTGTAGCATTCACATTCAAACAAATCACATCAATTACCCATTCAAAGGGAAATACTGATAGTCGGCTATTGAACTATCAATGGATATGCATACATCACCAGATTCCAAATAATTTTCCAAATTATTTATTTTCCAAAATATCCTTACAAGATATATAATTTCAACACTTCAAAAATAAATCAATATTTATTTTTTTTAACCAATTTCACTTTTCACATATAAATTCCATAATGAATTTATATTTCAAAATATTCGTGCATATACGATTTCAATTATTCATTTTCAATTTATCTTCAAAAAGATAAATTCTCTATATTCACTTCACATTGGAAAACATTTCCATACTTATTTATTCATAAGTAATTCACAAATCCTTTTATTTTCAACACTTAGAAAATATTCAATATACTTAAATCGAATTAAGTATATATTTCATTCTTTAAGGAAATCATTCACTTAAACATATTTACTTGGGCCAAAACGAATGTTGCGTAAAACATCGTTACGACAACCCAAAATCACTAGTATAGGGATTCGAATTTAAAATAGATATATAAATCCCAATATTATTCAAAAATATTTCCTTTCGGAAATCATTTACTATAACAACAGTGTTATAGTCTACCATTTCCTTTTATTTCTCGAAAACGTCTATTTCAACAATAAATGTTGAAATCTATGGTTTCGAATCTCAACATGTTTTAAAACATCGTTAGATCGTTTTAATTATGTTTAAAACATCACATTCAAAAACATTTTCTTTAACGTATTATTCACTATTCAAAAATGTGAATAAACTTCATTAACAAATCTCATCCTTTTATTCGTTTTAATTCAAAGGATTATTCACTATTCAAAAATGTGAATATAACTCCATTAATAGGTTACAACAATTTTCTTGTCAAAATAAGTCATTTGCGAATTTATAAAACAACGTTTTTAAATTCCGTTTCTATTTATTTATTTAACAAAATTTATTCTTCAAATAACTTCACAAATTTATAAATCTTACTATTTATAAATTTCATTTATAACTTCACAGTTTATAATTCTATAAATTTCATTCTATTATGAAATTCATTCTCACATCATTCAAACACTTATAAAAACTCGTTTTATAATGTCCATATTTCAATTTATAAATATCCATTTATAAATCTCTTAATATAAATTAATTTATATTATTCTTTTAAAACGTCTTTAAATTCCTTTATAATTCCACCATCTTGATTTATAAAATAATCAAATTTTATAAATCCTATTTTTAACTTTTCATAATAAATTCAAAAATCCAGTTTAAACTATTTTATAAAATCATTAATTCATATTTCTCAAAAATCAGCTTTTAACTATATTTCACAAAAACCATAATTTTTATAACTTTAAAAATTATAACGTTTATTTATTTATAATGGATCAATTCCTAAAATATAGTATATTTTCAAAATCACTTTTAAAATCATTTTAAAATCCCAAAATCTGGGTCCAATGATGCTACACACCAAATAGTCAATCACGACTAACAACGATATCATATATCGATATGATAATCCATCAAATATCAAAATATCTGAAATTAAATAAAAACTGTTGAGGAATCCAGTTGGATCCCTCCAACCTGTTTCCTGCATCCAAAAACATTAGCACAATACCAATTTCGCTCCAGTACGAAATTATCGCGGTACATGTTCTTATTAAATATTATCCGCTTAATAACGGCGTAATAGGGTCTCATCCGCTAAACAAAAAAAAATGCGGGAAATCAACAACTGCAATATATACATATGCCAATATATATATTGATATTATATATAATACCAATTTCACTGTTTATGAAATATTCGCGGTATATGTTTATAATAAATAACATCCGCTTACTAACGGCGCATAATGTCTATTTTAACAATCAATAATTTACAGTCATCATTCAAACATGCATTCAAATATTTTAAATCTAACTATTTAAAATAAAATCGAAATCTATTCGATTGAGTGAGAAATTCTCACCTTGGTTTTTAAATTCCGTTTTAGCTTTTATTTCGAATAAAATTAAACGCGCGTTTAATTTTACCCGAAATTCTCACTAACTCCAAACGACTCCAAACTAACTCCATCGCGTAGTGCTCGTCCATACGATTCCAACGCAACTGAGTTTGCATTTTTTCGACCTCGTATGAAAAAGTTATGAATTTTACAAGTTTACACGTATTTTATATAAACAAATCAACTTAAACTTAAATAATTTATAACCTAACCTAATCTAAACCATAGATTTCACCCCCTTCACATCTGGGCCGCACGCATCATCACCCCCATCTTCTTCTCTTTGCGTTCCTCTCCAGTTATTTTACACGCAACAACTAACCCATTTAAAGAAACTAGGTTTAAACAATTCGATCTCAACACTCAATTTGAACTCGATCGGGAAGTTGCAAATCGAAGAGCATCACCAACCTCATCTTCGGCCTCAATAGCATAGGGCTCGGCTATGTCTATAGCCTTGGAAGTCGTGCACAGCACATGGAGGACGCGGCCTCCTATCCCCCTCCACGCCGCTCCGTTTCCGATCACCACCGTTCAGATCGTAGAGCTTGACGTCCTCTTCAATTTGTTAGTTGAAACCTAAGGCTAATTCTTGATGGATTTGGAGAAATCAAGGGGAAGAGGAAGATCATTTCTGGCCATCCATGTTTCTAGGGCCGGCTATCAATAGGAAATTAGGGTTTTTAATTTTATAAAATTTTGAGATTTTAACTTCTATTTATAGAAAAAGGCAAGCGTAAACACTATTCATCCCGGAAATTCCGAACTCCGATTTAGACGCCGTAACCAGCGTACCTAGGGTTTATCCCGCGTTCCGGACACAATGGAACAGGTTTCGGAAGCTAATTCGAAAGTATGTGCGAGTTATGGCTGAAAACGTTCAATTTAAATTAAACCGATTTAAATCGATTTCTAGGCGTTTTAATTTGTACCGGACAAACGGTAAATCCAATTGACTTGAAATTTGAAACCTTACAATAATATCACATTACGGATCCGATGAAACTGGTTTCGTCGAATTCCGAGACTTTTTGAAAAATGGCTATTTTGACTCGCCAAATTTAAATTAAAAATAAATCGATGCGTTTCGAGCTGCCACGCTCAAACGATAACTCCGATTGATACGAAAATTGAAATCCGGTAATAACTAACTATTACGGATCCAATGAAACTGGTTTCGTTCAATTCTGAGACTGTTCAAAAATGGGCTATTTTACAGTCGATTATTAAATATTAAAATATTCAATTTTCACAAATTAACTTCTAATTCGATTTTAAAAGTTCTAAAATATCATTCTAACTTCAACATGATAAAATAAAATTTTACAAATTATTTTCTATCATATTTAACTCTATTTCCAATTATTTCCATAATTTAACGTATTAAATTATCGATTTAATCATCCAATTAAATCCAAAAATTCAAATAAAAATTTATTTGACTTAAAAATTCACTTATAAATATTTAAAATTAAGTAAATATTCAAATTTTAATTTCTAAAAATTCTGGGTCGTTACACACTTCTTCGAATGCCATTCTATTACTTTTGTGATTGTTTGGTGTGCACCTTTGATTTGGGAGTGTTGTTTGAGGTGGGCGGTAGTAGCAGCTACGCGCTACCACCGGTCCGGATGCGTAATTGGTATATCTTCCCTGGCATTGCCTAGTTGTGCCATGTCACCTACCCTAGCGAGCCTTATACGATTTTGGTTTTGTACCATACCTATGGTGTGCCCTCTGACGACGCCCAGTACAGGGGATATTACGGTGCTGTATAAACTATGTGAATATATTATGTATTAAGGGCTATATGGGTATCCCCTTAACGCTATTTAAAAGTAAGTTTATTTTACTAATAGGCACTATTATAATAGCGAAATATTACTACATAGTAAATAGTTTAACGGATCCTTAGAGGATGGGCGGTCCCAAACATCCTTTAAGTTACATGTACTCTATTACTGTTCACTTGAATTAGCTTACACTGTATAAGTACGTATGTCCTGACTCGAGTGTTTATGTTTTATTTTACGCTCGGGTCAGCCTGAGTTTTAGTTCAGACTTCACCTCTGGAGCTTGGACTTCTGCTGATCATCTCTTTTCAAGCTGCCGTCAAGTTTATGTTCAGTTCTTATTTAGGCTTTGTAATTAAGACAATCTAATATTGAGAGTTTTTAGGGAGTTTTCAAACTAAATTTGGTTTAAGACTATGTACTTTATACTTATTTTGAAACTATTGATAGTGGCTTCATGAACCACTAAGTTATTTTTAAATTCCTCTGCGAGTATTCTGATTCTGTGTTTGTGATTCTACGAATATTTATTTACTGTATATTCTGATATTTGCCAAATTTTATTTACAACGCGGTATCTTGAACAATTCAAGTCCAACATGTGCGGATGCGAATGGTTGAAAATACCAGGTTGTTACATTTGGTATTAGAGTTTTGGCTCTAGGCAAAACTTAGAATGTATGGTAAATTTGATTTACAGAATCACTTTCATTCAATCTCTTCCTTTTGATTCGATTTCCTTTGAATTTTGGAACATTCCCTACGGTTCCAAAGTTCATTCGCGTCCCTCACTATTCATCTTCTTTCGATTCTGGAGTATCCCATAACTCCACTTCGGATGATCTTTATAGTGAATTGGCGGTCTCGCCAATATTCTAATAAAGGGGTGAAACTCCTTTACAATTAGCATTGATTCACCAGAGATTTGTATGTATCCTCGGTTTAGATGCTAGTATCTTTGGTTATTCCAAACTTTTTCTCTTCAGATCAAATGTAGATTTACCCCAGAAAATCCACATCGATCTTACTCTTTATGTTATGGTTGACCCGGTTAAGGTTGCCCGCGATTTATATAAACTTATCCAGTTCCTTATTCTGTTGTTTAATCATCGGAGCTTCTCATTCCAACTTATCTTTAAATCAAAATTCTTTTTGATTTGAGTCCATCAAATTTGAATCTCTATCCTTGTTTTGAAAATTTATTCCTATATTTGGAAAAAAATCTAATAATATATATAAGTATAAATTTTCAGAATTTTATAATTAATTTAACCAGTTGTCAAGAGATAATAGTCTTTGATTTTATTTATGGTTTTGCAAACCATGGGCTTTGTCTCATATAAATAATTGAACTATAAACAATGGTTATAAATTAATTTGTAAACAGAAATGAATTTAAAACTAGAACTTGAGAATTCAATTCCCGATGGTTTCAAATCTTGTGTTTAAAGTTTTAAAAGGATATATTATTTAAATTATTTTCGAATAGAAATTCATTTCCAAAGAATTTCAAAGGTTTAAAAATCAGTGCTCTTCTCTTTTTTCGTTTGGAAATAATTTCGGTGATGACTGCAACATCATCGACATTCATTTTTGGGTTTCGAAGTGAAGAGACCATTCTGTAGTCTGGCTACAGTGTTAACTTGAGAATTTAATTGATTTGAATCAATAAAATATGAATTGATTTATAATATATAGATATATGATTTAAATTTGATTTGACATATTATGTGCATATATTTATTTATCTCTAAATGGTTTGAAGGGAATCAGAAATTCAATCCTTAAATTTTATCTTGTGGAATAATTTCAATTATAAAAAAAAGAAAATCAAAATTTTGAATAAATGATTCCAACTTGAGATAATTGAATTTGAAAATTTTATTGCATTTCAATATAACTTGCCTCGATTTCAGAAGTTAACAATGTAATTGGATAATATACAATATAAAAAGATTTTATAAATAAAATTTGAGTGGTTATAATAAATGTTATACACTTAAATTCTAGTTATGAAAAGATTAACAGAGGTAAATAGAAGAAAAGGGTAATGGAATAATTTACAAAATAAAATGAGGTTAAAGGAACTAAGAATAAATTTTAAGCAGTTGTAATAAGTGTAAACATATTTAACGTAGATGATAAAAATATATTGAGAGAAAAATAATAATTATAATTAGGAATAAAGAAGAAATTAATGTACTGAACACATTTTTGAGTATAACAAATGATTTTCAAACTTATGATTTTAGAAATTTTTATTTTAAGATAATTGGAAGATGAAGTAATGAAATTTGAAATAGTAAAATTTAACTTAAGTGAAATTAAATAGATGAAATCAATTATTAATTTAAAATTTATTTTGTATGGTTTAGATTAATGATTCTATTTTGAGTTTCAATTTAGTTTTCTTTCAGGTTGTTTCTATTTCCCTACCTTCTTCCTTTTTGAGGACGAAAAGTTCTGAGTGGGGGAGAGTGTAACAGCCCAAAGTTTTAACAGGTATTTTTCACTTTTAATTATAAAATTTTTTGGGTTTATTATATAAAAATCTAAATTTTGAATTGATTAAAACATTGCCCAAATTTTTAAATAAAAATAAGATTTCTGAAATTTTGACTTTGGTAAAGGATTAACTTTAATTGAAAATTTGGTTTATTTTGTTGAAATGGAAAATAACTTAATTTTAAGCAAAATCATGTTTAATTAAGAAATAAAATCTTTGCATACTTTTCTTTTGCTTAAATAAATTTTAAATTGGAATAAAATACTAATTTCCTTGACATTCAAAATTCACGTATAGCATTTTCATTCGTGTATAACTACCCACTTTCCTTTACTTCAATTTGTTTAATATGTATATAATATTTTTGACTCTTCCATAGAGCCATTAAATTTCATTTAAAGCTTGATTGAAATTAGCATGTAAACATTCCACCTTCCTTTTTGCTCTCCTAATTTAATAGAAACGTTATCCAAAAATTTCATAACCGTCCACGTTTAATTCTTGCCATTGTTTCCAAATCAATGGAAGTTTTTATTTATAAAACGCATTCAAAAAAATTCACGTATTTCCTTTGATTCGAGTGTAACTGTGGAATAAAATTTTCGACGACTTATAAATTATTCTTTGCTATTTTGTTTCACCTAAATTCCCGTAAACATATGCAAAACTTCCCTATTTAAATCTAAACTCGTGCACCCCTTTAATAATGAAAGAAATCATTTTCCTTTAACGTTCAAAATTTTGAATCCGGGCTTGCCATAAATTACGCACGCATTGAATTGTGCTTACCCACTTTAGCAACCTGAAGTTCACATATAAAAACCTTTGATTCACGTAGCCGTTCCAACAAATTATTTTTCTTACCAAAATTTTCCTCCCTGATTTAAGTTTAGCTCATTTATTCCTTGCATTTATAAACGCAATTACATAAACTCAAAACACCACACAATTTCTTGACCGGTTCAAAGTAATTGCTTGCCTATTCTTTCACCCCAAGTCATCGCAAGTTTCCATCTTTTAAATTAAACACGTTCAAAATTTCATGCTCCTTACCGTTTAAACATATTGTGCTTGCTGTTTCTTTCCCCTTAATTCACGCAATCTCCTCTGTTTAAAAATTTATGTGCACTGCAAATATTGTACCAATCAAATCAACGCATTTTCTTCCGTAATTTAACACGTACGAATGTTTACCAATAAAAAATAAAATAAAAATAAATAAATAAATTAGTGTATAAATAAGCTTTATAAAAAGGCGCGTTTTAATTTGCACATTTATACCCGTTTTGATTAATTTGGTGGTATAAATAGTATGTATTTAATGAATACTCTTTAAACATATATTTTCTGATATAAATACCAAATAAATAAGAAAACGTATAAAATTTAAATACGTTATTTTCTTTATATTTTGGGCGTAAATTTTTGCGTCTGCAGTACGCATTTTTAAAATTCGTACCGCAGATATAAATAAATAATTAGATCAGGATGCGTGCAATTCAAAGGTAAATGAATAATTTTCCTAGCCATTTAATGTCGTTTAATAGTTGGCCTTGAATTCGCGTAAATTTTACACACTTTTCTTTTGCTTCAAATTATTATTGGTATAAAACCTTTGAAAGCTATAACGTTTGAATACTTTTATTTCTTGCGTTTCTTGGATTAAATCATCAACGAAATTACCTCCTTTTAAATTCTAAGCATCACGTTTTTCCATATCGTTCACACTTTAATATTTCTTGCCATTTTATCTCACATGCCATAACTCACGCTTACCCATTGTATCGTTACTTTTTGAGTATAATCAACGCAGCTGCCCCGGAAATACTCTAACATGTCACAAATAATTAATTTGCATCTCATTTTACCTTGCCTTATTAACTTAAATCAGCGTAAGTTCCTCCTTGAAAAAAAATTATAACGTTCAAAATTTTTCCATTTAACTCTGGTTTATAGTAGGAATAAATGTTTTCCTGATCGTTTCTAGAATCATCTATTGCCTTTTCGCTTCACTAAAAAAAAAACGCAACGGGTATAATTGTTTTAAATTAAATGCTTACCTATAATCTCTCATCTAAATCAACGCACCACTGGTAAATGAACAACTCACGTATCATGGTTCCTTGCGTTTCATGCAAAGTTATTTCTTGCCTTTATCTAACGAGATTACATAAGTTCAAACATAATGGAATTTCCTAACCGTTCAGAATATAATTTGTCTATTTTCTCACGTCCATTAACGCAAGCTTTATCTTTATATACCAAACATGTTTGCATAAATTCCATCATTCACTGCATTTAGTTTCTCCTCTTTTTCCTTGCGTGCGTGAGAATCAGTAGCTTCAGGTAATGACTACAACTGTATTTCCTTCTTTTGTTTTTTTCCCATTGTTCTGTTCAAACTACTCCACCGCATGACAAACGCCTAACTTCCTTCTCCTCCTTTCCGATCTGGACGTGCATTGCCAAGCATCTCTGATGCAGTTTTAGCCTAGCACTTGAATATTTATCTTATCTCCACCTGTATATTGTTATCACTGCATACTTGTTTGAGTATAGGCGCACTTCAGTTTGAAGAAAAAAATATATAATATAAAAGGCATATGCCACCTAAGGTTAGCCCGGTCTAAAAAATTTCAGATAATTCCACTGCTTTGTTTATGCAAGAGTTCAGGGAAGAAGTATTTCCAGACCGTACGCGTTTTGTGTTGGTCACCTGTGTTTTAAATTATAGAACGTTACATATGAGGATATATGATATATCTAAGAACAGTATAAAGTTTGTTTTGATTTGGAGATTCTGATATTTTACTTGTTCTCTAACAAAGGAAAAAAAATAAAAATAAAAAGAAGAAAGGGAGAAAAAAAATTTGCATGCGCCACCTTTATGTTATCACTGCCGTGAACTGCATGTTGCCCACATAAGATTTGCCACCTTTTTATTAACACGTCATAATATTTTGTAAAAAGGGTAAAGAATAGAGTATAAATTTTTTTGTAAATTTTGATTTGAAAAAAATTAAATGGGCAGGCCGAGCTTTTGTTTTAATGGGTGAAGTCGTGCGGTGGAGTGGTCGAGCAATTTGAGTCAATTTCCATTTTATTTTAGCTCGTTCCAATTTTGTTTATTTAAAAATTGGCTTTTTGCGAAATTAGAATTCGCGTACTCAGTTTTATTTAGTTATCTTGTTTCAAGATCGAAATCAGTTTTCTGATCTTCTAATATTTGATCGTACTTTTTACGCTGTTTCGGTGTGGTTATCCTAGTTTTGACTCTAATCTTCAGCAGCGTAGAGGTGAGTATTTCTCACCCGACAAACGAACTTATAGATTTGTAAATTATTAACAAGTGAAATTGTAGAATGATTTTATTTTATATTTTAATTGCCTGTGATAAATTTATGATGTGTAAAAACCTCGTTATTAAATTTACCCATCATCAGTTATATTCTATACTGTTATATCATGTTGTTATACCGTTTATGTATTTACTGTTTATCTCTGCAAGTCCCCCTGTAGAATAGATTCGTTACGGGCTGAAATGATAGGCCTTGTAATAACCCGTATTTTGGAGTATCTATTAATTGATAATAATTGGGTTAATTAATAGAAATACTAAATTGTAAATTTAACAAATGAATCTAGTCGTAAATATTATGTTTGGATAAATATTTATTTGATCATATCTTAATATAATCACTTAAAATTGACAAAGTATTCTTTTAAAATAATAATAATAATAATAAGTAATGATGATTGTTTATATAAGTGAATTATTTAAATTAGACAAAATTGTTAATTTTCAAATCAATAATATTTATGTGTTATTTTAAGATAAATAGAGATAAAATAATAATAATAATAATAATATATCTTAAATATATGTTATATTGATCTGATCAAAAACATAAGTTATGTATAAATAAACGTTTATATAAATTCATATGTAAATTTACAAAAATCTAAAGCTTACTTATATAAAATAAATACACAATATATTCATGTGAATATTACATAATTACTTATTCATAGCTCAAATAAATTTGTAAATAAGAAAATAACATTTGTAAATTATTAACTAAACATTAAAGACACTTGTAAACTTTTCAATGTATGTTAAGACAAATGTAAAATAAATGGCTTATGTGTAATTTAATTAAGGCATTTAAGTGACAAGTGTCCTCAATTAAAATTTTAATTTCTTTAATCTTAATGAAACATAACACTTTATTCCTTTGTTTTCTTTTCTAAAACCAAACCAAAAGATGTTCTCAAACCTGGTAATGGAAACCAAAACAAATGCTACCTGAATTGAAATCAAATCTGAGTTCAAATTAAAAACCTGCAACAAAATGGAATCAAGTTCAACAAAATTTGAAGCATGCAAGAATCCAAACTTCATCAGCAAAGAAATCTGTGGCCATGTAGTGGATTTTCACCAACAAAACACTTCAGATTTCAGGAGCCTGGAAAATAAATAAAAGAAATAAAGAATTAGAAAACTGTCCTGCAAATTTTACAGCCAGGTGAGTAAACTAAAGCCTAAACTGTTTAGATCTGGTGCGTGCTAATAATGTTTGGAATGAATGATGAAGCATGAATGAAATTATGTTTGCAAGTTTAAAATATGGAAGTGTCAGGATGCATGACTGTATATACAACATAACACTATTTCTTTAATCATGAGAGTAACTGCACATTTAAAAAAAAAATTAAGCTTCTCTGTTGCATACAAGTGAGCAAACAATGTGTTTGAAATAAGTTCAAGTTTGTTCTTATCTTGGATGCAATGATAAATCGGTGCAATATTGAGGTAAATATAGTTTGAATGAATATAATTTATGAGTATAAAAGAGAAAAGAGCTATGCATGTCTGTATGTAATCTGTCTACTCTGTTTGAGTTACATCACTGATCAACTAAAAAAAAATTATACTATCACAAGAAATCAATATTAGACCATGATCATTTAAAAGAAAAGGCTGGAACTAATGTAATTTCATTTCCAAAAATGGTTTCAAGTAAAAGCATTTAGTAACTACTGTAAACTGGAAATCTCAGTAAATAAACATAAAAGGGGGAAAACTTGAATGGTGTAAAATAAACATTTACCCATATGAATGGGTTCATTGTTGGAAATGATGATTTTTGAATATGGTCTCGAGTTGTTTTGTAAGGTATCGAATGGGAATTTGGGAAGCAAACAGGAATTGGGTTTCCACCAAATTCCAGCGAACCAATGGGAGATGTGAATCGATTTTTTAGCCAGGGGTTGGCTGAAGGGGTGGCGAACTCTGGAAAAATGGGTTCGATTTTTTTTAGTGGTTTAGTTGACTGGTCGAGGTGATATTAGGGTTTAGCGTGGCATGTGGAAGGATGTCAGTTCGAGGGGAATGACGAGCTGCTCAAGGGAATGGAAGCATGTGGTACGGGGAAAGATGATGAAGGAGGGAACGGGGAGGGTCAAGTCATCATCTGGTGGTCGTTAACGTCTTAGTTGGTCGACGCGAGGTGATGTTGGGTGAATCGAATATTTCGAGTTAGTGGTAGGAAGGTGAATGGTAAAGGAAGGTGTGGCGTCGAGTCCCAGGCAGGTAGGCGTGATGGGATGGTCGCGAGTGACGCGTGGGGTTGGTCGGCGACTAGAGGCGATGAACTGCGACGATGTGCACGTGCACGTATATCCTCTAGTATCTGAATCTTGGCAGGGGTTTTAGCTTCGAGGTAGACGATGGGTTAACTCGATGTTCTCTTCGGGTTTTAGTATGATAGTTGGAGTTGTGCGTGGATAAGAGAACTAGCAGAAGGAGGAAGGGAAACTCGAAGTTGAGGGAAAGATAGCTCGGGAAAGTTTGCTTTGGAACCCGAAGTTATTGAAGGGTGGGATCGGGTATACTTTGTTGTTTGCAGGGTTTAGAATTGAAACCTGTTATGTGTTTTTTTTATGTTTAAGTTTAAGTGTAAACTAAAATTTGAACTAAGTTTAAACCTGAATTTAAATATTAATCCAAATAGTTTGAATCTGGGTTTTTGAAATAATTTGAATTCATAAATTTAAGTTGTGTTAAATAAAAACAGAAACCTGTTTTCTGTTTTAAAATTAAAAGTAAAGTTTTGAAACGTCAACTGGAAATGTAAACCAAGTTTAAATTATTAAGTGAGTAACCATACCTTTAAGCATTAATTAGTTTAATTACAAAGGAATGATTAAGGAATTAATTAAGGAAATAATTTACTTGATTGATAAATAATTAAGGATTAAAGATTAATTGTTTAAGATTAATTAATTTGTAATCAAGAAGATCATTAACTAGATTATTAATTAATGATTAGGGATTCATTAATCAAGTAATTAAGTATGATTAAGCTTAATTTAATCAAGTAGCTAAGATTTACTAATTAAGTAATTAGTGAGTAAGTAATTAAGCAATTAAAGGTTACTTAACTAATAATTAAGAAGTGCTTAACTTGTAATTAAGTAATTATTAATTAATAATTAGGGTTTTTATTAATTAATAAATAAAGAATAATTAATCCATAATTAGGATTAATTAAAAAGTTGTTAAGTGGTTGATTAATCAATAGTGATTAAGGATTAATCAAATGATAATTAAGGATTGAGTATCTGTTAATTAGGGATGTGTTAACAGTTAATTAAGGATCCTTAATTGATAAATAAAGGATAATTAGTCTGGGATTAGGGATTGATAAATTGATTGATTGAGTTAATCAAGGATGTGATTAATTAATTAAGGTTAGTAATTAATTAATGATTGTATAAGCAAGATTAAGTGATTAATTCTTACGAGTTAATTTTATTTAAGTAATTAAATTAATTGTGATATGAATTAATTTATGTTATAATGTGTCGGATGGTGATGATAATATGATTATCAATCAATTAGGAATTTGCTGTGTAAAATGTTATCCGATAATTAAAAGTTGAGTTGTATTTAATTGGATAACTTGGTTTTAAATGGCATTGGATTCGAAGAGACCGGAGTCGGGTATTAATATATACCCGAAACCACTTCGATTCTTTATAATTTGATGTGTAGAATCAATAGAAGGGAAGGGAATGATTAAAGTGAATTGGACCATTTAATCTAAATTTGGTACTTAGAAATTAAGGTGTGATGTAAGTAATGTTTATAACAGCTTGTGAAGTAGTAAATTAAGTCATGCTTTTGTATTCTTGTTAGATGGGTTTACTCACGCTGGTTTCCAGCCTGACCCGGGTGTTACTTTGATGTAATGCTCGGGTCAGACCGAGTATTACAGACTTGCAGGTAAGGACGTTCTGGAGCTCAGGAGGAGAGCTGAAGGTCAGGAACGTAGAGAGTGTTTATCTGCTGTGATATATATTGTTATTTATATGGGACAAGTTATTTTAAACTGTCCAGTGTTGTGAAATTGTTGTAACTCTGATGTATAAAGATAAGTGTAATGATATAGTTCTTCTTGTAAAACTATTGTTTATGTGATATTATATTTTATCCGCTGCGAATGTGAGATTGTGTGTTTCTTTTCTGTTCTTCTTCTATCTCTTTCTTCTTTCTCTTTCTTCTTTTCACTAACTATCCGAAAATTTCGGGATTGAAATTTTCGGGTCGTTACATTTGGTATTAGAGCTGAAGGTTAAGCTAGAACCTTGGCTCTGGTGGGATTACTCATTAAGGTTAGGGTAAGTGGTACCCTAGGATGAGTTGAGTGTGTATATATATGAGAGAGCGTACTTGTTATTTTCTTATATAAAGATTTTAAAAGATTTTATATAGGAATATATTTTGATATATAAAGCAATATATCTTTCTAACAAATAGTAAATAAATTAGTTGTTAAATTATTAAGTTAAATTAAGAAGTAAAAGAAATACAACCAAACTGAATTTAAATCTTTAATTTGGGAAAGGGTTCAGGATAAGGATAATCAGTTAATTTATGTAATTAATTAAACTTTATTTAATGAGATTAATTAATGGATAATAATTGGAAATGATAAATTAAGAGGAAGTTACTTAATGAGGTAACTAGAGGCAAGTAATTTAAAACAATTACTTAATGCAGGTAATTAAGAAATAAGTTAATTACCGAATGTGATTAATTGGAAATAATTAATGACATAATTAATTTAAAGAAACAATAAATAATATTATTTAATGCATTTGAATGAAATGGTCCTATTTCAAACAAGAGTTGTTTGAAAATTAAAAAGAAATTTGTTTTGAATTAAAACCAAAGGTGGTTTAAAAAAAATTTAAAAAAAAAACTTAGTATGTAAAAGAAATTAATATGTATATATGTGGATATACATAATATCAAAGGTGGTTTGAAATAAACTCTAAACGTTGAGTTTTGAATTTGGAATAAGAAGTGATACCCAAAGGTGATGAGCTTTTGAACTTAATAAGTGGGAAGATTATTTATGTGAAGTTTAAAATTTGAAAAGGAAGTTCAAACTGGGTAAGGTTGACTGGATCAAGTGAATTGAGTTTAACTTGGGAAAAAGTTAAATAAGTTGGAATGATCAACATGATTTGGAAATTTCAAGATGAAATTGGGGTTTAACTTGGAGAGTTAAATGGTTAATTTGAATTGGGAGTTTGTGTGGTCTCAAAATGGGTTTGAGATCTGGAATTTGGAAATTAATGGATGTTTTAAGATGAATTTGATGATATCATCTTATTGTTATTAATAATCATTAAATTGTGAATTGGATTTGTTTGAATGAATGAGAAGTGTGGTAATATATCCATTATAGAGATAATTTAAAATGGAATTTTGAGAATTTGACTCGAAATTAAATTGTTTAAAAGCTTTTAATAAAGGTTAACTAAAGAGTTAAACCAACCTTAGTAAATTTAACTCGAATTTATATAATTCGAGATGGTTTAAATCGGGAATTTGAATTGAAATTAGTTCAAATTGAATTTGATTTGAAGTAATTGAAATTGTGATTGAGGATGTATGAGTATAAGATTCAAATGGAAAATTTGAATTGGATTAATTGGATATAATTTGAAATTTGAGGTGGGTTCAATTTGAAATTAGTCCAATTTATTTGAATAATTTGGAATTGTAATTAAAATTGAATAGTTTTAAATTCAAATGGAATTTGAATTAAATTTGGAAGGAAATCAAGAATAATTCAACTTGATTTGGAAATGGAATTTGAAATTGGGATTAATTCAAGCTGGAGTTGAAATGGATTGGAATTGAAGTGGGTTCAATTGAATGGATATTAGTCCAAAGTGATTGGAATAACTTGGGATTGTAGTTGAAGTTGAATATGTTTAAAATCAAATGGAATTTGATTTAAATTTGAAAAGGAATTGAGAATTAATTCAAATTGAAATGAGAATAAATCAAGTCCAATGGAAATTGAAATTATTTAAAATAAAATTGGGTCAATTTAAATGGTAGAGGAATTTAAATTGAATTAATGAGTTTGGAGATTGGGAAGTGAGCAGTTTTGACTCTGGACTATTTTTAATATAAATTGTTTTAATATAAACCTATTTTCTAAGCTATTTATTATGTATACAACTTTTCTTTTAAAAGCCAAACTATCTTATATTTGTTTACAATTATTTTTGGAAGTGTTTAACAATTTTCCAACTATTTAATAAAATAATTACTATATTTCAACTATTTTACAAAACAAATTACTATCTTACTATTATTCTGAAATTATCTAAAATTTCTATAATTATTTTAACTATTTTATAACTATTTTACACCTATTTTACAAACTAGTAATTATTTTCCAACTACTTATCTATTATTATTATTATTTTAAAAAAATTTCAAGCTATTTTCTAAATAAACTGGACGGAGTTCAAACTATTATTGGTTAAATACCCAATCGAGATAAGAATTTAAGGAATAATCCAAATGTGGATTAAGGCAATTGTGAGTAAGTGAATGAAAATTTAAGTGAATGTGAATAGAAATGAAATCAATTTGGCTAATAACCAATTAAGATAAATACGTAGGGTGTACGTATGTTATTATATTCGCATAGTGATTTGATCCAGATTCGAGCACGGAATTTCGAGATAATTATATCGATCCGAGTAGGTTTTTTTCACTCGATTTTCGACGGCGAACCTGGATATGGATTGTTGATTGGTTCTGGATGTTCTTTATCATAGTTATGATTATGCAAGGAGAATGACGGTTTCTGATCAAGAAACCAGATCTGTGTCCGCACTAAGAAGTCGGGTGGACGATACTAGTTCGGAAGTGAAATTGTGTGGTCGAGTGAGCGATCAGATTGGTATAGCGTACGGATGATATGTGTACATCGTACGGATTTGAATAAAATTGATACTGGAAATTTGTGAATTAGAAATGTGAAATGGTTTTTGAAATAAAAATTATATTTTGCGAAGTATATGATGAAGCAAAGTGGAAAATTGAATATTTCTATGGTTGAAATTTTGTTTATGGAAGTAAGTGATTTGGTAACTGGTTTTGTAAAGAGTAATCAAATTTGAATATTTGATTTTGAGTAAACAAAGTAAATATCTTTGTTTTATAAAGTAAAACTTCCCTTGTTGAATCTTTTGCCAGAAGAAAAGGGTTTTTGAAAGTGTTTGAAGTATAAAAGGAGTTTTATACAAGTTTGAAAATGATCCAAAGTTTTAAAAATTATATATATCTGTGTATATATATATATATATATATATATATATATATGTAAAGGATCATATGAGGATTTTGGAAAAAGGTTTTGCGAACCTATGGATTTGGAAAGGCTTTTGATTTTTGGGTAAAATCGATATTGAATTTGGGAAGCCTAGTTTGAGAATTATCGATTTTGGAATTATCGATTTTGTGTAAAGGAGCTTTGTATGAGATCATACTAGGTGTATGATTGAAGATACTATATTTGTATAGTATAAAAATGTTTTGATGATGGCTCTGGGGAAAAAGGCGCTCCCGTGAAATGAACTTCTCAGGAGTACCACCGGGTGGTGCTGCCTTGAGCCCCAGGAGGGGTTCTAAAGTTGATCCTGTGAGGAGTCCGGACAAAACTAGTTCATGAGGATTATGAGTAGAGTATACCATAGCGAAAGTCGTGTGTACCGCTGAGAGCCGACAGTTACATGGACTTTTGCTGCGACGGCAACGTAACCCAGGATGTAACTGCGATCTATGGTATAACATAGCGAAAGTCGTGTGTGCCGCTGAGAGCCAACAGTCTGCGTTTGATTTTATATTGGTAGACTGCGACCTATGTAGGAGTGGAGATGTTTCATTTCGACAGCGAAAATCAGAGGCCGCTGAGAGCCTACAGTTACATGGACTTTTGCTGCGACGGCAACGTAACCATGGATGTAACTGTGATCTGTTGTGTGGGTTCCATGGCGTAATCGAGAGGCCGCGGAGAGCCTGCAGTTACATGGACTTTTGTTGTGACTGCAACGTAACCTTGGTATGTATCTGTGACCATGGAATGGGGGTGATGATTTTCAGAGCATTCTCACCAAAGATATATCCTCTATTTTCAAAAACTGTTTTCAATATTTTCAATAAAATTATTTTCAAGTATTTTCACTGGACGTTGAAAATGAGTCTGCTAAGTACTTATAGATTTTCAGTCTTACGCCTAATCAACGTATGACCGAATTTATGTAAGAACAAGGATGGACTGGTTGAAACATCAAGTTATAGAAAGTATTTTTATAAAATTATTTTGGTAGTATTACGGATTTAAAAAAAATGTTTTACAAATGATCAAAGAATATTTTAACTGGTTTTGAAATATTTATAAATCCTGGCTTCGATCCTTTTCGAGGACGAAAAGATTCAAAGGGGGGAGAAATGTAATAACCCGTATTTTGGAGTATCTATTAATTGATAATAATTGGGTTAATTAATAGAAATACTGAATTGTAAATTTAACAAATGAATCTAGTCGTAAATATTATGTTTGGATAAATATTTATTTGATCATATCTTAATATAATCACTTAAAATTGACAAAGTATTCTTTTAAAATAATAACAATAATAATAAGTAATGATGATTCTTTATATAAGTGAATTATTTAAATTAGACAAAATTGTTAATTTTCAAATCAATAATATTTATGTGTTATTTTAAGATAAATAGAGATAAAATAATAATAATAATAATAATAATATATCTTAAATATATGTTATATTGATCTGATCAAAAACATAAGTTATGTATAAATAAACGTTTATATAAATTCATATGTAAATTTACAAAAATCTAAAGCTTACTTATATAAAATAAATACACAATATATTCATGTGAATATTACATAATTACTTATTCATAGCTCAAATAAATTTGTAAATTAGAAAATAACATTTGTAAATTATTAACTAAACATTAAAGACACTTGTAAACTTTTCAATGTATGTTAAGACAAATGTAAAATAAATGGCTTATGTGTAATTTAATTAAGGCATTTAAGTGACAAGTGTCCTCAATTAAAATTTTAATTTCTTTAATCTTAATGAAACATAACACTTTATTCCTTTGTTTTCTTTTCTAAAACCAAACCAAAAGATGTTCTCAAACCTGGTAATGGAAACCAAAACAAATGCTACCTGAATTGAAATCAAACCTGAGTTCAAATTAAAAACCTGCAACAAAATGGAATCAAGTTCAACAAAATTTGAAGCATGCAAGAATCCAAACTTCATCAGCAAAGAAATCTGTGGGCATGTAGTGGATTTTCACCAACAAAACACTTCAGATTTCAGGAGCCTGGAAAATAAATAAAAGAAATAAAGAATTAGAAAACTGTCCTGCAAATTTTACAGCCAGGTGAGTAAACTAAAGCCTAAACTGTTTAGATCTGGTGCGTGCTAATAATGTTTGGAATGAATGATGAAGCATGAATGAAATTATGTTTGCAAGTTTAAAATATGGAAGTGTCAGGATGCATGACTGTATATACAACATAACACTATTTCTTTAATTATGAGAGTGACTGCACATTTTAAAAAAAAAAAATTTAAGCTTCTCTGTTGCATACAAGTGAGCAAACAATGTGTTTGAAATAGGTTCAAGTTTGTTCTTATCTTGGATGCAATGATAAATCGGTGCAATATTGAGGTAAATATAGTTTGAATGAATATAATTTATGAGTATAAAAGAGAAAAGAGCTATGCATGTCTGTATGTAATCTGTCTACTTTGTTTGAGTTACATCACTGATCAACTAAAAAAAAAAATTTATACTATCACAAGAAATCAATATGAGACCATGATCATTTAAAAGAAAAGGCTGGAACTAATGTAATTTCATTTCCAAAAATGGTTTCAAGTAAAAGCATTTAGTAACTGTTGTAAACTGGAAATCTCAGTAAATAAACATAAAAGGGGGAAAACTTGAATGGTGTAAAATAAACATTTACCTATATGAATGGGTTCATTGTTGGAAATGATGATTTTTGAATATGGTCTCGAGTTGTTTTGTAAGGTATCGAATGGGAATTAGGGAAGCAAACAGGAATTGGCTTCCCACCAAATTCCAGCGAACCAATGGGAGATGTGAATCGATTTTTTAGCCAGGGGTTGGCTGAAGGGGTGGCGAACTCTGGAAAAATGGGTTCGATTTTTTTTAGTGGTCTAGTTGACTGGTCGAGGTGATATTAGGGTTTAGCGTGGCATGTGGAAGGATCTCGGGTTGAGGGGAATGACGAGCTGCTCAAGGGAATGGAAGCATGCGGTATGGGGAAAGATGATGAAGGAGGGAACGGGGAGGCTCGAGTCATCATCTGGTGGTCTTTAACGTCTTAGTTGGTCGACGCGAGGTGATGTTGGGTGAATCGAATATTTCGAGTTAGTGGTAGGAAGGTGAATGGTAAAGGAAGGTGTGGCGTCGAGTCCCAGGCAGGTAGGCGTGATGGGATGGTCGCGAGTGACGCGTGGGGTTGGTCGGCGACTAGAGGCGATGAACTGCGACGATGTGCACGTGCACGTATATCCTCTGGTATCTGAATCTTGGCAGGGGTTTTAGCTTCGAGGTAGATGATGGGTTAACTCGATGTTCTCTTTGGGTTTTAGTATGGTAGTTGGAGCTTTGCGTGGATAAGAGAACTAGCAGAAGGAGGAAGGGAAACTCGAAGTTGAGGGAAAGATAGCTCGGGAAAGTTTGCTTTGGAACCCGAAGTTATTGAAGGGTGGGATCGGGTATACTTTGTTGTTTGCAGGGTTTAGAATTGAAACCTGTTATGTGTTTTTTTTATGTTTAAAAGTTAAGTTTAAGTGTAAACTAAAATTTGAACTAAGTTTAAACCTGAATTTAAATATTAATCCAAATAGTTTGAATCTGGGTTTTTGAAATAATTTGAATTCATAAATTTAAGTTGTGTTAAATAAAAACAGAAACCTGTTTTCTGTTTTAAAATTAAAAGTGAAGTTTTGAAACGTCAACTGGAAATGTAAACCAAGTTTAAATTATTAAGTGAGTAACCTTACCTTTAAGCATTAATTAGTTTAATTACAAAGGAATGATTAAGGAATTAATTAAGGAAATAATTTACTTGATTGATAAATAATTAAGGATTAAAGATTAATTGTTTAAGATTAATTAATTTGTAATTAAAAAGATCATTAACTAGATTATGAATTAATGATTAGGGATTCATTAATCAAGTAATTAAGTATGATTAAACTTAATTTAATCAAGTAGCTAAGATTTACTAATTAAGTTATTAGTGAGTAAGTAATTAAGCAATTAAAGGTTACTTAACTAATAATTAAGAAGTGCTTAACTTGTAATTAAGTAATTATTAATTAATAATTAGGGTTTTTATTAATTAATAAATAAAGAATAATTAATCCATAATTAGGATTAATTAAAAAGTTGTTAAGTGGTTGATTAATCAATAGTGATTAAGGATTAATCAAATGATAATTAAGGATTGAGTATCTGTTAATTAGGGATGTGTTAACATTTAATTAAGGATTCTTAATTGATAAATAAAGGATAATTAGTCTGGGATTAGGGATTGATAAATTGATTGATTGAGTTAATCAAGGATGTGATTAATTAATTAAGGTTAGTAATTAATTAATGATTGTATAAGCAAGATTAAGTGATTAATTCTTACGAATTAATTTTATTTAAGTAATTAAATTAATTGTGATATGAATTAATTTATGTTATGATGTGTCGGATGGGTGATGATAATGTGATTATCAATCAATTAGGAATTTGCTGTGTAAAATGTTATCCGATAATTAAAAGTTGAGTTGTATTTAATTGGATAACTTGGTTTTAAATGACATTGGATTCGAAGAGACCGGAGTCGGGTATTAATATATACCCGAAACCACTTCGATTCTTTATAATTTGATGTGTAGAATCAATAGAAGGGAAGGGAATGATTAAAGTGAATTGGACCATTTAATCTAAATTTGGTACTTAGAAATTAAGGTGTGATGTAAGTAATGTTTATAACAGCTTGTGAAGTAGTAAATTAAGTTACCCGGGTTTACATAAGTTGCATGCTTTTGTATTCTTGTTAGATGGGTTTACTCACGCTGGTTTCCAGCCTGACCCGGGTGTTACTTTGATGTAATGCTCGGGTCAGACCGAGTATTACAGACTTGCAGGTAAGGACGTTCTGGAGCTCAGGAGGAGAGCTGAAGGTCAGGAACGTAGAGAGTGTTTATCTGCTGTGATATATATTGTTATTTATATGGGACAAGTTATTTTAAACTGTCCAGTGTTGTGAAATTGTTGTAACTCTGATGTATAAAGATATAAGTGTAATGATATAGTTCTTCTTGTAAAACTATTGTTTACGTGATATTATATTTTATCCGCTGCGAATGTGAGATTGTGTGTTTCTTTTCGGTTCTTCTTCTATCTCTTTCTTCTTTTCACTAACTATTTGAAAATTTCGGGATCGAAATTTTCGGGTCGTTACATGCCTGAACGATATTTGTTATTATTTATTTATTTATTTGTTTATTATTTAACTTGGGATTGCGGGTTTGAAATGATAGAACCCGGATTTTTTTTATACGGATTGAAATGATATATTATCCATATCACTTGACATAGGTTAGAAAATATTATACAGACCCGTGGTTATATATATATATATATATATATATATATATTTTATGGAAATAGTAAATGTTTTTAAATTAGAATGTTATAATATTTTGTTTAAAAATTGGATTAAAATGATTCTTATAAGTATAGTGATATTATACAAGTTAAAGATGTAAATAAGTAAAGGTTAAGAATTTAAAGTATAAATTTTATTCTGCAAATTTTGATTTGGATAATAAAATAGAATTTAAGTTAAGAATCAAATATGATCTTTTGGTATAAATTTGAATATAAGAAAATAAATAAAGGGTTAAGTTGTCTTTGAATTAAATAGTTAAATAAAGTGAATACTTAAAATAGAAGTTGAAATATAACTAAATTTAGAAATGTAAAGTGGTTAGAATAAAGGTAAGTTAAGAAGTGGTAATTGAACTTAATTATTAAGTAAAATTTATAGAGAATTTTGCACTTGATTTAATAAGTAAAGTATAGAGAAGTTAGATATATATTTGAAAATTTTACTTTATAATTATCATAAATTATTGAGTAATTTAATGACTATTCCAAGGTGGGAAATATGATTATATAAGCTAAATTGGTTTAATTTAAGGTTTAATTATTATTGTAATTAAATTTGAGTCTACATTTTAATTTACTCAATTCTGTTGCAAAGGATACTGCCGCACTGTGCTAGTGATGTAGTAGATACAAATGAACTAAGGCTAAACCTTTGGGATTTATAGTGGATTTTGTAAGAATTATAACTTCACTTTTAAATAGTTTTAAATGTAGTATTTTGATTGAAACATAAAACTATTTTGAATTCTTTATAACTACGGGTAATAATAACGTTGGTTGTTAAAGAGACTGGGACCAGATATGGGCATATTCTCTGTCGATACCGAAAACCACTTTGACAACCGTGTACGCGATGGAGATTCCAGAATGAAGGAGGAAGTTGGTGAAGTTCACTTGAATTAGCTTACACTGTATAAGTATGTATGTCCTGACTCGAGTGTTTATGTTTTATTTTACGCTCGGATCAGCCTGAGTTTCAGTTTAGACTTCTCCTCCGGATCTTGGACTTCTACTGATCATCTCTTTTCAAGCTGCCATGAAGCTTCTGTTCAGTTCTTATTTAGGCTTTGTAATCAAGATAATCTAACACTGAGAGTTTCTGGGGAGATTTCAAACTAAATTTGGTTTAAGACTATGTGCTTTATACTTATGTTGAAACTATTGATAGTGGCTTCATGAACCACTAAGTTATTTTAAAATTCCGCTGTGAGTATTCTGATTCTGTGTTTTTGATTCTGCGATTATTTATTTACTGTATATTCTGAGATTTGCCAAATTTTATTTACAACGCGGTATCTTGAACAATTCAAGTCCGACATGTGCGGATGCGAATGGTTGAAAATACCGGGTTGTACATTCTCGACCCTCGAAAATCAACACAAAATACTCCACAGTATAATATGCTGACGATCGAGTGCCGGAAAAAACAGATTATTGAGGGAAAAGAAAGAAGAGAGAAGGAAGTTAATAATATCAGAATCTAACCATCGCAGCAGAATAAAAATATAATACATAACATCAGATCTTTACACAAAATGAAAACTATATTTGTTTTATATATTACATCATCAAACAAACAACATTTACCAGTCTGACAATTTCAAACAATCATGGCAGCGGATACAAACAAATACGGTAATACGTCTCGGACTCCAGCTCCTCTCCTAGGCTCCACAGCATCCTTTCCTGTAATCTATAATACTCGGTCTGACCTGAGCATTGTAATGAAATAATACCCGAGCCAGTCTGGAATACCAGCTGATAAAATACACCCAAATTTATTATTAAAGTTTCAAAAATCCTTTTGAAAATAAAAGCATCTCGTAAGACCTCGCCACAAATAAACATGTCGGGTTTTTACCTTACGATAGTTAAAACACTTTTTATAAAAATCCTCTGATATTATTATAGGGTCTACATACAAATACTTATTAAAATACCCGAAATTTTTACATGATTAAATTCCAGCTACTAGCCACAAAGTGGGTAATACAAACAAAACTCGTAAAAGGCTCGTAGGGAGAATGGATTTCCAACTAACGACTAGGCACTAGGGTACCACCTGTCATAGTACGTGGCCTAGATCAGCGTACTGAGGACCACTCCCGATCCCCTGCAACACAAGACCGAGACTACCCCTTACTGGATAATCCCGAGTAAGATCACCCCACGGTTAAGATCAGCAACAGCACCACTAAGCCGAATAAAAAGGAGCATCCAGACAGGGATGACCTTACCCTAATGGGTGCTACCCACATAGCCTTGCTGCGTATTCCTTGATTTTCAGTCATACCCGGTTGATGAGGCTTGGGGCGAAGCGTTACCTTTTTGAATGTTTCACTTAGAATGCCTATTGTCCACCTGACGATGTTCCGAAAGCATTCATCCATGCAAGCCCATCCCGGGTTCGAACGGAACCGAAAGCACTACTCCTACTACATCCATTTTGGAAATTTCCTCAGGATTAGTAGCGACTAGCTCTTGCACTTCACTGCTCCATCTTCGACTCCGAACTCGTTTTCCTACGAAAACATACAAACCAGATCGAAGTGGTTTTCGAGAAATTAATCCAGATCCCGGTCTCTTCGAAACTATCAACGCATTGGCCAATATTGATAGTCGGTGATTTAACTATCAATTAACATCCATAAGCATCCACCAACAATAAATAATTTCCCACATTATTTATTTTCTCAAAAATATCTTTGCAAGGTATATTTCCATTTTCGAACCCTTTTGAAAACAGTTTTCAAACCCTGCTATTCTCATGGAATAAATTCCCAAATCTTTACTTCCGCCGAAAACGTCCAAGTACCAATACTTAAGATTTAAAATAATTTAAATTCTTTATTCTTGAAAATACATTAAAATATTTATATTAAAACTACTTACATACTTAATTTAATATATATATATATATATTTCGAATAAAACTGCTTTATAAAATATAAACTATTTTCTTCAAAATAAAGTTAAGTCATACTAAATTTTTAAATAAAGTTTTGAAATCCTATACAAGTTCTTCAAATAAAACTCTTACCAAACTATCTTTACAATAAAACTAGTTGTAAAATATAAATATTAATGACCTTCTTTTAAAGCATATACCAATTAACCCTTTTAAAATAATTACTACTATAATTGATTTAGTAAATATTTACTTCTGAAATCTTTACAACTTAAATAATAATTTTCTTAAAAACACTCTTTTAAAATCAAATTTAAAAATTTTAACTTTTACTTGAAATCTGCTTTTAAAACGTACTTGGCTTTTCAGGGAACTACACTCCCATTTTCAAAATAAACCAAAGAATAATTTGGTAAATCCTACATGATTTACCTCAATTCAAATTTATATTTAAATCCCGTAAATTCCTCCAACACTTTAAAAATAAACCTTCTTTTTATTTTTAAACACATTTCTATTTCCTGGAATATCACTTTCAAAATACATGCTTCAAATATTTTAAATAAAGCTTCTGGAAATTGCTTAATTGAAAAAATACTTAAGGAAATATATAGAGATTTTCTAAGTAATTTAAGCCAATTTAACTTTTTAAAATAAAGTTATTAAATCAAATATTTATATTATAATTTCCTTTTGAAAACTAAGTACTACTTTACTTTTTAAAATAATTAAATCCCATAATTACTTAAATAAATGTTTACTTAAACTTTTAAACAATTAAAATAATATTTTTTTTCTAAAATATTCTAAAACACAATTTAAACTGCCCATTTATATTTTGAAAGCTTTTCTTCAAACATACTAAATTTCCATGAAAAAAATGCACTTTCCATCCTTTAAAGATAATCTCATCTTTACTTTTAAAACAATTATACCTTTCTTATAGAATTTCCCACCGAAATCAATATTTCCAAATTTATCCACTGATAAATATACCAATTTATTTACAAACCTAATTTATGAATTTCCGTTTCTCATTTCCATTCCAATCTCAGTTTTCAAAACCATTTACAAATTTCAACGCAATTCCTCGAATTTAATTTCCTTAAATTCATTACTTAAAATTCCTTTCATTTTCCTTTAATCTCAATTTATTTATTGATATTTTTTAAAATACCAAATTATATTTATCCAACCATAACACAGCATAACAAGATCCTAATCAATTTATCATAGGATATCAATGAGATATATCACAGAATATAAATAAAAATTTCTATTTGTGAGGAATCCGGTTGGATCCCTCCAACCTGTTTTCCTACATCCATAGATATCAGCACAACCAATAAATATCGATTCAATCAGATAATAATTATCATATTCATTTAAACAACCAATCAAACATTTGAATATTAGCTATTTAAATTAACTGGTATCCAGATGTGAGTGAGATTAACTCACCTTGAATTTTCGACGAGCGTTCAAATTTTAAATTAAATCAAACGACGTTCGAGTTAACCTAATTTTTTTACTTGCTCAGAATGATCCCAGAATTGCTCCATTGTGTAGTACTCATCGCTGTGATTCCGGCGCTACCAAATTCGTCGAAATCAAACCAAGTATGCACAAGATATGAAATTTATAAGTTTCAATTACCAATTTAAAGCAATTTTTTTTTCATTATACCATACAAAACAGGCCGCGTCTTCTTCTTCTTCGCACGCGACATCGGTTTTAGCGAACCCAAAAATGCTTCCCAAATTGAAAATCGCGACCCTCTCTGATGTCGTTTGCCTCGATCAGAGGCTACCACTCCGAAGCTCAACGCCACCTCGACCTCCACCCAGAACGCGCGCGAACTTGGTCGCCTCTATCACCCCAAAATCGAGCACGAATGCACGTGCTTCCCGACAGAATTCTGGCCATCTCCTCGAGCTTCACGCTGACCCACCTTACGGATGTGAAGCCGACGCCGTGCTCTTCGATCTTCATGTTGGAAGTTTTCGAAATTATTGCGTAGATTGATCGAAAATTTGAGATAAAAGTCGAAGGGTTTTGGCCATTGAATGGTATAGAGTGTCGGCCGCTGAATAAAATTAGGGTTTCAGCCCCGTAAACGTATATATATACGTATAACCCAATTATTTTATTATTAAATTCACTTTTAAACAACTTTCTCAAACGATCTCCAAACAGCGCGTGCCGACAGGCGATTATAAGGTTTTACCTGCATTTCAAACACAATGGAACATGTTTCGGAAGCTAATTCGATCATATGCGCGAGTTACGGAAATAAACAATCAATTCTTAATTAAATCGATTAAAGTAGTTTCTATGCGTTTTGAGCTGCCAGGGTCAAACGACAACTCCGATTGCTACAAAAATTGAAACCCGATAATAACTAACTATTACGGATCCAATGAAACTAGTTTCATCGAATTCCGAGGCCGTGCCCCGGAAGGCTATTTTAACTCGTCGATTAATTCGAGCGATCTTCAAAATCGTCGAAATCACTTAAAATTTCACCTTTAAAATTTTATTAACTCTATTATAAATCATATAGAATTTATATTCACATTAGACATCATTCTGATTTAGTTTAAATCAAAATCTGATTATTCACATTATTATATTATTAAAGTCCATTATTAAATTAATATAAAATTCCAAATTTTAAACCTATCGACTTTTGATTCCATCCAAAAGTCCAACATCATTATTTAAATCCAAATAGACTTAAAATAAATTTTATAATCTATTATTATATCTATTTACACCCAGATTCACGAATTATCCCAATTCCAAGTATTTAAATTATTATTATTATTCAAATCCAATTTAATAGCCATATTTGATATTTAACTAATTATATTGATTAAACCAAAATCTTCTTACTTCATAATTAATTCAAAACCCACATTTAACATTTAAAATGAATTAAATGTTCAAAATTAACGACTAGAATTTCTGGGTCGTTACATTCTTTCCCCCTTATAAAAATTTCGTCCCCGGAATTTGCTAAGGTAGAAGAATGCTCCAAACCCAATAGCAAAACCCACTTAGTGAAAATATCAAGTTCACTTTGCCTAAACTCTTTAGTTTCAAATCAAACCTGCTAGTTTCGATTCCTATTCCAACGTCCTTTTACTTTAATTTTAATTTGTAATCAAATTGTCGTTAACGAAACGTTTTCAAAAAATTTCAAAATTTTTCTAACTCGCAAAATTTCCGAAATTTTTTAGTAGAGTCTCCCTTGTACGGAGGAGCTTTTGCAATATCAAAATAGATATAAATATATATACATCGACCCACATGGTCGGAAAACCAAATATATCATAATATATATATATATATATATATATATATATATATATCATTTTTCCAATTTTATTACGTAGGCGTACCTTTTATTCGCATTTTAAAAGTAAGCGACTAATTATATTGCATATACGCGCTCCAACCCTATCGATTGCCTCCCGTATCTGTACTTACTTAAACAAACACATGAATTTTCAATAATATGAGAATTTATTAACATTCTATTCATTAAACTAGCCAAACACATCAATTACATAGTTTAAACAAATAAGCTTCATAATTTAACATGTTAACCATATTTTATCAGCAATCCAAAATTTTCAATCACCATTTTAATTTCCTGACAAATCCAAACTTCATTTTTAATCTCCTCGAATGATTTAAATTCAAGTTTACTTTTTACAATTCATATTTACTACAACCAATTCACTCTCTCTTCAATATGATTAACATATGTTTTACTTACATCAATTTATTCCAATCCAATTCCAAATTGATTCACAATCAAAATCTTATTTTCAATTTGATACCTTTGCATTTCTTTTATGACCTTCTTTCAATTTTATGCAAAACACTTAATTATATTACACTTATTCCTATTTATTTAAAAACTAATTCTGTTTACTTCACTTAATTCATTCACTTCTTTAAACCAATTCAATTCCATTTACAACAAAACGTCCCATTTCTTTGCAAATTTGATGTTATTCAAGTAAATAAACTTTTCTAACTTATACCATTTAAAATCAGTTCCAACATGAATTTATATTGGAATTATTCATACCCCAAACAAATTTCTACTTCATTACAAATATTAAACCAAATCCTGATTCTCACATTCCAAATTCATTATCCAACTTAAGTTTATATTAATATCATTCAATTCTGGATTATTTACAACTCACACATTCTTATTTCATCACAATAATTAATTAAAATCCTCTCACTTGGATTCAAATTTTATTATCTAAACCAATTTCATTCAAAACCATTTATAAAGCTCGATCACAATCATTTTCCAATTTGCTTAAGTTATTTCAATAACAAATAACTCCATTTCTTCTCATCTTAATCTTATTTCCATTTTAATTTGATTTTTATTCAATCAAATTCCAATCTATTTACAAATTTTAATTCAATTTGTTTACTTACTCAATCCATTTGAAATTTTGATTCACCTTCTCAATTCATTTACCATTTCCAATTATCTTATACCCAAACTGAATTTTACTTGCATTTTGGACCATTTCCATTTTAACCCAACTTCCTTTCATTCGACAATATTCACATCATAATTAATTCATTTACCGTATATGTCGAATTTCATTTAATTTAGTTTACGCTAAATTCATCTCCAACACTCCAACAACTCCATTTGCATTTAGTTGAGTGAGCATTTACTTCATTCAATATCATTTATAACACAACTGAATTTTGATTTTAATTAAATCCAATTTCATCTCAATTCCATTTAATCGAAGTTAAATCCAATTCGATCCAATTTTATTTCTCCATTCAATTAAAAAATTTACTTTCTAATATATAAGTTTTAAATTTTTTTACAAACTTAAGTCCATTCACATCTTATATTTTTTTTCTTTGCCTTATCACATTTAACATCCATTTAGAATTTAAATTTTGAATTTACCATACCATTCAACCATTTTATTTTGGTTTTACAATTTCCATTTCCTAATCTTAAGTTCACCAACTCATTTATCTAAAAGCTTATATTGCTCGTTTTAATACAATTACATCTTACAATCACAATTCTAGATTATGTGTATATATATACACCGCTTAATAGCTTAAGGATATAAATTTTCATTACACAATTATAGTCATTTTACATTTCAACTTTATATCCAATTTAATTCAATTCCATTTCCAATTTTATTTTTACTTATCTCAAGTTAAATTCAAATATATTATATTCACTTCAATATATTTTATTCACTTCCATTTACTCCAATTAAATTTTAATTCCAAGATAAAAAAATTCAATTTTCTTCTTAATTAGATCAACTTCACTTTAAAAGTTCAATAGTTGATTCATCCAAAAATTTCACATTATTTAAGTAGAATTTTCCAGAATTCAATTGCTCGGTTTTATTTCAAAACCATTTTAAAATAATAATCGACACATACCCACTTGGTATATCAATTCAAATCTTCGGATTTCAAAATACTTGGTTTTACCAAACAAATTTCCCTTTTGAAATTTCTAAATCACTTGTATACCCAAAAAGTCCAAAGAAATATCATAACCAATCTCCCCGGAAGCAATCCATCACTTTAGAAACTCGAAAATGAATTATGATGATGTTGCCATCATCATCAGGATTATTTTCTAGCGACTGAAATGAGTTCAGTGCTTCCTTACTTCCACAAATTCCTTTCAAAACAATTTCCATTCAAAAATATTTCCCAAAATAATACTCCATCATTGCCTTCAAACACTTTGGAAAACATTTCCAAGATTTTAAATTCTCAAACCTTTTTGTTTTAAAATTCAATTAAAATCCTTTTTAAAATTTACGGGATTTATATTCTGGTTTAATTCAAATTTAAGTTATACTTTTTTTTGGATAAGTTATACTTATCGAATTCTATTTGGTTATAACCATTTCAAATTTTAGATTCTTATATTTGATTATAATATCAACAACCAAACATCCAAATATATATAATAATATCAGAAAATTATTTCTTTTATATTGAAATATAATTTTGTGTAAAATTATTTCATTTACCCTCTTTAAAAGAAATACCATGTCGGTTTATCTTGTTTAAGAGTTTAGAAACCCTTATCGATACAGTTGTACTTCCCGCACCGACCGGAATTCATAAACACTCAACCGATAAGTCAACACAGTATAAAAACAGTTTTTATATTCACTAAGAAATACACGCTCATAGCTATTAATACACTCAACTCATCATAGAGTACTATTGACTTTGTTTAATGAGTAATTTCCCCACCAAAGCCTAAGTTATCGCCAACCTAAGCTCTGATACCACTATCACGACCCGCCTTTCTCGACCCTCGAAAATCAACACAAAATACTCCACAGTATAATATGCTGATGATTGAGTGCCGGAAAAGACAGATTGTTGAGGGAAAAGAAAGAAGATATAAGAGAGAAGGAACTAAACAATATCATAATCTCACCATCGCAGCGGAATAAAAATATAATACATAATATCAGATCTTTACACAAAATGAAAACTATATCTATTTTATATATTATATCCTCAGAGTATCACAAACAAACAACATTTACCAGTCTGACAATTTCAACAATCACAACAACGGATATAAACAAATACGGTAATACATCTCGGACTCCAGCTCCTCTCCCGGGCTCTACAACATCCTTTCCTATAATCTATAATACTCGGTCTGACCCTAGCATTATAATGAAATAACACCCGAGTCAGTCTGGATTACCAGCCGATAAAATACACCCAAATTGATTATTAAAGTTTCAAAAATCCTTTTGAAAATAAAAGCATCTCGTAATACCTCGCCACAAATAAACGTGTCGGGTTTTTACCTTACGATAGCTAAAACACTTCTAATAAAAATCCTCTGATATTATAATAGGGTCTACATACAAATACTTATTAAAATAGCCGAAACTGCTACATGATTAAATTCTAGCTACTAGCCACAAAGTGGGTAATACAAACAAAACTCGTAAAAGGCTCGTAGGGAGAATGGATTTCCAACTAATGACTAGGCACTGGGTACCACCTGTCACAGTACGTGGCCTAGATCAGCGTACCGAGGACAACTCCCGATCACCTGCAACACAAGACCAGGACTACCCCTTACTGGATAATCTCGAGTAAGATCACCCCACGGTTGGGATCAGCAACCGCACCACTAAGCCGAATAAAAAGGGACATGTAACGACCCGCCTTTTTGGACAGTTTAAACCGACGATCAAATACACATGTCGATTCCAAACCATTCAAAAGGGCAGATGGTTATTGGGGTAAATAAGAAAAGAAAAGAAAGAGAAATAAAGGAAATGAAACAACACAGAATCTCGCGGCGGAATGATAAAATATAATAGTCAAATAAACAGTTCATGAAGTTGTTTACTATACTTTAACAATTATTTATACAACATTTATCAGAGTTATACATATACAACAGAACAATTAAAATAATGCAGCAGATAGCATGATGCAAGGGTAATAATAGTAATAGTATACCAAATCCTCGTCTTCATCCTCCAGAATAGATCTTCAAAAATCTGAAAAAAACTCAGGACTGACCCGGGCGTAATGAAAAGACAAAACACTCGAGTCAGGACTAAAACATCCTTATGAAAGTTAAATCAATCGTAAATAAATATGAGTGTGACGGCGTCAGAGATGTTTACGGGGTTTGACATCTCCTATCCAGTGTCAACGTGCGTGCAATAACTTAAGAGATGTTACGGGATTTTCCATCTCTTAAGGATCCGTTAAACTATCTACTATGTAGTACAATACGCTAAGTAGATAATGCCTATCAGTAATATAAAGTATCAAAATAGCTTTAAGGCGTTACCATAATCCCCCTTAACACATTTTTATAATGCCATAGACTATACAGCACCGTAAGCCCCACCGTAAACTGGTGGTTATCAGAGGGTACCCCATAGGTATAACACAAAACATAACGTAGTGGTCACGAATAGGATAATCAGTATGACAAGGTACATGAGGCGATACCATCTAGGATACTTGTAATGGCCCGATATTTTCAACCATTCGCATCCGCACATGTCGGACTTGAATTGTTCAAAATACCGCATCGTAAATAAATTTTTGGCAAAACTTAGAATATGCAGTAAATAAATCACAGAATCACAGACACAGATATCAGAAATCTCGCAGCGGAATTTAAAAATACTTAGTGGTTCATGAAGCCACTTATAAACAGTCTCAAAAAAAAAATTAACATAGACTTTAATCTCAAATATAGTTTAAGTCATCAAATAGAAAAATCCAAATATCCACTAGTCTTGATTTCAAAATAAGATAACGGGCTGAAGTTTTGCCGGTAGCTTGAAAGATCTACAGAAGTCCTAGCTCCGGAAAGAAAGCTGAACTGCAACTCAGGCTGACCCGAGCGTAAAATAAAACATAAACACTCGAGTCAGGACATACATACTTATATAGTGTAAGCTAATTCAAGTGTACTGTAATATAGAGCAAGTAACTTAAAGGATGCTTGGGACCGCCCATCCTCTAAGGATCTGTTAAACTATTTACTATGTAGTAATATTCGCTATTATAATAATGTCTATTAGTAAAATAAACTTACTTTTAAATAGCGTTAAGGCTTTACATTTTCCACCTTAACATGTAATAGTCCCAGTAGTCCATCCAATATCATAGTCCCTCCTGATCGGGAAGCCACCAGAGGATACCACACGGGCTACGGGAGAAAACCAAACTCGTACAAGGCTCGCTATGGTAGGTGACACGGCACAACTAGGCAATGCCAGGGTAGATATACCAATTACGCTTCCGGACCGATGGAAACGCGTAGCCGCAGCTACCGCCCACCTCGAACAACACTCCCAAATCAAAGGTGCGCACCAAAACAATCACAAAAGTAATAGAATGGCATAGAAGAAGTGCATCCGATCAGAGGTGCTACCTCATTAATCCGTCGATCGCTCCTGTTTTAGCCACCTTATGCCAACTCACGGGAGTCGGGTCCACGTATTTACCTTACAGGAAACGCCGCCACCATCCTACTTCATTCTGGAATCTCCACCGCGTACACGGTTGGTAAAGTGGTTTTCGGTATCGACAGAAAGTATGCCAGATATCCGATCCCGGTCTCTTTAACAACCAAACGTTATTATAACCCGTGGTTACAGCTTTTAAAATGGTATTTATACTTTACAAATCAAAATATATTTCAAATACTACAATATCAAAATATTGTTTTAAACATTGGTCATTTTATAATATACCATTTAAATCTATTCAATTTATTTAGGAATTGATTGCCTTTTTCTCACCTTTTTAAAATTAAATTCTTCTATTTAAAACCATTCAAAGTCAATTCCTTATTTTTATTAATTACATATTAACTTCCAAAATTTAAACCCATTTCCCCAAAGATTATTTCCATAAATTTATTTTTAAATAATCAAAATCCCAGTTTCTGTAGCACTTATGAAATGCTACCTAAAGTCTATAGGTTAAAACAGTTCATTTATAAAAGACAGCATTTAAGTGCTGTAATAGACTATTAACTTAACCATCAAGTTTTAAATTCCCAAATATAACTTTTTATCAATTATTTACTTAACTGAGACCTTATTTTTAACAAAATTCAGAAATTCCCAAAATAAGTTATATTCCAAAATTTATTTAAACATTTATTTATTTATTTAACATTTTTAACCCATTCAAAATCATTATAAATCTTATAAAAATCCTTTAAATATATTTAAACCAGAATATTATAAACTTCCATTTTAAAATAAATTTAAAATATTTCAGAAAAACATTATATAAACCACGGGTCTGTATATAGTTTTCTAGCCTAGGTCAAGTGATACGGATTTATATCATTTCAATCCGCAATTTACAAAACCCCGGGTTCTATCATTTCAAACCCGCAATCCCAAGTTAACAAATCAAATTTAAACAATTAAATAAATATATGGATAATAATTGTCGTTCAGGCCTATCATTTCAGCCTATAACGATCTCAATTTACAAGGAACTTGCAGTGATGATTTAACAGTAAATAAGCATTAAATAATATAACTACAACTATATTACAACAGATAAACAACTGATGAGGCATCAATTTAAAATGGAGTTTAACCTCATAGGTTATTACAGACAGATGACATTTAATAAATAATTTACAAATACACGTGCGATAATTCACAGAAATATAGGTATGTTTGTCTGGTGAGAAATACTCACCTTAAAGCTGCAGAAAAATAGATTCAAACAATTGTATCACTTGATAAAGAAACGTACAAACGGCACGATCAGATTTCCGCGGATGCAACGTCTTGATTCAAATCTATAACAAGATCCAAATAAACCAAATACGCGACTTTAAAAATTTTGGTCAAAGCAAAATTTTCGAAACAACTGGAACGAATGGAATTCACTTGACTCGACCACTCCACCACACAGCTAGACTACGTTCTCAAGGTTCGGTTCAAAATTGCACGTTACTTACTTTCACCCTTTTTTTTCTACAAGTGGCGAAAACACTTAAAATCTTAATCTAATTTCTCGGCATCATAAAAGAATTTTATGCGCATAACGTTGATAATACATATACACTCACAATACTAATTAAATGAATACTTCTTCACTAGTACAAAAAACCCTCCTACAGCCGATTCTTATATTTGCTTATTCAACTATTATTATTAAAAAAAATTTCCTTCTCTAACTACTGTTGCAACCCTAGCTTATTACAAAATCCAACTACATGCTCGCCTCACTGTGTTTTCATACTTCAAAATACAAAGTGAATTTGCAACCTAGTTTGGACATTTATGACCCACACGTGTACTTTCTCCTCCATTCACATATTTTTTTTTCTACTCTATTATATTTTGGGTAAATTTTAAATTTTATTTATAAAATAAATTGGTCAAATTCACTACTGAAAATCTTTAAGGATGGCTAGATGACATAAAACTTTAGTTATCAGTTTATGAAAAATTTTCATGCAATTTATTTGGAGGAGAGGCTGACATCAGTGGTAAAAGAGGAGGGTAAGGATCTAGTGGTGAAGGAGGAGTCATAGCCTATGGTGGTGGAGTTTCAAGCCTTTGTGTGAACAAGAAAAGGAAATAAAGAAGAAGAAAGCAAAGGAGGAAGAAGGAAAAATATAAACATAGGCCATACCTGATGAAGCTTTGCACGCAAGCAACCGGAGAAAAAAAATAAAGAAATTTTTCATGAATGAATTTGTGGTGTGGGTTTTGGTTTATATAAGGGACGGGTTGCGTGAATTTAGATAGGCACAAAGTCAATTTGTTTTGATTGAAATTTAAAAAAAAAACGAAAAGTAGATATTTTTTTCAAATTTTCTTCTCTCATTTACTTGCGTACGTGCACTAGAATTGTGGAGATAAACTTGCGGTATTTAGGAAAGTATTTAATTCCTTTGATTGAAATTAAGAAAATGTTAATCAATTTATTCTTGCCCTTGGAATTAGAAATCTGGACGTGCTTATAAATGGGAAGAACTAACTGTTGATATTTAAGAAATAGCAATGCTATTTATTTGCTTGGATGCTACTTTAATAAAAGATTTTATACTAAATATTAGTTGCATGCTATATTTTTTTTTGCAAGAAATCTTATTTGCCTATAAACGGCAAATCTAGGGACGCGCATAGTTTTTAGGAGCTATATATTTTCGTTACTTTGTACGCAAGGAAAAACTAAGATGCGAAATCAAAGCATGCGAATTTTATGGTCAAGGAATCGTTTGTTTGCAAATCAATATGTAGAGAAAACGGCAAGTGATGAATAGATGGCATTGATTTAAAAAGAAACTCCCATATTTTATACCAAATTTAAAATGTTTGAATGCGTTGATTTTATCCTTTTTGTTTGAACGTGTTATAAAATAGGAAGCTGCATGATTTATTTCTTTTGAGATTAAGTAAAATTTTCTCTACAGGTAGGAAATAAATTTTGCTTTCCTTGAATATTTATTACAAGAAGCATGCGTTGAATTACAGGGAAAGACCCAAAAGTTGGAAGCAGCTAATTTAGCAGTGAGTTGCAAGATTTTTGCATGCGGAGATCAATGGAAAAGAAAAAGGTAAGCAATAACTTTCGTTCGAAAAGTAAAACGGCAAGTGGATCTTGAAATAAATGATGTCAATGCATAATAAAAGGATGCGTGGGTTTTATCACTTGAATTACGGTAGAAAAATAATTGAACGCTCCAAACGTGTTGCATAAATCAAGGAGGTAAACTGGTTAAGAAATATTAAAATCAGCTGAAGGTTACAAAATTTTTGGGAACAAAATAGGTAGACACTATTTTCGAATGAATAGGGAATTGCATGGTTTAATTCTTTGAGTTTAAGTAATATGTTTCTAAAGGCAAGTAAGATTTTTTTTTTTTTTGTAATATATGGATAAGGCTTTAATTTCAATAAATGGAATATGGAAAAATATTTTATACGTTACATAATTTAGCAGAAAATAAATCTTGCGTTACTAACTGAGGGGAAATAAAACGGCATGCATTATCAAGTGTAAATGGCAAGAAATATAAATTGAAATTTAGCGCGTTATTATAAGGGAAGGACGAGCGAGATTAAAGGTGAATGTAAATCTGCATGAGATCCTATTTGATTTTGTTCATGAATTATAAGCGAAATCTAAGGTGGAGAAACGGTCAAGCAAATATTAAGGAAATAAATGTTTTACCCACTGCATTACTTCAAACGTGCTTTATATATATATATATATAACTTTTAAACAAAAAGAATCTTGCAAAAATTTAGGCACAAGAATAAGCAAATAAATTAATTGCTGTTGATTTATAAAGAAACAGTAAAATACAATTGGTAAAGATTTTATACCAAACTTAAAAACCAATGAAGGCTATGAAAATGTAACGTTGGCTATAGAAATCCTCTACTGATTTTATTTACTCATATATATATATATATATATATATATATATATATATATATATATTCCGGTATGAATTTTAAAATGCGTAGAATCAACGCAATAATATACCCCCAAAGTAACGCTTTTAAATTAATACGTTTCTCTATTATATCCGTTATTTTATACCATTAAATATCATACCCTTTTAAGAGCGAAATTTAGCAGTCTATAAATACACTGAATTCTTAAAAGTTATAACCTAACTAAAATTTTATTCGTTTTCATTCTTCGTATTTACTTATTACTATTTCTATGAATTCATAAATAAATCTTACTATACAAAATTCAATTTTTATTAAAATCCCAATTTGGAGTTATCCTTTAACATGGTTAAAAATTTCAGAAACCTTCATTTATTCTTAGCAATTTGGGAAATGATTTAAACCAATTAAAAATATTAATTAAAATAAGTATATTAAAATAAATTTCAAGGTTTTAAATAAATAAAAGAAATAAATGCTAGTTAAAAACTAGGGCTGTTACACTTAGTAGTTGCGTGATCCGGACTGATGTTGAGCATAGCCAGCAGCTACCCCAACACCGCGAAACAACACTCCCAAATCAAGGGGTGCACCCAAATCGCATCACAAATGTAATAGATATGGTATCGAAGAAGTGTGTCCGCTAGAGGTGGCGAACCTCAATGGCCCGGCGCGGCTACTGTTTTAGTCATGTCAGGGGTCATCCAATATCGTTCTCTTTCTTCAGTCAACGCGTTCACCAAACCATCCACTTCATTCTGGATCAACACTCCGCGCATAATAGTTATTAAAGTGGTTTTCGGTATCAACAGAGGGTATGTCCATATCCGATCCCGGTCTCTTTAATAACTACGTATTATTACACCGTTAGCTCTTTTACATTTCAAATCGATTCATAATTGATATCAAAATATCATATTCGCTTCAAAAATCAAATCCATTTCAAATATCATCATATCTATTAAAATGTAAGATTCCGTTTCAAAAACCATTTTTCGCATCAATATCTCATTTCGATTTCGAAATCATTTCGAAATTCAATTTAAGTTGTAACTTCATTTAGCCCAATTCGTATTCAAATTCAAGATTTAAACATAAACGTTTCACCTTATTAACCAGCTTGAAAATTTTAGAAAATAGTTTAAGTAGTTTAAAATTAGTTTTAAATAATTAAAATCGTTAAAATACTTAAAATTTTAAAATGGACTTAAAATAGATAAGTTTGTTTAAAATAATTTAAATTGGGTTAAGTAGATTTAAAATAGATTAAAATAGTTTAAGTATTCAAAAATGGTTTATATAACTAAGCAATTTGGAAAACAAAATAAAACAGCTTCAAAACCGAACCATTTCAATTATAACTTCCCAATTCAAATCAATTTAAATTTTCATTCTACCGATTAAATTTCGATTTCAATTCAAATCAATGTCAACTTTGACTTCAAATTAATTCAATTTTACATTCACCTTCAATTTATTCAATTTCAATTTATATCGATTTTTAGCTTGATTTTTCAAAATATCAAATTTTAACACTTAACAAAATTATCCTTCAATATTCAAAGTTAAATCCCAATTACAAATATGATTCAATTTCAAGCTCAATTTCAAAATATCATTTTATATCGCTTTTACTTAGTAATATTCAAAGCTCGAATTTAGGTTAAATCTTTAAACAAATCAATTTTCGAAATTCAATCATATCCCGATTTTAAATTCCAAAGTCTCCACTTTAATTATTTAACAATTTCTTTAACCATAATTTATTTCAACATTCCAAACTCAATTTTTCGACAATTCGATTTCTATAAATTTACTTCTATTTATAACTTTTAAATCAAAACATTTAAATAAATTTCAAATCGACGATTTTTTTAAAATTATTAATTTAGCCAATTCGGTGTCCGTATATAATTTTCTATCCTATGGCCAAGTAATTACTTATTTCAATTAAATGCCAGGGATGAATATATATCTCTTAAATCAATCATAGTGTCATATGTATGCATAATAGGTTATATATAAGCTATAAACATCCAAACATCCAAATATCAACCAATAGCATCCATCGAAATACATCATCCAATAGGCCATACAATTCATGGCAATTTCATAGTTATCGATGTCAGGTAATTAAATCGCAATTCAATTTCAATTTCAATTTAACTGTCAATTTATTTTCAACGGTAAATTCAACGACAAGCTATATGACAATTAAATTCTATCAAACAACGACAAATTAAAATCATAACACTTCAAAATGTCAAATTTAACTAGCATAAAGATATTTAGTACGTTGTGAGCGTTATAAAACGCTCACCTTGATTTTCATGATTTTAAATTAAATCGAACGACGTTCGATTTAACCCAAAATTTTCTCTAGCTCCAAACGATTCCAATCCAATTCCATAGCGTAGTGCTCGGCAATACGAACACAACGCAACTTGTTTCGTGCGTTTTCGACCTCGTATGAAAAAGATACGTTAATCTAAAATTTACACGAATTTTTATATAAATAATAATACAAATTTTTTTTTATTACCCAAACTAATCCTGGTCGTTGTTTCCAGCCACATGAGATCAGGGCCGCAACACCCATCTTCCCCCCCCCCCCCTTCTTCCTGCACGCGCTTGTTCGCCCAGTACACGAACCCAACGGCGTTCCTTTTAGGGTTACATGCCGTAACCACCACGCTACCCTAAATTCCATCATACCACTGCCAAAACATAGCCCTCACACACCTCTACCTTCCGCCCAAACAACATGGAGCTCGGCCCCTCCATAGCATGGAAAAACGTGCACAACAGCCGCACCTTGTAGGTCGATTTGCCGCTGATCCACCTCTTTGTTTTCGATCGTGACCGTTGAACTGATAGTACTCGTTGCCCTCTACGAAATTGTAGTTAAACGTTTTTGATAATTCTTAACGGATTTGGAGAAAATTGAAGGGGAAGCATACGAATTTCTGGCCATTGAATGCTTAGGGCCGGCGGCTAGGGTTGAGGGAGAGGGTTTGCAATTTTGTGAAAATGGGTGGCCTTTTATAGAATTTCATGAACACTATTCATCCCGGAATTTTCGACCTCCAAATCTCGTGCGGTGACCGGCGTTCCTAGGGTTTATCCCGCGTTTCGGACACAATGGAACAGGTTTCGGAAGCTAATTCGACCATCTGCGCGAGTTACGGCAATAAACGATCGATTTTAATTAAATCGATTAAGCGATCTTCTAGGCGTTTTGGCTTGCACCGGACAAACGATAAATCAGATTGACTCAAAATTTAAAATCTTACAATAATATCACATTATGGATCCGATGAAACTAGTTTCGTCGAAATCCGAGACTGTTTGAAAAATGACTATTTTAACTCGCCAAATTAATATATTAAGATAATTTCAACGCGTTTCGAGCTGCCACGGTCAAACGACCACTCCAATTGCTACGAAAATTGAAATCCGACAATAACTAACTATTACGGATCCAATGGAACTAGTTTCGTCAAATTCTGAGACTGTTCAAAATTTGGCTATTTTCTAGTCGATAATTAAATATTAAAATATTCAATTTTCACAAATTTAATTTTAATTCAATTTTAAAAGTTCTACAACATCATTCTTACTTTAATATGATAAAATAAAATTTTACAAATCATTTTTAATCATATTAAACCCGTTATTCAATTGTCCAATAATTTCAAATTTTAAAATCTTATTAACTCTATTATAATCCCAATATAACTTACATTCACTTTGGAAACCAATTTGAACCATATTAAATCAAATTTCAATTATTCACTCTATTTTCATATACTGAATTTCAATATCAAATTAATCATATCAACTTCAGAATTTAATTATTCAAACATTTGTAATATTAAATTTTAAACAATTGGATTATTCTTAAATCGCTATCTTTTGAAATATTCAAAACGAATTTAAAATTTTAACTTTTGAACGAATTAAAATTTATAGAACAACCATTTCCATTATACGGTTATTCAATTCCCATTATTAAATTATTCAATAAATTCCGAATATTTAATTTAAACAATTTACCTGTTCAATATTCAATATTTGATTTTAAATAGATTTTACTCATCAATCTATTACTCTATTATACCCAATGAATTCAATATTTATTATTATTCCAAACGACTTACAATGTTTTTTCTAACACAAAACATGAAATCTTATTAAATTAGCTATTTTAATTATCGAAAATTTACGGGTCGTTACAGGACATCTAGACAGGGATGACCTTACCCTAATGGGTGCTACCCATATAGCCTTGCTGCATATCCCTTGATTTTCAGTCATTCCCGGTTGGTGAGGCTTAAGGCTAAGCGTTACTTTTTTGAACGTTTCACCTGACGATGTTCCGAAAGCGTTCATCCATACAAGTCCGCCCCGGTTCGAACGGAACCGAAAGCACTACTCATACTACATCCATTTTGGAATATCCTCAGGATTAGGAGCGACTAGCCTTTGCACTTCACTGCTCTATCTTCGACTCCGAACCCGTTTTTCCCACGAAAACGTACAAACCGGATCGAAGTGGTTTTCGAGAAATTAATCCGATCCTAGTCTCTTCAAAACGATCAACGCATTGGCCAATATTGATAGTCGACGATTTAACTATCAAATAACATCTATAAGCATCCATCAACAATAAATAGTTTCCCACATTATTTATTTTCTCAAAAATATCTTTGCAAGATATATTTACATTTTCAAACCCTTTTGAAAACAGTTTTCAAACCCTACTCTTCATATGGAATAAATTCCTGAATCTTTACTTCCTCTGAAAACATCCAAGTACCAATACTTCAGATTTAAAATAATTTAAATTCTTTATTCTTGAAAATACATTAAAACATTTATTTAAAAATACTTACATACTCATTTTAAAATATATATATATATATATACTTTTAAAAATATTTCGAATAAAACTGCTTCATAAAATATAAACTATTTTCTTCAAAATAAAGTTAAGTCATACTAAATTTTTAAATAAAGTTTTGAAATCCTATACAAGTTCTTCAAATAAAACTTGTACCAAATTATCTTTACAATAAAACTAGTTTATAAAATATAAATATTAATGACCTTCTTTTAAAGCATATACCAATTAACCCTTTCAAAATAATTACTACTATAACTGATTTAGTAAATATTTATTTCTGAAATCTTTTCAACTTAAGTAAGAATTTTCTTAAAAATTTCTTTTAAAATCAAATTTAAAACTTTTAATTTTTACTCGAAATCTGGTTTTAAAACGCACTTAGCTTTTCAGGGAACTACATTCCCATTTTCAGAATAAACCAAAGAATCTTTTTGTAAATCCTACACTATTTACTTCAATTCAAAATTACATTTAAATCTCGTAAATTCCTCCAACGCTTTAAAAATAAACCCTCTTTTTATTTTTAAACACATTTCTATTTCCTGGAATATCACCTTCAAAATACATGCTTCAAATATTTTAAACAAAGCTTCTGGAAATTACTTAATTGAAAATAATACTTAAGGAAATATATAGAGGTTTTTTGAGTAATTTAAGTTAATTTAACTTTTTAAAATAAAGTTATTAAATCAAATATTCATATTATAATTTCCTTTTGAAAACTTAATACTACTTTACTTTTTAAAATAATTAAATACTATAATTAGTTAAATAAATGTTTACTTATACTTTAAACAATTAAAATAATATATTTTTTCTACAATATTCTAAAACTCAATGTAAACTGCCCATTTATATTTTGAGAGCTTTTCTTTAAAACTACTAAATTTCCAGGAAAACAAATGCACTTTCCATCCTTTAAAGATAATCTCATCTTTACTTTTAAAACATTTATACCTTTCTTATAGAATTTCCCACCGGAAATCAATATTTCCAAATTTATCCACTGATAAATATACCAATTTATTTATAAACCCAATTTATAATTTTCCATTTCTCATTTCCATTCCAATCTCAGTTTTCAAAACCATTTACAAATTTCAACCCAATTCCTCGAATTTAATTCCCTTAAATTCGTTACTTAAAATTCCTTTCGTTTTCCTTTATTCCCAATTTATTTATTGATATTTTTTTTAAATACCAAATTATATTTATCCAACCATAACACAGCATAATAAGATCCAGGTCAATTTATCATAGGATATCAATGAGATATATCACATACTATAAATAAAATTTCTATTTGTGAGGAATCGAGTTGGATCCCTCCAACCTGTTTCCCTGCATCCACAGATGTAACATCCCGCACTTTTGACCGCCCCTAGTCGGTAAGTAAACCAACTTGAAACGTTCAAAATGAAGGATTGTTATTTAGTTTATAGAGTTTAAACAAAATCAGCCACAGAACCACAGAATAATAATAATATTTCGAAAAAATGAATCTTTTTTCTCTATTTTCATACAAATATCAGAGTTTATATAATGTATTGAATTTATACAACGGAATATTTCATTAAGTACAAAATCCCTGAACTAAAGTGAGCGTTTTCCCCCTCTCTCTAACTTCGCTACCCGGAAAAACTTCAAGCTATAAAATACTCGGTCTGACCCGAGTATCACATTCAAAAGAAAATAATACACGGGTCAGTCTAATTCAAACTCGGTTATTAGTGCATAGAGGCAATAATAATCAAATAATCAAATAGACGACAGTCACAATAATTCTAGTCTATTTGATCCTTTTAATAAAGAAATTGGATAACAGTAAATATAACACCAAACAGTGTTAAATAACAAATCAGCAGAATCAAATTATCAACAAGATAAATGAAAAGATTATCAATGAAGATAATTTAGAAAACATCAGAATTGCCTAAACGACAATTAACAAAAAAAATCTAATTATTAAGAAAATAATTAGAAACTCAGAATCTAATTATCAAATAGATAATTAGACAATAACAAAATAATCAAATCAAATCAAACCAAATCAATTAAAACAATTGAAATGTTACTTAAAACATCAAAACTGATTGGCTGCAGTACACGCTCGCGTGCACTGCCTCGCCATTACAGCATATAAAGTCACATCAACTCCAAATACTAAGAGCAAGTCGAAATTGCAGAAGTCAAGTCACGGATATCATGACTCAACACAACTGCAAACAAAATAGAAGGAGGGTGAGGGCACCAGAGGTATGCACCACAACATATAAATACATGAATAAGTGATACAACAGTTCAGTGAACTGAAGTGAGGTCACAAGTGTAAAACTACACCAGACTAAGTGCCATCAAGTAAACCAGGCTCCACATGAATGACAGGTAATAGGCATATAATCCATCAAGTTAGAGCATGCAAGTGAATCATAAACCAAGTGTACCTAAAAATACAACAGTGGAACGCAAGTGCAGACTATACATAAGTCTAAAAAAATGTCCAAAATGCTAACATGTGAATATGCAGCATGCACATATGAAGTGGTGCACTGCAAATTCAAGCATCAGACTTCATGTCGAACAAGAAAAACACAAGTCAGAAAACAAGCAAGCTTCGAATGTATAAGATAAAGCTCCAGATGGTACACTTTACAAAGGCAAACCAAACACAATGCAACTACATGATGACCGGAACATAATTCATATATGCAGCCTCGACCAGGTTACACATTGAAGAAAATATGCAAAACAAGTAGCATAAGAAAAGACAAAGAGGAATAATTCGAGTTCACCATGCAACAGCAGTGATAAACCAGAATACCATCATATGTACAAAACCCAATGCAAAGACCAGTGATGTAACTCAATGCATATCCCAAAATTTTCGACCAGACTATACAATGAACTAGCAGGAATAGGCTAGCATGAATAGTATGGCAAAAGACGAACAAAATCAACATCAAAAAAAATCAAGTGCGCAGCACTTATCAAATAAAGACTCAAATTTCAATTTCACTGTCTCAACATCAGCGTATAATTGACAAAATGAAACAACAAATATACAGCAATCTCAATCCTAGGCCGAAGCCATTAGAATTCATCGACTACCAAAATCATATAATGGTATGGTATAGTTCAACAATATCACCAACATTTTAAGAAATCAACTGACCGAAGTCAAATGCAAGCACCAGTTTTAAACAAAAACAAAGAATGGAAATAGCCATCAAGTAACAGAGCAACTTGAAAAACTATCATCAAGCAATAATTCGAACAAGCCAAAAATGCAGACGAGTTGTACAGCAATTCCCAAATAGGCAAGTTCGAACAATGCCAAAATCGAAAACATTATCAAGTCAGAGCCGAGTTTGACAGTGTCAAACATCGAAGTGAAAAACCTAAAACACGTGCCACTTCAAGTTCATAGAGGACATGATCAAAACAGTGAGTAATTTTGTTTCAAATAGAAATGAATACATACTAAGGACAATTACAAAAAGAGGCACATTAATGTACAATAGCAAAATTCAAGCATCAGGGTATACTACAGGGATGAACAAACAAGAATGGAATGCACAGGTTAGGGAAGCAACAAAGTGCCAATGAAACATGTGCAGCCCAATGAACAGAGGCAACAAAGGTCAGGGAACACACTGTAAGGTTCGACTCAAGGCATCAAAACAATGCCGAATTCATTCCAGCAAAGTGACAGTGCAAATAAGTGCACACTAGAGATACTACAGACTACATAAACCAAAGCAAAATTAGGTCGAACAAAGACTAAAGACCAAGCCATAATGAAGACAAGCTACTGAAGCAAAGACATGGACTGCGCTTGAGACAATTATCAAATGGTCTCAATTTCAAATAAACAAACTGGAACCAGAGACAGAAACAAAATCAAATGAAGATACCCAATGGTATCAGATGCTCAGGTCCCGTGCACAAGTACAGGTTACGATAATATGAAAATCAAGTCGAAGTCGTGAATGAACAAATCAATTTTTCATCTCAAAGCCAAAAGAATTCAATGCCGTGTTTTATCAAAATCGAACAAGTCAGTAACCATCTCGAACATCCATACGAATATCGAACGGCCGAGCATAGTATTGTCAATCAAGCAATAGTCAACAAAATCAAGTAGTCCAGTATACACAAATTGGAACTAGTCAAAGACAAGTTCCACCATGGAGATCGAAGTCAAATACTATCACAAAACCAAAGTGTCCGAAGTCAAAATACCAGAAAATTCAAAGCAGTGGAAATCGCAAAATCACATATACGAATAAAATTGAATTAGATGTGAGTAATTAAAATTACTCACCTTTGTCGAAGCAACGGCGAGCTCAATCAAGATGCGACCACTCGAGCAAGGAAATCAACTTCAATCGAGCAGTTGATGTCAGCCTCTTCGATTCGATAAAGCCGTAATTTGTAAAGAGGAACGGACGAATAATCGAAGCCGCCATTGTTTATTTTCTTCTTGTTTTTTTTCTTTTTTTAGGGTTACGAATGGGAGCGAAAATGGAGGAACGGGTTATCAACCCTTGATAATAATCACGGCATCAACAAAGCATGGGCCAAGATTAAATTGAAGCCTGCAACCATTTCAAGAAAATTTTCAAAAGAATTTAAACCCAATTACAACCTCCTAACAGCAATTAGCTAGCGCGTTAATCGTTTAATGACGAATATAAATCAATACGAAATCCCGGGTTGTTAGAGACTTCCCTCCTTAAAAGAATTTCGTCCCGAAATTACAAGTTAGGAAAAATGGTCCTTAACTCGTCTACTATTTTTCACAATCCAAATAGTTTTATCAACTTACTAACCAAAACCTTTTTATTATAGATCCATTATCATTTTAATTAACTCTCCAACTTCAATTATGAGTTTCAAACGACATTGTTTCCTTCTCAATTCAAATTTAAATTTAAATCAAATTTTAAACTTTCAAAATTTTCTCAAAATTTTTCTAACACTTTAAATTTTCGAAAAATTTCGCCAACGTCTCCTTTGCGCGGCTAACTCGGTATGACTACAAAATGCCACATCGGGCCCCCAATTTCAAAAAGAAAAGAAAAAGCCAAGCGGCTAGACAAGAAAATCATCAAATCTCATGTTAAAATTGAAATACGTACCTTTTTGTCGAGCAATTTAATTTTTATCTTCGAATCAAAAATTTCCAATTCCTTTTATACACATGTATATCCTGCTAGTAGTAGTATCCAATTCCAACATTCAAATCATTTTGCCAATTCCATTACAAAATTCTTCAATATATGCTTCAATACACTTTTACTTCCCTATTGAAGTTATATGTTCATTTTCATTCAATTTTACATTTCAAATTTCATTTGAATTTAATTCACAATTCCAATTCTATTTGATTTCAATTTATCTTCCGAATATTGAATTTTATCGATTAACTTTCCTTTACTACTGCACTATTTTAAATTAGTTCCAATTACTAATTCATTAAAAATTCCAATTCATTTTATTCAAATTTGTTTTCAATTCACTATTTGGGTTTATAATAACCACTCGTATTTAAACTTGAAATTCTTCATGTTAGAGATTTGCATATTACATCTTTTCCAAAGCTGTGGACTTTCAAGACATTTTAAAGATCTTCTTCCTTCATTTATTAGGTTTGAATTATGTAATTTTAATTTCAGACTATTGATTTGCTATTTAAAGTTTTGAAAATACTTACTAACTCGAAGTTTAACAAGTCTAATGTCGTTCTTACAAACATTAGGCATACGCTGGCCAGGCGCAGGACTAAAAATCTCCAAGTACTAAATATACTTGCTTCAACTCCCAGTGAAAATACTTAAAAATCCTTTTAAAAATGGATATGGAAAGCACGTTCCCCTATGGATCACAGTTACTTGGCGGTTACGCTACTATCCCAGTAGAATCGCTTGTAATTTGTAGATTTCACATCTCTTGAATTTCGCCATGGTTGTTGCCATAGATCGCAGTTCACCCGGCGGTTACGCCACTATCCCAGTGGAATCGCTTGTAACCATAGGCATCTCGCCCCTCGAATTTCGCTATGGCATCTAGATCGCAGTTCATACGGCGGTTGCGCCACTATCCCAGTGGAATCGCTTGTAACTGTAGGCATCACACCCCTCGAATTACGCTAGTATACATCGTCATCAATCAACATGTTCCCATCAACATGATCCCATCACAAGGGATTCCAATTAAAATGGGCACTCCAACTTATGGAAATTCTACGTAGCTACGAATTTTAAATGGACACTCATACCGAGTTCCAACACCTTCACAAATTTTCAATGGAAGGTACTTTTCCATATCCTCGGTTTAGAAAACATAATGTCATATATATAGTACTTGATTTCACATTTCGTACATATCATACCTATGTAAACTTACATAGGATTTCCATAACAATTACTTTCCAAACTGATGGTTTTCGAATTTACTACATTCTCATATATAAGTTCCGAAAACCTCTATATCCCATACCCATAACAAATAGAGGATTCTTGAATTTTCCATCTCGTTACCAATTTAAAATTTTCCTCTAAGTCGATTTGGAAGTTTAAGGTTATCTCAAACCCAATTCATATTAATAATTCAATTTATTATCGACTTCACACTCGATTTGGATTTTATGTTACATTGTCAATTCTCAACACATAATTGATATCTACCGATATATAACCTCTGAGCTCGTACGTCTCAGAGAAGGGTGTATATAGCTAAGAGAATAAATTCTCCGCCACCAAACAGATATATATTTAATAGAGATCAATTGCTATGTCATCAATTCACAATGTTAGACATACAATCCAAACCGACCATCCAAAATTCAAAGCTCAACTTATATTGTTTTTGTTGTTGAAGTTAAACTCAATTTAACTCAAGATTCAATCTTTTTGAAAAAATTTCAAGTTGAACTAATTGTTCAAATTTCCCATTTAACTTTTTCAACTTCGACTTAATTCATAGTTTGAATTCCTCATACTTTTCACAATATTAGTTTTAAACGGACTTCAAACTTTCCAATATTAAGTTTTCCACTTAACTTAATTCTCCGCATGTTTAAATTCAAATTCATCACTGAATCTATTAAATCTATTATGGATCACCATGTTGACAAACCTCAAATTTGAAATCTAAATCCCATTTGAACCTTGCATTTGCTTTCTATTTCCAAAATAATCAACTAGTTCTTTAGTAAGCCATTTATCGACTTGGTTCCATTAGATTCATATCTCCACATTAACTATTTTAGGCATTAGTCTAAACTTGAAATATAAGCTTTACATCTAAACTAGTTTGATTCATAGAGTTAAGTCGACAAATAGATTTCCTTCCAAAGACGCTATTTTATTAAAATATTTCCTTCCGTACAAAATTATACATAGCTTAATACTTTTTATAATACGTACATAGAAGATTTGGATTACAAAAGATAGTATTACAAAATATACTGATTGCTTCAAATATACTGATTGGTTTAAGATTCAGAATTATTGAGGACTATCGACTTCCTGTCTGGTAGTACGCATCTTTGCCAAACTTCCCTCTTTGGTTTGCACTATTTCAGGTTGTATTAAAGGAGGATTAACACATTCAAAGTCAACATGTCCCCAATTCCTACAGTTCCCCCAAAAATATGAGATGTTTCCATCCTTATCTATCGTCCTTACACTTTTCGCTCTAGCTGATCGGGCTATAGCTTGCTTTCCATGCTGCCTTTCGGTGCAGTTTCTGGCTATATGTCCAGTCTGGCGACAATGGTAGCAGATTGTCAATCTGTCGACTGGTAAATCGAGTGCGCGCTTCTTCCTTTTCACTTCAGGGAAATGACTAAGAAAATGCCCTTTCCCCTGACATTTAAAACACACAATCTCAGGACGAGCGAACCGGTCATCCACATTCCTTTTCTTTCTCTTCTCTCAGCACATAACTGCATAATGTCCCTTTTTATGACATCGATAACAAATAACATCATCATAGGGACCAGGTCCTTGCCTTTCATTGATTTTCCTTTCGATTTCCGCATGTGCCACTTCTGCTTCTCTACGGGCAATTGCTCTTTGTTCACGGCGTGCTGCTTTTTGTGCTTCGGTTTTCGCCATTATAATTAACAAGATGTTTTCGAAGTTTCCTATTAAAATTTGCAATCCCTATTAGCAAAGGTTGGATTATTCAATCATTTTTCCAAGACAATTTGCAAATTTACATTATCCTGATATATAGGATTTTTATTCAACTAAACTTGAGATTCAACTTCGGATTTTATTCAAACATTTAAAATATACATACATACATACTTGCGTATCAAACCTTGCCTGAAACATAAAAACAAAAATTATTTAATTTTATTATTTTCGAAAATATTTTGAAAAATTACTTGAAATTTTTTATTCCTATATATACTACTAGTATTGTTCTTCAAAATATTTGAAACCAATTTTCAAAAGAATTCAGAATCAAATTCCCAAGTTATAATTCAATGATCCCTTTGTCTATAACTAAATTGACATGTCATTTTATTTCTCAATTATTACTTTGGAGAGATATTCAAAATATTTGATTTAAACCAATTCATTAATTTACTTAACTTATATTTTATTTTTCATAAATCTCAACAATTCGATAATGGGTTTTCGAATGATCGGAACTCAAATCTAAGGAGACCTTACCGAAGAGAAACTATCGTAAACCTAAAATTAGAGAGGGGGATTTCCGAAAAGGATTTGAATTTTCAAAATACCTTTTATTTTTCAAAAAAAAACAATTTTATACTTCTTTAGATTTGAAAAACGCTTTCTTTAAAGTGATCTAGTGACTATTCGTATTAAACATCATAAACTAAGCTTTGTATAAACCAAAGCTCTGATGCCACTTTGTAACATCCCGCCATTTTGACCGCCCCTAGTCGATAATTAGACCAACTTGAAACGTTCAAAATGATGGATTGTTATTTAGTTTATAGAGTTTAAACAGAATCAACCACAGAATCATAGAATAATAATAATATTTCAAAAAACTGAATCTTTTTTCTCTATTTTCTTACAAATATCAGAGTTTATACAATGTATTAAATTTATACAACGTAATATTTCATTAAGTACAAAATCCCTGAACTAAAGTGAGCGTTTTCCCCCTCTCTCTAACTTCCCTGCCCAGAAAAACTTCAAGCTGTAAAATACTCAGTCTGACCCGAGTATCACATTCAAAAGAAAATAATACACGGGTCAGTCTAATTCAAACTCAGTTATTAGTGCATAGAGGCAATAATAATCAAATAATAAAATAGAGACAGTCACAATAATTCTCGTCTATTCGATCCTTTTAATAAAGAAATTAGATAACAGTAAATATAACACCAAACAGTGTTAAATAACAAATCAGCAGAATCAAATTATCAACAAGATAAATGAAAAGATTATCAATGAAGATAATTTAGAAAACATCAGAATTGCCTAAACGGCAATTAACAAAAAAAATCTAATTATTAAGAAAATAATTAGAAACTCAGAATCTAATTATCAAATAAATAATTAGACAATAACAGAATAATCAAATCAAATCAAACCAAATCAATTGAAACAATTGAAATGTTACTTAAAAACATCAAAACTGATTGGTTGCGGTACACGCTCGCGTGCACTGCCTCGCCATTACAGCATATAAAGTCACACCAACTCCAAATACTAACAGCAAGTCGAAACTGCAGAAGTCAAGTCACGGATATCATGACTCAACACAACTGCAAACAAAATAGAAGGAGGGTGAGGGCACCAGAGGTATGCACCACAACATATAAATACATGAATAAGTGATACAACAGTTCAGTGAACTGAAGTGAAGTCACAAGTGTAAAACTACACCAGACTAAGTGCCATCAAGTAAACCATGCTCAACATGAATGACAGGTAATAAGCATATAATCCATCAAGTTAGAGCATGCAAGTGAATCATAAACCAAGTGTACCTAAAAATACAATTGTGGAACGCAAGTGCAGACTATACATAAGTCTAAAAAAATGTCCAAAATGCTAACATGTGAATATGTAGCATGCACATATGAAGTGGTGCACTACAAATTCAAGCATCAGACTTCATGTCGAACAAGAAAAACACAAGTCAGAAAACAAGCAAGCTTCGAATGTATAAGATAAAGCTCCAGATGGTACACTTTACAAAGGCAAACCAAACACAATGCAACTACATGATGACCGAAACATAATTCATATATGCAGCCTCGACCAGGTTACACATTGAAGAAAATATGCAAAACAAGTAGCATAAGAAAAGACAAAGAGGAATAATTCGAGTTCACCATGCAACAGCAGTGATAAACCAGAATACCATCATATGTACAAAACCCAATGCAAAGACCAGTAATGTAACTCAATGCATATCCCAAAATTTTCGACCAGACTATACAATGAACTAGCAGGAATAGGCTAGCATGAATAGTATGGCAAAAGACGAACAAAATCAACACCAAAAAAATCAAGTGCGCAGCACTTATCAAATGAAGACTCAAATTTCAATTTCACTGTCTCAACATCAGCGTATCATTGACAAAGTGAAACAACAAATATACAGCAACCTCAATCGAAGGCCGAAGCCATTAGAATTCATCGACTACAAAAATCATATAATGGTATGGTACAGTTCAACAATATCACCAACATTTTAAGAAATCAAGTGACCAAAGTCAAATGCAAGCACCAGTTTTAAACAAAAACAAAGACTGGAAATGGTCATCAAGTAACAGAGCAACTTGAAAAACTATCATCAAGCAATAATTCGAACAAGCCAAAAATGCAGACGAGTTGTACAGTAGTTCCCAAATAGGCAAGTTCGAACAATGCCAAAATCGAAAACATTATCAAGCCAGAGCCGAGTCAAACATCGAAGTGAAAAACCTAAAACACGTGCCACTTCAAGTTCATAGAGGACATGATCAAAACAGTGAGTAATTTTGTTTCAAATAGAAATGAATACATACTAAGGACAATTACACAAAGTGGCACATTAATGTACAACAACAAAATTCAAGCATCAGGGTATACTACAGGGATGAACACACGAGAATGGAATGCACAGGTCAGGGAAGCAACAAAGTGCCAATGAAACATGTGCAGCCCAATGAACAGAGGCAACAAAGGTCAGGGAACACGCTGTAAGGGTCGACTCAGGGCATCAAAACAATCCTGAAGTCATTCCAGCAAAGTGACAGCGAAAATAAGTGCACACTAGAGATACTACAGACTACATAAACCAAAGCAAAATTACGTCGAACAAAGACTAAAGACCAAGCCATAATGAAGACAAGCTACTGAAGCAAAGACATGGACTGTGCTCGAGACAATTTTCAAGTGGTCTCAATTTCAAATAAACAAACTGGAACCAGAGACAGAAACAAAATCAAATGAAGATACCCAATGGTATCAGATGCTCAAGTCCAATGCACAAGTACAGATTACGATAATACGAAAATCAAGTCGAAGTCATGAATGAACAAATCAATTTTTCATCTCAAAACCAAAAGAATTCAAAGCCGTGTTTTATCAAAATCGAACAAGTCAGTAACCATCTCGAACATCCATACGAATATCGAATGGCCGAGCATAGTATTGCCAATCAAGCAAAAGTCAAAAAAATCAAGTAGTCCAATATACACAAATTGGAACTAGTCAAAGGCAAGTTCCACCATGGAGATCGAAGTCAAATACTATCACAAAACCAAAGTGACCGAAGTCAAAATACCAGAAAATTCAAAGCAGTGGAAATCGCAAAATCACATATACGAATGAAATTGAATTAGATGTGAGTAATTAAAATTACTCATCTTTGTCGAAGCAACGGCGAGCTCAATCAAGATGCGACCACTCGAGCAAGGAAATCAACTTCATTCGAGCAGTTGATGTCGGCCTCTTCGATTCGATAAAGCCCTAATTTGTAAAGAGGAACGAACGAATAATTGGAGCCTCCATTGTTTATTTTCTTCTTGTTTTTTTTTGTTTTTTTTAGGGTTACGAATGGGAGTGAAAATGGAGGAACGGGTTATCAACCCTTGATAATAATCACGGCATCAACAAAGCATGGGCCAAGGTTCAATTGAAGCCCGCAACCATTTCAACAAAATTTTAAAAAGAATTTAAACCCGATTACAACCTCCTAACAGCAATTAGCTAGCGCGTTAATCGTTTAATGACGGATATAAATCAATACGAAATCCCGGGTTGTTACAACAGATATTAGCACAACCAATAAATATCGATTCAATATGATAATAATTATCATATTCAGCTAAACAACCAATCAAACATTTAAATATTAGCTATTTAAATTAACTGGTATCTAGATGTGAGTGAGATTAACTCACCTTGAATTTTCGACGAGCGTTCAAATTTTAAATTAAATCGAATGACGTTCGATTTAACCTAATTTTTTACTTGCTCAGAATGATTCCAGAATTGCTCCACTGCGTAATACTCATCGCTGCGATTCCGGCGCTACCAAATTCGTCGAAATCTGACGAAGTATGCACAAGATATGAAATTTATAAGTTTCAATTACAGATTAAAACAAATTTCTTTTTTTTTATATTATACCATACATAACAGGCCGCATCTTCTTCTTCTTCGCACGTGACATCGGTTTGAACGAACCCAAAACAGCTTCCCAAATTGAAAATCGCGACCCTCCCTGGTGTTGTTCGCCTCGATCGAAGGCCACCACTCCGAAGCTAAACGCCATCTTGACCTCCTCGCGCGCGAACTCGGTCGCCTCTATCACCCCAAAATCGAGCACGAACACACGTGCTTCCCAGCAGAATTCTGGCCGTCTTCTTGAGCTTCGTGCCGACCCACCGTACGGATGTGAAGCCGACGCCGTGCTCTTCGATCTTCATGTTGGAAGTTTTCGAAATTATTGCGTGGATTGATCGAAAATTTGAGATAAAAGTCGAAGGGTTTCAGCCATTGAATGGTATAGAGTGTCAGCCGCTGAACAAAATTAGGGTTTTGGCCCCTTAAACGTGTATATATATACGTATAACCCAATTATTTTATTATTAAATTTACTTTTAAACAACTTTCTCAAACGATCTCCAAACTGTGTATGCCGACAGGTGATTATAAGATTTTACCCGCATTCTGAACACAATGGAACGTGTTTCGGAAGCTAATTTGATCATATGCACGAGTTACGGAAATAAACGACCAATTCTTAATTAAACGGATTAAAGTAGTTTCTATGCGTTTTGAGCTGCCAGGGTCAAACGACAACTCTGATTGCTACGAAAATTGAAACCCAATAATAACTAACTATTACGGAACCAATGAAACTAGTTTCGTCAAATTCCAAAACCGTGCCCCGGAAGGCTATTTGAACTCGTCGATTAATTCGAGCGATTTTCAAAATCATCGAAATCACTTAAAATTTCACCTTTAAACTTTTATTAACTCTATTATAAATCATATAGAATTTATATTCACATTAGAAATCATTCTGATTCAGTTTAAATTAAAATTTGATTATTCACATTATTATATTATTAAAGTCCATTATTAAGTTAATTAATATAAAATTCCAAATTTCAAACCTATCGACTTTTGATTCCATCCAAAAGTCCAACATCATCATTAAATTCAAATAGACTTAAAATAAATTTTAGAATCTATTATTATATCTATTTACACCCAGATTCACCAATTATACCAATTCCAAATATTTAAATTATTATTATTATTCAAATCCAATTTAATAGCCATATTTGATATTTTAACTAATTATATTGATTAAACCAAAATATTCTTACTTCATAATTAATTCAAAACCCACATTTAACATTTCAAATGAATTAAATATTCAAAAATAACGACTAGAAATTCTGGGTCGTTACAACACCCATGTAATATTGTCAAATTCAATTGGTGGACCCTATATAACAACTTAGTAGCTCGCCAATAATTTGCCAAAATTAGCAGCTCTGTTGTTAGTGCAGTTTGTGCGCTCTACCATAATTGACACATGTTTCCATGGTAATAAATAAACTAACAAATTTCAGATTATCGGGGATTTGTTAATTACGATCATAAAGTCATTTTGGCTGTTGACAATCTAAATTTTTAATTATAAATTAATATTTCGAGTGTAATCGCTCTAAATAACTAAAATCAACTAGCAAAAAAGGCCCATCAAAATGGAAATTTGCAAACTAAAAATAATATAAATTTTTTGAAGGAACGTTTAACCCTAAATCAACCAAGCTATACTCAACATAAAAGAAAACAATTAACATAAAACCCATGCAAAAGTTTCATAGTTTTACAAATTGCTAAGCTTCTAAATTTGCAGAAAGAAAAAAAAGGTTCAAGTTGGGAAAGTAATTAATTTGCATAATCACATGTGATAATAAACATTCTTATTAAGGCATGGCACAAAACTTTACCAATTGACGCCAATCTAAGTGAAGTGATATAAGCATGCAGACAAAATGTAAAATATACTATGAATGAAATAAAAAAACATAATGGAAAAGAATGTGATATACTTGAAGAAATGGTGAAAAGATATTTGCAGCAACAAAACCAACCAAGCATGAGGTGTATATTTGACTATAAGAATACTAGTGAAATCATAAAATTGGTTAGTGAAGTTTGTTAAACACTAAGTGAAATGTAATTTTGTACGTGGATTTAATCTAACCTTATCAATTACCGTAGATAGAAGCAAGTTAAAGACCAAAACCAATTTTCATATACATCTTGTATTGGTACCGTGTTTAAATTTCAGCTTCACTTCATTGTTAATATTAGCACCATACCACTCTAGTGGCATGAGTTGATAAATAACAGAATAAAGCAGTATGACATCAGCTTCATTCTAACTACTAATTGGTAAATTAATTTGTGCTTCTATGGCCTTAACATATCAAAAAAAGTGTTGATTTCAATGGCTTATCGATGCATTTTTGTATCTAATAAGATATTTATTCACCAAGTAATCATTTAATGCTATAAAAAAATTTGATTAAAAAAAAGTAAATTTATTAATATCTTGGTATTTATGAAATGTAATCTACATGTATCCAACATGTACTTAGTTCAAAATATAACTTCACTAATCTTCATATGCTGGATTTTAGTTATGTTATACATGCACTGAAAATAGAGAATTGGTAAATAGTATATTAAATGTAAGTGTTAACATACGAGAATCAAAGTACAAAGTAGGCTAACTTTCAAACTATAAAATGTTGTCAGCCAATAATCTGAGCTACAAACTAAATTGATCTTATCTATGAACAAAATTTTCATATAGTTTTCCAAACAATATCAAAACAACAGTATCTTCAGTTTCAATCACAAAAGTCTAAAAAAATTAATTGATGCTGAATAGTTTATATAAAAAAATGAAAACAACAACCTAAAAATAAAATGATCTATTCAAAACAGGTAAATTACCTACTATCAACAATACTTTTCTCCCTTCTACTCCACCAACAACTTATCTATAGGTAAAAATAAAACCCTCTTCATTCTTTCAGCCCTAAATACCCCCTCATCTGCTTGGTTATCAGATCTGAAAATTACATAAATCTATGCTCTACATCCGTATCCAACAACTGATGGAGACAAGACATGAAAAATAAGATGAAGAATTGGTTCAGTCGACAAAAACAAAATTATTAGGTTTTGGCTACTGATTAGGGATTTCGAGAAAGACTCGAGAAAAGAATGGGAATGTAGAAGAAATTCGATGGTTTTAATTACTAGGTCAAGGATTTCGAGATAGCCTCCTTACCAATGGTTATTTTCTACAATCAACGGTGGCTAATAATACCAACCGGTAGATGAAATCTGACCATTTTAGTTATCCATCGATTGTCAATAGTATCATTTTTGCTAAATTATCCAACATTATGACATGGATCACCAGTCTATTTGGTAGAGTTTGCAAAGTTTTGAATGCAAAAATTAAAATCATGTTACGGTAAATGGAAAATTTGTGACAAGAACCATTGTTCAAGTGGTTAAGTGATTCGACTTTGGTGCGAGAGGTCACAAGTTCGAAACTTGCATAGCGTGAATCGAACGTTTATTGACATGGGATATGTTATCCCAGTGACATGTTGTATACAAAGTGCCATTTCAAAAAAAATGAAAAACTTATAAAAGACAAAAAAATTACTAAGTAAAAACAGAGCAAAAACATAAATAGAATTTCTAATCTTGTTGGCATAAAAATACGAAAAACAAATAGATATGCAGAAAATAAATAGTTTGACCAGTTAATATGCATTAAATGCATATAATGTAAACTAATACTAAATAATACAAAGTACATATCTTTCATGTACTAAAATACATATAATATAAACTATAGTTTTGAGAAAAACTTAATGGATAAATTTTAGATGTGGATGTCCTCGTATTCGCATCGGTATGCATTTTTCCAAATATCAAATATTGATCCAAATTTCAAATTATTCGGCTTGAAAACTCAGTTAGAAATTATAGTTTCTTCCATTATAAATGCAAAAAGGTATAAAAATAAGAGAAAAGTCAAAAGCTAAATTACATTAAAAATACGAATGACAAATAGTTTAAGTAGCAAGTGGACCAAAGTTACAAAGGTCATAGGTTTGAACTATTAAAACATTAAAATGTGTATTTAAGTTCACTATATTTAATAAAATTCATTATATTTTGCACATTTACAATATTGGAAAAAATTGTTGAATTTGTACACTTCGACGGCAATTACTAAACATCACAAACTATCGCAATATAAGAAAAACATTGTTATTGAAGGTTTTATTACAGCTATCTTATTAAATGTTGTTGAAAAATACGAATTTTATTATATATTAAAATAAATGTTGTCCCCAACATTCTCTTCAATGATTTTAAAGAAAATGTAGTAAAACAATTACTTTGTCTTCAATGGTTTAAGCAACAGTTGCAAAATTCGTGTTATAAATTGGGGTTTTTCTTGTAGTGGTACATGCTAGAAGTAAAGGTTGGAAGCTCATGTTTAGCAGTTATGATTTTAGTAACAATCTTGTTACAGCCCAACATGTTTCATCAAAAACTTACAACGCCGTAACCTAAATGGATATCTTGCAAGAAAAAAGGGTACATGTTGTTTTCATATATTAAGTTACAAAATTGGCGTGTCTACAAACCAAACAGGTGATGTCTAGGCCAAGGAAAATCACCCTTATTGATTGAAGATAGAACATGCTACCCAATAAATGAAACCAACAATAAATAAAAACAAAAAAAGATAAACGAGAAGAACGACTAGACTACTTGTTACCCAATGCCATTAAGGTTTTAATATATCTAAATTACAATGTGACAGTAATACCATCTAACTATCGTTAACCTGATGTCTCTAAGGGGTTTAGTAAATTTCACCTTTTTATTTACGGAAGTAATTCCCACCTAACCATCGGTATCAGTGTCACTAAACATTTCACATTTCATAGCATATTTAAATATGTGGTGGTTACAGAGTCTACCTTTGCAAAAATAAAATAACACGATGTGGAGGTGGTAGAGTATGCTTTTGCAAAAATGAAATAACAATACGCGGAGGTAGAAGAGACTACCTTTGCAATAATATATAACAACATAATGTGGAGGTGGCACAGTCTACACTTGCAAAGTAACATAACAAAATAAATAATAGCATGGCAAAATAAGAGAGGACATACTATACTCCATGTCTATGCAATTTTATGATTTATACTTTAATTTCAATTACGCCGATGTTTTTATACTAATTTATGTAGAAAAATAAATAAATAAAGAAGTAAAAGTAGAGATGAAAGAAGTTTAGTAACAGAATGATGCTTCTGCTTGAGCCTTGAGTGGAGTGTTTTAATAGAGGAAAGGAGGATGATGAGAGAAGTTTGTTCTTTACTTACATGACATTAGTCATTTTATCTAGTACAACTATATATTTGCAAGTCATAATATCACTTGTTATGATTTCCTCATTTCTATTAATATTGGTATATTTTGGTTTACTTGCACATAAGATGATTTCGATTCACGAACATGACCTTTGAAATATATGTATTTTGAGGAAAGGCGATGTTATCAATAACCCTTCTTATATGACCGACATGTGACTTGTTAGTTTGTGTATGTGTTCGATCCTTTCTTCACTGTGCAGGTGTTCCGCTCCTTCTAAAACATGAGCCAAGTCAGTAATCAATATATAGCTAAATGTGTTCATCCTGTTTTGCAATTTAGTCATTTGTTAGTATAATGTGATCTTGGTGCTCTTCGTCCTTGACCATTATATTTACATGCACTTTCAAAAACTAGGTGCATTTTCAAGCTATATATATATAACTATGTATATATAGAGACAATTCTTAAACCTGCATTCTTAAGCTACATATATTGGCATGCTCATTCTTAACTGCATTTTGCACAAAGACTGAGCTACTGACATATTTGATCCCATTTCTTTATAATTTGTTAAGTAAGTGATTTTGTTTTAATAAATGGTTTGAGCATAATGCTAGTTAATCGATTACATATATTCATTAAGATTAAATACAAAATTTTCCTTTTGAAATTTAACTATTTCACTTTATATGAAAACAGGTGAACCCAATGCTTTTTACCCGATCGCCTTTTGAACTACATATCATAAATTCAGAACTATAACTTAGATCTCGTTTGGTTTGTCAATTTTAATTTTGGGTTTTTATCCAAACATAAAGTTGCACAATGCATGTATTTTTGAAAAAAATCCAATCTTAAAAAATGAAGTTAACATACAATATGAAAAATGAGTTAATTTTGTTTTCCATAATTTAAGAAATAACAAAAGCACGGAGAGCGATTCATGCTTCCGTTGTCCTCCACCATCCCTTCATCCCCTCCGTCGTTTGCTTGGAGTGGATTTTCTATCAATTAGAAAACTTCCAAATTTAATAAAATAAAATACTGTAAGAGCATGTCGTATGATCGTAGTACGTATACGATTATGGGTCGATCCTACGAGGAAAGCACTAATTTCAAAATTATTCAATCAAATTAAAAATATGTTAACTAAAATGTCTAAAAAAAACTGGAGAAAAATTGGAATAAAAACTATGAGATTAAAAGGCAATTTAAAGGTAAATACACTTTCACTTTCATATAGACCACAACAAAATAAATTGATAATCTTCCCTTTCTATCACATGTAGAATTAGTTGATATATGTATTATAAGTATGGTCTATTTGTGATATTAACTAACACAACTTATACCATCAAACTTTAATACATTATCCAAACTCACTTGTCAAATCTAATTAAAATGGTTATGAAATTAAAAATAAAATCTAATTTAAGAACAATCTATTTATCTTTTTTATCAAGTAACATAGAACATCAAGTTTTGATTCTATTTTCATTTTTATTATCAAAATCAATTAGTTAGATGAAAATGTAATTTTTGTTTATATTTGATTAACTATAGCCTATTTATAATTAGCAATATGGACTCAAATTCACTAATAAATAACAAACTTTCATTAACATCAAAATTTACATTAAGCACCAAAGAAGGGATCATAAATGAAATCATCATGTTGATTTTACATGGTTCATGAGAGCTTCATTACCACTAAATTGAAGAGGTTTAGCTTCTCATACTTGAATTCATTTCAACATAAATTGATTCAACGTTAAAAAGAAATGAAAGGAAAAACTAATTAAAAAAGGAGAAGAAATAATTGAAAAAAATCGAGAGCTAACTAACTGCATAAAAAATAAATATACACTAATTACATAAGATAAATCTAATCTACTAACAAGAAATAAAAAGAGATATAAAATAAACTAGCATAGAAAAAAGCATGAAATAAGAGTGCATAAAATAAAAGAGAAGGCTAAGAAGCCATTAAATATAAGAGAACTTTTATTTCTATTTGGTGGCGAAAACTATGCATAAAAGATGAGATCCATTATATGAAACATAAGTGGGTATTTATACAAGTCTGAACTCTAATTTATTTTTAAGGAGCTACCAAAAATGCCCTTGACTTTGTATGGCTTCCAAGTCATCATTAATGGTTAATTAATATCCCACTAACATATGCTTTTGATGCAGTCCATTAGCAAGTGGGTAAATGGGCACCGCCATGCTGATTTAATTCCTTCTCTTCTTTATTCTTTTGGTTTCCATTACTTATGCATGAATATATCTATGAATCTGCTTCTAATTTGCAATCAATTTCCTACAAAAATTAAATTAAATTGTGCAACTAAATTTTCTTAAAATAAACGCACATAAAAGTGACTGTTTTGCCCAAATTTAGATGAGTGAATGATGATTTGAAAACACTTTTATACTTTGGTTAAAACATTAAAAATACCATAATATGTCCAACATTTTAATAAAAGAAGATTAAGCATGAGAGTAAAACATACATTTTTATGATGCAAATCATCGTTCCTACATCATTGGCATAATGATTTAAATTTTTATATATTTTTCTCCACTTTCTTCATATTTTATAATAGATTTTGCAAATGCAAAATGTAAAATTCAAAATGAAACCAAACAGACATTTAATATTCCATTTTGTTTGACGTTTTTTAATTTTTGATTTATGTCTGAACAAAATTATACTTGATATAAGTATTTTTGAAATCGACAAACTTGAAGAATGAAGTTAACATAGAAAATATAAAACCAAATGATAAAATCATAGAAAATAATTTATCCCATCCATTCCTTTATCGCACAATACAAGTTCTAAATATTACCATTTTCATTTTACATTAGAAATTTATTATATTTTAATACATTCGGTGTATATGATTTTGTTTTGTATAAACTGAAGATGCTCGGTTTCTCTATTTCGATACTTAGAAAACCAAGGTAAGTTAAAGGCACATGCTACTGGTGTGTTTATATAAGCTATAGTTTTAAAATATAGAAACTTCAACAAACGATGGTTTTAAAATATAATTTAGTTAAACTTGCAATTTCCACATTTAATGACATGAAAAATGGAAAAATCAGCCAAGTGAGTCCACTTAAGGAGTTGAAAACACAAGCTGGAAGCAGCAAGCTTAAAAGAGTCCCTGCCCAAAATGAAGGTTTTCTATCCATTGTTGGGATTGTTCGCATGCCAACAATGTCCAATTTTAAACTTACATTTTGATATTTTTGTTTTTTTATTTTATGGAATAAAAAACATGATAATTAAACGTTGAAGCATATATTTTAATTTTATCATGACAAAGTTGCCGAGTTGTATAACCTGCTTACAAAATATAGGTGTATCTGATACTGTGCATATTTCGATGAATTAAAACTAAACATTAATTTAGTTGTGATATTTTTGTATCAACAATAATTGAAATTTTTATTTACTTACTGCTACCATCACCTCGAAAAAATGATTAATCTACCATTATATTTTTATTATTTTATTCATTAAAAGTAATTATACAATATATTATATATTAAAAATATTTATTATGACTACTGGTTCGAAATTAATACTATCTAACGAATAGATGATGCAAGTATTCATATATGTAAAAATTTGTAGAAATCTAATCGTTGTGGGTACTACAAATAGAGTTGGTCAAAAATGAAAATGCAAAAGCGATTGTTACTATTCATATACAAGTACAGATACAAGAAATTAAAAATAAACTTCTGACCATTTTCTCATAAAATCTTAAGATTAAGAGCATTTCTAACATAAGCAATTTGCTAGAAAATGGCTTTTTGTATATAAGCCTTTAAATGGTTTTATGAAAATCGTTTACATCCCAAATGATTTTCAGAAAGCAGTTTAAGAAAAGAAAAAATTGTTCCCGGTACTCATATAACTTTATAAACGGTTTTATGAACGCTGTTTATAGATTTTTAATCTTTTTTCAAGAAAAACAGATTATTCCTCCCGCTGGTTGCTGGAAGAGTGTGAGAAATGCACGTTTTTCCTCTTCCTAAAGGTGTAAACGGGTTGGAACGTACATGATGGAGGTGTGTCCTAGTCCTATCCTGTAAGAAATTCGGACGGACACGGATCAAACAAGATTTAAGTTCAAACTTTTTTCGTACGGGTGGGACAAAGGACGGACAATGTTCAACAATAGAAAAACATCGAACATTTTCAAACGTATATTTTTTCATACATTCTTTCTTATTCTAATTTGTATTCTAAATGACAATCGTATGGATGCAGATCAGATGCTTTACAGCCTCAGACCGAGTCGGACGTCGGACGTTCGTACAAAATTTACACCCTTTCTTCTTCCTCTTCTAAAAATCGCCACCCTCCAATAACAACATTCCTGGCCTTGAAATGTCGGTGCTAAGCAATAAAATGAAGTGATAAACTGTAATTACAGTCACATTTACGAACGGAAGTGTGCAAAAATAACAGCTAAAAATGGTCTCCTAACTTTGCAAGAAACACATGCGCAAAACCAACAATACGGTCCAAATACAGTCATAGTCCATTTTTATATTTCCGACCCAAAAATCCCCTAAATTATTTAAAACATCCCAAAAAAACTCAAAAAACATCCCTCCCTCCATTATTTAAAACCTCAAAACCCACTCCACTTTCCATCGAAACTCTACCAACATTTAAAAGAAACTAACTTAGAAGCTCTTTTGCATAAACTTTGCAGTTTGCACAAACTCCTCTCCTTAAAAAATGTAAACTTCCTTCCTCTCCTCCAAAGAAAAGGGGCTCCTCCATCACTAGCGCCGTCTTCAACCACTCTACCACCATCGTCGGTTGTGGGTGTTGGAAGTTTTTTCAATAGCAAATAGAATTAATTTTAGAAGAAGGTAGATAAGAGGTTGGAGAAAAGAAAAAAAAAACCTTTTTCTCTTATATGAAGAAAAACTTTATTTCTAAACTTTATTACAAATGTTCATATTTTTTCTTACATTTTTCTACTTTATTTGTTTTCTCTTACATCCAAAATAAGTAAATCCATCTCTATTTATAGGAGTTCACATCTAAAATAAAACGGTAAAGACTCACTTAATCTAATGGTCCATAAATATCTCAAATATATTTTGTCATACAATTTCAAATATACTAGTTTATAAATATCTCCTAAATATTCTCTCATACATTTCAAATATATTATTCCATATATTCTAGGTTCTGTATATGTCTAGATCTAAAAATTAAGTTTATTTCCAATACCCCCAAACTTGATTTTTCTACTCCAAGCAGACTCCTCAACTTAACAAAATCTTCATGCTTGAGAGGCTTGATTAAGATATCAGCTACTTGATCATGTGTCTTCACATACTCTAGTTGTACATCCTTTTTGATGACACATTCTCTAATGTAGTGATAGCGTGTATCAATGTGCTTTCTCCGATCATGGAAGACTGGGTTCTTGATCAAAGAAATTGCTGACTTATTGTCCAAGAAAATCTTGGTCGACTCCTCTTGTGGCAAATTCAAATCTTTTAACCGGTTTCATAACGAAATTGCATGGGAAACGCATGAAGTAGCAACAACATACTCCTCTTCGCATGTGGAAAGAGTGACAATCGACTGCTTCTTCGATATCCATTTGTCCGCTTGTATTTTTTTGATCATCCATATCTCCACTCAAATCACTATTTATATATCCAAAAGCTTCTAATTATCAAAAATAAAGTAGTACAAGCTAAAATTTGTTGTCCCTTTTTCATAGCGAAGAATCCTCTTTGCTGCCTTCAAATGAGTTGTTGATGGGTTTTTTACATATCAACTGATAACTCCTACTATATACAGGATGTCGGGTCTTGTGCACGTTAAGTGTCACAAGCTTCCAACCAAGCTTTTAAAGAGTGTTGGGTCCACCTTTTCTCTTTTCTTGTGCATTAACAACTTGATTCCACATTCCATTGGCGTGCAGACCATGTTAGAGTCATCCATCTTGAACTTCTTTAGCACTTCCTTAGCATAGCTTACTTGGGTGATTTGGATACCTTCGTTTTCTTGTTTTACTTCAATGCTAAGGTAGTAAGACATAAGTTCAATATCGGTCATCTTGTACTCCTTTGTTGTTTCTTTCTTAAAATCATTAAACATACTTCGATTGCTACCAGTAAAGGTCAAGTCATCTACATATAAGCATACAATCAATGTATCATCATTTTGGATTTTAATATAGAGTGCATGCTCATATGGACACTTGATGAAGCTTTTCTCTTGGAAGTACTTATCAGTACGAGCATTCCAAGCTCTTGGGGTCTGTTTCAACCCATAAAGTGTCTTCTTTAGCTTCAAGAGCTTATCTTCTTCTCCCTTGATTTCATAGCCTTGTGGCTGCTCGATGTAAACTTCTTCTTCAAGAACTCCATTTAGGAAGGCAGATTTTGCTATCATTTGATGTATCTTCCAATTGTTTTGAGCTTCGAATGAAATTAGTATAAAAGTTTCTAGTCGAGCGACTGGAGCGAATGCCTCATCGTAATTAATGTCGGCTCTTTGATTGTAGCCTTTTTCCACCAATCTAACCTTGTATCTTTCAACTTCTCCTTTGGTGTTCTTCTTTACTTTGTATACCCACTTTACACTGATTGCCTTATGCCCTTATGGAAGAGAAGCTAACTCCCATGTATCGTTTTTCTTGATCGCCTTTATCTCTTCATCCATAGCATTTCTCCAACTCTTTTATGCCAAGCTCCTTGAAAGTTCATGGGCTCACAATCCGCAAATAGACAAAAAAGAGTAAGATTGTCTTGGTTTTCAGTTACCTCATATATCTCTTAAAGGCTTCTACAGCAAGAAGTCCTTTCGCTTGAGCTTTCATCTTCTTAACAACTCATGGTTGGTGAAGCTTCTGGAGAAGTATGCTCCTCTATTGATTGTTCCATCCTTGGTTGTTGCTAGTCCTCTAATTCGAAATGTGCAAAGAAGTTGTAGTCTTCGTTATGTGAACTCCAATCTCATTATACTTCTTCATTAAACACAACATTTGGAGTAATGATTATCTTCCCCTTATCAGGGTTGTAGAGCTTGTAGCCTTTGATGTTGGTGCCATAACCAATAAAGATGTACATCTCACTTTTTTCATCTAACTTGCCTTGCTCCTCCTCCGATACCTGTATGCAAGCAATGCTTCCTAACACTCATAGATGGGAAATGCCGAGATTTCTTCCACTCTATGCTTCTTGAGGTGGTTTTCCTCACACAGTTCTTGTTGAAGATCAGTTTTGACAATAAATCGCCCATGCAACTTCTTCCACCCAAAATTCCTTTGGCGACCTCTTACTTTTGAGTATGCTTCTCGCCATCTCAAGGATTCTTTTATTCTTCTTTTACGCTATTCCATTTTGCTAGGGGAATCTAAGCACTGTCATTTATTATCGGATTACATTATCTTCACAATACTTTGGGAATTTCTATGGTGTGAACTCTCCACCACGGTTAGATCACATGGCTTTAATCACAAAGCCACTTTCCTTTTCAACGTGGGCCTCGAACCCCTTGAAGTTCTCAAACACATTTGATTTCTCTTTTAAAAAATACACCTATGTTTTTCTTAGAAAAACGCCAATGAAAAGAAAGTAATTGGTACTCTTACCAAGTAAACTTGGCTTGATCAGACCACACACATCCGTATATATGAGTTCTAATGGTTTTTGTCTCTTGGGTATGACTCCTTCAAAAACTTACTTTAAATTAGTTTCCAATTAAACATCCTTCGCACACTTGATTTGGATGGCTAATGTAAGCTAATCCTCTTACCATTTCCTTCTTAGAGAGCAACTCTAGTCCTCTAAAATTGAGATGCCAAAATCTAAGATGCCAAAGCCAAGAAGCATCTTTGCCACACATCTTAAGATATTATGCAACATCATTTTGAATGTTGAGAACAAACATTATATTTTTTGTCACCGACACCTTAGTAATGAAATTACTTGCATAGTCTCTTATATAAATGTATTTATCTTTTAACCGAATTATAATCTTTCTCTAAGAGTTGTTTTAGGCTTAGAATGTTGCCCTTCATGTTTGACACATAGTAAACATTGGAAATGAACTGGTGCTCTTCATTATATAATCGTATGAAAACATTTTCTTTATCTTTCACCTCTATTTTGGATTCATCTCCAAATGCCATGTTACCCTTCAACGATTCATCATGTTCCACGAACATGCTTTTTCTTTCGCATTTATGGTTGCTTGCACCGCTATCTAAGTGCAATTGATTATCCTCATGTCTTTCATTTTCCTTGTAAGCCAGCAATAATGTACCATCTTCTTGGTTTCTTTTTTCAACGTGATTGCCATTCTCTTCAACTTTGTTGTTTCAAGGAGCTCTACGTTCAGAAGCATAATGTCCAAAATTTTCACGGAAGATTCATTGAAATCAAACAGCGGGATCATGTCCCTTCTTGCCATTTTAAGAATCCAAGACATTTGCCCTCCTTTCCTCTTATTCGCTTTCATGGCTTTCTTATCCCACCGATCCTTCTCATTCATGTTGAGGTACATGTCCTACGGTGCTTCTTCCACCTACTCCAAACTCATGGGAGACTCCTTCAGTCAACAGTCTTACTTGCCCCAACTGTGCATCATGTTCAGCAACTTTCGCGACCTCGTCATCTATTTAACGATCATCGGTCAGTCCTTTCCTTTTTTCTTTCTTTGCAAATTCAATTTTTTTCGATAATCAAGTTTCGAGTATTAACATGGGATGTAATACTGGGAAACAGGTCAGAAGGTGGGTTGTAGGCATCCTAGCAGAGTGGTTTGGAGAACAATGATGGACCGCACATATGGTCGCCTTGCTTTTCATGCTAGTTCTTGTTATCTTACCTCTTGTTCTTTTTAAGCGTACTGGTGAGCTTTTATATACCTTTTCTCTTTCTTTACACTGTGCTTTTTAAGCGTACCGGTGAGGTTTTATGCACTGCTGAGTTTTTATGGTTCTCTACGAGCAAAAAAAGGCACAGTGAAGGTGCCAAGGCTGTTCTCGGACTTCACCCAAGAGTCATTTTTGAGATCCCTAACCCGGTCCCTCTAATTGTGGTCGCCTTTAGTTTCCAATACAACATTAAGCCTTCACAAAAAATTTATTTATCCCACCATCCTCTGTATCAAACGATGGAAAGTCATGTGTCGTTTATTTAATATGTGTAGTTCACCCCACAAGAGCAGAGCTATCGCTCGCATTCGACATGAGAACCGCAATCAGAACGTCGCTTGTCCTCTATGCCATGGTTGGACTATCCGGGTACCTACTCTTCGGCGACTCCACAATGTGCGATGTCCTAACGAACTTCGATCGCGAAAGCTCAACCTCTAAGTATGGATCCTTACTAAATAACGTAGTGAGGCTAAGCTATGCACTGCATTTGGTACTCATGTTCCTTCTTCTTAAATTTTCCTTGCAGGTAAACGTGTACGAGGTGTTGTTTCCAAAAAGGAAGTCGATTGTAACAGATAATGTAAGATTCATGATGGCTACAATGGAGTTAATGTTTCTAGTGTCACTACAAGGAATATGATGATTTTCGATGGCTATGAACCATCAGCGGCCATAGGGAGCAGTCAAAAATGCCGTCGGTATAGAGAACACGACTTTTGTCTCTTTTCGATGGAAACAACGATGTTTTTTCGACAGCTTTCAACGGCTGTTTCCACAACGATTTCGGCGGCCTTTGCAACGGTTAAGGCATCCACATGGCTAGAAAAATCGACATAAAACCGTCCTGAGCTGTCATTGATTTCTGATCAATAAGCTGTCAGAAACCATCGGCAGTCGTTGGAAATCTAGGAGATTTTTTCATTGCAACAGCCATTTGAATTCCAAACAGCACACCAATATTAATATATATCACAACACAAAACAATATTTATCAAATATATAAGCTAAAATCAATATCAATAACAATACAAAAATCAAACATTACCATCTCAACAAACTCAAACATTACCAGTAATACAAGACAAATCGTCAATCATCAATCTCACACATCAAACAACAATATGTACTTCCAACATCAATGTACAACATATACAACGTCTAAATGCCAACCAAATACATCAGTCCAACAAATCAACCTCACAAATCAACATCAAACACCACATATCCACAAATTAACCTCACTATCTCCCATTGTATATATACATAAGTTTCAAAAACAAACCCAACAAAACATACCTCATGACTCGTCTCGGCTCCATAACCACCAAACGAAGAGAATGCTCCACGCTGCTCCATGTACTTGGCCAAACGCTGATTTAGTTGCTTCATTTGCACTACCCGGAGGCGGTACTGCTCCTATAGCTATGCAATCTAATGTCAGATCTCATTAATCTCAACTTTGTTCAGAGCCTTTTGGTAAGCCTTTTATGAGGCCCAATCCTACAAAACAAGTCGAATATGTTTAATTTATTTAAGTAACTATTATAAAAATTAAGCAATTTTAACAACTTGGTTAATTTACATAAATCACCGCTTGATTTTCGTAGCCATAGCGCCTATTTCGCTTTGTCGGGTTCATAACTGAGTTAATTATAGCATCCTCCTGATTAGGGGTCAATTGCTCCGATCTCGATTGCTCGAGCATCTGCGCACGAGCTTGCATAAATCTTTCTGCAACGCAAAATTAAATACAATTAAATGCTACATGACATTATTATAATATTTTTAACTAATTAATTAAAATGATCGTTATTAATAACTTATAACTTAGAATATACTTACATGTGCGGCGTATGCTTTATCATCCTTATGCGAGGCATACATCACCAATCCGTCGTCGTCAGTCTGCCCGACTGCATGGGTATGTGTAAATATGTCCATATATGAGATAAGATCCCCATGCACTCTTTCCTACAATAATTGGTGTATATTATAGTTTTTCGTACAAATTTATACAAAAAATGTATAAACTGTTCATAATTGCAATTAATCAATTTATCAAGTCCTCGCGATGATGCTGAAATGATTTCGAGCTACCACGGTGTGTGACTGGATTTTTCTGCCTGTTTACCGAGTTCCCGTCTGAGTCCACCTGCAAATTAAAAATTAAGATTATATGTAATAGCTATAAATTATGTATTCTCCATCGAAAAAATTAAGATGATATATGATAGACTTACCCTACATCCATCTCTTCTCCACCATGCAATCTAAGCATCCCATACGCTGGCACCCATTCAGCTTGGCGTCTTCCTAGATTTTTTGATGGTAGACATTGCATCCCGATAATTCCTTGAAATCTTAGAGTTCCGATGGTGTGGGAAAAGAGAAATGTCCTCTTCTTGTGGTCTACTACCCCCTTTGTGTTGAAAAAAATATAAGTTATACATTTATACATAGTCAACAAATTGTAAAGTGATTATACATAATGATATATAAATTTACACTTACCGGGAAGTCCTGCCAGATGCACTCCCGTGCGTGCTCTAGGATCCTACTCCATTTGGGACAGCATGCAGTCATACGGCTCATGTATGCCTGCTAGAAATGTTGAGAACTATATTCGAAGGCTCAAGCTCAAAACTCTAACATTAAATATGATACAGAAAAATCATAACTATTATACCGTACAAAATATTTATACTGCTAAAGTAAATTTAATACTTACGATCCATCTACATTTGGTAGCAATCTGACCACCGTACATGGCGCCTCCTACGAAAGGCCGCTGCCATCACTTCCACAGTGGACGGTCCCTCTCTGAGATGAAAAGGAGGAACCGGACCGTAAAAACTTCAATGCCTGAAGAAAGACATCTATAATACATTTCATATGTACGTATATATTATTTTACTATGGCAAAACATATCATTCAATTACGAGTAAACATACCAAGATTTAACATCAATGATCGCATACAACGTACAAAAAAATGTAACATCAATATTTCCATAAATTACCTTTTTTCAACATGTATACTATTAATCAGTCATCGTCATTTTCTGATTTAGACTCGGTCTCGTACTCTGTATTTTTTCCTTTATGGTCTCAAATGCTTCTACTAATACATTTTATTCATCATTTAGAGGTCCAAAATCAGTTTGATCATTTGTTATTGTAATTTCGCCACTTTCCTTGATATCCGCTTGGTATGCTTGTTCGTCCAGAATACTATTTCCATCAAACGTAAATCTTGCCTTCGTTTTAAAAACAGCCGACCAATCTGCTTTATCTTTTTTTACAATTGTAAGGAGCATAATAAACTTGTAGGGCTTGTTTTTTTAGTATAAACGGATCATACTTATGATAACATGATGTATGCTAGGATTATATTTTTGGTGCATGTTGATTCCATCACCTGAAACATTGTTGAACCAGTTGCATCTAAACAAATAAACTTCTTCCGCAGGTCTAGTGAAATATGTTAATTGCAAAACCCGAGTAACACGCCATAAAAATCATTTATTTGATCCTTTCGATCATCACTGCCTTTAACATATACATAGTTAATTTTTCAGCCCCATATTCTTTGGTGTTGAATTTGTATCCATTCACAAAGAACATTGAAAATGTCTTAACTTTTCTTTTTCGTTCCATCGCAAGATGTTTTAATCCTTCGTCGACCATGCAATTTACTGAATCATATACGTAGTTTGAAAACCAAATAGCAAATTTTTTGCTGATATCGCCGCTTGGATATTGTGATTTGTAAATACTTTATATATAGATGATATATTGCATTATAATTAATACCACATGTATTATTTAAGTAAATATTTTTAGTTGTGTTATTTAATAATACCTAGCAAATGACATAACTTCTGCATAGTTAAGAAGAACATATGTATGGGCTACATGGTAATCCCTATCGTCTAACCATACTTCCACACATTTTCTAACATTCATCCCTACTGTCTAAAAATATATAGCATTGATTTAAAAGAATCTTATTCAATGCCCTCATCATTTTGCGTAGCACTTTCAAAAGTTAAGTTCACATGGTCGTTCAAATAATGAGAGAAAAAGAACGAAGCTTTTTCTTCGATATATAATTTGCATGTAGAACCTTCAATTCATGCTTTTTGTCTCATTTTTTCTTTAGATGATTTAAACATCTGTTAAGAATAATTATAATTAAATTTTATTACATGTAACTAAACTAATATTTAACATACTCGATATTAATCTCTTTCAAACAGATACATTCATCCATATTGCACAGGACCTCGAAGACGTGCTTCGTACAGAAGATGAACATCGTAAATGCTCCATTACGTTTAAGAAACCAGGAGGAAATATTTTCTCCAGTTTGCAGAGCAGTATAGGAATTTCTTCCTCAAGTTTACATAGACGATCAACTTTTAACATAGATGAACAATGCTCTTTATAAAAAAAACTAAGTTCTGTTACAATCGCCCAAACTTTGTGGGCAACAGTTCTTTGAAAGCGATGGGTAACAAATGTTACATCATTACAATACAATCATGACATTTCATCTCACTCGGTACCGTTCTTATAGTTGACACATCTATGAGATTAAAGGAAATCCCATCAGAAAATCTTAATCCTTCCACCACTTTAACAGTACTTTAAACTTGGTTACTGTCTAGCCCATAGCATGCTTTGGGTTTTTTGTGCCATTTAGCTTCATATGAAGCTCCAGAAGACTGCATCTTACCTCTATATCATGTCCTGAATTCAAATCATGCTTAGTCTTTCCTTTAACATTCAGAACCGTGTTAAACACATTATCAAATTCATTTTTCTTGTTGTTCATCATGTCACTATTATGATGAATTAGGATATTTTTCCAATAAGGCAACTCCTAAAATATACTTTGTTTGCACCAATTATCTATCGTTGATTTTCCAATTTGTTCGTCAGTTTCATGTATCTTTGGATAACCCTTTGCAAGGACGTAAATATCTTCGCTTGGCCAAATCGTTGGTGGTCGCAAGGTCTCAAGTCTATTGTAAAGTGTTTTTGTCTTTTCAAAAAGGATTATTAATATGGAGAAAACACCGATGATAGTCAAACCATGAAATTTTCTTCCCATGCGGCAAAGAAAATGCTTGTGTTTCTTCCATGCAATAAAGAAAAGCTAGACGACCAGTCCTACTCTAACCGAAAGCATTGCATACACAAGAAAATCACTTATAGTCCACCATAGAGAAGAAAACATACAATTTTTTTCTGAAATGTCGTATGTTTCAATTCCTTCATACCATAATATTTTCAACTCTTCAATGAACTGTTGTAAATATATATCGATTCCTTGTGTCGGATCATGATGGCTATGTATCACAATAGCGAGAAACATATACAGAGTCTTCATACACATCCACGAAGGTAAATTGTAAGGTGTAACGATTATAGGCCAAGATGAATATTTTAAACGGTGAAAATCCATTCATACATAAACCAAGTCTAATATTACGGCTCTTTGCTATGAAAGCAGGTTATGTCTTATCAAAATGCTTCCATGCTTCTCGTCAGTTGGGTGTGTTAACGTGTCTTCGTTTTGTGTTCTCACACGGTGCCATCTCATATGATGCATGGTTACAGAAGATGCATAGAATCTTTGAAGCCTAGAAGTGACGGGTAAGTAATGCATACACTTGTACAGAACTTTCTTTCCTTCTTTTTTCCTTATTTGTATCTTTCCTCATTACATATTTTACAATTCCTAAGATTGATGTCTTCTTTCCAAAACAACATGCAACCATTTAAACATGTATCTATTTTTTGATATGACAAAAGCACGCATAAGTTTTTTCACTTCATAGTGATTTTCATACATTAAATTATCGGGTGGCATATGCCATTTTGTAGCTTGTACTATAGCTGTAAACTCGGCTTCTGTTAAGTTGTATTTTGATTTCATCATAATATATTCTGCAGTTACGATGTTGAGTACCACTTGTCCGACCATCCCAAAGGGGTTTCTTAACAGCGTCCAATAAATCATAAAAATAATTTGCTCCAATACTTGGTTCTTCTTCGAAATTAAATCGTTGCAATCAACTTTGACGGTAGGAAACATTAAACATGCTGCATCTTCAAACATATCTTCTATGAGATTCGTCGAAACAATTTCATTATCCACCTCCTCCTTCAAATGTACGAGATTAGGTGCTATATGTTCTCCATGACGATCCCACACCAAATAATTCATCATGAAACCATATTGGTGCAAATGAATTATTACCATATCTGGTTCAAAAGCTTCAATAATTTGCACTTGCTACATGGACAATGAATTTCTTCGTCATTCCCGTTATTACTTAAAGCAAATTCAATAAAGACGTGTACATCATTTTGAAAATATTCATTTATTGAGCCTTCAATTTCTCTTCTTTATTGGAACATCCAGCTCCGATTGATAAAATAATTTACCATTTTTCCTACTTTAAAACATAAAAACGTATTAATTGTTTACATATTGACATTTTAATTTTCAATTAAATCATACATCTAAATTTTTGCATTTATATAATAATATTCTATTTAATTTTATTTTCAAATGGATTTAGAAAAATTATATGAATATGATCTTAAAATTTTAAGTTATTGTTTTACACTTTGATGGTTGGTCATCCTACTTCCCATTACAAACATGGTAGTAATTATATTTTGTAAATCATTTCATTTTAAACAATTCAAAAATATTTGGCAGCACATAGGAAACAAAAAGAAAGTATTGTCGAAATTTTGTGAAGTTTTTAAAATGAAATGGTTTGAAAAATATAATTACTTTATTATGTTTGTAACTTGTCCAATACAGGGTCAAATACGATAAATATTGTATCGGATGAATATAAATTTCCATTCTGTGATAAAAACGAACATCCATATAACGATTATATACAATACTTGACAGAGGGGGCCAAAAGCTATCTAAGCAATTTATAAAAATTAAAGCATATTATACAACAGTTTTTACAATAATTTAATTTACATTCTAAGAAATACATACAATAAATTGTCATTTTCGTCATCCTAAAAATGCATACACTAAATCCTAATAATTAATCCAAACCAGCCCTAATGCGCGTATGCACTAAGTATTCAACACATATACATCAATTAATGCACATATACACTAAACAAATTAATTTTCTCAACCTTTAAATGATAAAAAATTATAATAACAACCTAATTAGCATTCAATATGGTATAACGAACAACCAATGGTGTATTATAAAAAAATATAACAACAAATTAACCCTAATTTACCAAATCAAAGTTAAATAGAGTTTATAAATTAAACCTTCTTGAAGAGCAGTAGCTAATGGAGAGACTTGAAAATTGAACATGGAGATAGTCTTGGAGGCGTGGAGGCTTTCTGACGGCGTGGAAGATGTGAGATTTGGGAAGGAAATTTGGGTTTTAGATAATGAAGAAGAAGTGTTGGCCTAGGGCTGAAGTATTTGCGACTTTTCGACGGCTTCCGATGGGTATTTTTGACGGCTTCCGACGATTGTGGGCGGCTAGTTTATTTTATTTTCATTAATGGCACGGTGATTACTAGCTATCGATGGTTGTCAAAAAAATGGTGAATCGTTAATGGCCATCGAAAATGGGTGTCACATAAATAATGTTTCCAGTAGTGTGTATATAGTGACAATTGCAATTCCGAATACATAGGTGTTATTTCAGTTTGTTGGGAACACGACTTCAGTGAGCATGTCATTAAGTATTCCAACAGTGATAATGTTGAAGGACGTGCATGAAATAGCAGGTAAAAAGGATAAAGTGTTGGCTAGAGGCATGATAGTTCTAGTTGTAGTTACCAGTACTGTTGCTATTGCTAGCAATGTTAGTGGGTATCTTGGTTACAATACAAAAAACATAGGAGGAGAATCTTGATATCAGTCGACATTATTTTATTCATACTTACCTAATATTTTGAATATGTATATACCAATCATTATTCCGTTTGTATAAGAAAAAACACACAAGGCGAACTAATTATTTAAACTAAAATAAAATAACAAGCACTATATTATATAAACAATGCTAAACAAATCATATTTTTCCTCAAACGCAGTAAAATAACTGAGACGGACAATGTTTATTAAGATGGGATACATGTTAAACCAGCATAATTAAAGAAGTATATTTATATAAATAATTAGGTAGTGTTGTTATCATCAAAAATCTCCTCAAATTTGTTGAAATCTTAAAAAATGCAAAAGAAGGATCTAGGAAGAATGATAGCAATAGGAAAACCTTTCGAAAGAGTCAAAGGGATGCTTTTGCAAAATATTAGGTGACCAGTGGACTTTCATAGAGGTCGAAAAGGGATGAAGCTACTCTTTCGCTTCATTTAACCCCTTTCGAAACAGTTGGGTCCGCACGTGAAAAGGGGACTCATATAAGTTAAGAGCACATTTCGAAGGTGTCTTTTAACTAGCTTCCATATTTGCGTCAAGCCTTTCGAAACAGTGGGTCTCACCATTGTTTATCTTATGTCGAATAATATTTTGTTATGATGATCCCTTCGAATGCATGGATCAGCCTTTCGAATTGGTCGAAACCTTTCACAAGTATAATGGAGAGCTCTATTGTATCTAATATGGCTTCATCAAACACCAGAAGATGGGGGTTCCACATTAGTCAACAGGAATGCTTACGAAAGTTACCTTCCGCTATTAATCCTTCTATTATATTTCAACTCATTTGAAGCCCAAAAATATCCCTTTCTACAGTGTTGAAAGCCAACATCCTTCCCTACTAACGCAGCACATAGACAACAAGATAAAGCACTCTTTTATATCTTTTGATGGAGCTGAAAGCCCCCAAGTTCCATTCAAAAGAAAAGTTTGAAGGGCATCTTGAATTCAAAAGAGACGGAAAGTCTTCAAGATACTCTTTCGACCAAGTCGAGAAAACAGATGTGAAAGGTTCCAATGTGCACCTATAAATAAGACCCAATGGGCATTGAGAAGAGGATCGAAATTCATTCATTCGAGACTTGTTCTTTTCTTGAATTTGCAAACCCTAATTCTTAAATTAAATTGGGGATTTTATTTCTTTGTAATACTTACGCTTCTTGTATTCAAGGAAATTATTAATAATGCAAGTGCATGCATCTCTGAATACATTGATTTCGATATGTTGCTTTTATATGGCATTGGTTGTGGATTGCATGTATTAATACCAATCGAAAGGTAACCTCCTGAAGGAGTAGAAACCTACTGATTAATTAAAACCCTAGATCCATTAGGTCCTAACCCTTAATCACCTCAACCACTTCGAAAGGAGGTTTTGAAAGAGACTTAAGCCATCTCAACTAATTCGAAAGGTGTTTCCGAAGAAGTTCCAATCACCTCGACCATTTCAAAAGGTGGATTCAAAGGAGTTTTAAATTACCTTGATTGAGTCGAAAGGTGGTTTCAAAGAGGTCGTTCATACTCTTAACCCTATTTTGGGGTGTTCATAAGATTTCATATTAATAGTGTATTCGGTATTTTTTGAAGCCAAATGGAATAGTGTATTGGGATGAGCAGATGAAGTATAAATTTTAGAAATATGCTAAACAACTATAAGCAACTTAATCCGTAACAGTTGATGAACCACTACATTACGTCAATAAGTGCAACCTGCAACGTAAATGGATACAATGTTCTAAAATACTAGCTACTGCATACTAGTAAATTGCATTTTCCCTAACCAAATATCCTTACTTACACTGCAACAAAAATGGTTTTTTGACTTAGGATTATATGTAAAATTTTAGCTTAATTCATGCTTCTGAATCAAAGATAATAGAAGGCTAATAATTCCATGAGTACACTATGTTCACTTGAAAATTTTCCAACCGCCTCCAGTGAAAATAATACAATTGTACAAACACTTAGTTCCCATAAGCTTTTGGTTTTGGTCTTGTTAAAATGCCAGCACTTTCCTACTCCATAGCGCATATCACATCTTGAAATAACTGTGTTTGACAAGTTTGTAACTTAATGTTTTGAAATAAAATTTATACAAGTGCGTGAAAACTTATACAGAAGGTAAAGATAAAAAATAAAGCAAGATAATATCACTCATTTATTGCAACTTACAGATGGATTTTGAGGATCAATGTCAAAAGCATTGATTGCACAATCTTCTTCCAGTAGCACATTTAGTTCTTTACCTGAGATGAAGTAACATGTGATTTCACAAGATTTCTGATTCATTGTATTAGTTTTTTTTCAATTGTTTCTTGCAACTTAGTTTCGAATCAAGTTAAAAAATGCATGTATGTTTCTATAGATGCAAAAAAATTTGATTTACCTCAACACTGAATCGATTTTTGAAATACTTAGTTACATACACGTATATACAAACATACATACATATACATACATATACATATACATATATATATATATATATGAAATTAACGGTTATTTTACCTTGTCCTAGGCCAGCAAGAACAACATCTTCTGAGAACATCATAACAGGTAATATATTTGTTGAGGAAATATTAGAAGATAAAGCATGATTATCATACTTAATTTCCCCAACTTCACTTTCCAAAGGCGATTGACCAGCCTCAGATAACATCATTGGAGCTTTTGCCATCGAAGATCCCAAGCAAATACTATGCCAAATGATCCTCCTACCTTCATATATTATATGAATCAGTTAGCTATAACCGGTGCAGTATATGTGTACTTGCGCACGGTTTTATAATGAACTAACAAATATCAAATTAAGAAGCAAATTAATAGTGATGATTCAATGTCAGAGTAAAGGGGCTCAATCAGGAATTGAAATGGTTTAACGTGGGTCAAACTGCGGCTGACCTGGAGATGAAGATGAAGTGTGCGTAGTTTGTAAATATATAGTGCATCATTGTTGACGTTAAAGGGGTCGATAGGACAATTGGTATACCCAAATACAATGCCAACTTCTGCATTGCTTTTTTTTTACCTTAAATCACAAAGTTTGCTTTTGAGGCATGAAAAACTGTTGTCTTATCTTTTAACATTCCTACAACATCTATTTTGTCCTATATCGATATGTTTAACTTTAGGGACATGAATCGGTAAGGTCATTACATGTACTCTCGTCTACATCATTATAAGCAGGTTGCATATTCTAACTAAGATATACACATTAAACCATCACAAAAACCTTCATATATTCACACGATAATATATTCCATTTGTTTTGTTATTCAATGAGAATTCCCCTACTTTTGGATGAAATTATCAATTTGAGGATTCATTCCTAAACAATGCAAGACACATAAGAGGATTCGAAGATGTGATGGCATTTTATTTACGTTAGTCTTTGGTTATTTTTATTAGCATTGATGTTCTCGTATTAGGATTAAGATTATCAGATATTAGATTTTCTTATGGATAATTCAGTTGTATTCACTTCATAACTCCTATTTCTATCATTATGTGTAGCGAAATTTTATGTACCATGATATTCTCAGTGGAATCAAAATGTTGATGCACGTAAAACATGAGTCGTTACATTTTCTTTTAGAAACATTTCCAAAGGAAAGGAGTGTTTTTCAAACAAGAAACTAGGAGCACTTCTTTGTCCAAAGGGAAATAGGTGTTGTAAAGCTGATATAGTTGTAGATATTTTCCTGTTGTAATTAAGGAGTTTTTTAAGGAAAATATAAAATGAATTTTTAAGGGGAAGTGGAGCTCGATGGACAATAGATATGGAAAGCGAAATATGAATTATTGCTAAGAAGGTAGCTTAAACGTGGGAACTACCAAAACCCAAATCCAGCTGATGAATATAAAGACATTTATTTATGTTTGTAAGTTCGGTATAATCATAAAGCATAGATCATGAAGCATAGATCATAAAGCGGGTCACTTTACTAATGAAACCTTTCTGCTAACTTTGAAAAGTAGGAATCCTAGAATGTGTTGGATATAACTTCCCCACAAAGGGCTCAAATGTAACAAACCCTACATCAAAAACTAATTCTACTGAATCTAATAATATGTGTTTTTTTATGGATCTTCATTCCAAGTACTTCTTCTAAAATATTATAGATGGATATGCTTCTCACGCTTGTTTGCTTGAAAGACATACCAATTCAATGTTGAATTCATTTGATAAAATAATCCAATTAGTTCAAATTCAATTTCTACTGACTGAACTCCATGAAGCTTACAAATGAGATCCAAACTTGTGGTTGCTAGTGAAGTATAAGTGTCTTCCTCTTTCAAGTTTGGAATCCAAAATAACACTACGAAGATGCATCCAACCACATCCAAGTAGTTTGTAGCATTGTTATCAAAAATCTTAAAATCCTATGATTTAAATCCCATTTTGGATCGGATCTCTCCCATTTCAATTCAATCTGTGTTCAATTCAAACTAAATTATAATTGAGAAAAAACATGCAATCCAAATATATATATATATATATTCATTACACTTACGAGCATTACGACATGCATTTCACGCGTGAACTGAAAATTGTATATATATAACACGTTAAAGTAAAGATGATTTGCATAAATATTACGTCATAATATTGCGTTTAAATCATGTGTTGTTAGTTCGAATTTTAGTTTTTGCATCTAGTTATTATTTGTTAGTTTGAATTTTTCTTTATATTATTAATTAATCAAATAGGAATTTATATAAAAAAATTACTTATTAGATCTTATTTTTAAGTGATATCAAGAGTTGATAATATTTATAGAGGTACATTTGAATTTGTTAAAGAGTTTAATGTTAGATCTTATTTTAAAACGATATTAAATTTGATAATATTTGTAGAGTAGCGTTTTTGTTAGTTCACATTGCTACCAAAAAGTGTAATACCAAAGGTATTACAACTATTACTAAAGATAATAATAAAATATTAGAAAATTTTCATTTGTAGATCCTATATTTTTAAGTGATATTAAGAGTTGATAATGGATGTTTTGAATTTTTAATGAGTTCAATGTTAGATCGTATGTCTAAGCGATATTAAAATTTGATAGTGTCTGTAGAGGGGTATTTTTGATAGTTCATGCTGATAGCGTGACACTAAAGATATTACAACTAGTATTAAAGATTCAGATCCATAATTCCAAGTTTATTGTTCTCTAAACAAAATAAAAATGGACCAAGTGGAAAAATTGAATTTTAGAATTACATGTAGAAGTTCAAACTTCATAACTAAATTCAAATTGTATAAGACAATCTTGGAATACTTAGCCAATAGTGTTGGTTGGTGGTTCGGACTGCGAGACTTGATGTACGAGTTCGAACCTCAAAATTGACAATCCCATAACAAGTACCCGAATTATGTGTTTGATAGGCTCATATTTCCTTAGAGTTTACATGAAAAGCTTGGTTCTCTAGTTATTTTAAAAAAAAAACTAAAAATATAGATCTTTTAAATCTATAGTTTTATGATTTAAATCTCGTTCCGATTTTAAGCTTGAACTTTATGATTTGAATCTTGTTTTGAAAATCTTGGTTCATAGTAAAACTTAGACTATTGACGCTTTGGCATTTCTAGGATTCGAACGCTGAATCACGTAACCGTATCCAACTAGCTCCTCGCTATATATTTGTTAAACTTAGAAGCATTTATTTATTTCTCATGGCACTCGTATCGAAAGAGAGAATATACATGTATTAGTTTTTATGATGGACTGTTGATGAACAAAATTTGATCGATTTACTAACTAACAATATCACACGTTATAAGCGACGTCTTAACATTGCATCGATGCATATATATGCCGACCAACTTGGCTAAGATGGACATTGATGCACCTTATTGTGATGCCTGCCTAGGCAGGTCTCTCTCAATGATAACCAAGATGCTAGAATTATGGGTGCATATGGACCAGTTGTTCCATTTAAATCAATACAATCAAAATTAATCTAAAAAAGTTGGACTGAATCCAAACTGGACTTGGCTAGATTTGAATTGATAATCAAATTAGTTGCTAATATAAAACCAAAAGTTTGATCTCAAATTAAATGAAACTAATGTAGTCATATCCAACTGATTGGTTATAATTGGTGTAATCTAGTTCAGGAACCACGAGGATTCTGCAATATAACATTCCTTTTTGTACGTTTTTTTACCCAAAGATTTGCTAATTAGGGTTAACATTCTATATTTGTTATTGTCTTTAATATACAATGCTTTCTTTGTATAGTTTCAGCCGAAGTTGTACTACATATGACAAACCCTTTAGTATGTCATATTTGACATTGTAGAAAGTTGAAAATAAATATATCAAAATCTAACATCCCCAATTCAATAGCAAACGGATCGAACCATATTGTACTGAAAACTCAACCGCATCGATTGTGAATCTACATTTAAGGTCCGATTATAAATTGGATAGGAACTAATCCATATCCTAAATCTAGTAGAACTGATTCTCTGTGCAGCTCAAACTAAAACAGTTCATGTGTAACGAACTGATATTTTGAACCATTCTAATCGGTAATCATCCGCACATGTCGACTTGAATTGCTCAAAACAATAGATTGTTAATTTATATTTTGACAAAACTCAGCATATGCAGTAATTAAATCGATCACAGAATCAGTGATATAAAGCAATACAGTAGTAAGTAGTAGAAATAGATAAATAGTAGTTTATGAAGCTACTATAGAACATTAGAGTCTGAAATAAATATAACAAAAAATCTTAAGTACATAGTAGTGACTAATACAAAAAAAGGCAATACAAGAAAAAATACATTTAGTTGCATTTATTAGTAGCATTTGTGGTGTGAATGAAACCAAAACTATATTTACTTTTGTTTTGGGGGATTCTTTACGTTCTATTCTAATTTTTCTGAAACGTTATTTCTCGTTATTTTTCAAGCCTTTCCTTCACTGACCTAATTTTTCTGTCTTCATCAAAATTTCCCTCCGTCGCTTCAGCTTCTTTCACCTTCGCTCCTCCATAAAATTTCCGCTTCATCAAAATTTCCTCCTTCATCAAAATTTCCGTTAACGCTCCTTTTTCATATCTTAGCTCCGCATCTCCGCCTCGTCGACACCCTTAACAAATCAGATCGATCTACTTTTCCTTAATAAATCAGATACCCTTAACAAATCATATCGATCAAATCCTCCGACAAAATTTCCGCCTTCGCTCCTCAACAAATCAGATCTACAGCTCTGCATCTCCCCATCATCGATACACTTTTCTCTGAGTATTTTCTTTTGTACAGATGATTCAAGGTACACAATTTTTTTTTTCGATTTGAAATGGTATGACAGAGGGTTGTGAAGTTGTCAATGTACACATAGTAGCTTTGCAAAATGATACATAGGAAATTTACAGAGAGTGTGGGCTTATGCTTCGTGATATTGGGTTGAGCCATGAACTTGAATTATATTGTTGTAAAATAGGAAGGTAAATGAATATTTAGAACAAAATTCCAATGAACAAGATTAGTATGGTAAGCTAACACTGATGGTTACCATTTAGTTATCATATTTTGTTTATGATGAGATATTAGTATTATAAGGTTCTATTTATTTTATTTTCCTCATTTGGGTCACTATTTTACGAGCTCAGTAGGCCAGTAATCTTTTAAGTCAACAGTAGTCTTCAGTTTTGGTCTTTTGTCAGACAACAAGTATAGGCATTTGGTGAATGAATTGTTGTAGAAGAATATAAATACAATCGTTAGTTTACATGTTTATGTTTATGTTTATATTTATAACTCAGGATTAAATTATCAATGTGTGTATATGTCTCTATAGAAATATTTCAAGGAGAATTAGTGTGATATGTAAGTTGATCTTCCTTATTTAGTTCATTTGTTGATATATATGCAAGTCTGGTAAGGAAACAAGAGACTATTTATATTAGGTTGATTTGTTGACCGAACCTAAAATATAAAGCAACTCTTATAAAAACTAGTCCAACATATATATTTCTCCTCCCTCACATGTATGGTTGTCGTTTATCAATGCTTTCCTTTCTTGTTTTCTTATTTGTCCCTTTTGTCCAATTTTATGTTTGTTCGAGTGAATCATATTTGCCAAACTTTAATTCTTTTTATTTGATTTGTTGGCTTTACATTATATATATTCAAATTATTATTTTAATTATGAATACACATTCAATTAGGAAGGTGATGTAGGTTGAGGGAGGTGAAGTTTGTAAAAAAAAGAGCAGGTTGGTAAATATGGTGCACAGAGACGTGAATATAGACAGAAAGACACAAATTGCAAAGGCAGAAATGGAGCAGGTTGGTAAATATGGTGCACATAGTGTAGAAAAAGGAGCAGATTAGTAAATATGGTGCACAGAGTGTGGATGGTTTATCTTTCTACAGGTTGTAAAAGGCAGAAATGAAAATTGTAACACAAAAAGGAGAAAAAAAGATTTCAATGCAAATATAGTGTAATGGAATTAACAATCAAGTTCAAGTTAAGCATTCAGTTTTGGTTTGTAATTCTTATTGTTGATTGTTAAACTCGTTTGCAAGTAATTAGCTATTTCGAAGTGAAGACTGCCGACAACAAAGAATTAATGGTAACCAAGAAATGAATGTGACTTTAATTGTTATATATATTGCCATATTTTGTTAGTACTATTTTTGTAAACTTGTTTGTGAATGCTTGTAGTATGTGACTTTTTTTTTTGAAAAATTACACAGAGTTGATTATGGATATTATATTTGATTTTGACATTAGCGTGATTTTTTAATTATTTGAATATGATGATTATATGATTGATTGTCTGTTTGTATATGCTAATTATGTGATTTGTTCATTTGAATATTGAAATTATGTGACTGATCGCTTGTTTTAATATGAATATTGTATAAACGGTTGCTGCAAATGGTACAAGCCATCAACCGTAAATAACAGCACTTAAAATATGCTGCTAAACAACCAATAACTTTTAGAAGAGTTATAAAAATGCTATAAAAAAATCTATAATAATATAAAAAATTATATTGTTGCATTTTTAAAAGGCCATAAAATAAAAAAAAATACAAATAAAAATGCAACCAAAAAATGTTCATTTTGGTAGCATTTTGTAAACCCCATAGAAAAACCTATAGTTGCATTTCAAAAACATAATAATATGGTGATTTTTGGTAGCATTTAATACAATGCAACAAAAAGTTTCAGACTTTTAGTTGTATGTCGTATTTCAGCGTGCTCTAAAACGCTACTAAAAGTTATGGTAGCGTTTTTCAACGCTACCAAAAATCTATTCTGGTATAGTGAGCTGATAGGTCTGAACATAAATGATTGGAAATAACTGAACAGATAAAGATAGAATCTCCAAGCAAAGCTCCAAGCTCCATAGGTGAGTCTCATAATGCTGTGACCCACAATCTGACCCGGGCATAAAGCAAAATACAAAACACTCGAGTCGGGATTTACATTTTTTTGCGAGTAAATTCAACTCAAGTGAAATGTCCAAGTGGAATGCAATATAATTTAAAGGATGTTTGGTATTCTCATCCTTTGAGAATTCGTTAAATTATCTACATACATAGTACAATATGCTACATAGATAATGCGAGAAAAGACTTTTGCTAGCGTGGGAAAAACACTACCATAACTTTTGGTAGCATTTTAGAGAATGATGCGATACGACATGCAACTAAAAGTCTGAAACTTTTTGTTGCGTTGTAGTCAACGCTACCAAAAATAACCATATTGTTGCGTTTTTTAAATGAAATTATAGGTTTTTCTGTAAGGTTTTAAAAAATGCTACCAAAATGAACATTTTTTGGTTCCATTTTTGTTTGTATATTTTTTTAGCATTTTTGATGCAACTATATAATTTTGCATATTAGTTTACGTCTTTTTCATAGCATTTTTAAAACGCTCTAAAAGTTATCGGTGATTTGGCAGCATATTTAAATGCTGTTATTTACGGTTGATGGCTAGTACCCTTTCCAGTAACTGCTTATATAATATTCATATTAAAACAAGCGATCAATCACATAATTTTCAAATTCAAATGAATAATTAAATCACATAATTAGCATATACGAACAATCAATCAATCATATGATCATCATATTCAAATAATTGAAAAAACAAGCTAATCTCATAATCAAATATAATAACCATGATTAACTAGGTGTAGTTTTTCATCAAAATAAGTCATATGCTACAAGCATTCACAAACAAGCTTACACAAATAGTACTAACAAAATATGACAGCATATATAACAATTAAAGTCATGCTCATTACATGGTTACCTATAATTCTTTGTTGCCCACAGTCTTCACTTCGAAATAGATAATTACATGCAAACGAGTTTAATAATCAACAATAAGAATTACAAACCAAAACTGAATGCTAAACTAGAACTTGATTTTTAATTCCATTACACTGTGTTTGCATTAAAATCTGTTTTTTCTCCATTCTGTGCATTTCCGTGTTAGAATTTGCATTTCTGCCTTTTACAACCTGCAAAATGATAAACCATTCATACTCTATGGACCATATTTACAAGCCTGCTCCTTTTTTTACACTCCATGCACCATATTTACCAACCTGATCCATTTATGCCTGTTACAATTTGTGTGTTTTTGTCTATATTCTCGTCTCTATGCACCATATTTACCAACCTGCTTCTTTTTTCACAAACTTCACCTCCCTCAACCTACATCACCTTCCTAATTGAATGTGTATTCATAATTAGAAAATTAATTTGAATATATATTGTAAAGTCAACAAATCAAATAAAAAGAATTAAAGTTTGGCAAATATGATTAAACATAAAATTGGAGAAAAGGGACAAATAATAAAACAAGAAATGAAAGCATTGGTAAATGACAACCATATGTGTGAGAGAGGAGAAATATATATATTGGACTAGTTTTTATAAGACTTAGCTGTATATTTTAGGTTCGGTCAACAGATCAACCTAATATAAATAGTCTCTTGTTTCCTTACCAGACTTGCATATATATCAACAAATGAACTAAATAAGGAAGATGAACTTATATATCACACTAATTCTCCTTGAAATATTTCTATAGAGGCATATACATACATTGATAATTTAATCCTGAGTTATAAATATAAACACAAACATGTGAACTAACGATTGTATTTATATTCTTCTACAATAATTCATTCACCAAATGCCTAAAGTTGTTGTCTGATAAAAGACCAAAGCTGAAGGCTACTATTGTGCTTAAAATATTTTTGGCCTACTGAGCTCGTTAAATAGTGACCCAAATGTGAAAAATAAAATAAACAAATCCTTATGGTACTAATATCTCAGCATACACAAAATAATGATAACTAAATGGTAACCATCGGTGTTAGCTTACCATACTAATCTTGCTCATTGAAATTTTGTTCTAGATATTCATTTACCTTCCTATTTTGCAACAATATATTTCAAGTTCATGGCTCTACCCAATATCACTTAGTATAAGCCCACCCTCTTTGTAAATTTCCTATTTATCATTATGCAAAGCTACTCTGTGTACATTGACAACTTCACAATCCTCTGTTGTACCATTTCCAATTGAAAAACAAAAAACAATTTACGTACCTTGAATCAGCTGCACAAAAGCAAATCCTCAAAGCAAAGAGTATCGACAATGGGGAGATGCGGAGCTGTAGATCTGATTTGTTAAGGAGCAAAGGCGGAAATTTTATTGGAGGATTTGATCGATATGATTTGTTAAGGGTAACTGATTTGTTAAGGAGCTGTAGATCGATCTGATATATTAAAGTTATCGACGAGGTGGAGATGCGGAGCTGAGATTTGAATGAGAAGCATTAACAGAAATTTTGCTGAAGGCGGAAATTTTGATGAAGCGCAAATTTTAGGGAGGAGCGACGGCGAAGGAAGCTGAAGTGAGGGAGGGAAATTTGGATGAAGGACGAAAAGTTAGGTCGGTGGAGGGAAGGCTTGAAAAATAAAAGTAATGAGAGGCAATGTTTCAGAAAAATTAAATAGAACGTAACCAAGCCCCCCAAAACAAAAGTAAAGAGAATATTGGTTGCATTCACACCACAAACGCTAGTAATAAATGCAACTAAATGTAGATTTTCTTATAGTGTGTCTATAGTAAAGTAAACTATTAAAATAGCGTTAAGGCGTTACAAGTATCCTCCTTAACATATTTTTATATATATATTTCCATAGTCTATAAGAATAGCGTTAAGGCGTTACAAGTATCCTCCTTAACATATTTATATATATATATTTCCATAGTCTATAAGTACCGTAATTCCTCCATAAAATGGAGGGCTATTAGGGGGCACTCCATAGGTACGGTACAAACCAAACTCATGGAGGGCGTGATAAGGCATGCGACAAGGCACGCGAAGCAATGCCCAGGATATGATACTACCGTTTTGCGGATCCGGACTGGTGGTAATGCATAGTAGCTACTACCAACCACCTCGAGACACACTCCCAAATCAAAGGTGCACCCAATCAAATAACTAAGTAATAGAATTGTATCGAAGAAATGTTCCCGATATGGGAGCGACTCCACTAGGACGCGCATGGCTCCTGTTTTAGTCACATCAAGTTGACTCACGGGAGTCAGGGCTGCGTTCATACCTCATATAGACATCACCAAACCATCCTACTTCGTTCTGAATTCTCCACCACATGCACAGTTGTTAAAGTGGTTTTCGGTATTAGTAAAGAGTATGACAATATACGATCCCGGTCTCTTTAACAAACAACGCTTATTTCACACTATGGTCATTTTATATTTCAAACTATTCATACTTCATATAAAAATATCATAATCATATCACTTTCAAAATCATAACCACAAAATAGTTTAAACCATCATATCGAAATAGTTGCATTTAAATCCATTAAATCTAAATCATAACGGTTCCAACTTAAATAGTTTAAATATTGAAAATAGTTTACATATATTGAAATAATTATAAATTAAAAATAGTTTATATATTTAAAAATAGGTTACAAATTAAAATAGTTTATATATTAAAAATATTTTTTATATTAAAAAGAATTTATACCCAAAATAATTTCAAATTATAATTGTTTCTTCCAATTTCACAGATTAATTCAAATCAACTTTAGTTTCAAGATTCAATTTACATCAATCTCAGTTCAACAATTTCAATTAAAAGGTTAAAGATTCAATTCAAATTCTCATTAAACCAATTTTAATCTATATCGATTTCAAAATCCAGGTTTGAACTATAAATTTAAACCACTTCCAATTCAAAAGGTTTCAAGGTATAAATATCCAGACAATTTACAATAACTCAATTCGATAAATTTCATTCATTTCAAAATTCAACTCTAATTTTTATTTAAATTTGAAAATATAAGCTTAATCATTTTTAATAACATTTGAATAAAATCTCAAATTACAAATTTAAATCAATATTAAATATTAAATTTCAATTTTATTTAATTTTGAAATATTCATTTAATAACATTTAATCAAAATCCAGTTATCAAGTAATAAAATCATATCATTGAAATCTCAAAATCAATAAGTTTCAAATAAATTCTTATTTATAATAAATTCTTAAATAACTTAAATTCTTAACCAACTTTAATTTATCTTCCAACCTTTATTTATTTAAATTATCAAAAAAACTATTTTTAAGATATCAACATAAATTCAAATAAATATTTGAACATATTATATATATATATGTTAAAGTTAATACAAAAATCTGTTTCCAAAATATTAAAATAAATTTAAATAAATAGTTTAAAACATATTATATATATTAATTTAAATTAAATTTTATTTTATTAAATACTATTACATTAAATCTTATTTTATATATTTGAAAATAAATAAATTATAAGTAAAATCTTAAAATTTACATTTTTTAAACTTAACTTATAAATATACAATTTTCAAACATATAGTTTAAAAATTTAAATTTTACACATATATTAAATTAAAATCTTTATATTATATTTAAAAAGCAATATTTATAAAAACCCATATAATTCCTTTTACAACTTTGGAAATCATTTTTCAAAAATAGACCAACGGTGTCCATATATAATTTTCTATCCTATGGTCAAGTGATACGGCTATTTATCATTTCAATCTGCAATAATTTAAATTTATAGGTATATATCATTTCCCGCAATCCCAAAATTCAAAATCAATTAAATCGCTTGGGTTTATCGTTTCAACCCATAGCAATTTTCCATAATCTATAAGATCGTTTCGGTATGTATCATTTCAATACATAGGGAATTTCTAACTATCAGGGAACTTGCAGAGTGAGAATAATAAAATAACAGCATAAAATGACATGGCATATCAGTGGCAATATGATCATGGTTAACAATTTTAAATAAAATTAATAGGTTATAATGTCATATGTTAGTTAACAGGCAAACAAGTTCATAACATATCATGCTTAACAATTTAACAATTAAAATCTAACAACATATTTCAATCATCATTTCATATGAAATAATTTACTAAATACAAGAATGTTAATCGTGAGTGATCGTTCACCTTTCAAGGCTTGAGAAAAAAGGATAAGCACATGGATAAGCGATCAATCAAAGCAACTAACTATTGCGATCAATGCTGGACGGCAGCGAATGAAAAGCAAAGTGCAATGAACTAGATTCGATGGAAATCAAATACACACACACAAATATATATATGTGTGTGTGTGTGTGTGTGTGTGTCTTTTTTTGGTTAAAATCAATATTCAAATTTAAAACACATTTGTAAAATAAAAATCTTCATATTATATTATTATTTTTAAAAAAATCCATATTTATTAAAACCCATATTTTTCAAAATTCTCTAAATAAATATTTAAACATACTATATTTATATATCTAAGTTATTCCAAAAATCTTTTCAAAATATTCACATAAAATTGAACAAATAGTTTAAACATATTACATATACCTTTTCACAATTATATACAAACTCATACATATATATATATATATTATATAAATGATAAAAGGGAAAGAAATGCTAGATGTTGCTTGCGGTGGCCTAAGCTGTTAGGTGCTTGCTGGCGGATGTAAGGCTAAGGGGGCTGAGGAGGACACAGTAGTGGATGGGCTCGGAGAGGTGATGATGGGCAGGGCAAGCACGAGCATAGGGTGGACAAGGATCAAGGCCGCTGAGGAGGGAGCTTGGGAAGTTTGGAAAATGATAAAAAAAACAAGCAGGGGCAGTAGGGGCTGCGGAAGGATCAAGGCCGCTGGCCGGCCTTGGTTGTGGTGTTTATTCGCTAGGCAGTAAGGGCTGCTGGGCTCAACTTGAAGGTGGCGGCGGTTTGGTCGTCGTGTGGGCTGACTCAGTGGCTTGGAAGTGGTGTTCGTGGAGGTGTGGTAGGGATTGACTGTTGTGGGATTGTAGTGGAGCTCGGATATGAGGCTGTGGGTTCAAGGCCATGGAAGGGATGGTCTGCTGCGTTGCGAAGGAGAGTGGTTGACCACGGCTGTCAGGTGGGATGATTGATGTGAACTGGAGAGGTAGGGTGCTCTTGGTCGGAGCAGCTGAGGCTTCCGGTGGTTTAAGGAGAGGAGGAATGGCCGAGATAGGTTTGGCATGGGTAGAGGGTGGCTTCGGTCGTTGATGGAGGTTGTGTTGTTCGGTGCTCTATAGACAGTAGGGTGGTTGTTCGGTAGAGGTGAGGAGATGGGCGTGCAATGGTAAAGTGCAGGACGTGATTGCAAAAGAGGAGGGAAGGCAGGCAAGTAGTTTGGGTTGGTGATGTTGTCGTTGATGGGCGGAAAAACAAGGTCACGACCATGAAGACGAGCAGCTATCTCAAGAAAATGAAAGCAACCCACGTGCAAGCTTCATATTATAAAATAGCTTTGTATCGTATTATATACATATCTATTTTTTATGAAATGGAATGGCGAACCAGAGGAAGGAGAGAAAGAGTGAAAGATCACATAGCAAATATATTTGAACAGACAGGAATCACAAAAGTCAAGGGTTGCGTTACAGGGAATACTAAAAGCTAACAGCTATTGGTTGTCTCGGGGAATAACAAAAAGGCATAGAACCCAAAAAGCTCAAACGGGTACTAATACGGCTAACCGTTTTACAGATTTCGCCGTGCATCGGACGTCGAAAAGAACAAATAAATATACTTCGGAGATCACCACGACGAGATAAACAGAATGCTACACAGATATGAGTGATATGACCATCCTATCAAAACTCCATATTCGCTCCCAAAACTGCTGCTAAAACGTCGAAAATAATATAAATGGAGTTAAAGCAGTTCAAATTTGGCGAAACAAAATATGTCGTTTCATTCAGAAAATGTTAAACATTTTTACTATGTAAAAATATTCAGATTTTCAAAAATAATTTATTTCCATTAAATTTTAAACTGATTTAAATTTAAATTGAAATTTCACAACCAAACGAACTTTTATATTTACCAATGAAAATCTGCCATTTGTTATGTTTAAATAGAGCATACCATATATCACATTTTCATTTTTAAAATTCTATTATATATATTTTCAGGAAAAATTATAGTTAATTACGTTATAAAAATTGTTAAAATTTCTGGGTCGTTATGCTCTCCCTCACTTAAAATTTTTCGTCCCAAAAAAGGAACGAGATAGGAGAATAGAAGCAACAGAAAGGAAAGGTAGATTCGAAATACATAGTTCCAGATACAACAATTATTTCGAAACCACATAAATTTCATTTATAGACATCTTATCATTTGCATTATATTGCATATTATTCAATTATATATCCTCATTAACATCCAAACTTTTCCCAGGTAAGTTTTATGAACGTTTCGGAATGTAATTGAGCACTATACACATTTACCTTTTATTTACAACATTTGTACAAAGCAAAAATTTAGTTTGAACATTTTTAGGTTTCTCTTGTATAACTTTCAATTACCTATTCACGTTAACATTTAACTTTTGAATATTTCAGGTAAGTTATATATGTTTTAGAATGCAAGTATTATACAAATAAATTTTATCCTAGTTCAACTCTTTCAAGTTGTTTCAATTTCATTACTCATTTTAGACACTCTAATTAATCAAAATTTTTGCTTCATTTCAATAATTGAAAACCATTACTTAACATGAACTTAAGAGTTTAATTTTCGGTTTCACTTCAAACCATTTTGAAATAAAAACATACACACACACAAACACACACACACACAGATATATATATATATATATATATATATATATATATATATATATATATATTGTACATCAAATCGTACTGAAGAAATTCAAATCAAGTCCATTTTCCAAAACGATAGTGTAGTAAAGCTACTAAGTGGTCACCCCACTTTGAGACTCGAAAACGAATGTCGATGGTGCTGCAGTCATCGTCGAAATTATTTTCCGACGACGTAAAAGGAGAGTATAGACTTGCTTCTTTTAAAATTCTTTGGAAAAATTTCCATTCGAAAATACTTTCAAATAATATTTATTTTCAAAACTGTGTAAACCAAATTTAGTAAAGCACGGAAAATTTAAATTCTCAAATCCTTAGTTTAAATTCATTTCATTTGCAAATCAGATATATAAACCATGTTTAAAATTTTTGCCTTCTTATAACATACAACAATAGTTAATGGTTTAGGAATGTTGACAAAACAATAAATGATAATATAGTATTATCATTTCTAACAACCAATTCATTTAACTATCTAATTTCAAAAAATTATACCCTTTTTATATATAAAATATAATCATACATAAAATTATTTCATTTACCAATTTTGAAACAATATTGTACCAGTTTGCTCTAATCAAGTGTTTTGGAATTCCTATCTATAGTGTTGGTCAAACGAATCGATCGAATCCCAAAATTCAAACTTAACAACTCAAACACAATATAAAAAAATTTATATCAATTACAAATACACTCCCTCACAAGATGATACAATAATGGATTTTGAAAGAAGGATAGAGATTCAAATTTAGACAAACCCTAATCAAAGAGAATTTTAACTAAGAAGACTGATTTGAAAGGAAGATAAGATATTTACATTACAAAAGAGGAACGATGGATAGGCGACCTTAAACAGGTCAACCGAGACTTAGAAAGACGAGAATATCATCAAAGAAAATGGAGACAAACTTGTTGAGAACATCACGGAAAACGAGATTCATAAGATCGACGAAGAAGGAAGGAGCATTAGTTAATCCAAAGGGCATGACTAACCATTCTCTGTTCGAAAAGTTATCTTATGATACTCTTCTTAGCCACTCGAAGCTGGTGGAAACCGGTAGCAAGGTTGAGCTCTAGGAGTACGATCGATGTAGAATTCAATTTTCCGCTTAGGAGGAAGAGAAGTGACTTCACCGAGGACATCCCGAAAGAGTTGAACAACAAGGGTGAAGTCAAGATCACTAGGCTGAGCATCTAGCGTTAAGATAAAACTGCCTGCATAATCCTGAGGCAATTGACATTTGATCACAGGAGAATTACCCTGGTCGTCTACTAAAGAAACGGTTCGAGCATCAAGAAATAATAGCATCAAAATCGAGGACATAGAAATCTCCGGTGACTCGATGCATGTTGTAAAGGAGTTTCACCCATTTACAAATCATACTAACGTTGGCAGAACCCCCGATGGGATTAGTCACACATAAGGATTAAGCTGCCAATTGAGGTTGTAAGATGTGCTCAAATTTATTACAGAGATCAGCAGAAGTAGAGCTTTGGCTGCTCCAGCCTCAAAAGAACACGAACCAGAAAAGAAAAAAAATTAATTTTAGAACAAAGCGAAATTTCGAGATTCAAAAGAAATCCAAAATCAAAGAGGATCCTAACGAAAAATTTCAAGCTCAAACGAATATGGCTCTGTAATTAATTTTACTCATTCTAGGGTATTACTACCCTATCTCTAATGAATTTTTATTCCATATGATAAGTTTTGCACAAACTAGAGCTCTGATACCAACTATAACGAGCTAATATTTTGAACCATTCAGATCGACAATCATCCACACACGTTGACTTGAATTGCTCAAAACAATAGAATGTTAATTTATATTTTGGTAAAACTCAACATATGTAGTAAATAAATCAATCATAGAATCACAGACACGGAGTAATACAACAATATGCAGCAGAAATGGATAATAATAGTTCATGAAGGTACTACAGAAAATCATAATCTGAAATAAATATAACAGAAAATCCCAAGTACATAGAAGTCACTAATGCAAAAGCAGCTGACGGGTCTGAATATAAACAACTGGAGATAACTGAATAGATGAAGATAGAATCTCCAAGCAAAGCTCCAAGCTCCAAAGGTGAATCTCAAAATGCTGTGACACCCAGTCTGACCCGAGCATAAAGCAAAACACAAAACATCTCAGTCAGGATTAACATTCTTATGTAAGTAAATTCAACCCAAGTGAAATATCTAAGTGAAATGTAATATAACTTAAAGGATGTTTAGGATTCCCATCCTTTAAGGACCCGTTAAACTATCTGCATACATAGTACAACACGCTACATATATAATGTTTTTTTTAACCGAAAATATATACATAAAACAAACACCGATAGCTGCCAACAAGCCTGGCAGGTAACTACAGAGACCAGCAAGCGACATAAGCGAAAGAATAAAATCCCAAAACACAGCGGGAACAAAGTCAGAGCGGAACAGAAAGCCGTAAACCAAATCAGATACAGGATAGGTAACAAGAGAAGAAAGAACCAAGATCACACGAGCAACCCCAGAACCGAAGAACACCAAGATAATGGGACGTCCGCAACCAAGCATTACCATGAGAAGCAGTCAAAGCCATGCAAATAGAGAAACGGGCGTAGAAATAGTCCACAGACACCTGGACCTGGAAAACAAGCAACCTCATGAGATTTGGGGGGGGGATGGGAACGAGGCGGGAGAGACATCGCGCCAAGATCAGGATTCAGCCAATGCCCAGTCTAGTAGTAGACCGGACAGTGGTAATAGAGAGAAGACCTACAAGTATCCTTGAGGGGGGGCCCACGGATCCTCTGAAGGGCCTACTGCGGAAGGCCAGGAAGACATTATTCCTGACACGCCTTATAATAGTCGGGGGGTCCATGGGGCTATTATCGAAGATTGCCTTATTCCGCGCGCACCATACGTGCCAACAGATCAGACAGGGAAGCAATCTGAAAACAATCGAACGAAGAGATTTACCAGATACGCCAGCCCACCAGATTGACTGGAGCTCTGGGGGAGATGTGGCCATGGCACGAACTCCGACGAGATTGCCGAAGTAATTCCAACATGCTCTGGCCAAGAGACCAACAAAAAATAGGTGGGACAAGGATTCCGAGTTCCCAACGCTGCAGCATCTACAACGGGAGACGATTGGGATGCCGATCATTTGGAGATTTTCATCGAGCGGCAACCCATTGTGAAGGATACGCCACATCAACAGAGAAACCTTAGGGGGAATTCGAGAATCCCAAATGAAGGAAAACAAAGGGCGGATAGGACTTGAAGTGCGAACTGATGTCCAAGCTTTCGCAACGGAGAACGATCCACCATCCCAACCCGTAAGCCGGTTGTGAGAGTCACAGAACAGTTTAACCGACTGCATGTGCTTCCAGGTCTCACTAGCATAGGACGGAGTGCAAGAAAAATTTGTGCCTGCAAGCCTATAGTACTTAGCACGGAGAAATGTTGCCCACAAAGAGTCGTTAGCCCCAAACCTGTTCCACAGCTTACAAGCAAAAGCCGCACAAAGGTCCTTAGGATTACGCAGTCCCAGGCCACCTTCGTTCTTCGGACGACAAATGGCGTCCCAAGATACCCAGTGGTGACGGCGGGTATCGTCCTTGGAACCCCAGAAGAAGGACGAGACCAAAGACTGATAAGAACGGAAGAAGGAAGAGGTGGAGGTCATAGCGGCGAAAACATGGGTACCCATTGAGTCAAGAACCGACTTAATGAGAACTAGTTTCCCTGCTTGGGATAGGAGAGAAGCATTCCAGCGGATAATCTTGTTTCTCACTTTATCAGTTAAGGGATCGAAGATAGCGTTAAGTTTCCTACCTCGGCAAAGGGAGATACCCAGGTAAGGAAGAGGAAGGGAAGCTGCCTCGTAACCAGAAATGGTCTTGATCCAAGTGGCACGAGAAGGGGACAAGTCCTTGCTATGGACAAAGCAACTTTTGGATGGATGAACGAGTTGGCCCGAACACCTCTCGTATTGGTGAATGAAACGAAGCAGTCGCCGAACAGAGGAGCGGCTACCATTAGAGAAGATGACAATGTCATCAGCAAAGGATAAGGAAGAGATAAGAGGGCAACCCCTCGGGATTCCAAATCGCTGGATCTGACCGAAGATAGTCAGGGACTGAAGACCACGAATGAATGCCTCCGCCGCAATGACGAATAGACAAGGCAAGAGTGGGTCTCCCTGACGCAGACCCCTACCTCCCTTGAAATACCCAGCAGAAGACCCGTTAATGAGCACAGAGTACCAACAGTTCGAGATGAGCCGCCAAACTAAGTCAATAAGGGTTTCCGGGAACTCGAAAGCCCTAAAGACCTTTAAGATGAAAAACCAAGACATGCGATCGAAGGCCTTAGCCATGTCTAGTTTGAACACCACATTGAAACCCCTAATTTTCCGATCTATTTGGGAGATCAGTTCCTGAGCGAGAAGGACGTTATCCGTGATTAAACGTCCCTTAACAAACCCCGCTTGAGAGGGAGAGATAATGCGTTCAAGGATAGGGGCTAAACGACTAGCTAAAATCTTAGAAATAACTTTATTCGAGAAGTTACAAAGACTGATGGGACGGAAATCCGCGCAAGACCGTGGATTTTTGCACTTGGGAATAAGAATCAAATTGGTGGAAGTCCAGCCAGATGGAAGGGACCCACCGGCGAAGAAGGATTGAATCGCGAGGCAGAAATCAGCCTCAATAATAGGCCAAGCTGACCTATAAAAGACACCGTTGAAGCCGTCCGGACCGCTGGCGCTATCCTTGTTTAGGGCAAAGACACACGCACGGATCTCATCCGAGAAAGGAGGGGCCGCAAAAAGGTTGCTGTCCGGGGGAAGAACCATGCGGGGGATGAAGGCCATCAGGGCCGGGTCAGGAACCGAGACAGAGGGAGAGCCCAAGAAGGACTGGAAGTGGGATAGAATGGTATCTTTGACGTCCACGGGAGATGAGGCCAAAGATTGGTCAGGACGCAAAATTTCACGAATAGTGAGAAGATTGTTCATCTTTCGAATTGAGGAGTGAAAAAACTTGGAGTTCGTATCACCGTCGACCAACCATTTGATCCTAGCTTTTTGACGAAGGTAGTCATTTTCGATACGAAGTTCTGAAGAGAAAAAAGATTGGGCAAAAGCCCAAGCCTCCTTGTTAGCAGCGGACGGATCCTCATCTAACAAGGATTCGGCTAAGATAAGGGATTCTTTCGCTACCCGGACGCAATCGAAAATGTTCTTGAAAACATCAACGTTCCACTCCTTAAGGCAGACTTTGAGGCGCTGAAGCTTACGAGCGAAAACAGAGCAAGGAGAGCCAGAGATCGGAGCGCTCCACGAGGTTGCCACCACTTGATGAAAAGAGAAGTGAGATCTCCACATGTTCTGGAACCGAAAAGAAGAGGGCCCAGAGAGGGAAAGAGGGAGGCAACGAACAACCATAGGATCATGGTCAGAGAAAGTACGATGTAGGTGAGCGATCGAAAAGGAAAAAGGGAGTCGAAACCATTCTTCCGACCCGGAGACACGGTCGAGTCTAGAGAGAATACGGTTCGGTCCCTCTTGGTTGTTCAACCAAGTGAAAGCAGAGCCAACAAAGGAGAGCTCAGAGAGACCAGAGCTGACAATGAACGAGTTGAAATCCATCATCGCAGCACGGTTGGTGGAGGCTCCTCCCCTCTTTTCCGCATGGCAAGCGACGATATTAAAATCGCCACCAACAATTGATGAAGAAAAACCCAGATCAACCAAAGCAAGGATGTCGGACCAAAGAGAGAGCCTTTCCGTCCGATCGCATTTGGCGTAAACTGGGAGAAAAGAAAGGGAGAAGCGAATGATGGAGAAGAGCAGACCACAGAGAGAAGCTGCGAGGAGTCGAAGACGGAACGAACAACAAAGGATTTGGACCATAAAATCCAAATCTTACCGGAGGCGTTGGCTGATCCACCCCTAAAACCTAAGGCTAGAGTGGTACCGGGAATACCATCTGGGGCCAGAAAAGGTTCTAGGAGAGCGACCAAGCCCACCGAATGCTTCTTGACAATGCGTTTCAATCTAGCCAAAGATGCGTCGTTACCAATGCCACGGACATTCCAGAAAAGGAAATTCGACATGAGGAAAAGGGAGAAAACCGAAGAGAAAAAAGAAAAGACCGACACCGATGAAAGCAAAGTAGAACGGACTCAGATAAGATACAAGGAAAATCGAGTAGACCTGTCGATCTGCTCGGACGCCGCTATAGAGCGTGTGCGAATGGTGCGCGGGGTAGACCGGACTTGACGCGATCTGCGTCGTGTCCGGCGAGGGGGGTGGGGGGATGTCTCAAAAGACACCTCGCCAACGGACAAGGAAGCTAGAGAAGAATCAAACGGCGAAGGGGAAGAGTTCCTAGAAATGCAATCTAGCCGCTCATTAAGGAGCGCAATATCAGCTGCACTCATAAGAGGAATGGTGATGGACAGAGAACAGGAAGAGGAGGGAAGGGAGCACGTCGAGGAACAGAGGGAGGCAGACGGATCCAAACGATCATGGATTACAGATGGAGAGCGCAAGAGAGAGTGGTGCCTAACCAACTGTAACCCATACCGCCGACCAAACCAGTCGACAATAGGAAAAGAATGAGACAAAAGAGAGAAGGAAAAAGCATAGGAAGAACGATCACAGAGAAGGAGCGCTGAGAGAACAGGCGAAGGGGAAGGAGAAGAGGGAGAGGGAAGAGCGCGGCGAGGAGAAACAAAAGATGAAACGGGAAGTGTCTGGGAGTAAATCTGATGCAGCCCAAGATGCTGTAGGAAACTTACCGGAGCCGAATTGTCACTAAAAGTACAGCCCTGCGATACAGGTAAGTGTCGCGTGTTGGTCTCGTAGGAGGGAGCAACAGAGCAGAACAATGAAGGATGGCAATAACCCTGTCTGTCCGAATAGTGGTCCGATACCGGGACTACTATTCGAACAGAGACGGGATATCGCCTGAACCAATCGTTCCAGGCCCGTGGAAACCGCCCTGGAGACCAACGATAGTCCACCAACAAGAAGAAAAGAAATGGAGCCAAAGACATATACGACATAAAATAGGCCTCGTAATGTCTCAGCACAAGAGCCCAGCAAGGAGAATGCATCAGATAGATCCAAACAAAAGGCCAGGAATGGGCACAACTAACGCGCATCTCCCACGAAACAATAACGTGAAGCAGAGACACTGATGCAACGAGCAATAAAAAGAGAGAAGATAAAAACACCTAAACTAAGGGGACCTGTCACGCCACCGTCAAGGAACCAATCAGGAGTGACAGGGAGCACACACCAAAGTGTGTCGAGGCTCCATATATAATGTTTAAAATAAAGTAAACTATTAAAATAGCGTCAAGGCATTACCTATATCCCCCTTAAGATATTTTTTTTATATTCCCGTAATCCATACAGTACCGTAGTTCCTCGTAAACTGGAGGGCTTTCAAAGGGCACTCCATAGGTATATTACAAACCAAACTTATAGAAGGCGCGATAAGGCATGTGACAAGAAATGCGAGACAATGCCCAGAGTAGGATAGTATCGTTTTGCGGATCTGGACTAGTGGTAACGCATAGCAGCTACTACCATCTACCTCGAGACACACTCGGTGCATCCAATCAAATCACAAAACAATAGAATGGTATCGAAAAAATGTGCCTGATTGGAGGAGCGATCCCACTTGGCCCAGCATGACTCCTGTTTTAGTCACATCAAGCCGACTCGTGGGAGTTAGAGCTGCATTTGTACCTCATATAGACGTTGTCAAACCATCCTATTTCGTTTTGGATTCTCCACGACGTGCACAATTGTTAAAGTGGCTTTCGGTATTCGCAGAGAGTATGACAATATCCGATTTTAGTCTCTTTAACAACTAAACACTTATTTCACACGTGGCCATTTTATATTTCAAATAGTTCATATGTCATATCAAAATATCATAATCATTTCAAAATCATATCACTTTTGAAATCATATTCACTTTTGAAATTATATCACTTTCGAAATCATATCACTTTCGAAATCATAACCATAGAATAGTTAAAGCATCATATCAAAATATTCGCATTCAAATCCAAAAAATCTAAATCATAACAGTTCCAATTTAAATAGTTTAAATATTGAAAATAGTTTATATATATTGAAATAGTTATAAATTAAAAAAAGTTTATATATTTAAAAAGAATGTTATAAATTAAAATTGTTTATATATTAAAAATGGTTTATATATTAAAATGAATTTATACCGAAAATAGTTTCAAATTAGAATTGTTTCTTCCAATTTCATAAATCTATTCAAATCAACTTTAGTTTCAAGATTCAATTTAAATCAATCTCAGTACAACAATTTTAATTAAAAGGTTAAAGATTCAATTCTAATTCTCATTAAATCAATTTTAATCTATATCGATTTCAAAATCCAAGTTTGAACTACAAATTTAAACCACTTCCAATTCAATAGGTTTCAAGGTTTAAATATTCAAACAGTTTACAATAACTCAATTTGATAAATTTCATTCATTTCAAAATTCAACTTTAATTTTTATTTAAATTTGAAAATATTGACTTAATCATTTTAATAACATTTGAACAAAATCTCAAATTATAAATTTAAATCAATATTAAATTTCAATTTTAATTAAATTTGAAAATATTCATTTAATCATCTTTAATCAAAATCTAGTTATCAAGTTATAAAACCATATCTTGAAATCTCAAAATCAATAAGTTTCAAATAAATCCTTATTTATATTAAATTCTTAAACAAATTAAATTCCAAACCAACTTTAATTTATCTTCCAACCTTTATCTATCTAAATTGTTCACAAAATCTATTTTTAAAATATCAACATAAATTCGAATGAATATTTAAAAATAATATATATATATATATATATATATGTATATATATATATATATATATTAAAGTTATTACAAAAATCTATTTTTAAAATATTAACATAAATTTAAATAAATAGTTTAAAGCATATTTTATATATATATATATATTAATTTAAATTAAATATTTTTTAAATATTATTTTATTAAATATTATTACATTAAATCATATTTTATATAATTAAAAATAAACAAATTATAAGTAAAATCTTAAAATTTACATTTTTCAAAACTTAACTTGTAATTTTAAAATTTTCTAACGTATAATTTAAAAATATAAAGTTTACACATATATTAAAATAAAATCTTTATATTATATTTAAAAATCAATATTTATAAAAACTCATATAATTCCTTTCAAAACTTTGGAAATCATTTTTCTAAAATAGACCAACGGTGTCCGTATATAATTTTCTATTCTATAGTCAATTGATATAGATTTTTATCATTTCAATCCGCAATAATTTAAATTTACGGGTACATATCATTTCAATCCACAATCTCAAAATTCAAAATCAATAAAATCGCTTGGGTTTATCATTCAACCGATAAGGATTTTTACCAAATCTATAAGATCGTTCGGATATGTATCATTTCAACCCATAGGAAATTTCTAAATATCAGGGAACTCGTAGAGTGAGAACCAGACATGGCATACCAATGACAATATGATCATAATTAACCATTTTAAATAATATATATATATATATATATATATATATATATATAACAGGTTATAGTTCCATATGGCATTTAATAGGCAAACAAGAGCAGATAATAACATATCATACTTTTTCAATTTAACAATTCAAATCTAGCAACACATTTCAATCGTCATTTCATGTGAAATAATTTACTAAACACAAGAATGTTAACCGTGAGTGATTGCTCACCTTAAAAGAAAAGCACGATGAATTAGATTCGATGGAAATCAAATACATGTGGTTTTTTTCCTTAAAATCAATATTCAAATTTAAAACACATATTTAAAATAAAAATCTTCATATTATATCATTATTATTATTTAAAAAAAAAACCATTTTTATCAAAACCCATATTTTTCAAAATTCTCCAAATAAATATTTAAACATAATATATTTATATATCAAAGTTATTCCAAAAATCTATTTCAAAATATTCACATAAAAGTTAAACAAATACTTTAAACATATTATATATATATATATATATATATATATATATATATATATATATATATAAGGGGAAGAAAGGCTAGATGCTGCTTGTGATGGCCGAAGCTGCTAGGTGGTTGCTGGCGAATGCAAGGCTGAGGAGTCTGAGGAGGACACGGCAGTGGATGGGCTCGGAGAGGTGACGATGGGCAGGGCAGGCACGAGCACAGGGTGGACAAGGATCAAGGCCGCTGCGGAGGGAGCTTGGAAAGTTTGGCAAATAATAATAAAAAAAAAAGGGGGCAGTAGGGGATGCGGAAGGATCAAGGCCACTGGCTGGCCTTGGTTGTGGTGGCTGTTCGCGAGGCAGTAGGGGTTGTTGGCCTCAACTTGAAGGTGGCGGCAGTTTGGTCGTTGTGTGGGTTGACTCGGTGGCTTGGGAGTGGTGTTGATGGAGGTGTGGTAGGGGACCGGCTATTGTGGGATTGTGGTGGAGCTCGGATCTGAGGCAGTGGGTTCAAGGCTGTGGAAGGGAAGTGGTCGGCTGCGTTGCGAAGGCGGGTGGTTGACCGTGGCTGTCACGCGGGATGATGAATGTGAACTGGAGAGGTGGGGTGTTCTTGGTCGGGGTAGTTGAGGCTTCTGGTTGTTGGAGGAGAGGAGGAATGGTCGAGATAGGTTTGGCGTGGGTAGAGGGTGGCTTCGTTTTCGCTGATGGAGGTTGTGGTGATTGGTTCTCTGTGGGAAGCAGGGTGGCTGTTCAGTTGAGGCGAGGAGATGGACGTGCAGTGGGAAAGTGCAGGACGTGATTGCAAAAGAGAAGGGAAGGCAGGCGAGTAGCTTGGGTCGGTGATGTTGCCGCTGATGGGTGGAAAAACAAGGTCACGGCCATGAAGACGAGCAGCTATCTCAAGAAAATGAAAGCAACCCACGTGCAAGCTTCAGATTATAAAATAGCTTTGTATAATATTATATACATATTTATTTTTTTATGAAATGGAATGGCGAACCAGGTGGAGGGGGGAGAGAGAGAGTGAAAGGTCATACAACAAATATATTAAAAAAAGCCAAAGGGTTGGGTTTGGTTTTCTCAGCAAACAAGACACACAACCAAAAGATTCAAACGCGGCTAACCGTTTTGTAGATTTTATCGTGTATCGGACGTCGAAAAATACAAATAAACATATTGTGGAGATCAGTATGACGAGACGAACAGAATGGTATATAGATATAAGTGATACGATCATTCTATCGACACTCCATATTCGCTTCCAAAACTGCTGCTAAAACCGAAAATAATATAAACGAAGATAGAGCAGTTCAAATTTGGCGAAACGAAATATAACGTCTCATTCATAAAATGTTGAACATTTTTATTATGTAAAAATATTCAGATTGACAAGCACCATTGTCCAAGTGGTTAGTTGATTCGGCTTGGTGCAGGACGTCACAAGTTCGAAACTTGCTTTCGAACGTTTATTTGACATGGGATATGTTGTCCCATTGATTTGTTGTATATAAAGTACCAGTTCAAAAAAAAAAAAAAAAAAATTCAGATTTCAAAAATAATTTATTTCCATAAAATTTTAAATTGACTTAAATTGAAATTGAAATTTCACAAGCAAACAAATTTTTATATTTACCAATGAAAATCTGTCATTTGTTATGTTTAAACAGATGCATATGTCAAATTTTCATTTCTAAAATTTTATTATATGTATTTTTAAGAAAAATTATAGTTAATTATGTTATAAAAATCGTTAAAATTTTCGGTTCGTTACATCATGTCACTGAATTAAATTTAGCTTCTATGTCGCAAATTTATATAGGGTAGGAAAGAGGTGTTGGAAATCGAACCTGCATCTTTCCAAGAGAGGCCAAGCTTCCTTTCTACTGAGCCGTAGCCACGGACATTTGCTCCAATGTTATAGCAGTATCTCTGGAAAAAATTGCTCAGGTTGCTGTGTATCCATTTCTACCATTTGACATAAAAGTATTAAGTATTTAAAACAACTACCAAAAATCAACAAAATAAGGTTTAAATTATTCAAAAAATGTGGATTGGTCTAACGAGTATTTTCCATCACTTGCCCGACCTGAAGCCTGTTGACCTGGGTCACAATTCTGATTAGTTTGTAGACAATATTAGTTTTGGATTTTTAGATTAGGCCAGTTCAGATTCAAGGACTTCAGGTGAAGTTAACTTTCCAAACTTTATTTGCTTTATGTTCTGGTAAATTAGGGTCTGTTTGGTTTCATTTTGTATTTTGAGTTTTGTGTTTTCAAGTTGGGCTAAGAAATATCAAGAAATAAAAGATAAAAATTTACAATTCTTAGTCATTGCGACAATCAATGGACAATGGAGGAGTGAATTTGTTTTCCATGCCTTTGTTATCTCTCGAAACACGAAAAACAAAATAAAATTGATTTCTGTTTTACATGCTAATTCATTTTTCAAAATTGTTTGTTTTTCAAAAATACGTACAACGGATGCACTTTTGTATAGACAAAAACACAAAATTAAAAACGACATGCCAAACAGGGCCTTAACTTTTCAAACCTTATTTACTTTATGTTTGTTATCCCGCCTTTTTCAGCAAGGCCGTGATATCAAAAGATCGATCGAGAAAGCCAAAGATAGCTCGTCTCAAAAATTGGTCAACTCGGCACTTCAACAAATCAAGTTCTGTTGAATGATTTCTCATCTAAGATCCCTTAAGAAGGGGGTTCAGGGGGTGCCAACCCCCCAAGGTGGGGTGCGGGGGCAACGCCACCGCTACGGTGTTCGACCTGTCCGGTCAGGTCGCAGAGGTCCAGGGGGCAGCGCCCCGTCCAAAACGGTATGCAACTTAGAACATGGAGTGTCCAACAACCTAAAGAATGCAGCGACTTAGCTATGTACCCGACCTATCGAGTTAAGGTTTCCAACGACCTAGTCCCCTACAGAACAAACAGCGACCTAACATTCTCCAGTTCCCCGCGACTTAACTTCTCCAGGAGCTACAGTAAGCTCACGACTTAACTGCAGACTCCGACCTAAGATGGCTCCGACCTAAGGACTTAACGAGCTAACAGGCAGACGACTTAAGCTACAACGAAGATATCGCGACCTAAAGATGAGACGATTTAGCGACCTAAAGAAGTCTGCGACCTAGCGGCTTAGCCACATGTTCGACCTAGCGACCTAATTATTTCGCAACCTAAACCTACCGAAGCTCATCCCTATACCATATCTCCTTAAGTCGTCCCCACCGACCCAATCTCCTTAAGTCGTTCCTTACGACCTATCTCCTTAAGTCGTTCCTTACGACCTATCTGCTTAAGTCGTTCCTTACGACCTAATTGCTTAAGTCGTCCCCACCGACCCAATCTCCTTAAGTCGTTCCTTGCGACCTAACTTCTTAAGTCGTCCTTACCGACCTAACTCCGATTTCACCTACAAATACTCCATCTACTCCACCTGGAAGGGGGGGTGGTCCGGATTTCATGGCGCCTATACTCTGCTGATTTCTCGACTCTCCAAACACTTCAAACACCGAAGAATCTTCATCAAGAGATCTACTTCATTCCACATGAATCCAAAGATCAATCCATCATCAAAGTTCAAACTTCTTTCTCTGATCGTGTTGTAATGGTAGGATCGTATTGTAAAAGTGTTGTAATCAAGAGATCGTGTTGTAAAAGTGTTGTAATCTTGTAAAGTGTGCTCGAAAAACATAATGGAGGATGTAAAGTGGATGTAGGCTTATTAGAAGCCGAACCAATATATAAATCTCTGTTTCTTTTAATTTCCTGTTATTTTCTTTTTACTTTGATTCCCGTGCAAACGGGTGGTGCTTTCACTTCATCACGAGCTACACCGGATGTCAGCGTTAAAGCTATTTTTATCGTTAACAATGTTCTGATAAGTTAACTTTCCAAACTTTATTTGCTTTATATTAGAATAAGCCAGGACCAACAAACGACTCCTGGTACTGAAAACATTGTTAAATAATTCGCCTATGTAGCTAACGCAGTGCAGTAATATAATATTAAGATACCTATGAAGTTTCTATGTAACCTGAAGCGACAGGGAAAACAAAAGGCTTCAGGTATTTAAAGTGTGTGAAATATGAGATATTAGAAAAGATTTTTGCTTGAACAACCTAACTAATGCAAACTCACAAACAAAATTAGTTTAAATATGTCATAGTTACAGTAGATAATATTATTGAATCTGTACAAAATGTATTGTGGTAGAATGATATTTTGCTATATACTGGACCGGATCAAAGAAGAATGTTTGCTCATCTCCTAGATCTCAACCGCCAATGAAGTATCTATTCTACCATTTCAAATTTATTGTTTCGGTCTTATATTTGGGACAAATTTTTTCTGTATAACTCTGTACTATACATTAAACATACAAATATACAGTCAATGGAGGTCCAAAAACAATATCTATCTAGCTATAGCACTTTTTGGAAGAAGTAACATGACTTAAATTTTATTTCTATATGATTATTTTAAAAATTATCACTGTATCAAGTATATAAATCACACGCATATAGAGCATGGAAGGGGTCTATGTATGGAGAGGCTCTTTCTGAGACTCGAAATATTAAAGGTACTGCATGCTTCCAACAGCTAATTACAGCAACGTTAACCGTAACATACAATCCATCCACGCAGCGTAAGCCTACTTCCCACTTATGTTATGAAGACTAGCTCGAATTCAGCTAGAATTACCAAGGTTTGAATATAAGTAGGCCTATTAACGAGAACTTCCGAATGCAGATAGTGTCATATCTGTATTCGCATCCGAAATCATTTTCGGATATCAAATATCTGCATCCATGGATATGGATGGACGTTGGATGATCATAGTGGACATAGTGAGATTAGATTTATATCATTATCACCTATTTCATTTATGCCTATATACAATCAATTTGGTATTTAAATGTAAATGCTTTGTCATTAGATACAAATCTCGGTTTGGATTATTTACTGTATACGCAGCAATGAATTAACGTTATTGGATAATGAATTATGATTATGCAATAAATTGATTGATTATTTAGTAAAATTGATTATGGTGTAAATTTAACGAAATTTGAAAACCTGCCTGCATATTTTGTACGAGTAACTTGTTATGAATTTGATAATAATAAATTGGTATTTGAATGTAAAAAAAAATGTAAAATAAAGAAACATTATTGGCATTTTAGGGTTTATATGTATTATAATTCGTTGGAATTTGAATTGTTGTAAGTAGATTTCTATGCATCATCAAGTTTAGAATAATTAAAAGTGCGATGTTTGAAATGATCAGCATAGACGTAAAATAAAAGAGATGCAAATAATAAGGTTAATTATCGAATTTTGTACCGTTTATTCCAAGCAATAAAAGAATAATTCATCATAATTACAAACACCACACAAACCTCTATATTTTGATAAAACATATAGAAATTTGTGGTATAAACATTTTTAGAACAAAAACATAGTTCTAAAGCATTAAATGTAGTAAACCTCAAAAAGTTAAACAGTAAGCCATGAATAAAGTAAAAGGATTCTAAAAAGCTAAGATGTGAAATACCAATAAAATTTGGAAGCAAGTGAAAAGAAAACATGAAAGGAAAGCAAGAAGAAATAAAAGGATTGCATAGAAATAAAAATGGAAAATAGAGAACAGATAAAAAGTATGAACAATGACGTTATGAACTTGATAAGAGAAACACAGTAAATGAACTTAAAAGTAAAGAAAAAGGTGAAGCGCATAATGAAATGAAGACCAGGGGTCAACTGTAAAACCATGGAGACATGATGATTAAGTAGGAAAGAATATATACACACACGCATACAAATATATATATGCATGTGTGTGTGTTAGATTTATATAAGTAGCATCAAATATGCGTTTGCAAGGGTGTGAATTATTATAATTAAAGTATAAATAAATAAATAGATAATATGACATTGGTTGGTAGAGTAGGTTGAAATGCGGGGTCGGTGTTACAAATGAAAATCTGTCCTCCACAAAGGGCAACTAGAATTTGCGTAACATTATACTGATGTGACACATATCCGACCATATAACTCGTGAAGTATATATGTTCGCTTATAGACATAAAAATTCCTCCAATAGATAGAGCTGTCTGCTTCAAATATGGTATTTAGGGGTATTGCCTTGATTGAGTTAGACAATTTAAATAAGATAATAAGCCGGATCGAGCGCCATGCAGCAATGGTTGGTATGAAATTCAAATGTAGGACTACGTAGGGCTTGAACTTCACCGGTCCTTAACAATTAATGGAAAAGACATGGTTATAGCTAGTTGGTTTTTGCCGCCTAGCGGGGGTAGGCTATGTTGTATTATGCACCACCGTTATTGTTTTTTGGACCGTTACTGTTTTTTTGTTAGGACAAAGCCGGTTAATCCAAAAAGATTTCCTTCAAAATAGGTTGGGGTGGTCCGTGGAACCGGATCAAAAATAGAAGGCAAGCAAAATAGCAAATCTCCAAAGATTTAATAATATATAATTTTGTGGATAGGCTAGTCAAACTTCATATTTTATATAAAAATACAATTTACATAGTGGACGTGGTGAGAAAATTTCACTACGAACCACTCAACATCAGTTACCTCGTTCGTTACTTTACTTGTATCAAACTAAATAACAATACTTTCCAAACTTCGCTTGGCTTACCGTTCCTAGACCAAAATAATCTTGATCTTCATTTTTTTCTTCGTCATTCATCTTTAAATTGCAAGCCTCTTTTATATACAACATGTTGATGTTAGTATAGCAACATGTTTTGCAAATAGCCTCATGTTGCATACTGTCTTGATTTTCCCAAAAGCCTGCTCATAGCGAAAGTCACATACATTGGGGTAACACCTTTTTTTCCCTGAATGGACACGTATAAAGTATGGATATGAACGTGTTTTATATGCATTTCAAGAAGATGGGAAAATACACTTAACGTGTCTTACACATGCACATTGTCAGATTGGTGCACAAGAGATATAATACTAAAATGCATACTTAAATCAACCAATGTTTACAGGCCTCCAAAAGCTCAGTCAAATAATAAATGCTATAATTTGACATCATCGATGGATCTAAAATGAACAAAATTTTCTACAGCAAAATGTTATAAGATTCGTCAATAATGAATAGAATATTAAAAAGTTTACTTCAGACCAGGGACAAAATGTTGTGGACATGTACAATTTACACGTAAAATCTAATGGACAAAAAATTAAGCAAACTTCGTTAGCATAGTTAATTTTGACGCTTTCATGCGAGTAACTAAGTTCAAGTAATTGCATATTCGATACTAATTTTAATTAAAAAAATAATTAAATTAGGTACTAACTTAATCCACCTATATTATTTAAAGGATATTTTACATATATAGCCTAGTTTTGAAAAGATATAACAAATATATGCCAGTTCTAAAAGTATTTACAAATATAGACCAGTTTTCGTTTTGCTAGTCTATAGCGTTGACGATTTTTCGAAAATCGCCAACGTGCGATTTTTCAGAAATCGTCCACATGGAAATAACCACAAACAGCCCTCCCTTTCTTTCTCATTTCCACCATTTCCTCAAAACTAAAACAAACTTCTTTAATGACAGATCTGTTTTGAAATCATTCTTCATATTCTTTAAAACCTTGGTTCGGTGGTAAATCTATAGATCGAGTCCACGTTGCTTGGCAAATTTCAGCTAGTTGAAGGTAAATTCACTAAACCCTAGTTTTTTGTCTAATTTCTGTATTTTGGTGAACTTAGTAATTGGTTATGTTAAGTTAGAAAATTGATATAATGTGTACGTACTGAACGATTTGTATATTGATCTGTAGAATGACAAGAAATATGATTCCTATGCTTTGCTACTACGATTGCGAACTACTTGTCGATGATTAAAGGAATGGTAAATATGTTGGCGGTATTTGTAAACCAGGAAGAGTGCGAAAATGTTGCAAATTGACGGAATTAAAAGATGTTGTGTACAGAACGACGAAGATTAATAAAGAAGAATTTGAACTTGAGCTAGTGGTTAACTGGCCTACGGACTCGGGTTCTAAAGCAATAGCATTGGCGGACGATGACGATGTAGAAGTAATGTTTTCTGCTGTTGCAAAATCTATTGAGTTATACGTAGGGAAAGTAGCAAAGCAACAACAAGAACATCGGGTGGCATCTCCCATTGTGAGTACTGAAATTGGATACTATACACAGATGTTGGAGACTGCGGATCCATCTACTGACTACGTATCTCCTAGCTATAGCAATCCTTTTCCAAACGATGGAATAAACCATCCTCCATCTATGCAGTACAGATTTATGTCGTACGAAGACGCGCAACAAAGCAACATTTATTGCAACCTGCCTAGGGATGCAAATACGACTGCAAGGTAAAAAATAATCTGATGAACTGGTAGATGTACTATTATGCAGTTAATTTTTCTTATGTTGCGCCATAATTTAAACAGCTTCCAACAACAAGACATTCAGCATGACGAAAGCGATGGACATGTTAATGCAAATATATCGCAGTCAATGTATCCTAATCCATACGAACTATATGATATGAGTCAAATGTATGTTTACAGATTGGGCTATATTTTTCGTCTCATTTGGTCTCTATTGTCGGTTAGTTAACTTCTATATATGAATTAGGTATACGACACTTGATTCTGGTGCACAATGGAGTGCTGGACCATCCACTAATTCTCCATATGCAAATTTTGACTATGATATGGATGTTGGTGGGAATGCAGCCGTGGATGAAGAACGTCATGTAGATAGCATGGTCGTTGCTTCTATGAATGTTAACGAAGACTCTTGGATACAAAGAATGCAAGTTAACAACGAGCCGTTGAACTATGACTTTCCTGCAGCAAATGACAATGATGCAGATAATGATGAAGCAGAGATGGAAGTGCCTTTGAATGATGATCTTTGCACCGCTCAAATGTTGGCAAGATCTGTTGTTGGCAATCTTCAATTTTTCGGTGAACGATTTTCGACCTCTTGCGTTCAAGCTGGTTTCAGTGTTGGAATGGTTTTTGAGACAAAAGAGAAGTTTCTTCAACAATTAACGGAATGGTCAATTCTGCATGCTGTTTCATACAACCAATAAAGTCGAACAAAACACAATATACCGCTATATGCACCATTGAAGGTAATTGTCCGTGGATAATACATGTCATAGTTTCGAAAAATCCGAGTCAGGATGGTGGGAAATTCGGAAGTATCCAAGCGAACACACTTGTGTCAACCCAATAGTTAATTCCAACCATAAGCAAGCAACTTCAAAATTTCTTGTGACAAAAATCATGTCTTTTGTCAAAACCGATTTGGATATTTCAGCTGGTACGGTCCAAGTGCTTGTACACGATTAGTTGTTCATCAACATAAGTTACATGAAAGCGCGGCGAGCATTAAGCAAAGCAATAGAGAGAATTTTTGAAAAATCGCCAAAACAAAACACCAAAGGGCGATTTTTCAAAAATCGCCTACGGCGAATTTTGAAAAATCGCCAGATTCAAAACAGTGGATTACCTGCTTTGGCAACTGTTTGTTTTCACTTAAAAGATAGAAGTGATATAGAGATTCCTCCAAACAACTCTATATGATCATATAAATTCGTCCGATGAGAAATACTTGGATATAACCATCAATTTCAGAGAAAATCAAACTACATTCTACGAATAGGTAAGATTATCCCTCAATTACAGAGTACTAACAACAAATAAAAATAACAACACAAAACTAAAAATGTACGATCTACGAAATGTGAAAATATCCATCGACTACATGAAAATAAATTAAGTACCCAACATAGAGTTCATGGTATGAAACCGTTTGTCAAATGTTTCATTGCGAACATAAGCTAAAGATGACATTTTCTTCTCTACCAACATTTTTTACTCATTTCTTCAACTAATTTTTTCAAACGCCTAGCTTCAACTTGCATTTCGAGGGCGTATTCCACTCCTCGAACACACAATGGAGGATCGATCTACTTCATAAATTTACAGCACCCCACTTCACCATGATTCATCATGTGATCTTGTAAGAAGCACAACCGTAAAATCTTCGTCCAGCATTGGTTTTAGTTTTGGCTACGACAACCACGCATTCATCGCCACGTCGGCAAACTGGATATGCACCGGATGGCAAAGTAGGCCCTACAGGATTACAAGGACTAAGTACTTTACCTTCAAAAGAAATTTGCTTGCACGGTCTTTGGTTCACTACAACTTCACGTAAGCGAGTGTTGAGAGATGATGTTCCCGAATGGAACTTTTGACGTATCGGCCCAAATTGCATTTCCGAAACAAATTCAACATCACTTAGGTGCATAATGTCCCTTCAAGCTTCAAAATCATCGTAACATTTCGACATTGTCTCGTCGTCTATCTCCCAATCATACATGTTTGCTTTAGCTACGAGTACGTCAACATTGGTTACAATACACAACAGCTCCGAATTAGGATTTTAGTAAGCGTAAACATATTATAAACCGATATACATTACCCTGTACCGAAGATTGCACTTACTTGTTTAGAAGCTTTGATTGTATCTTGTGAGAATTGGAATTTTTTTGGGTTTTCTATGAAGTAGGGTTTGCAAACTTTCGGGAATTTGATGATGAGTTTGGTAAGTTTGGTAAACTTGATAGTGAAGAAAAATGTAGGTGGCTGGTTGGATTTATAGCAGAGTTTCATCTGGCGATTTTTCAAAAATCGCCCAAAGCAAAATGATTTATTCTATCTGCGCGATTTTTGAAAAATTGCCAACGCTATAGACCAGCAAAACAAAAACTGGTCTATATTTGTAAATACTTTTAGAACTGGCATATATTTGTTATACTTTTTCAAAACTAGGCTATATATGTAAAATTCCCTTATTTAAATAACAAACAGCAAATTCTTAAGCTAAGCAACAGCAAAAGCAGCGAAGCTACACTAAGCAACAAATAGGAGCATGTAGCAAATATAAACAGCAAACTACACCAGGCAACAAATATAGACAACAACAACACCAAATTTACGTTGCATACAGATTGAGAATTCGAACAGCAATAACATAGCAGACATCGGCATAATAATATAACTATGTCATTATCAACCTTTATTTAAGATTTAGAGTATACAATAATCCATGTAATTTGAGACGTACAACAAATGCATAATAAATAGAACTATGTAATAGATAAGGCTCAAGATGCATTTAAACCAAGGTTTGAGGTTTCAATTAAAAAACAAATTTTTTGATCATTTCATTTCGATTTCAGCATGGACCGAAACAAAATCAAACTGAAACCTTTTTCAACAAAAAATAAATAAATCTAAAAAAAATCTAGTGTACATCAAATTTTATAGAGGAAACTAAAACAATAGTTAATTTGAGTTTTAAACATATGAATATTTAAAATATGAAATGTTAACTTTAGAAACATACAAAATCACAAAATATATATATGAATAACGTAACTAAAATAGTTGGAAACAAAGTAATGAATAAATATTTTTTAGTGTCATAAATATTTATAATTAATCAGTCATATTCGTTTATATCTTTTTTTCGAGACAAAATGTGTGATCCTCTATGCATAGAGGAGAGCACACATGTGAATATATATATAACACGAACATAAGGAGCTGCCAACATGCCTGACAGGTAACAGGAACTAAACTACAAGAAGCAAAAAACACTACAAGAACGGCACCTGATAGCGACGGCTTTTAGCCGTCGCCAGCCGTCGCTAGTGGACGCTAAATGCCGTCGCTATTTACTTCGTCGTCCAATAGAATCGCGACGGCTCCGTCACATAAATAGCAACGGCTTGTGACTGTAAATGTTCCACGTGGAAATTTCCAACGTCTAATTGGCGTCGCTAACCGTCGCTAATCTGAACAAAATGGCCGTCGCTAATCTGAACAAAATGGCCGTCGCTATACTGAACAAAATTCTGTGCACTTGCACAGCCCATATACACTTCAAACAATAACCATCAAATACCATCATCACAACCACTATACACTATATTCATCAACTATAACCATCATATATCCATCATATAACATCATTATACATTCAAACAATATAAAATCCAACAAAACCAAACAAAATCATATACAATCCCAACAACAATACATATCATGTCAACCAATACAAGTCATCAAAATATGTACATAATTTCCCAACCAAAATGTGTACATAGTTTTCCAACCACAACTACAAACCGTTAACCCAAACAAACCGTTAACACAACTACAAGTCATCAAAATATGTACATAATATCCCGAAATATATACACACCAAACCAACCAAAATGTGTATATACCAAACTGTAACATGAGCAAACAAGCATACCTACTCCTTACCATCGCTGTCATCCTCTCCAGGCATCCTCCCATGCTGTTGCAAATAACCTGCAATCCGCTCATTCAGCTGTTGCTCGAAGAAACTCTTCCTCCAATCATTTATTTCACCAACTGTTTTCTTCAACTGAGCAATCTCCTCTTCTTGCTAGGACCTCCTGTATGCACTCTGCAATCTCATCGCTTGTAAAATAGTTCATAATTATTTATATATTAGTATATATATATAATATTATTAAAATTATTTAACTATTCATATGCATGTGTAAATTTATATGTTAGTACATGTCAAAATTTACCTCCAGATTTCCATAGCTATACCGCACATTGGTCCGAGAAGGCGGGTCAATAATAGCATCTCAGATATTGTTCGCCTCCTCTAGCGTAAGCTCTTCCCGACCAGTGGACTGTGCTACCCGAGCCCGCTCAGCTTCGTACCTCTCCTGCGATTACAAACAATTGGTTTACACGATAAAAATCGAATTTCAAGTTTTTGAAAATAAAATAAGACAAAATATTGTTATTAACAATAAATTAGTTTACCATTACGCATTGGGATTTGTCATCCGTCCACTCGTACGAAACATTGCCTTCTTCATCAGTCCTCTCCACGGCATGCGTCACCTTAAACAACTCGGCCATAGTGGACTCACGGTTGTATCTCGCGGCCTTAAAATATATATATATTATTGCTAATCTGATTATAAAATATTTTAATAAAATGTAAACACAGTATATAAATTTAATTACCAGCTCTCTCTTATGCTCCTGGAAGGATTTGGAGCCACCACGGTGCAATGCAGGATCTTTATTCCTGTTAGCCTGGTTCGGCGCAGATAATTTCTACAAATTAAGATAAATTATCACGTATATATCTTGTGAGATTTATATTAGATTTAAATAACAAAGCAAACATATAATACTTACTTTTGCTGCCGGAGTGTCCCAAAACCGAAGAAAATCAGTCCATACGCCGTCACCCATCCAGTTCGGCTTTTTGCCTGAATTCTTAGCCTTGGACAATGTATCCCTGTAATTTTTCCTCATTCTTTTGTTCCAGTGATTTAAGAAAATGTCCATGTCGTCAGGGTCAACGCGGACTGCAGCTTGTAAATTAAAATTGTTTTAAGTTATATAGATTTTATTAATTTACAACTGAAATTCAAGCTACTACTTACAAGTAAATCGGCCTGTATTGCGTTCTTGACATGAAGGGGGATGTCGTCCCAGCGAGGCCAACAACCATCCATCCGGCTCTAAAAAGCTTTCCTCGAAACCTGTAGCATATAATCTGATGGCTCCACCTCAAAGCCCCTGCAAAAATTATGATATACATGTTTAGTGGATTTTAAAACTTATACTTTATATAAAATTGATACTTAACTGGCACTTTTCGGAACAACTTTTGCCATCGGAAGTAAGTCCGGTGCAGTGTCACTACCACCTGCATCGGGAGATGGGGATGGCGTGCCTGTCATACTTCGTCTCCTGCCAGACATATCTACTATAGAAAAACAATATCATCACAGATCAATTATAGAAATTCACTACTACATAGCATGTTTTAATCACTTTCATAGAATAATTATAAAAATTTACTAGTACAAAACATGGATAAAAATTAACTAAATGATCATCACAGAACAATTACAGAAATTTACTATTACATAGCATGTTTCAATCACTATCACATAACAATTATATCAATAACGATCAGTCTTCATCGTTTTCTGATTCAGACTCAGTCTCGTACTCTATCTCATTTTCTTCGGTACTTTTGAATGCATCAAATAAGATGTTCGATTTATCATTTAAAGGCCCTACGTCAATATCATCAGTTATTATTATTTCTGTATTTGGTTCAAGATCGGCTTGATATGCTGCTTCATCTGGAATATTATTTTCATCAAACGTAAACCTTCATTTTGTTTTGAAAACAGCAGACCAATCCTCTATATCTCTTTTCAAAGATGGATACAGAGCAAAATAAACTTGTAATGCTTGCTTAGCTAATACAAAAGGATCGTACTTATAGTAGTGTGATGTATGCCTTATTTCAATAAGTTTATACTCTTTATGCACGTTGATTCCGGAACCAGGAACATTACTGAACCAATTGCACTTAAATAAAAAAACTTTTTCTAAAGGTTCAACATAATATGTCAACTCTAAAATCTGTGTTAAGACGCCATAAAAATCTTTTAAATGCTCATCTGGATCATCACTGCCTTTGACAAATACCCCGCTGTTATATGTTAATTTTTCAGCCCCGTAATCTTTCGTGTTGAACTTAAACCCATTGACGAAGAATATTGGATAAGTCTTCACATTTCTTTTCGGTCCAATCGTAAGATGTCTTAAGCCTTCATCAACGACACAGTTTCTTGGCTCATAAACATAGTTCAAAAACCATTTGGCAAATTCTTTACTGAGATCGCCAGATGGATACTGTGATTCGTAGATACTGCATATATGTAATATGTGTTATAATTATTATGTACGTACAAGTAAATTACAAGTGAATTAATTATTACCTGACAAATGGTGCGACTTCGACACAATTTAAAAAAACATACGTGTGTGCTACGTGGTGGTCTCTATCGTCCAACCATATTTCCACATATTTTCCACCAGGTCTACCATGTTGTCTAAAAACAGATAACATTATTTGAGAAGAATTTTGTTCAACGACTTCCTCATTTCGAGGAACAGTTACAAACGATAAGTTCACATTGTCCATGAAGTAGTGAGAGAAAAAAAATAAGGCTTCTTCTTCAAGATACGATTTGTATATCGAACCCTCAACTTGAGCCTTTTGTCGAATCTTCTTCTTCAGATGATTCAAGTACCTATTAAGATATTTATTACATATTTAGATATACAAATTTGAATTTGAAATTGACTTGAACATTGCACATGTTAATTTACCTCTTGAACGGATACATCCATCCATATTGCACAGGACCTCGAAGAAGTGCTTCGGATGGAAGATGAATAGGTAAATGCTCCATTAGTTAAAGAAAGCAGGCGGAAGTATTTTACGATCCACCTTTAATGTTGTCGAACAAAGCTGTTTATAAAACAAACATAACTCTGTTATAACGTTCCATACTTTTACGGGCAACAGTTCTTTGAAAACCATGGGTAGTAAATATTCCATCATGATATGACAATCGTGACTTTTCATCCCACCCAGTTTACTATTTTTGAAGTCAACACATCTACGAAAATTGGAAGAAATCCCATCGGAAAATCTTAATTCTTCCACCCACTTTAGCACGAGTTTTACTTGCTTATTGTTTAGCTCATAGCATGCTTTCGGTTTTTTCTTGTCATTAGGCTTCATATGAAGTTTCGGGCACTTACAATAGTTTGCTATATCAAGCCTTGAATTCAAATCGTCCTTGGTTTTGCCCTTTACATTCAAAATTGTATTAAACAGATTATCAAACACGTTCTTTTCGTTGTGCATCACATCAATATTATGTCGGAGTAAGAGATCTTTCCAATATGATAACTCCCAAATATAATTTGTCTGCACCAATTATGAATGTCTGACTTTCCTGGGATTTCAGTCTGGACTCCAGTTTCATGTATCTTTGGATAGTCCCTTACAATTTCGTATATTTCCTCGCCTGACCAAACCTTGGGTGGTTTCAAATTCTCTTCTCTGTTAGCTATGAAATTTTTATTATCTCTTCTAAAAGTATGATTGGGATGAAGAAAACACCGATGACAATCAAACTACGAAACTTTCTTCCTATATCGTAACGAAAATGCTCGTTTTTCTTCCATACAATAAGGGCATGCTAGACGACCTGCCGTACTCCAACCAGAAAGCATCCGATATGCAGGAAAATCATTAATAGTCCATAACAAAGAAGCGAATAACCGAATTTTTTTTCGTTGATACATCGTAAGTTTCGACTCCTTCATTCCACAGTTTCTTCAGCTCTTCGATCAATGGTTGTAAATAAACATCAATTCCTTGGGTTGGATCACGAGGGCCGGGGACGACAGTGGTGAGAAACATATATGGTGTCTTCATACACATTCATAGAGGTAAATTATACGGAGTAACGATAATTGGCCAGGATGAATATTTACTACCAAACTGTGAAAATGGTGAAAATCCATCTGTACATAAACCAAGTTTGACATTACGGCTTTCCGCAGCAAATGCGAGATAAGTCTTATCGAAATGTTTTCATGCTTCTCCGTCGGATGGATGTATCAAAGTTTCTTCTTCCGCTGTTCTCACATTATGCCATCGCATATGATAGGCCGTAGCAAAAGATGCATATAATCTTTGAAGTCTGGGAGTGATGGGTAAATAATGCATTCTCTTATACAGACTTCTTTCCCTTTCTTCTTTCTTGGTTTGTATCTTTCTTCATTACATATTTTGCATTTTCTGAGGTCAACGTCGTCTTTCCAATACAACATGCGACCTTTCACACATGCATCTATCTTCTCGTACGGTAGACCGAAAGCGGAGATCAACTTTTTTACTTTATAATGACTATCGCACATCAGATTATTGGGTGGCATGTGTCGTTTTGCAGCTTGTACAACTGCTGTAAATGCAGCCTCCGTAAGGTTGAATTTTGATTTCATAGTTATATATGGCGGTTACTGAAAGTTCGGTTCCGCTTTTACATCTGTCCCACAACGGCCTCTTAGCAGAATCCAACAAATCGTATATTTTTTTAGCTCCCGCAGTCGGTTCTTCTTCGACATTTTCGTCTTCATCGACGGCTTCAGTTGTAGGAAACATTGATCGTGCTGCATCATCCACCATCTTTTCTATCGGATTCGCCATCATATTACCGTCATCTAACACTTCAGTATGAGGTGTAGGTTCAACATGTTCTCCATGAATATCCCAGAAATAATAATCAGGCACGAAACCATATTGATACAAATGTACTTCAACTATATCTGGTTTCCAATGCTTCAAATGTTGGCACTTACTACACGGGCAACAAATTTCTGTTTGTTTCGGCTATTAGATTTAGCAAATCTAATAAATTCATGTACACCGTTGCAGAAATGTTGCTTTATTGATCCATTCTTTTCAGTTCTAACTTCATACATCCAAGTACGGTCGAGAAAATAATTGAACATTTTTCCTGATTTGAAAATGTATGTTAGACAATTTAAATCATTAATTTTCAACCATTCTCCATTGTAAACAGTTCATCGTTGCAGAAAATTCAAAATAAAAACTTCACTTTATTTTTTTTATTTTTTGGTATTTTGGTTCTCACTTCGAGGATCAGTCATCCTACTTTCCATTACAAACACAATAATGTAATTACATTTTATAAATCATTTCAGATTAAACGGTTCAACAAAATTTCAGCAGCACTTCCCTTCTGTTCCCTGTATCGTACATAAATGCGTGTACATAGAGAACGTAAAGGAAGTGCTGTCGAAATTTTGTAACCGTTTAAAATGAAATGATTTATAATATGTAATTACTTTACTGTGTTTGTAACTTGTCCAATACAGGGACAAATCCGACAAATATTGTATCAGATGAATATAAATGTCCGTTCCGTTACAAAACGAACATCCATATAACGATCATATACAACACTTGCCAGATGGGGCCAAAGCCAATCTAAGGGATGAAAAAATTTCTTTAAATTGTATCAAATATTGTTGTTTTTTTTCAAATTTTGACAATGTTTCAACTATTTAAATTTTATTTCATAAATTTGTGTATTTAAATTTTAGTTCAACATTCAATTAACAATTTTAGTTCAATATTCATTTCTTTATTTTTTTTACGATATAGATTTTAGCGGAATATTTGTTGTTGTTATAATCATTTCTTAATTTCTTTACAAAATCGATTTTAGTACAATATCAGTAGTTTTTAAAGTCATTTTCTATTTTTTTTTAAAAATAGATATTTGCAGAATTTTTAATGTTCTCATATTCATTTTTTAATTTTTTATATAAACTTTATTTTTGTACAATGTATACAATCTTTTGCATTTTAGCCGTCGCTAACCATCGCTAAAATTATTAAAATGGCCGTCGCTAAATCAACAAGATAAATAGAAGAATTATCAATGAAGATAATTATAGAACAACGAAATATCAAATAGATAATTAGAAAACAATAACAATCTAATTATTAAATAAAAATTTGTCAATTTAAATTCACTTAACAACTTAAATTTGTAATTTATCAATTTCATAAACTATGAAATACTTTCATGTAAATTTATCAATAACCAAGTTAATCATTAATATACACTAATTTTTCACCTAACACAACTAACCATGTTAATCGCCAACACTAATTATCTACATCAACCATTTATTCAACATCATGATAAACTAATTAATCTAATACCTAATTTAACTTCATGATAATAAACTAATTAATCTACCAAATCAACATACAACACTACTGATACCTAATTTAACAACACTACTAATACCTAATTCAACAACAAATCCTAATTTAACAACAAATCCTAATTTAATTAGGGTTTAAACTAAACCTAAAAAACATCAAATTTACATTCAAAATAGAGATTAGAAGCATACCTAGACAAATTTGGGTAATTTGGAGGCGGCGGAAGGCGGGGCGGCGGCTGCGGTGACGGGGGACGACGGATTGAGGGAAGGAGGGTTTAATTTTGGTGGGAAAGGAATGAAAGTTCTGCTCGCGAGAAGCAGTCTGTATATTTCGTATAGCGACGACCGCATTTCGCCAGCCGTCGCAAAAGCCTATCGCTATACGAAACCGTTCTAGCAGTGAAAACTCAGGTACTCCTAAGGTGAGATCCGGCAAGATCCCCACCCGTCACACCTTAATATCAAGCATCGGCATGGTCAACCGCTCGATATTAAGATGCTAGAGGTACCAAAAAGGCTAAAAATAAATTAAAAAAAGAGCACCAAAAGTCCTAAACAGAAGAAGTGAAAAAACATCTGCTCAGAAGAGGATCTGCTGAAAAGAGAGAACGCTCCGAAGTCTCTGAAAGAAGAAGTGGAGATAAACAGAAGAAAGGGACATCCTGAAAAAGCACTCCAAAGAGAAGATAGCGGAATCCTATAACTGAGGAAAAAACAGCAGGACGTCCCGGATGAAGAAAACTCTACTCTGATAACCTCTCTATGATCTGAAATCCAGCAATCCGACTACAAGAAAAACCAGCGAAATGAACCAGATATCCTATCTCCCAAAACCTGTAATTGAAACAAGAGTAGGGAAAAAATTAGAATGATACATATATATGTATATTTATTAAAAAATATACATACATATGTATTAAAAAGGAAAAAAAACCTAAAACCATCTAACAGGACGAATACAAAAGAAAAGAATAAACTGAAACCAATGACCAAACAGAAACAAGAACAAAGAATGAGACATACCATAGTAATAGCTTAAATCATAAGCAAGCTATGATTTAAAGTGAGATTATCATATAAGTTTGGAATAGAATTAATAATACTATTATTAGAACAATAAAAGATATTGTTAAGTTTAAAAAGATTAATATTATAACTAACCTTGTTAAGATACCATTTGAAAAGGATATTATTAGCTAATTTATATTTGGGATTAGAAATCCATTTAAGACAAAATGTAGAAATTGAAAAAATCAATTTGTTAAGATGACTATTATTATTATTAAAAATTCTTTGATTTCTCTCAAACCAAATAAACCAACTAATAATAACAAATAAAGTGTCTAGTAAAAATCTAATATTTTTATTGAATTTGAATCTATAATTTTTCCAGTAGAATTCACAATCCCAAATATTAGTAATTATATTATAGTTAAAAAATTTAAGAGTATTAATTAGGATGTAATTGGTGCCTAAACACTCATAATAAATATGATTTATGTCCTCTAGATGCATATTGCAAAAATAACATTTATTATCACTATGAACGTTTTTTCTCTTTAAAAATTCAATTGTATTAAGTTTACCATGAAGAATTAACCAGATGTGAATTTTGGAATTAGGTGGAGTATAAGATTTCCACATATATTTAAAAGAGTTATTAATAATACCCGAAAAATTAATAAATCTATAAAAGATTTTGGAGTATATTTCTTACACTTATGCCATTTCCAACTAATAAGGTCATTATCGACATCAATATTATAAATATTTAATCTGGCATAAAGCAAGCAGAGTTGTCTAAGGGTAGTACCAATTAAAATTCTATTAAAGCTAAAGTTCCAAGGAGGATCATTCTCTGGAGAATAAACTTCATTTATTAAAGCGTACATAAAGTTGCAAATATCATACAAATCCTTAAATTCAAATTTAAGGGGCAAGATCGAAATCCAACAGTCATGCCAAAAAGAAGTACAATTTCCTGAATGAACTGTCGTCGTAATTCCTAATTTAAAGAAATCATAAAATTTTAAAATGTTTTTCCAAAAATTAGAAAAATTATGAGAAAAAGAAAGATCAAATAGGTGTAAATTGAAGCTACCATTATAGTAATATTTGAAAATAATCTCTTTCCAAATAGCGTTATCATTTATATCCTTAAATTTCCAAAGCCATTTGCCTAAAAGAGACAAATTCATGTTGCGTAAATTAATAACACCTAAACCACCCTCATTCGTTTATATCTTATTTTTCGATTAACGATAAGTTATTCATTTCATTGCAATAAATTTAAAAAAATATGTGTAAACATATGAACCATAAATGGAAAAAATCCAAAGCTGAACCTCAAAACCCAAATACCTAATATTTAAGAATTAGATCAAAAATTCAATAATTACAAAAACTGAAATCGAAATCTGATTTAAACAATCAAAATTGTGATTATCGTGTATATGATAAATTGACAGGTTTCATTATTCCAAAGCTATATAGTCATTTAAGAATTCAAAAAATAAATGAGAAATTGAAAGGAAAAAAAAAAAAAAAATCAGCTATGTGACATTTTAAGGAGATCTTAACTTGTAGAGCATAAATTTTGCATTATTTAAAATGAAGGAGATAAGCAGAAAAATTACTTCAATGTACATTTTAAACAAAAAAATTACATTTTAAACGACTAGAAGAAATCTTACTTCAATGTTTTTGCTTCCTAAAAATTCAACTTATTTGATTTCTTAACGATCAAATTCAAGAGAAAAAAAAATGAATCCTAGTAGAATTAGGAGTGTGATTCCAGATAATTTGGAACTATAATGCTCGAGACGGCCAAGAATGCTCTTGCAGCTTGCATGTTGTTTAAGTGAAACCTGCAAGAAGATAGACATTTCACCATAAATCCAATTTCAAAATGCTGTCCTAAACTAGAAACCAAACATGTGCATAAACCAATTTATACTGAAAATGTACATACCAGCTCCCTTTAAACTGCGAGACAGACCCACCAGGCTTTCTCAAATCCCACCAATCCATCCCGAACCCTAATCCGCCAGTTGCAAGCTCAAAATTAGATCCCCATCTAACCGCTCCATACCCAACCAACCCCTTACTGTCCCAAACCCTCCTATACTCTGACTCTACCTCCATCCTCCACATCCACCAAATTGACCCTCCCATCCATCCCCACACTCACGCACCGGGCCTGTGCATGCTGGGTCAACAGGTGGTTCAAATTCAAACAATGGGTTGAATGATGTGATGCGGCTGGTACCGGATACAGTCGAGACCGCTATCGAGGGAGTGGTGGCGGTCATTTTGAGAATGGTGATTTTTGAAATGGAGGGGATGGAGGTGAGTAGAGTCAGGTAATGGATAGGGTCGGAGTCTAGGTATAGAATGTTGACGGAGGATGAAGTGGCGGTGGCGATGGTGCGGGAGAAAGGGGAGGGGGAAGGGATAAAGCGGACGGATTCATTCGTTTTGTTTTGGGGAGGTATTAAAAATTAGCGGCTGACGTTGCTTGTTGTTTGCGAATTAGGATTCGGATTTTGGGGTTTATGAGAAGCTGGGGCACATCTACCCATGTAAACGCATGCTTTGGGAAAAAGATAACGCTATTACTAAATCCGCATCCACGGATGCCGACGGATATCAGATATTTATCGAACATTCATCGATCAGCTCATAATCGATAAATCTAAAAAGATAAATAAATAATTTTGATTTAATATAAATTCGTTTTTGTACCAAGTATATAAAATAATAAATACACTAAGAAAAGCAATTTAAGCAGTAAAAATTGATTTTTATATACATATTAATTTTTTTTACTGGGATATAACAATAAACAGCAATCATTTTATGTACTTAAAAATATATATAAAAAATAAGTATAATCTTATAATTAATACCAAACGGATAATTATAGGATAAGGATATAGTCATATCCGTATCCCTATCCGTTTTTCGAATATCGGATAATTTTCATATTTGGATATAAATGCGGACGGATTTTAGATTTTTTGAGTGCTCATTGACAGTCCTAAGCACATCACAGACAGAAACCTATGATACCGCCATGTGATGATTAGCAGGCCTCATGTGATGATTAGCAGGCCTTTTGCTGTTTGCAGTGCCTCGCCAAAACCTCGCCTCGCTATTGCCTCTTTAAAACACGTAGGGCACTTCAACTACTGTGTTTTTTTCTTCAATTTAACGCAGTAAATGATAGGCCTGCCTAAAGCCTCATTATTTTCCAACGTCCACCGTATTAGAGTTTTAGCACTTGTTTTAGCAAATTTAATATAACGACGTTAATTTGATTAGTTTTGTTACAAACCAAACCTAAAATTTAGAATATAGATCTACGTTCAAGTCATAAGTGCTCAACATAAATTAGAACTTTATTTATTTCACAAGTCTGAATGATATTCTTCATCTTTTTATAAAGGAGCGAGTAATTTTATTTATTATACACACATGATGTGAGAATGAGAACAAATCAACTTCAAAGATTTGATTTTGTTTCCAATAATAATTTTTTCAACTCTGTCATTTTTCAATAAATCTCCTCTTTCTACTGCTATAGCGTTTTGCACCTTCACAGTTATGAAACCACTGAGCGTTTTAACTACATGGATGCATTTGAATGTGAAAAGATGATGCATGAAATTAGGATGCTACGAATTCATAGAGTTGGCAATTAAAGTGCCTTAGCAATATAAATTTACTCCGTTTTTGCTTTCGATGCCAGACCAAGGTAAATAATCTTCCTGTCAGATTTATTTGGGCTGTACGAATCGATCCGTTAGCGTCTGACGCCCATGGTTGTATTTCTTCCAATAGTTTTAATCTCCTTCCCAATATCCATTTCACTTACATCATTCATAACACAAAATCACATCTTTTTTTTGTTAACTTACCCAGGTTCGAGCCCTGCCTTGCACATATTCTCGTAGAAAATAGTATTTGGGAGTTATAGGTACCATGAGTTGAAGCGGACACACAACTTAATTCCCCTCAGGAGTTAATCGGTCTATCGGATTCTCTTGAGTATATTCAAACAAAAAAACTTACCCCATTCAAGATACCTCTTTCGCGTAACAAAACAGCACATAGTTTAGTCAAAACGTACTCTCGGATTCGGTGTTATAGTTTCAAACCAACACAAGTCGGGTTTTATTGGATCTAAACTATACATTTTGAACCAAGATAAGATTTAATCTATGATTCAATTCTACTTGGGTTGATTTGGGTCAGTTCGGGTTCACATAGATAACAACATAAAAAATATACATATTATTACATTTTAGGATCGAATTGGGTCAAGTCTATTTTTTGGATTTAAACTATACTTTTCATTACTCTTACCCATTCGAAACCCAATGGATACGAGTCTTCTAATGTTAGATAACTTCAAACATTAATGTAGCTTGGGTTCCATATTGATTCAACCTCTCTACCCTTACCAATCTATTTGGAACCTAGGTTAGATAACTTCAAACATTAATTGTATCTTGTGTTTCATATTATGTTGCTCATTTAGGGTTCTAATGTTTGAGAGAACAGTTAACGTTTTTGAAATGTAGCGGAGCTTTTTTTTGCAAATAGGAACATGACAGTCTTTATATTCATTTGCTTTCTAGAAACATGTCAAGGGTTTTATAGTTTTTTTAAATATATTATCCAAAATTTACTTACTATTGCTGCTAACCAATTCTACCCTAGGCCATTGGTGCATGTATTCTATAGTATCATGGCATGGTTCGAAAGGCGTTGCTTTGAGTATGGAAAAATAATATCAGTTGCTAATGCTCTCCACTATAAGAGGTTCAAATAATTTACAGCATGGTTTTTTGAATGATATTTTGTGTGACGACCCACCTTTTTGGATGATTCAAGTCAACAATAAATAACACATGTCCAACTCAAAACATACAAAAAAGGAATTATCAATGGGTTTTATTCTAAAGAAATAATATATAGAAGAACAAAATACAGAATACACAGCGCAATTAAAAATACAATAAATACACACACAGAGAGTTCATGAAGCTGTTTAATAGTATACATTTGATTTCATTTTTCAATATCATCAGAGTTATACATATATTAGACATCACAAACAATGCAGTTGAAATATACTAGTAAATATGGTCTTCAAACTCGATCTTCATTTTCGGGAACAAATGTCTTCGTAACACTGAAATACTTAGGCTGATCCGAGTGTAAAGAAAATAAAACACTCGAGCCAGAGCTAAAAATTGTCATGCAAACTAAATCAAATCAGGCGAAATATGGTTGCAAATAACTTCATTTTTTCTACAAAGATTCACAGAAAATGTTTTCAAAGCTTTCAAACACCTTTTTAGAATTTGCAGTAAGTTTCATAATTTTCAGTCGATTTAATAATTTTCACAATTTCGAACAACCGTTTCAAGGTTTAATTTTTCAAGATTATTAAATCATCGAAATACAAGTTCCTTTATCAAATGTTCTTCCAATATTCAACCGAAGTTTCTGGAAATTCAACTTACTTTACATTTTCCAGAGTATCGATAATTCCATTTTTAAGGTATAAAATATCATAATCATTAAATGGTTGAATTTTAAAACATGGATTTCCTTTCAAAACATTTTTCCTTTCCGTATAAAGTTATAGAAAATTTTAGAAACATACATATTATTATTAAATTTGAATCTAAAAGTTTATAAATGAATTTCAAGCTATTGTTGGAAAATCTGATTTGACCAAATTTATAAAATTAAATTCATAACAAAATAAATGTCTAAAGTTTGGAAATTAAAATTTGAAATTTTTTTAGAGTTTAAAATCCAATTTACGAAAACCATTCAAATTTTCCCAAACGACGATCAAATCCTACAATCACATTCTCGCCGAAGCAGTCAACAATACAACCAATAACTCACATGTCCAAATAGGATGTCTAAAGGTTCGTATCATAATTCAATGGTCAAATGGTCAATATGGAAAATCATATAATGATGATCATAATAACCAGGGTGATAATAGGGATATATCAAAATCAATGAACAATATACATCCAATCAAAATATCATCCATCACAATATCAATCAACATCAAATCAACCAATTCAACATATATCACAACAGTCAAACATCATCAAATGTCGGGGTGTTTAACTAGTAGGGATATTCAATTTAATTTCAAATAGAAAATAATAAAATTTATCACTTCAAGGATCTGTTTAACTTGGAGTAGGAATTTTAGTATTGCGCGAGTGTTTTTCATCACTCACCTTTTAACGAATCTAAAAAATCTGATAGAAGCAAATAATAACGAATCCAACTCTAAGACGAAGATAACGCCGATACGAATCCAACGCAAAAGACCTCATCCAAATCCAACCTCGTGCAAAAAAATACGAATTTATTAATATCATGGAATTTATGGATTTATAAATAACTAAATAAATTTAGTAATTAGGCCAATTACCTCTCTTAATCATGTATTAGCTACTAATCCTATCCATTGAAACCCATATTGCACCTAAAAATCGCGTCGTTTGATTCTTTGCCTGTCGTCGCCTCTATGGCCTCCTATCGCCGTTACACGACCACCACTTCTCGCCCAGACCTCGACAAGACGCACATCGCCGGCCTCGACTTTGATTGAACCCAAAAGGATGATGTCGATCAACTCCAAAATCCGGTCGCCATATTTGCCCGTTAACCACCAAACTTTGCTAGAATGTTGACCTGGCCATCCCCTTTGACTTTCCTTTAAGCACCACAGGCCAAAGACCATCGACCATGGAGAAAAAACAACCCCAGTTGCACCAATCATGGCCAATTTTCAGTTCGCCTTCGATCGACGGTCCAACCGATCATCTTCTACATCTTGCCAGTATGAACACTTCTCTAGTTGGGCACTTTGCATGAATTGGCCTCCAGTGGCACAGATCGGCAATGGTCGTTAGATGGAGGTTTATGGTTTTCGGTAGGCTATGAAAATGAGAGAGAGGGAGACATTATATAGATTTATTCGATCACTGTTCGTCTAAAATCATGGACCCCAAACAAGACGTGCGCGCTAACATTTCCAGTCAAATATCCCTTTCGGACTCAATAAAAGTGGTCTCGATTCCTTAAAGTCTATCCATGATTATTCGAGTTTTAGTTCATCGATAAAATCGGCTAATCAATTTCATTATCTAAATAATTTCAAATTTAAAAGTTATGGAAAACATCTAATTTCATATTAAAATAGGTTACAAAAATCTATCGTTTCATCAATAGTTGATTTCCTATTATTAATTATTATTAGTTTCTCTTTCTTTTTAATTAAAGATTTCAATAAATTTGATTCCAATTAAATTCAATATTGAATTCCAAAACAAATTCTAATAATAAAACTACCGCTTTCTTTTCATAGTAATTCAAACACATTTATTCAGTTTATTGGATATGGCAAAATCATACACAGCTTACTAATTGAATGTTTGTCTTATTAGAAATCAAACTTATCCCAGGTACATTATAAATAAATTAAGCAATGTTTTTCCTTTAATAACCTTCAGTTTATTCTTTATTCAAAATTAATATTTGTCAGTTCAATTTCTACTATTCATTATATATAACTAATATCATTAACCTTGTTTTAATACAAGTTACAACTTTAGTCTTATTGCAATTTATTGTTGTTCCAAGAATTCAAATTAAGATCATAATTTCAATTCTAATATCTTTTCATTAATACAATCATAAACTTCTATTTCTAATCATCTTTTTCAACAATTATATTAAGTTTAATATTTTTAAATGATTAAAAATACGGTTCGTTACAATTTTTCCTACCCAAAACTTTGCATCCTCGAAAACGTTTGAAGAAATTATCCAGCATTTTGATATGTCAAAATAATCAACTTATATAACATTCCAAATTACTTAGCTTTATTACAAACGTAAAAGATTTCTAAGTCTTATAATTTACAAAAAAATTTGGCCGCACCTCCTTTGCCAACTGAGTCGGAAAATCTACAAACTGCCTCTACGAGCCCAAACCAATCAAAAGAAAAAAACCAAGTGGTTCCCCACATTAGGGGTAGAAAATCATTAACCAACAATAGTATAAATACGTACCTATTTGTCGGGCAATCAACTTACTTATGAAATCGGAAGCGTCAAATTAATCTTTCTACAATATACCTAAATTTTACTTACATAACCCCAAAAAAGAGTAAAACATGACAAAGGATCAATACACTAGCTATCCATGTCATAAGCTCAAGCAATGTAAACAATACACCAACTATATGCGATAAGGTAATGTGACGCAACTAACAATAATGATGCAATTCTACATGCAATTTTAGTGATATAAAGTTACATTCAACCAAAATCATTATAACAACTATATGAAACAAGAAGAAACCAATCTCTTATTAATTGATATTTATTAATTTACACAAAAATTTATTTTCCATTCAATATTACAATCATTAATGAATCATTTCTTAAAACATTGCTTGTATTTCTCTACAATTTAACTCATATATATTTTCACATACAACGTTTCTCACTTAATACTAAATTCATTTATAAAACGTTCCATAAAACATTTACTTAAGTTTATAAACATTCTGTAAAACTTATTAATGAAACATTTATTTTACTCACATTTCATAATTTCAAAAGGTAAAAGGAAAGCGAGTAAGTAAATAATTTCAAGCTAAGTGTAAAGTGATTTAAATCCAAAACAATTTGATTATAACATAAAATTTTAAGTTTTTGGTATTCATCTTGGAGGAGGAACGAAATATTTTGATATACCTTAAGAACTTAACTTGTAAAACACATAAACTTGCTCACTTAGTTAAATATAAGATATATATAAAATACTCTCATAGTATTATGCAAAGATTTTTCCCAAACAGTTTAAAATAATACTAGAAATTAATATCAAAACATTTTAAACAAGCTTTAAAATAACATTTCGTTAAAATTCGATGATTTAAATTCATCATTTTCAATAAATATAATCTCAAAGATCATTAAATTAAAACTAATAATATATTTATCTCTTCCATTAAATTTTCTATTTCAAATCAAGTGGATAAATTTTATATCCTTCATAATTAATTCATAAAATACTTATTGTTAAAATACATATTCAAATCATGGGAAACATTTACCTAGGTTTATCATAAATTTAAATAGTACATAAACTTTTAAATTAACTTTATTATTACTTCAAAAACCAAGCAAAATACTTCAAAAACTTTTCCTTCCTAAAATAAATAATCAAATTTTTTTTTCAAACGTATTATACTATAATAGTAGCTTTCCAAATATTTATTCCATAAAATTTTAAAATGGAAAAATGTATATATATTCTATTTATATGATATCTCTAAATTTTATTTTTGAAGAAACTTATATAAATCTTATTTGAAAATTCATTAATCTTCAGTATTTTAATATTTTAAAAAATTCATTTTAAAATGTATTAATCTTCAATTTTTTAATACTTTTAAAAAATTCATTTATAAAATTCCTTACTTCCCTTAAGGTAAATTCAAATTTTGATACCATTTCGATATTCATAATTAGACATTCTTCTAAATGTATTTAAAATATTTGAAAATAATTATTAACATCATTACTTATATTTAGAAACAGGTTATTTAAACTCTTAAATCCATTATTTAAAATTTGGGTAGTTTAATAATTTTTAAACATTATTTATAAAACAATAATAATCAATATTTAAACATTAGTATACTAAATAACAATATACTTTCATGGCATTTTTAATAAATAAAATTAAGTAATTTAAAAACATTATTAATAAATAATAATTATTAACTTCAAACAATATCAATTACCTAAATAACTTTTCACTGTATTTAAATGTTGATAAAATAACTTTTAAATGGTATGATTATAAATAAACAACTTCAAACATTTCTAAATAATTTAGAAAAGACTAATAGGTTTAATATCAAAATACTTTTATAACTCGACGTCTTAACAAGTTTATCCTCGTTGTTGTAGAATTTAGCCATACGTTAATCATGCGCAAGACTAAAGTCTCTAATTACTTAGTAGACCTGTTTCAACAACCAGTGAAAATACTTGAAAGCCTTTCAAAACAAATATGGAACGTACCACTCGAATTTTATATCCTAATCATGGAACGTAGTTACGCAATGGTTATGTCGCTATCCCAACGAATACATAGTAACTATAAGCAATCTCTGCCCCTCGATTTACACAATGAAACACCGTGGATTGCAGTTACACAATTGTTACGTCTCTATCCCAGCGAATCCATAGTAACTGTATGCAATCTCTACCCCTCGATTTACGCCACAAAACCCCCATAGATCGCAGTTACGCATTGGTTACGTCGCTATCCCAGCAAATCCGTAGTAAATGTAAGAAATCTTTGGCCCTTGATTTACGCTATGAGAAAACAAAAATTAAAGGAACTTATGAGTTTTTGTTCGGACAATGTGCATTATATTTGATTGAATCTTTCGAGTCTCTGCAAGTGGATCCACTTAGTGGATCTCTAAATTACGATTTTCGTGGAGGGTACTTCTCTATATCTTCGATTTCAATATGTTTCATAATCTTTGCATGTATCATATAACTCTATTTATATAAGATCATTACCTTCCAAATCGAATACCTTTCAAAGTCAATAGTCTTCGAAATAACTTCATACTTATATAAAATCCTCTTTAAAAGAATCGTAAACTTCCAAATCAAATATTTTACGACATCAAAGGTCTTCGAAAATCAATAAATTTCAAAATATCACTTCAGTTTCATATTTATATGAAATCTCAACGTCATTTTTTCCTCCTTCCTCAAAATTGAATACCATTCAAAATTCATTATTTTCAAGATAAACAGTTTTCAAATATATGATAGAGATTTTATATAAGTCAAATTTTAAAATCGAATAATTTTCAAAAATCATTTTAAAAATAAATAGAATTTATTAACCATTAACTAAGTTCATAAAAATTCTTAAAACACAATTTCATTATAAAACCTTTCAAAACTTTATTTCATATTTATGTAATACAAAATATTCTTATTCATTTTACTTAACAATAATATTTAACGATTTAAAACTTGCTTTAATCCTATATCCTTTTAATTTAAGCATCACGGAACTCAACATTTTATAATTTCAATAAAATGCTTGGCTTCCATTCTTATCTTAATTTAAAAATTCCCAATTATTCAAAATTGTAGAAAATTCCATTCCATTTCAATAATTGAAAATACCAATCAATATCTCAAACAAATACACAATCAAACTATCCTAATGCATACGATACATGCGTCCATAATATCACTTAACCAAAAACTCAAGAACTAAACATTGGGTTTTATTCAAATCATTTAAAATAAATATATACCTATGTATTATGTATACCTAATCATACTCCAAGGATTTCAATCAAAATCTATTTCGCCAAAACAATTGCATAGAAAAGCTACTATAGTGGCTTCCTTCATTTTAAACTCAAAAATGAACGCCGATAATGCTGTAGTCATCACCGAAGTTATTTTGCAACGAGAAAAGTGAGTTCAGTACTTACTATTCCCTTCGAAATCATTCGAAAATAGTTCTATTCGTAATGCTTTCAAATAAAACTAATATTATTTTCAAAATCTTATAAAACCAATTTTAAAAAAAACTTTAGAATTTTAGTTCTCAAATTCTCAGTTTGAATTTCTCTTTAGTTATAAACCATATATATATATAAGTCACTTTCTTGAATAACATCATTTTACAAGTGTAAACATTTGTTTAGATTAAAATAAACAACTTTTATCAAAAATAATTAAATTATAATCCAACATTGTCGCCATACACCTTATAGTCAAACTGTGAAACTAAATTCACAAGTGTTTGATTCAATATTTCCAACAAATTAATATCTATCCATCCCATGTTGAAAAGGCGAATTACTTATAACTGGTTAAACACAATTCAAAAATCAACAACAATAGTCAATGTTCATAAACTGGCCGAGCACAACTAATCAATCAGTAAACGATAATAATTAATATTATCATTTATTTTTTCATATAAACACACGCTATCAAATTTTACAAATTATTCTTTTATTTATCAAATATAATACTAGGTAAAATTATTTATTTACCAAATTTCAAAAATCAATAAAATGTTTTCAGTGCACTAACAAATACGCACTCTCATACATACACGCGCGCGCACACATACACATAGATACACGCACACACACACACACACTCAACCTCATTCGAGGTATTACTAACTTATTTCTAATGAGTTTACCCTACATGCTTAGGTGTTCGCTCAACCTATGCTCTGATACCAAATATGACGACCCACCTTTTTAGGTAATTCAAGTCAACAATAAACCACACATGTCCAACTCAAAACATTCAAAAGGCGGATTATCAATGGATTTTATTCTAAAGAAATAAGATACATAAGAATAAAATATAGAATCTCACAGCGGAATGACAAAATATAATAAATATATATACAGTTTGTGAAATTGTTTTACAATATACATTTGATTTCATTTTTCAATATCGTCAAAGTTATACATATACAAGACATCACAAACAATGAAGTTGAAATATACTTGTAAATACGATCTTCAAACTTCATCTTCATCTTCGAGAACAAATTTCTTCATAACACTGAAATACTCAAGCTGACCAGAGTGTGAAGGAAAACAATACACTCGAGTCGGAACTAAAAATTCTCATATAAGTTGAATAAAATTAGGTGAAACATGGTTGCAAATAACTTCCATTTTTCTTCAAAGATTCACGGAAAAAGTTTTCAGAGCTTTCGAACACCTTTTTAGAATTTCCAATAAGTTTCATAACTTCCAATCGATTTAATAATTTTCATAATTTCAAACAAGCATTTCAAGGTTTAAAATTCCAAGGTTATCAAATCATCGAAATAAATACAGGTTTCTTTATCAAATATTCTTCCAATATTCAACTGAAGTTTCCTGAAAATTCAACTTACTTTACAATTTCCAAAGTATTGGTAATTCCATTTTTAAGGTATAAGATACCAAAATTATTAAATGGTTGAATTTTAAAACACGGATTTCTTTACAAAACACTTTTCTTTTGCTATAAAAAGTTATAGATAATTTTAGAAATATATATTTATTATTATTAAATTTAAATCTAAAAGTTTTATAAATGAATTTCAAACTATTTGCGAAAATACGGTTTAGCCAAATTTAGAAAATTAAATTCTTAACAATATGATTTTGGAAGTTTCAAAATTAAAATTTGAAAACTTTTCAGAGTTTAAAATGCAATTTATGAAAACCTTTCAAATTTGCCCAAATGGCAATCAAATCCCAAAAATTACATTCCTACCGAAGCAGCCAACAATACATCCAATAACTCACATGCCAAAATATGATGTCCAATGGTTCATATCACGATTCAGTGGTCCAAATAATCATTATGGAAAATCATATAATAACAATCATAATAATTAGGGTGATAATAGCCATATATCGAAATCAATAAACAATATACATCTAATCAAAATATCATCTATCACAATATCAATCAACATCTAAATCAACCAATTCAACATATATCATAACGGTCATACATCATCAAATGTCGGGGTGTTTAACTAGCAGGGATATTTAATTTCAATGTCAATTTAGGTGTTAATTTAAATTTTATTAATTCGATTTCAAATAGCAAACAATAAAATTTATCACTTCAAGAATCGGTTTAACTTGCAGTAGGATTTTTAGCATTGCGTGATTGAGTTTAATTACTTACCTTTTAACGAATTTGAAAAATCCAATAAAAGCGAATGATAATGAACCTAACTCCAGGACGAAGACAACGTCGCTACGAATCCAATGCAAAAACCACGTCCAAATCCGACCTCGTACAAGAGATATGAATTTATTAATATCATGGAATTTATAGATTTATAAATAACCAAATAAATTTAGTAATTAGGTTATTTACCATTCTTAATCACGTATTAGCTCCTCATCCTTTCCATCGAAACCCAAATCATGCCTAAAGCTCGCGCCATTTGATTCTTCGCATGCTGACGACACTATGGCCTCTAACTGCCGCTGCACGACCATTGCTTCTTGCCCAGACTTCGACAAGATCCACATTGTCAGCCTCGACTTTGATTGAACCCAAAAGGATAATGTTGGTCAACTCCAAAATCTAGTCACCATGGTCGCCCGTTGCTCACCAAACTTCGCCAAAATGTAGCCTTGGCCATCCCCTTCGACTTTGCTTTAGGCGCCACTGGCCAAAAACCATCAAAGGCGGAGAAAAACACAACCTTAGCTGTGCCAATCGCGGCCAATTTCTTGTCGCCTCGCTCCATCAATCACAATCCAACCAGTCATCCTCTACATCTCACCAAGACAAACACTTCTCTAGGTTGGCACTTCGCCTGAATCGGTCTTTAGTGGCAATGATTGACGAAGGTCGTCGTATGGAGGGTTATGGTTTCTATAGGCCACGCAAATGAATGAGAGAGAGGGAGAATTACATATATTTATTCGATTACTCTTCATCTAAAATCACGGACTCCAAACGAGACATGCTCACCAACATTCCTATCCAAATATCCCTATTTGGGACTCAATGAAAGTATTCTCGATTCCTCAAAGTATGTCTACGACTGTTCGAGTTATAGTTCATCGATAAAATCTACTAATAAATTTAATTATCTAAATAATTTCAAATTTAAAAGTCATAGAAAACGTCTAATCTCATTTTAAAATATGTTACAAAATCTGTCGTTTCATCAACAGTTGATTTCCTATTATTAATTATGATTCAATTCTCTTTCTTTTAATTAAAGATTTCAATATATTTGATACCAATTAAATCCAATATTAAATTCCGAAACAAATTCCAATAATAAAACAACTGCTTTCTTTTCATAGTAATTCAAACACATTTACTCAGTTTAGTGTATACGACAAAATCATACACTACTTACTAATTAAATGTTTGTCTTATTAGAAATCAAACTTATCTCGGTGACATTTTAAATAAATAAACCAATGTTTTCCCTTTAATAACCATCAGTTTATTCTTTGTTCAAAATTAACATTTGTTAGTTCAATCTCTATTATTCATTATATATAACTAATATCATTAATCTTGATTTTAATATAAGTTACAACTTTAATCTTATTGCAATTTATTGTTATTTTAAGATTTAAGATCATAATTTCCATTCTGACGTCTTTCATTAATAAAATCATAAATTCTTTTATTTCTAACCATCTTTATTCAACAATTATATTAAATTTATTATTTTCAAATGATTAAAAATACGCATCGTTACATTTTATCTTGATTTGCAAATGTTTGATTAACTTATTCTATTCAACTTTTGATAATGCGGCATGCATTTCATAAAAATCATATAATATTAATTAGCATGTTTACTCTTTATAAACTTTATTAACTCATTCTCTTATATTAGTATATCTTTTAGTCTTTTGTCCTCTTTAAACAATGATACAACTATCCATATCTCTTGAGTTTAGCTCTCCTAGAAATTTTCTTCCATTATGATTTTATCATTGTATTATTCGAAGTTTATTTTTCCTTATTTTATATATTGTACGTATCATTATTTTTGCGATGAAAGTGGCAAAGCTATGTCAGCGGAAGAGGCAAACTATGATAATATTAACTGTTTTCAATTGACAAAGCTAACTATTGAATTTTGGCAATACTATATGGAGAGTTAAAGAGGTCGAGAATTGTCACGATCCAAATTCCAGTGTTCGAAAATTGACATTCGTACTCCACTGTACTTAAATGTCGCAGATCCCAATGTTGAAATTCAAGTCGTGCCGGAGCTTATAACACAATTAAGTATAACAACACAGCGGAAGAAAAGAAAATAAATATCATTGATATACAACATTCGATACAACAATGATACAGTATGAATAAATATCAGAGATACAAAAATAACAGAGACAATAAACAGAAGCAGAAAACAAATAGCCAAGAGATAACTCCAGTGATCAAACTGCAACAGCAACACTAAGGCTCCAAAGCCAAACTCCAAACCACTAATCCAGCAACAGCTCGAACCACCATCACATTTCACCAAGACAAGCAAGTCTCGTCCATGAATCCAAAGACTCCAATATCCAAGATCTCCAAAGAATACAAAGAGAAAGCTGTGAGCTACAGAATCAGTTCTATATCTGCTATCTGAAAAACCAAACTCTAGACTGCCCGTGTGGAAAATTGTGGGCACCCAGATAGGAAAGGAACAATAAACTCCGGGTCAGTCATGACACTGGTATGAGCAAACGAAAACAGTTTGATCTTTAAAATAAACAAAAGAATTTAAATTTGAAATCCGCAATCCTTTTTGGAAAATGAAACTACCATAAGGCCTCCTGCCACACACACCATGCAAACGTAGAATTGGAGGAGATTTCTCCTTCTGATAGTCAAACGTGCTTGATACGCGAAAACATTTTTGATATTATTATTAGTGCATAGTGGAAAATATTTCGAAAGTATAATATTAATCTTAGCCAGCATAGACATTTCGTACTATGCCTACTATAGCTACCATCCAAACAGTGGTGACCACCATAAGTGAATGGCAGGTTATAAACTAAAACCGTACTGGACACGTATTGGATGATTGGTTTCCAACAAATGGTCAGGCCAAGGAACTTCCCATTGCCACATGGGTACGCCTCTGGAGGGACACCCCGAGAACCTAGCCGGATCTTTGCCAACACAAGGCCGGGTTACCTCTGTAACTAGGTAACTACTGACACGAGTATGCCATCCCCTGGTCGTAACCAACCTTTATCCCGGGATTCGCCAACAACCACAAAGTAATAAATTTGCAGCAACCACATAGGTTAAATATCTAGGCTCCATACCATGATACCACCTCTATCCAGAAGGAAATGAACATACCCTCAGGAGGCGCTACCTCCAAATAACCTTGCTACATTCTTCCTGTTTCGACCCTTCCGGGTTGTGAAGTTCGACGAAGTCTCGTCCATAAAGCTACGCTTTTCACAAAAGCCATGCTTTGATCAACCAATGATCAACAGCACTTCACATGCCACATTACCAAATTGAGAATGTATCACTAGTAACCATCAATTACATAACCTCTGAGCTTGTATGTCTCAGAGAAGGGTGTTAAGCTAAGAGAATAAATCTCCGCCACCAAATAGAAATATATTTGATAGAAACTGGTTTTACATCTCAAAGTGTAATGTCAGACACATATCCTTACAAGTCTGTTCCGGGTTCGAACAAAACCGAAGGCACTTCCGAAGAAGCCCTTGCAAATCCGGATAATCTCTAATCACGTCTAGATTTCCCATCACCATTGGTGCTCAAATCTCTATACCAGGGACCAGTTGGTGCAGAGATATTTGAGGGGTTATCCTTTTGTTTTTGAAAAATATACGGTCTTCACCACCGATCTTCAAATGCTATCCATATACGTCGCATCATTATTCGGAATGGGTTATATGATACAAAATTCCTCTCCCGGCTAAACCGAATAATGAGCGCAATATTTAAAATTATATGGATAATGGGATTTCAGTTAAGTCACAACTTAAAATGCAAAACTTTTCTTTTAAATGGTTAAAACAAGTTACCATTTACAATTCTTTTTAAACAAAAAGATTCATTTCAAAACCCTCAATGGTTTAAAACAATTTCCATATTAAATCTTTTAAACAAAAGATTCACACTAAAGACTCCTTTCAATTTAAACAAGATTCACCAATCTTTGACAAAGATTCATTTGTAGCCTTTCAAAACAATTCTATTCCAAATTGGATTACCTCATCCGGTCTTTAAATCAAAGACTTATTTCATAGTTTTCAAATCAAATTTCAAAGATTCATTTATAACTTTCAAAACAATTCCCGTTTCAAAAATAAAAGATACACCATTTAGAATCTTCTTCGATTCCAAAACAAAGCTTATCAATCTTTCACAAAGGTTTGTTCATAACTTTCAGAAACAATTTCCATTTCGGTTTGGACTAACTCATTCTATCTTTGAATCAAAGGTTTAATAGTTTTCGAACTTGTTTCCGATTAATTGAATTCCATTTAAAATATTGGATTCAAATTCAAATCAAAATATTTCAAATTCCAAACTTAATCAAATTATTTAAATTAACTTTTATCTTCAAAAATTCCTTTTCAAATATTTTTCAAATTTAACCCAATTTCATTTCTAAAATTATTTGGATTCAAAATTCAAATTTTAAAAACTAATTCAAAATATTAACTCCAAATATCTGTGACTTAACTGAATTCCTCGTGAAATCCATATTTTTGTGTGTATAGTGTGGTCCAGGGGTTTTACACATAATAGTGCAACAACATCAATCATTATAGTCCAAATACAGCAATATCAATAAGCGGTATAAACTATAACACTTATATCAGACAAGCGGTACGAACCAATTGTAACGCTTATCTTCCATTCACAAATCACAGATGTATATATCCAGATAATAATTTACATTACAAAAAATTAATTTCATCACAGAATAAATTACATCACAGTTCACAAAACAAAATAATTCATATCACACATTATCCCAAATCAGGGACATCAATCAATTCAAAGCACTCCATAGAATCCTAACATCCATGAGTGAGATCAATTAATTATCTGATTTATTTAAATCAGATAAATTACTTATGAATAAACTTCTAAACCTGGTTAATTAATTACCAATCATTTTGATTAATTATTCTTTAATCATTTATTAATTTACAATTAAAAATAAATAAATTAAACTAAAATTATTAGTTAAACAATCACTAATCATTGAATGATTATTCTTTAATTAATTTATTATTCTTCAATTAATTATTCTTAATTAACTTCGTAAATTAATTACTCCTTAATTAATTTCCATTTCTTAATCATCTTTATTAATTAATTAACCTTTATTTATTATCTTTTTATCAATAAATTAATTATCATTAATTACTATTGATTAAACCTTAATCACCATCATAAATTAAATCATTTCTTAACTAATCATCTTAATTAATTTATCCTTAATTGCAATCAATTAAATCTTAATTATGTTTATTAATTAATTACTTCTTAATTTATTATGATTTCTTGATCACTTTAAGTTAATTAACCTTTTATTAATTATTCTTAATTTAAAAACCTTAATTAATGAACCATATTAATTTATTATTCTTTTAAAGTAATTAACCCTTTAATTATTTTCGCTAAAGTTTGTTAACCCGTTGCGTCACAAACCCAACACAAAATCCATACTAACATCCACCCATGGCTTAGTAGGTATAGGCAACGGCAAATATAAACCTGCATTTGTCGCGGTCCCCTTTGAAACTTGACAAAAATGGCACATCTGAACAAATCTTTCAACTTCTTTTCTCATTGACGGCCAAAAATAAGATTTTGCGATCAACTGCATAGTACGGTCGCGACCTACATGTCCTTCTTCATGCAATTCTTTGATGATCTTCATTCGTAAACTGCAATTTGGAATACACAATTGATTTCCTTTAAATAGAAAACCATCAACCAACACATATCCATCCATGCTTCCCTTCTTGACTTTGTCTAGGATCCTGGAAAAATATGAATTTGAAGTAAGCAAATCTGGAAGTAAGTCAAAACCCATCACCTCTACTCGCATAGTTTTTAGTAAACTACTCCTTCGACTTAATGCATCGGCAAAGCGATTAGTTACTCCAGACTTGTGCTTCACGACGAATGTAAATTGCTGCAAATAAGCTATCCACGATGCATGCCTAGCTGCAATTTTATCCTGCCCTTGCAAATGTTTCAATGTTTCATGGTCCGTATACAAAACAAATTCTTCATGGAACAAATAATGTCTCCAATGTTTCACAGCCTGCACAATTGCATAAAACTCCACATCATAAGTATTTTATCTCATCTTTGCTCCAGAAAGTTTGTCATCGAAATAGGCAATTGGACGACCATTCTGACTCAATACTCCTCCAATTCCAACTTTCGAAGCATCCGTATGTAATTCAAATAGTAATTGAAAATCTGGCAACACTAGAATCGGTGTTGAGGTTAAAAGTTCCTTGATTCGCTCAAAAGCAAATCCTGCCTCTTCCGTCCATGAAAACTTCTTTACCTTCATACAATCAGTAATAGGGGCCATCACACTACTAAAGTGCGATATAAATCTTCGATAAAATGAAGCTAACCCATGAAAACATCTGACTTCTGTTATAGTTTTGGGCTGTGGCCAATTTCTGATTGCGGAAACTTTACTCTGGTCCACTTGTATTCCCTCCTTGGATACGACATATCCCAGAAATAAAACACTTGGCGTCATGAGCATGCATTTCTTCGTCGCTGCATAGAACTGTTCTTGACGAAGAATAGTTAACACCTTCCGCAAGTGTTGAATATGCTCCTCTGTGCTTGCACTGTAGATCAAGATATCATCAGAATAAACAACAACAAACTTCCCAATGTAAGGTCTGAAAATTTGATTCATCGCCCTCATAAAAGTACTTGGTGCATTAGATAGACCAAACGGCATAACCATCCATTCATATAATCCTTCCCGTGTCTTGAATGCTGTCTTCCATTCATCACCTGGTCTAGTGCGAATCTGATGATAACCACTCTTAAGATCAATCGTCGAAAAGATTACAGACCCACTAAGTTGCTCCAATAAGTCATCAAGCCTTGGCATCAGAAATTTGTATCTGACAGTTATTTTGTTGAGTGCCCTGTTATCTTTACACATTCCCCATGAACCATCTTTCTTTGGCACTAACAAAGCTGGTACAGCACACGGACTGAGACTCTCTCGAACATGCCCTTGCTCAAGTAACTCCTCAACTTGTCTCCTCAACTCTTCATGCTCTTTCGGACTCATACGATAATGTGGCCTATGCGGTAAAACAACACCTAGAGCTAGATCAATTTGATGTTGTATGTCCCTCAATAGTGGTAACTCCTTGGGCAATTCCGCAGGAAAGACATCTTCAAATTCATTCAACACTGGTCTAACCTCCGCAGGAATTTCATAAGCTACCCTTGTTTCATACCCAATCAACATAAACATTTCAGCACTATCTTTCACCTCTTCAACAAATTCTATCGAAGATAATAGGCTAGTTGATTCCACCTTCTTCTCTGACTTGCTTTCACATTGTTCTCGCTTCTTAGGAACCAAAGTAATTTGAGTACCTTCAAACATGAAACTGTAGCTGTTGGTGCGACCATTATGTTGTACAGCTCTATCATATTTCCATGGTCTTCCCAATAGTAAATGACACACATCCATATCCACAACATCACACCAAATATCATCTTTGTACTTCTTCCCAATAGAAAATGTAACAAAAGCTCTTCTTCCCACTGTAACTTCTCCACCTTTCTTCAGCCATGCCAATTTATAAGGTCTAGTGTGTTTTTCAGTCTTCAACCCTAACTTCGTGACGGCTTCTTAAGAAATAATGTTATCATAGCTTCCTACATCAATAACAAATCGACAAACCTTCCCCAAGATAGTACATATAGACTGAAAGATATTGCTTCTTAGCCAACTAGAATCATTCTCATGCTTTGGCACTAAACAAGACCTTCTTATCATCAAGTTACATCCTTCATCTCCTGACACAACTTCTTCATCATCATCAAACTTCGATGGATGAGAATAATCAACTTCAGCTTCCACGTCCTTATACTCACATTCCTCTGCAACCAATGCTCTCTTCTTTGGCATCGTACATTTATTGCTTTTATGACCAAACCCTGACAATTATAGCAATTGATACTGTCATTGGCCTTTGCTTTAGCGGCGTCTTTGACAATTGGTTTACTGACTGCCTTGGAAACATGAGCACTGCTACTAGCACCCTTATTCTGATTGTTAGAACTCGTAATCGCACCACCTCCTCGTCTCCCTTGCTTCTCCCAAGCTAAGGCTTTATGATGTGCTTCAGCAACAGACATTGGATTAAACATATTCACCATGTCTTGAATTTGCATTCGTAACCCTCCAATATATCTAGCTGTCAGCTATTCCTCGGTCTCCATAATATCATTCCTTGTAATCAATTGATATAATTCATCTGCATAATCATTCACTGTCCTCGTCCCTTATCTCAAATTCTGCAAACGTTGATACATAAGAGATTGATAATTGTATGGAAAGAAAGTTGCTTTCATCATCTTTCTCATCTTCTTCCAAGTGACAACTTTTGATTACCCCATTCTCTCCCGAGTTAGTTTAGTTTGCTGCCACAATGCCATAGCTCTTCCCCTTAGCCTTGTAGCGACTAACTGAACTCTGCGATTCTCTAGCACTTCTTTGAATTCCAAAATTTCTTCAACATTTGACAACCAATCAAGAAATTCTTCTGCTTGCATACCACCTTTGAATTCTGGAATTTCCATCCTCATACTGACTCCCATCTACGATCATTCTCTGACTCAAGATATTGATTTCGCACATGGCCTCGATCTCGATAATGAATACTTCCTCTATCACCATATTCCTCAAAATAATATGTATGTCGATATCGATCTCGACCATCTATATCTCTACGATCACGCATATCCTTTCTATCTTGTCTTTCAGCATCACAATAAGATTCATTGTCAAACTCACGTGGGGTTCTTCTTTCTTCATTTCGATACTCATGGTGTTCTCTTCTCATTGAAACTGAAGATTCTCTTCTATCCCGATAAGATTGGGGTGACATTCTCCTTTCTTCCGACACCGATGGTGAAACCCTGTTTCTACTATGGTTCAAAACTGGTGAAGTTCTCCTTTGACTTTGATTCATGTCCTTCGTCAATTTGTCTAACTTTCCAATACCTTCATCGAACTTCTCATTGATACGTTGCTCTATCTGTTCAGCTTCTTATCTTCTATACACATCTTCAACATTATGATAGCGATTAGCACGTCTCGGAGGCATGATCTTCAAAAATCTCGTTTCCTTGACTTAGCTCCAATCTACTTCCTTAACTCGGCTCTGACTTGGATCTGAACTGCACGGCTTTGAACTTAGGTTCGGCTCAAACCTCCCTTGATCTTACTTAGCTCTGATACCAAATGAGTGACGCAGCGGATTAACACTTTGACGTGCTAATAATGTTCTGATATAAATTGATGCACCTTTCTTCCTCACGAAATGATTTCATGTCAAGTAAACCCGATAAAATGATAAATGCCCAAATCCGTTGATCTCTCGAGATACCGGATTCTAGCTATCTCAACACGTTGATCGCGCACGATTCCGCATTAGAAGATCTACGATTCTTTGACGTTGATCTCGCGCACGAGATTCCGTGAATCGGCTTCAAGTTCGTTGATTCGAGCGCACTCGAATATCTGAAGATGGAAGAAGAAGGAGATCACACTCAACTTCAACAAAAGTGGCAAAAGCACACAAACAATTTTTATTCAAAAATCAACTCCTTTTACAAGTGACACAACACCCCTATTTATAGGGATTACAACATAGCACTCATGCGACTTAACCAGTCAACAACTCACAACCTAACAGAGTACACGGCTTCAAATATTATGAGACTTAGTAATACATGCGAGTTACGACTTAACAACATACAACACAACATTACACGAATTACAACATACGACCTACGACATACGAGATAACAACAATACAAGTTATCACAGCACGCGACTTAACATTTGCGACATAACGATACAATACGACTTAACAATACAACACACATAACAGTATATGAGTTACAACAACGCGACATAACAAACAATATGACATAAGAAAACAGCGGCTTAACTCGAGCGACTCAACTCATACGACATAAGGGATCAGCGACACAAGCATCAGCGACTTAAGAATAGACGACTTAACGATATAAGCTTCAGCGACATAAGAAATCCACGCGGCATAGTTTGAGCGACTTAAGGCTTGAGTGACCTAAAGAGAGCAGCGACATAAGATACCAGCGACCTAAAGAAGATAGCGGCATAAAGAACTACGACATCAAGTGAGCGACTTAAGGAAGCAACATCAGGAGCGACTTATAGAAATGAGCGACATAAGATACCAGCGACCTAAAGAAGATAGCGGCATAAAGAACTGCGGAATAATGCAAGCCACTTATCATAGTGGCTTAACTTGTTAGGTCGCTCAAGCGACTTATCATGGTGACTTAACTCGCTAGGTCGCTCAAACAACTTATCATAGTGACTTAACTCGTTAGGTCGCTCAGGCGACTTATCATGGTGACTTAACTCGCTAGGTCGCTCAAACGACTTATCATAGGACGCTGCATCTTCCTCCACTTCATCAACTATCTCGTTAGGTCGCGTGCGACTTAAGGCGACCGAACGACCTAAAGCACACGAGTTATCATGGTGTGCTGCATCATGCTCCCCTGGTTGAAAAGAATTCGACCTCGAATTCACACTTTCCTCTTCTTCGACATGCTTATTCCCATGATATGGAATAAAGTGTTTGACATTGAAAACGTCAGCAGTGTGGATATGATCCGGCAATCTCAACTGATAAGCATTATCATTAATCTTCTTTACGATCTCCAAAGGACCAATCTTTTTAGCAGCTAGCTTGTTGTAAGCACCAATAGGAAATCGATTCTTAGTCAATACTACATATACAAAATCTCCTTCTTTGAATTCAACATGTCGTCGTTTGATATCTGCGGACTACTTATAATTCTCATTTGCCTTAAGCAATCGCTCTTGCACAACCTTGTGGCATTCTTGCAATTCATTCACAAAATCACTAGCTCGCTTGATCACTCCTTTCTGCTGTGGAGCTGTAGATAAATCCAATGGTCCCTTAGGAATTGTCGAGTAAACGACCTGGAATGGACTGAACCCAGTGCTACGATTAACTGCATGGTTGTGTGCGAACTCAGCTTGACACAGCTTGGAATCCCAACTCTTCAAATTGTCATTCACGAGGCATCTCAATAGATTACCCAGGGATCTGTTCACAACTTCTGCATGTCCATCCGAATGTGGATGATAAGCACTACTAAATTTCAGCTTTGTCCCGACCATTCTCCATAGACTCATCCAAAAATTACTTAGAAAACAAGAGTCTCTATCTGAAACAATAGATTCCGGCAACCCATGAAGACGATAAATCTCTCTGAAGTATAATTGTGCAACATTAACAGCATCTGCCGTCTTCTTGCATGCGATAAAATGTACCATTTTCGAAAATCGATCAACCACCACATAGATATAATCATTGCCACTTTGCGTCCTCGGCAAACTGATGCAGTGCGTCATGTACATAAGTCTCATGCCATAGGTTGGCCGCGACCTATCAAAATAGCGAGTCAACCAGGGGACGAATGCCTGGTCTTAAGTCGGCCGCGACCTAGCGAGTTAAGTCGTTCGACCAACCGAAGAAGCGACCTAGCGAGTCACTACTACCACATTTCTTTTCCATGACCTAACGAGCTACGACCTTAAGAGTTAGGTCGCTTGTATATGTTAAGTCGCTCCATTCTTATGTCGCTCCATGGTTAGGTCGCAAGATCATATGTCGCAAATTCCTGAAGCTATGCATTTCCTTGAGTCGCTCAGGCCGCATTCTTCTTTAAGTCGCTCATACCTTAGGTCGCATGATACCTCACTATCTTGAGTCGTTGAAGCTCAAGCCGCTGATTTTTAGGTCGTTGAAGCTTATGTCGTATGTCGCTCCTGTTGATAAGTCGCTTGTATTCTATTTTCTTAAGTCGTTTGTATTGTACTGTGTTGTTATGTCGCATGTATGTTGTAACGTGATGTTAAGTCGCTTATGTGTTAGGTCGTAGGTCGTTTGTTGACTTGTATGTGTAGGTCGCGTGTGTTGTAACTTGTATCTGTTAAGTCGTGTATATGTTAGCTCGTAGGTCGGCCACCTGTTAGGTCGCATGTTGTTAGGTCAGTCTGCTGTGTTGTAAAATCTCTATAAATACGGGTTGGTCTTTTGTAAAAAGTGTGTTGATTTTGAATAAAATTTGTTTGTATGCTTTATGCCACTTTTGTTGAAGTTGAGTGTGATCTCCTTCTTCCTCCATCTTCGGCTATTCGAGTGCGCTCGAATCAACGAATTTGAAGCCGATTCACGGAATCTCGTGCGCGAGATCAACGTCGAAGAATCGTAGATCTTCTAACACGGCATCGTGCACGATCAACGTGTTGAAGATAGCTAGAATCTGGTATCTCGAGAGATCAATGGATTTGGGCATTTATCTTGTTTTACTTGACACGAATCATTTCGTGAGGAAGAAATTTGCATCAATTTGTATCAAACATAAATAGCACGTCAAAGTTTGTTAATCCGCTGCGTCAATTTGGTATCAGAGCTTGAAGAGCTAGAAGAGCTACATTAGGTCGAAACCAAGTTAGGCCGAGCCGAGCTAAGTCCTAGTGCAAGCCGAGTTAAGTCGAACTATATCAAAGTTAGATCAGAAAAGAGATTGTCTGAAGATCATGCCTCCGAGGCGTGCTAATCGATTTCAAAATATTTAAGATGTATATAGAAGACAAGATACAGTACCTATGACTTGGAGTTCTATGCTATTGTCCAAGCCATAAAGCATTGGAGACACTACTTGTTTTATAAAGAGTTTGTGTTGTATACTGATCATGAAGCATTGAAACATTTGGAGGTACAGGATAAGATTGCAGCCAGACATGCGTCATGGATCGCATACTTGCAACAGTTTACATTTGTTGTAAAGCATAAGTCGGTAGATACAAATCGTGTGGCAGACGCATTGAGTAGAAGAAATCATTTGTCGATGACGATGAGAGTTGAAGTGACGGGATTTGATGTATTTCCAGAATTGTTTGTTGAGGATCCTTACTTTGCTAAGATTGTAGATGAAGTTGAGAAAGGGAAGACGGATGAGTATGTGTTGGTAGATGGTTTTCTATTCAAAGGAAATCGGTTGTGTATACCAGAGTGCAGTTTGCGAATGAAGATTATGAAGGAATTTCCTGAAGAAGGTCATGTGGAAAGAGATCGTACCTTGCAGTTGATTTCTCAATCATATTTTTGGCCTTCCATGAGGAAAGAAGTTGAAAGATTTGTGCAGAGATGTCACATATGTCAAGTTTCCAAAGGGACAGCTACGAATGCAGGATTGTATGTGCCATTGCCCGTGCCTACTAGACCATGGGTTGATGTTAGCATGGATTTTGTTTTGGGTTTGCCAAGAACTCAACGAGGGAATGATTTTATATATGTTGTGGTGGATAGATTTTCGAAGATGGCACATTTCATGGCTTGTAAAAAGACCGCCGATGCAGTCTGTGTTGCTCAATTGTTCTTTGAAGAGGTTTATCGACTACATGGGCTGCCTGAGACCATTGTTTCTGACCGGGATACTCGATTTCTAAGTCATTTTTGGTTGAGTCTATGTAAGATGGTTGGGACTAAGCTGAATTTTAGTAGCGCTATCATCCACAAATGGATGGGCAAACGAAAGTGGTGAACAGATCTTTGGGAAACTTTTTGAGATGTCTTGTGAAGGATAATTTGAAGAGTTGGAACGTGAACTTGTGTCAGGCAGAATTCACACATAATCATGCTGTTAATCGAAGTATTGGATTCAGTCCATTTCAAGTAGTATATTCAGCAATTCCGAAGGGACCATTGGATTTGTCGACAGTTCCACGTCATAAAGGGGTTGTTAAACGAGCTTGTGATTTCGTGAATGAGTTGCAGGAGTGTCACAAGATTGTTCATGAATGATTGCTTAAGTCAAATGATAAGTATAAGCAACTGGCAGATAAGAAGCGAAGGAGTGTGGACTTCAAAGAGGGTGATTTTGTTTACGCAGTATTGACGAAAGATCGTTTTTCAGTTGGAACTTACAACAAATTGAAAGCTCGAAAGATTGGCTCAGTAGAAATCTTGAAGAAGATCAATGATAATGCTTATCGGTTAAGAGTGCCGGATCATATCCATACTGCCGACGTTTTCGACGTCAAACATTTGATTCCGTATCATAAGCACAAGCTTGTCGAAGAAGAGGAGAGTGTGAATTCGGGGTCGAATTATTTCCAACCTGGGGGGGATGATGCAGCGCATCATGTAGGTAAGTCGAATGCCATAGGTCGTCCGCGACCTATCAATTTAGCGAGTCAACCAGGGGACGAATGCCTGGTCTTAAGTCGACTGCGACCTAGCGCGTTAAGTCGTTCAACCAACCGGAGAAGCGACCTAGCGAGTCACTACTACCACATTTCTTTGCCATGACCTAACTAGCTACGACCTTAAGAGTTAGGTCGCTTGTATATGTTAAGTCGCTCCATTCTTATGTCGCTCCATGGTTAGATCGCAAGATCTTATGTCGCAAATTCCTGAATCTATACATTTCCTTAAGTCACTCAGGCCGCATTCTTCTTTAAGTTGCTTATACCTTAGGTCGCATGATGCCGCACTATCTTGAGTCGCTGAAGCTTAAGCCACTGATTTTTAGGTCGTTGAAGCTTATGTCGTAGGTCGCTCCTGTTGATAAGTCGCTTGTATTATATTTTCTTAAGTCGTTTGTATTGTACTATGTTGTTATGTCACATGTATGTTGTAACGTGATGTTAAGTAGCTTATGTGTTAGGTCGTAGGTCGTTTGTTGACTTGTATGTGTAGGTCGCGTGTGTTGTAACTTGTATCTGTTAAGTCGTGTATATGTTAGCTCGTAGGTCGGCCACCTGTTAGGTCGCATGTTGTTAGGTCGGTCTGCTGTGTTGTAAAATCTCTATAAATACGGGTTGGTCGTTTGTAAAAAGTGGGTTGATTTTGAATAAAATTTTTTTGCGTGCTTTGTGCCACTTTTGTTGAAGTTGAGTGTGATCTCCTTCTTCTTCCATCTTCGGCTATTCGAGTGCGCTCGAATTAACGAATTTGAAGCCGATTCATGGAATCTCGTGCGCGAGATCAACGTCGAAGAATCATAGATCTTCTAACGCAGCATCGTGCGCGATCAACGTGTTGAAGATAGCTAGAATCCGGTATCTCGAGAGATCAACGGATTTGGGCATTTATCTTGTTTTACTTGACACGAATCATTTCGTGGGGAAGAAATTTGCATCAATTTGTATCAAACATTACCAGCACGTCAAAATTTGTTAACCCGCTGCGTCACAAACCCAACACAAAATCCATATTAACATCCACCCATGGCTTAGTAGGTATAGGCAATGGCAAATATAAACCTGCATTTGTCGCGGTCCCCTTTGAAACTTGACAAAAATGGCACATCTAAACAAATCTTTCAACTTCTTTTCTCATTGACGGCCAAAAATAAGATTTTGCGATCAACTGCATAGTACGGTCGCGGCCTATGTGTCATACTTCATGCAATTCTTTGATGATCTTCATTCGTAAACTGCAATTTGGAATACACAATTGATTTCCTTTAAATAGAAAACCATCAACCAACACATATCCATCCATGCTTCCCTGCTTGACTTTGTCTAGGATCCTGGAAAAATATGAATCTGAAGTAAGCAAATCTGGAAGTAAATCAAAACCCATCACCTCTACTCGCATAGTTTTTAGTAAACTACTCCTTCGACTCAATGCATCGGCAAAGCGATTAGTTACTCCAGACTTGTGCTTCACGAGGAATGTAAATTGCTGCAAATAAGCTATCCACGATGCATGCCTAGCTGCAATTTTATCCTGCCCTTGCAAATGTTTCAATGCTTCATGGTCCGTAAACAAAACAAATTCTTTATGGAACAAATAATGTCTCCAATGCTTCACAGCATACACAATTGCATAAAACTCCACATCATAAGTATTGTATCTCATCTTTGCTCCAGAAAGTTTTTCATTGAAATAGGCAATTGGACGACCATTCTGACTCAACACTCCTTCAATTCCAACTTTCGAAGCATCCGTATGTAATTCAAATAGTAATTGAAAATCTGGCAACACTAGAATCGGTGCTGAGGTTAAAAGTTCCTTGATTCGCTCAAAAGCAAATCCTGCCTCTTCCGTCGATGAAAACTTCTTTACCTTCATACAATCAGTAATAGGAGCCATCACACTACTAAAGTGCGATATAAATCTTCGATAAAATGAAGCTAACCCATGAAAACATCTGACTTCTGTTATAGTTTTGGGCTGTGGCCAATTTCTGATTGCGGAAACTTTACTCTGGTCCACTTGTATTCCCTCCTTGGATACAACATATCCCAAAAATAAAACACTTGGCGTCATGAGCACGCATTTCTTCGTCGCTGCATAGAACTGTTCTTGACGAAGAATAGTTAACACCTTCTGCAAGTGTTGAATATGCTCCTCTGTGCTTGCACTGTAGATCAAGATATCATCAGAATAAACAACAACAAACTTCCCAATGTAAGGTCTGAAAATTTGATTCATCGCCCTCATAAAAGTACTTGGTGCATTAGATAGACCAAACGGCATAACCATCCATTCATATAATCCTTCCCGTGTCTTGAATGCTGTCTTCCATTCATCACCTGGTCTAGTGCGAATCTGATGATAACCACTCTTAAGATTAATCGTCGAAAAGATTACAGACCCACTAAGTTGATCCAATAAGTCATCAAGCCATGGCATCAGAAATCTGTATCTGACAGTTATTTTGTTGAGTGCCCTGCTATCTGTACACATTCTTCATGATCCATCTTTCTTTGGCACTAACAAAGCTGGTACAACACACGGACCGAGACTCTCTCGAACATGCCCTTGCTCAAGTAACTCCTCAACCTGTCTCCTCAACTCTTCATACTCTTTCGGACTCATACGATAATGTGGCCTATGCGGTAAAACAACACCTAGAACTAGATCAATTTGATGTTGTATGTCCCTCAATGGTGGTAACTCCTTGGGCAATTCCGCAGGAAAGACATCTTCAAATTCATTCAACACTGGTCTAACCTCCGCAGGAATTTCATAAGCTACCCTTGTTTCATACCCAATCAACATAAACATTTCAGCACTATCTTTCACCTCTTCAACAAATTCTTTCGAAGAT